>JAZHRO010000051.1:63557222-64158611 GCA_037157565.1 Thalassia testudinum
CCGATGCCTAAGGTTTGCAATGTCCTCATTGTGACTTAGGGGGTTTTTATTTACTTAGTTCATTCCTTAAGACAGATGTTTTGATGAGTGAATGGGTCGGGATGAATTTTGCGGATGATTTCTAATCTCAGATGCAAGCATCTGAGGTGGAGTCGACTATCTATAAGGGTGAACCTTAAGTGCACAAAGGTGTAAAAAAAAAGTCTTAGATTTTCAAGAAAATGACGGGCTGCCTCCCGTTAAGCGCTGAGTTTTACGCCATCGGCTGGGCGCAATAAGCTCAAGGGGAATGGAGGATATAAGATGATTCAGCCAAATCAGTAGAAGTCACATCAATGAACGGCTTGAGTCTTTGACCGTTCACGATGAAAGGTTCAGAATCATGGCTGAGCGGACTGATTTCGATGGCTCCATTTCCAAAAACCTGTCGGACTAAATATGGTCCGACCCACTTGGATCGCAACTTTCCCAGGAAAAGTTTGAGTCGGGCATCAAAGAGTAGGACCTTCTGACCAGGATGAAAGATCTTTCTCGAGATATGCTTGTCATGGAAAGCTTTAACCCGCTCCTTTTAGATTTGCGAGTTCTCATACGCGTCTAGGCGTAATTCATCGATCTCGCTGATTTGAAGTTTTCTATGGGTTCCAGCCTTCGAAAGATCTAGATTACAGTTCCGTATTGCCCAATAAGCTTTATGCTCCAGTTCTACGGGAAGGTGACACGCCTTCCCGTACACCAGTCTAAAGGGAGACATGCCTAATTGGGTTTTGTGGGAGGTCCTATAGGCCCACAATGCTTCCGGAAGTCGGGATGACCAATCCTTCCTGTCAGGCCGAACAGTGACCTGTAAGATTTTCTTGATCTCCCGATTTGACAGCTCAACTAGACCATTAGTTTGGGGGTGGTAAGGAGTAGAGATTCGGTGAGACACCTCATATTTGATCATCAGTGACCTAAACTGAGCATTTGTGAAATGGGTCCCCCCATCAGAGATTATAGCACAAGGAATCCTGAACCTTGAGAAAATGTTTTGATGAATGAATTTAAGAACGATTTTGTGATCACATGTTCGGGTCGGTATGGCTTCGATCCATTTGGATACGTAGTCCACAGTAAGCAGAATGTATTCGAAACCATCCGAAACAGGAAAGTGGCCCATAAAATCAATCCCCCAAACATCAAAGATTTCGCATACGAGAATCGGCTGCAAAGGCATCATGTCGCAACGGCTCATGTTGCCCAAAGTCTGGCAACGACTACATGCCTTGCAGTGACTATATGCGTCTTTGAACAGCATGGGCCAGTAAAAGCCACACTGGAGGACTTTGGATGCGATTTTATGCCCAGAGAAATGGCCACCGCATGCCTGGTCATGGCAGAAAGAGAGAATATTGTTGATTCCTCTTCCGGGACACATCTCCGGATGACTTGATCAGCACTTATGCGGAAAAGGTACGGGTCTTCCCAGATGTAATACTTGGCATCAGAATGCAATTTGTCTTTCTTGGCTTTCGACCAATCAGACGGGATCTGATGAGATGCCAAGTAGTTTACTATATCAGCAAACCATGGAAGTCTAGTACCGATAGTCAGCAGGTGCTCATCAGGAAAATGTTCTGTGATGGGTCCAGAAGGGTTGATAATCTCAGAAGGAAGACGGGACAGATGGTCGGCTACCACATTCTGCCTTCCCGCCTTGTCGCGAATTTCAAGATCGAATTCTTGCAATAGCAAGATCCAACAGATTAGTCGGGGCTTCACGTCCTTCTTGGCAAGGAGATGCCTTACAGCCGTGTGATCTGAGTAAATGATGACATGGGAACCCAGGAGATACGATCGGAATTTTTCGAGGGCAAATACTACGGCTAGCAGCTCTTTCTCCGTAACCGTATAGTTACGCTGAGCCTCGTCAAGTGTCTTGCTAGCGTAGTAGATGACCACGGGTTTCCCGTCAGCTTTCTGCCCTAGGACCGCTCCTACAGCAAAATCAGACGCATCGCACATGATCTCAAAGGGTTGAGACCAGTCAGGGGATTGTAGGATAGGTGCCTGGGTGACTCGGTCACGAAAGGTTTTCAAAGGCTAGCGTGCATTCCTTGGAGATTTCAAAGGGTACATCCTTAGAGAGAAGAGAAGTCCAGGGACGTGCGATTTTCGAGAAATCTGGAATGAAGTGACGGTAAAAATCGACGTGCCCCAGAAAAGAACGGATGTCCCTGATCGAGCTAGGCATAGGAAGGCGAGAGATTAGATCAACCTTATCTCGATCCACTTGGATGCCTTTTTCCGAAATTAAGTATCCCAGGACAATTCCCTCAGGCACCATAAAATGGCTCTTTTTCCAGGAAAGAATCAAATTCGCATCAATGCACCACCTGAGTATCTGGACCAAGTGTTAGAGGCAATCGTCAAATGATGCTCCAAAAACTGAAAAGTCATCCATGAAGACTTCCAGATAGTCACCTACCATATCTGAGAATATGGCAAGCATGCACCGCTGAAAAGTAGCGAGTGTATTGCAAAGACCGCAAGGCATCCTTCAGAAAGCGTATGTTCCGAAGGGGCAGGTGAACGTGGTCTTTTCTTGGTCCTCAGGATGGATTGCCACCTGGTTGTAACCGGAGTACCCGTCAAGAAAGCAGAAGAACCTATTTCCCACTAGTTTCTCGAGAATTTGATCAATGAAAGGTAGTGGGAAATGATCCTTCTTCGTGGAGGAATTGAGTCGGTGGTAATCTATACAAACTCTCCACGCGTTGGCTAATCGGGTAGGAATGACTTCTCCGATTTCAGTCGTTATAGTGGTGAGTCCTGCCTTCTTATGCACAACCTGAATTGGGCTCACCCAACGACTATCGGAGATCGGGTAGATGATCCCGGCATCTAGCCACTTGATGATCTCCTTTTTCACGACCTCCTGCAGATTGGGGCTCAAACGTCTCTGCATTTCACGAGAAGATCATGCACCCTCTTATGAATAGATATGATGAGTACAATAAGAGGGACTTATTCCAGTCAAATCATCGAGAGTTCACCCGATGGCTCTGCGATGTTGCTGGAGGACAGCAATCAGACGGGATTCCTGTTCGGGATTGAGGTTGGAATTGATAATCACAGGAAGGGTCTGATTAGAACCCAAAAAGATGTATTTCAAGTGAGCAGGAAGGGGCTTCAGCTCGAGGATGGGGTTATCAGCAGCGGCGGGTGGTTTAGCATAGAAGTGAGGTTCAAGGGTAGGAGTTACTGGGTTGTCCAAATCTGGATTCGACTCCTCTGTTTGCGGGTGAAGATCTTTCTGCGGTTGATGAGGTATAATTAGGTCATTCTGGAAGTGTGTTTCATCAACTAAAGCCCTAATGTCACAAATCTGTTCGATGACACCGCAGTTGATTCCTTGTTGGGCCTTAAATATAACAATTTTCAGGGTTTGATTCCCAAATTTGAGCTCTATTTGGCCCTCCTCACAGCTAATGTTGGCTCTAGCAGTAGCCAAAAAAGATCTCCCTAAAATGATTGGTGTATCCCTAGGGTTCTCAGGTAGGTCCATGTCTAAGACTATAAAGTCTACAGGAAAGTAGAAATCCCGTACCCTCACAATAACATCCTCGAGAATTCCTTTTGGTGACTTTATAAATCGATCTGCTAATTGTAATGTCACCTCAGTGGATTTTAGCTCAGATTCTTCTAGATGGTCAAGTAAGGATGTGGGTATCAGATTTATGGAAGCACCCAAATCTAGCAAGGCTCTATCAAATTGGGTATCACCTATTTTGCAGGAAATCATGGGAGTACCAGGATCTTTAGCCTTGGGTGGGAGTCTGCTTAGGATCACAGAGCTGGCTTGCTCTGACAGAACAATTGGACTCCCACTCTTGGTTCGCGGCTTACGCTGGGGTGTACACACATTCTTTAAAAATCATGCGTAAGCCGGTACGTGGCGGATTGCATCCATCAAGGGGATGTTTATGTGGACCTGCTTAAAGAGCTTGACCAGGTCCTCCTCAGGTGCCACGGGCTTGGTAGTCTTCTTTCCCTTGGTCAAGGCCTCGGGAAACGGAATCTTGGTTGGTTCTTCTAGGATAGGTCCAGGTCTTGGGTCTGGGACAGGGGTAGGAACGTCCTGGATTACCGTCCTAGGCTTGGGATCACTACCAGGCTTGGAGTGGTTTGGGTGAGGTGGATCTTGGGTTTCCTTACCACTACGGGTTGTTACGGAGTTAAGTCCTGCCTAGTTTTGGTTGGGATTGGGTAAGATGGGTTGCTGCTGGTAGCCTGCAAAAGAAGTGGAGGCTTTCGTCCCATCGGGTGAAGGAATAGAGGGGGTCTGATAAATCATATGGGTTTGGCTCGGGTTTGGGTTCATAACACGCCGCTGGGTTGGCACGTTATTCGGGTTAGGAAGAGGTTGGGAAGGAAGAGTGCCTAGCTGGCGAGAATTTGCCAGCTGGGCCAGCTGATTTCGTACCTCTGTAAGCTCGTCCTTGTGTTATTTTTGGATAGCCGCATTCGTTCTCTGAATGTCAGCGAAAGTTTGAAGGATAAGGGACATTTGATCTTGATTTGGCCCTGATGGATAAGTAGGGTTAGGTCGAGGCTGAGGCGGCTGGTAAGGACGAGGGGGTTGTGGGCGGGGCTGAAAGGGTGGTCTTTGGGTTTGAGAATTTCCCGCCCACTGAAAGTTGGGATGGTTTCGCCATCCAGGGTTATAGGTGTTGGAGAATGGGTCATTCTGGATGGTGTTGTGGTCCTCGCAGGTCTGAGGAACCTCCAGAGAGTCAAAGAAAGGGGGGATGGAATTTCCTGGGCTGGCATAGAAAGGATCGGATGGCCCTCCGGTCCGAGAATCAGATGATGGATATGGATCCATCCTAGGAGAAGATCGATGGAGAATGTTTTGCACAGTCTCCCGTGTGGAAGGAGGCTGTGCGAAGGAGCTATGCGCAGAGGTGGCTCGCTGCAGGTGATGAGTCAGCTCATCCACCTTCTTTTCAATGATTGAGACCTTGTCCAATCGACTGGCCATTAATTCCAGGTCGACTGATGCAGACAGGCCCTACGTCTCATGTGCTCCCCTAAGATTCGTCGATGCGCAGGTATTCGTCCTGTCGAATAATCCCTTGGAGTCATTGTTGATGGAGTTCTCGCACATGTTTTCGAGAATCTCCCACACGATGTCCTCATGTTGACCCATGATATTCCCTCCGCAGGTTGCATTGACGAAGAGACGGATGTCCTCACGGAGTCCCTGGTAAAAAGATTGAACCTGTTCCCATTTAGGAACTCCGTGATGGGGGCACTTCCTCATGAGATCCTGAAAGCGATCCCATGCCTCATGGAGAGGTTCCCCTATTTGCTGAGTGAAGTGAGTAATCTGATGGCGCAAGGCATTGGTCCGACCAACGGGAAAGAACTTTTCAAAAATTCGGACTGAAGTTCTTCCCAAGTGTTGATCGGCCGGGTCTGAGTTTGATACCAATGAGCGGCCTTGTCCATAAGAGAAAAGGAGAACATCTTCATGAGAAGAATATCCCGATTTTGCGCATCTGACCCAAAAGTTTGGGCCAGATGTTTTAGCTGTTTGATGTGCTGGAAGGGATCTTTGGAATTAAGCCCATGGAATTTAGGTATAGCATGAATCATATTGGGCTTCAATTCGGAATCAGGTCCTCCAGTCGGGATTCTGACTCGAGGCTCAATGGCCACCGCAGTAGGATTATAATGGTCCCGCATCATAGGACGCTGCGGTGGGTGTACAAAGTTTTGGAAAAGGTCATTGAGTCACTGGAGCTGGTGCTCCAGATTATTTTCTTCCTCAACTGGCTGAGCCATGATGGGGGAAGAAGAAGAGCTTGGTTCAGAATCAGATGAGAGAATGATGGGGTAAGGTTGCTGTGCAAACACGGGCGTCGAGGCTTGGCCTTGACGAGAGTGAATTCCCAAAGGAGATCTTAAGGGTGGTCTTAAGGATCTCCTACCGTTCATACACTGTTGGAATAGATGAGTTTAGAAGGTGCTGGACCCAATCAAGACACCCAAGAATTTGTTGGGTGACTATAGAGGTGCGAGGCAGATGGACCCTTTAATCAAAAAGATCTTCCACCTGAGAATTACTTGGGCAACCAGAGAGGGTGAGTCCCGCGAAGCCCCCTACACGGTAGAGCGTCCCCACGGATTACAGGGTTTCCCCCACCCGACCTCTCTTGTCACTGCAGTTCCAGGTAGACCAGAATGGGGATCTTAACTTCTTAAGTCTACCTTTTTTACTTTAAGATCAAGGTGCTTAAGGTTTCACTTGAACTCTTAGGTATTTTTGTGAACAATGTGACCTAATTTGAAGGTTGGTTGACCCTAAGGGTCAACTTCACCTAGGGATTCCTTTGAGAATTTAGGCCTTGTTTCTTTTTTTTAGGGTTCAAGTGTTTAGAGAGCCAATTGTTTGGGGTTTTTCTTAATAGGTATTTTCAACCAATGGCTTAGGCACACCTCTTTTTATGAAGATCTTTTCTTTGTTAATAAAAGGTGTGTCTCTAAAAACCCTAGATTTTTAATCCTTGGATTGGCTCTAGTTGGTCCATTTAAGTTGCCTCAAAATTTTGGTATCTATGGCTCAATCAAGAAGGTTTTAGCCCTAGTTACCTTAGTTGGATGGACAGTTAAGTATGAGTTGAAATGAAAATTAGGCAACTTTGATGAATTACTATGTGTGATGCAGGTAGCCCTAAGTTGATTTTTCTTTTTATTCCTTTTTAGACTTTAAGGGAGTTAAGAAAAAGGCTAATGAGGATTACCTGGTTGTTGGAGAGTTTGTTGTGCGGCTGCTCTTCTCATTCTTTAACCTGCACACAAGAGAGAGAAAAAGATTAGCAATCTCTTAAAAGAAATTCAAAGCTTCTAGAATAGCCGTAGCTCCCCAACAACAGCGCCAAGAATAATGGTGGCTATGGCAGTGCAACCGAAGCTAGGTCTTTTGTTTGTTATAGTAATGTCGTTGTGGTACAGGTAAAATAGATACGGTTTGTTGTCATTGCCACTATTACAATTTTACTCAGAAATATTTTTCTTCCGAGGTTGAACTCAGGGAGCTACTAGAATTCTAGAAGTACAATGCTTTTATTGCAAAAATAAGAGAGAGAGAGAGAGAGAGAGAGGTAGATTTTGTTTCTTGGCTTTCTCTTCTTCTCTTCTTTTATCTCCTTGATCTTCTTCAATTCTTCTTCTTCTTTCTTTATCTTCTTTTCTTTTCTTCTTCTTCTTTCTTCCTTCTTCTTTCTACTTTCAACTGCGGCACCTTTTCTTTTCTTTTTCTTCTTCTTTGCTTTGTCTACAGAGCTTCATCCATCGTCTGATTTCTCAATCAAACGGCTTAAGTGGCGTCTGCTACAGTGCTTCCTTTGTGCTTCTTCTTCTTCTCCCTTCTTCTCTCAGTCTTCTTCTTCTTCCTGCGGTCTTCTTCTTCTTCTTCCTTCTTCTCGCACCCTGTCCCTGCACAAAAAGCAAAACCTACCCTGTCCCTCTACCCGCACGTCTCTCTCTCTTTGTAAAGCACTCACAAGACGCTCTCCCAGAGCCGCGGGTAATCGGGTCGGGTTTCGTGCCCGTGACCAGGCGCACCGATGTGTGGGTGATGCACATGGTGTGCTCAGATAGGGTCGGGTCGGATCCGCTGGATCCGCGTGATGAGCTTGCGGACCGGGCGGGTGAGTGGGTGCGGGACCTCACCCCAGTGCTTTCGGAGGCGACCAAGAAAAAGCACAAAATCAATTTATCGCGGCGCGGCGTTTCGAAACTATCCTCTGCGCTCTTTTCGCGCGCGCCCGCAGGACGATTCCACCTTGCTCTCTACTCAGCTGCAGCCACTATCAGTGCCAACTGATGAGGCGGAAGTCTCCGCAAACTTCACCCCAACCTGCAGCACCTGGGATCCTGAAGCTGTAGGGCCTGGAGCTCGCCTCGAAGCTGCTTCAGTCGTCGTTAATGGCGGCTGGGGTGGCGACCCTGTCAGACAGAAGCACGGCCTCTCGACCTAATCAGACTAGCGGGGGACCTTCGCTGTGGCACGGCGAAGGTGGTGCGGGGTGCAGCAGGTCGTGGGGCGGCCTAGGCATGCATGCCTAGGTCGCCCTGTGACCGGAGGTGTGGGTGTGTTCGGGGGAGCGATGAGTGGGTGTAGAGCGGCAGTGGGTGGGCGGAGGTTATACAAGGGTCGGCGAGGCGTGTGGGGCGGCGAAGCGATGGGAGCGTCTCACCGGAGGGTGGCCGGAGACGAAGAAGGTGACGGTGGACAGGAGCGGTCGAGGGTTTAATCGAATGAAAGACAGTGAGGAAAAGAAAGAGGGGGAGATGGGGAGTAGTTCTAACCTAGTTGCAGGGACAAAAGGGCCGGAGCAGGGCGGCAGTCGTATCGACTGTCGCCGGAGAAGAAGATACCCAAAGAGCGAGGGCGGCGGCGAGGAAGGGAGCGGGAGGGCGCGCGCTGGGTACGGCGCGACGCAGGAAGAGGGGGCGAAGGTGGCTCTGCTGCTGGTATTGCAGTAGAGCGACGAGACGGAGGAGGAGCCGCCGGAGATGGTGGGTTTCTGCCGGAGTGGGAAGAGAGGAAAAATGGGGATTTTTCTCCGTCAAGACCGAGCTGCCCCCGTCGGCTGGCGACGACGGTCCTTATAAAGGCGAAGGCGGAGGGGTGGGCGCAGGGAGGCGACATGCCTCCCTCGCCGGAGTATGCCCGAAGTTGCAACCCATACCTTCCGCGCGTTCGCACGGAAGGTGTGGGCGATGGCAGAGGTCATGGTGGTGTCCCTACGACAGCAGACGTCGCAGGGAACACCCGGTTCAACTAGCAGAGGGCCTCCCTCACCCTGCGCGACGCCATGCTCCGCGTAAAGTCGCCGGAGCATGGCGCTGCTCAGAGAGTTGCAGGGGGGACCTAAGTGCAAAGAATGATGAAGAATTTAGGGGCCAAAATGCGAGGGTTTCGAAAGTTGAGGGTCAAAAAGTAATAGATGAGGATCAAAATGCAAAGTCGGTCAAGAAGGTCTCTTCTTAGGCTCAAGTTTTTATGCATGACTAAATGGGACCTAAGGATTCTAATGGTAAATTTTATTTCTAGATTAGACCTTGTTTGACAGGCCAATTTATGTAAAAACCTAAATTAAATCATTAATTGGATATGGTTCTCAATGTAGGTCAAAATGGGTTCCCAAGGCCAAATTTAAGGTTCTAAACCCTAGAGATTATTTTTCTATGAATTTTAGAGGGTTTAGTCGATTTTTACTTTGCCTTGAACCTCATGAATTGGAGTGGGTTTGTTTTAGGGCTACAGAATGTCATTTAATTCCTTAGAGTTACTGTAGCCCTTGTTGGATCAAATCATCCCACTTTCCTTCTTATTAGGTTAGTTTGACCTATGTTTGGACCCTGAGTTACCCTATTTACTGATTGTGTTGGTGAAATTACATTTTTACCCCTTATGACCTGTTTTCTTTACAAACTCAGAATTCTCTGAGTCAAGCCTTTCTATGAGTTATGTAGGAGCTTTTTCTTGCATATCTAGGTTAGATTGTGCCAGTTAGGGTTTATGATGAGGTTCTCATCACAATGGAAGGTAGCCCGTAGTAAAGAAGCTCCCCAAAATCAATTTCAACAAGGAGCACACCTACTCTTCTAATAATGCAATGTTGTCCCAGTAAAGAATGAGAGCTAGTGGATGTGGCTCGACTTCACCAATGCGAATAAAATTTGCACAAAGAATGCCTTCCCTCTCGTGTAGATCAATCAGATGGTGGACAACAATTAAAGCAAAAATGTATTTGTTTCTAGATGCTTATTCGAGATATAATCATATCTTTCTTCATGTCATCGATCATCCATTAAAAAGTTCTATGACAACGACAACTTTTATTATCATGTAATGGTCATCAATCTTAAAATGAAATCCTAATATCATCGATTAAAAAATTCTATAACAAAGACCCCTTTTATTATCATGTAATGCTCATCAATCTTAAAATGAAATCATAATCTATTAATGTATAGGTGTGCATCAGAGGTCTTTCTTTCAAAGGCCACATGACTATAGGAAGACACTTATAATTAAGCTTTGCTAGCGCTAATCAGGGATCCCTTCCCCCTCCCTCTCTACTGAACTCGTCAAGTCTACCCTCTTTCCCCTCAATAGAGGATCCATTTCCCCATTTTAACCCTTGCCATGGTGACCTCATTCCTCCGACGCCCTTCACACAGGCCTACAAGTCACGGCCTTCTACCTCAAGTTTCTCTTGTTTTCCCTCCACTCTCTACTCTGTTGTTGTGTCGTCGCGGCTGGTCCCAGCCTGGCTAAAGGTTGCTAGTCTTGCTGGTTCCACCAATGGTTCTCTCTTTGTCATGGCCTGCCCCTCTTTAGCGCACAAACTTCCGATTCAACTAGAGCCCCTTCTCAACTTTGCTTTTCTGGATTCATTGTTTTATTATTTTGAGTTCATAGTGCAGTGGATCAAAAAGGCACTTAGGGCATCGAGCAAGGACCCCTCTTCTTTCTGTTGGTCAATTTTTTTTTTAGTGATTATGCAGATCCTTCTCGGTACTTCAAGTCAAGGGTTGTACGTGGAGCTCGTGGTGGTTTTCTCGCTCTTGGTCGCAAGCTTGCTTGACTGGAGTTTGAATGTGCCAAGAGGATTAAGTGCTCTACTAAGCTAAAAGGAGGTCCAATTCGAGCTTGATGTGGAAGTCATTTGCTTGTGTGGTTTGGCGCAGGTCTCACTTCCCACCCCTATGGCTTTTCTACTGGGACCACGCTTGATTTCATAGCTTCAAGCTACACACAACCAAGTTCTTACCGACTCACTTCGACTATCGACTATCCAGGTACTCACTAGTATGAATCAATTCAATTGCCAAGGTTTCACCTTCGGTGGCATTGTCATCATTCAACAGCATAGAGAAACTTCTATTTCTACAAGCTACATTATGAGGACATTTTATTTGTTCTTTGTTTAATTTGTTTTATTTTGTTTTAGTTTTGTAATCTCTCCATTTTGGAGTTTCCCCACTCTGCTACGAGTTTCCCAACTCTGCTAGGTGCTTCCCTCCCTCCTCATGAGAAGGAGCATTCCGATTTGTGGTTCCTGCGGATCTTAATGGTATGCTAGAGGGGAGGGGTGTGGAGTGCGAATCGAGTTTTGGTTAAAACACCGTTGTAATACAGTTGAAACACACGTAAACACTTTTACAATTTCTATTTCTCGAAACAAAGAGTATTCTGAGGTCGAACACAAAGAGCAAATAAATGCGCAAATTAACCACTAATGAGATGAATATAAAAGGAGAAGCAATAGCTTGGCAACAAAAGAAATATATCAGATGAATAATAGCATTATCAAGCTAAATACATACATACATACATCCATATATATATATATATATATATATATATATATATATATATATATATATATATATATATATATCAGTGTTGGAGACAAAAAAAAAGTGTTTTTCAACTCAATGTAAGGCCTCTAACACTTGAGGCAAATCTAAGCAATTTCAAACGTCTCAACTAGCCATTCAGGTGGCTTAAATATTAAGCCCAAAGCCTTCTTCACATTAAGCTAAAACTCTCCCCCAATCAGGCATGATTCCCAAGGTAAAAATCCCGCCTAGGCTCGCATCCAAGCGTATCTGTGTGTACACGGGTGTGTGTGTGTGCGTAATGTTAGGGTAAGGAACCCAACCCCCTATGTATGTAGGCAAGCAAGTTGGGGGTGCAAAACCTTATATGACGTGTTGCAAGTTTTGTCCCAGCCAATGTGGGACTAAACAAGAGGGGGCTCTGTGCATGAGATTTCCCTCACCTTCTCAATTGCAAAAGCTGGAGAAGAGGGTTGGAGGATCTTCTGTTGTATCTTCAGCGCTCGCTAAGTAGTCCTGGAGCTTCGCATGGGCTCTAGGAAGCTTCATGCAAAGCTTGCGAGCTTGTGGAGGTCTAACAATGGTTGCAGTAAACGGAGAAGACACCGGTGGTGGCTGAGCTCGTCTGATTGCAGGAAGAGGTCTCAGAGCCAAGTATTTGGCTTAGGAGTTTCACCGTAACCCAAGGAAGCTTCTCTTAAAGCTTCAATCGTTCCTGAAGGCCGAAGACACACTGTCGTGGTCAAAGAAGACGCCGGAGGTGGCTGATACCTGCATAGAGAAGTAAGGCCTTGGAGCCCAAATTAGATACTCGAAAACCTTCGCTAGGGTCCAGCAAAGGTGGTGGTGGTGATTTGGCTTAAGGAGGTGATGAAGTGTGGCTCATCATAGCTAAAATGCCCAAGTTAAGCTAAAAATTAGATTAAACACTACTGTATTAACACATGAAATGGGTTAAGTGTAGGAAATAGGGAAAATGACCTAAAACATCAATTTTGTGTTAAAAATGTAAAATTAGGTCATTAAATGAGGTATTCTATTTACTATTATAAAATGAAGATCCAATTGCAAATTGAACACATTTTTAAGTCAAAAAGTTCAAATCAAAAGTATAATTAACTTCTTAAATGTTCAATTAAACTTAAATAAAAACTTGGTTGCATTTGAACATCATTAGGACCTCGCATTTATGATTTCTCACTTAGGTCCTTAGGTCATATACATAACATTCATTTAAAACCTTCCAGGGACCACTTTGTAAACTGTAGGGGCCTATTTGCAAAATCTAAGAACTACTCTGAATTAGTTCTTAGCCACTTATGGGCTTCACTGTAAACTTTCTATCCCTTCGCCATAAGGGCCTCCCTGAAAAAGCTCCAATACACCTGCAGCCGTGTGGAAGTACTGTAGCCGAAGAACATACTACATCGCGACCGTCCGCTCCTTGATCTCTTGATCTTGTGGCCCAAATTCATTCGAAGCTTCACACGTTTCGGTGCATGAGGTCATCACCTTGCCCAGATCCCATCCAACGACAGCATTTTGATTTGGACCTCATGCACGCTCGCTAACCCATCCCCACTGTCGGTACCCTAGTTGCCTAATCGTACCATTACGATGCTTTTATCTAATACCCTACCTACTTAAACCCCTACCTGAGCTCGCGTGCAAAGGATTAACTCCCTCCTACATCCCTTGAGCCAATCATTCATCCACTCCAACTCCTTTCATCATATTATCTTTATTTCACTGCCATTGGCAGTGAAGCTCCACCTTCCTCTCCGACTCTCCTCACCACTAAGGACATCGTAGTACTTGAGAGCGACCCAAAACTCCACTAGTGAGTTTTCCATCTGCTGGAGCACTTCCTCCCTTCTTCCTCTCCATCCACCGGGTGGAGACCCAAAGGTCCCTGTTTATCGCGCTAAGTCAAGGTTTAAAAAGTGTTGCGTTGTAATACAGCCAAAATAGCATTCAAAACAGATATAATTTTAGTACTCGAAAAGATTTCCGAAGTCAAACACAGTGAGCAAATTGGTATTTAGAAATCACGATCACAATTCAAAATTAAAAGAATATGCAATAATATCATTATCAAAGTGCAAAAATATGAGAGCAAAATGGTGATTTAGATCACCAAATACTCCTACAATATCACCAAGGAACTCAATATATGAATGTGCAATGAGGACTAGAATCTGTCGTCTGATGGAGGAGTCAGACAACTTAAAGTGTCTGAGCTGTCTCTGTGTCTTCCTTTCTTCTTCTTCTTCATCTTCTTCTTCTTCTTCTTCCTTCTTCCTTGGCTTCCTTCTATCTTCTTCCTTCTTTGGCTTCTGCTCTTCTTCTTCTTCTTCAATCCTTCTCTTTCTCTTTAGCTTCTTCCTTTGGCCTTCTCTTCTTCTTTCTCTGCCTTTGCCTTTTCCTTCTCTGAGGTCCTTCTCTCTCTTCTTCTTTTCTTCTGCCTGACCTCCTCTTCTTCCTCTGAATTGGCTAAGTGTTGGAGCCAATCTCTCCAGGGCAAAAACCCCCCTAACCCCACGCAGCTCTCCTCTCTCCTTCTCTCTTTCTATTTCAATCTCGCTCTCCCAGAGCCTTAGTTGGTCGAGTAATCAGACCTATCGCAGACCCAGGTCTAGGCTCACTGGCGTGTGTGGTGAGCGAGGAGTGAAGTCAAGTAGGTAGTTGGGTTGGCCAAGTCCGCGTGGGCAGTGCTGCGGACGACTCTGGTGAAGGGGGGGAGGAGGACCTCACCCTCAGTGTTGGAGGCGAACAGCCTCTTTCACTTTTCAATTTATTTGGGTGCAGGCACTCTTTTACTTCTGAGGTGGGACTAAATGTCCCATCTGTCTTTCACGCACCACAGCAGGGAGTGGCCCTCTCAATTGCCTCAACTATGGAGGCCTTCGACTCCAATTGAGGGCCTGAGTGCGTGCACGAAGTAAATCCGCGCAACCTGGGACAACAACACCTAGAGCAGCAAGGCTGGGAGAGATTGCAAGCAAGCTTCAAGCTTGCACCAATGGCAGATGGAGCCTGCTACCTGAAAACACAAGAACGACCTCGCGGCCACGTCAAATCGTTCAAGGAGATTCACTAGAGTAATCAAGGAGAACTTCCAAGCAATCAAGAACTTCCAAGTTAAAGGTCACCGGAGTAGGTTTCCTCCATAATAATGGTGGAGGTACCTACTTGTGAAGATGATGAGAAAGTTAGGGGGCTATTAGCAAGGGTTTTTGAAAGTTAGGGGTAGAAATGTAATCAGATTGGACCTTTTTGCAAACTAGGTCAAGTAAAACTCATTTTGGGTCCAAGTTTTGGTAAAAACCTAATTTGGACCTAAGGAATCTAATGGTGAAGTTGGATTTTGGGTTTAATCACGTTTTACTGGGAAATTTATGAAAAAACCTAATTTAGGGCAAATATCTGTCTGAGACCCATTCTAGGTCAAGATGGATTCTAATTACCAAATTGAAGGTACTCAACCCTAGAGAATATTTTTATATGATTTTTAGATGATTTAAGTGAATTTTATCCTGACCAGAACCTTGGTTACTCAAGTGGATCTGTTTTTAGGGTTTAAAGAAGTCATTTAATTCACAAAATACACACAAACCCTTTTCTGTCAAATCCAACCCACTTGTTATCTTATTAAGACCATTTAACCGTTGTTTAGTTCTTGAGAAAATCCGTCGTTGTACTATATTGGTAAAATTGAAGTTTTACCCCTTGTTTCTTATGTTTCTCTTAAAAAGGTTATACAATGAATTATGACCTTTAGTTCGTTATGTAGGAGCATTTATTCTCTTCATTGGGTCAAAATGAGCTAGTTATGGCTCATGATGGTGTTCCCATCAGTCCCATTCCTCTTATTAGTTAGGATTTAATGCTTTTGTAGAGTAGTTTTCCTGCTTTCTAGATTAATTTTAGTGTAGTTAGTGTAATTTAGATTAACTTAGGAGTTGATTAGATGACGAAATTCACTGATTTGTTAGATTAGCTAGGAGTAGAGTAGCTTAGATCCGATCTCACCTTCTCTAGTCAATTCAGATTAGAGAGGTGTTTTTCCACGACCATTTCAATCCATTAATCTCCTTATCATCTCATTACTCGCATTTTCTGATTTCCTCAACAATTTAATTCACAAACCACCCATCCATCAGAGCCTAATTTCAAATATGGAATTTTGGTTCCTAGATTTGAAATTAGCACCTAAAACCCATTTGGGTGGTCTCCCACTCATTCCATAAATTCACAAAGACCCCCTGATCTGATTTGATTGTCTCAAATTGCTTGATTTTCTTTCAGATTTGTTTTTAATGCCAAATCTCATGATTTAGGACTCATTTGGTTTTCATCGGATTTAATCAAACTTTTTGAGGGTTTTAATTGCTTAATTAGGTGTCATGCAATAAATCCAATGTTTTGGATTTGATTTTTAATGTGTGGATGAGCATGCACTTAATTTAAGTGTTATTTGGAGAGTTTGACCAAGGATAATCAGTAAAACTGATTTGAGGTTGAACAAAGACCTAATGGATCCTAAGATGATCACTAGATCACCTTGAACACTAATCAATGGTGATCAAGACGATTAGGTGATTAGATCAATGAGAGATCCATATCAACAGCCTAAATCAGAGCAACATTAGTTTTAACTTTAAATAATTTCCAGATTTCTGTTGAGAGATGCCCATAGCTGAAAATTGAATCTCTGAGATCTTAGTCTGATTTGACTCATATTAGAAATTAGCAGCTATTCTATTGATGGATTTGTGGATTTTTATTTTCTGATGAGTTGATGAAGAAATGGATTTCATAAGTCTTAGATCAGACCTTCTTAGGTCTAATCTGGGCTGGTTTTTAGAAAACAAAGCAGCAGCTATTGCTGCTGAGATTGCATCTAAAATGTTAAAACGTTCGGCAGCTGGTTCCTTCTCCTGTTTTCAACTAAAATAGCAGCTTCAGATTAGCTGCTGTAGTAGCCACTATGTGGCTGAGTTCGAATCTGTTCAAAGGTATTTTAGTTGGGAATTGGAGATTATGAGAGGCTGACATGAGTTGTAATGTTGGGACATCATGTATAAGCATTCATGTACTTGAAAGGGATTTTAATTTGATTTGGAGTGTATGAAATCTCATTTTCAATTCTTTTGTCAGTTCTTTCATTTGTGTAAATCTGTCAAAACTTGATTTTTAAGAAATCTAAAGTGAAAAATTTGCTTGACTATTCAAATATGTTTCAACTAGTGTGCTGAGTGTTTGGAATTGTTTTAAGATCATTCCCAGCCACTAGAAAGCTTTTTAGGGCCTTGGATTCTTTTTGAAAACTCTTTAAAGCCCCTAACTTGTATGAACTTTGTAAATAAATAAAAATTATAAAAAATTTCAAAAAATAAAATAAACTTGTCTTGGTCAAGATTATGTATATTTTTAGGTGTATGTCAAGTTTCAAGGCATTTTGAATCTCCAGCTTGGTAAAACATACTAGTCGATGGTTTAATCTACCTTGAAATTTAATAAAAGACATTAACTTCAAAAACACCAAAAGCTTCTTCTTCCCTCTCATCTCTCTCTTTCTCTCTCATCCCTTATCTCTACTATACCTATAAAACCCATAAAAATCATAAAAATCCTAAAAATACTATGTATATTATGTATATACTTGTATAAATACCTTAAACTTAATCTGTATGCAAATATTGTGTAATATATATAAAATATCTATAAATAACTTATATATGTATTCTATATAATATAGTAAGTATTTAGAATAACTTAATGTATATATAACCTTATTATATTATTTTATATTAATTTATATAACTTAAATGTAAAATAACTAAGTAAATCCACAAATAGAATTAAATATGCATGTCTATACCCAATACTGTACGTACGTATTTATATATGTATTATGTATCATATGACACCTATAATATAATTTAATTATATATATACAGTAAATAATTAATTTATTAAGTTCAGTAGGTAATTTATTAAGTTAAAATGAAATAAATTAGTAAATTAAGTTGATACTGAGATAATTTACATTGTATACTTGTAATAGATTATAATAAGTATTTTAAACTTATTTATATCATATTTATACTGTATTTCAGTGTTTATAGTTTATTTATGAGTATAACTAACTAAAACATGTATTTAAATCTAAATAAATTAAAATAAAGCTTATAAAATATCATAAAAATATGTAATAAATAATTTATTATGTATATTAGTACTATATTAAGTCAATTGTACAATTAATTAACTAATTTATACTATAACTAACAAATTAATCCTTAATTTAACTTATAAAAATTGTAAATTTTACCTAATTTAATTATAAAATAAAGTAACTTATTTTTTTAAAGTAACTACATAATTATATAGCCCTATGTAAGAGCTTTAAAATCCTATAATTTATTTTTAATTTAGAATAAATTATGGCCCTCAATTCGAGTGCCAAAATCACCAAATCAAGACAGCATCCAACGGACAACGGTACCTGAAGGGGCACTTTCTTTAGTGCCACATTGTGGCCTTGTGAACGCCCGCACCGCTTTATATGTGTTTTGTGATTCTGCCTTCCCAGTCGACAAGCGCTGGGCGCAGAACATCACATTACTCTCTCATCTCTTGAACATGACTCGGTATATATGAGACATTTGAGTGCGGTGATGGGCCGAGGGCCATACACTGTGCGTGGACCTATGTGGGCCTAATAACAAGCTATAAACAGGTTAAAATGCACCTAATGATAACTAAGGTAGCCCTAGTAGATGTTTGGTCCCACCAGAAATTGGTGTGTATCCCTCGAAAAGATCACCCACCCATTAAATCAATTTTTGAGCCGATTAACTTGAATCACGTCAGTCTGAACTAGTTGTGAGAGCAAGAGCTAAAAGGAGAAGAGGAAGAAATTTGGCTAGGTGTCGCCCCTATGCTTGTGCATAAGTGTTGGTGTCTGTGCCCCTGTGTGTTGAGTGCGTGAGTTGTGTAAGTGTTGGCTCTGCCTTAGTGTGTATTGTGTGTATATATATGTATGTGCGTCTGTATATATATATATATATATATATATATATATATATATATAAAATATGTATATGTAGATAAATAATATAATATAATGTATACTAGTATAGTATATATATGTGTATATAGAGTATAAGTGTTTGAAATCTTATATGCATATATATAATATTAAGGGATTTAGTGACGAGTATATCTATCATTGTATATATATATATATATATATATATGTATGTTAGCATAAGTAGTTTTTAGTTTAGGTAGCATAAATATGTTACTAAGGTTATACTGACGTTTATATATGTCACTGTAGATAGCTATAAATGTTAGTATAGATAATAGTTTTTGCTTTATATTATGTAAATATTTTACTAAAGTTTTAGTAACACTTAGATATGTTACTATATATATCACATATGTTACTATAGACGTTAGTATATTATGAGTTAGTATAGTAAATATTAGTAATTATTTTTGTACCTAAACTTAGGTATTAACTATATTAGTTGTAAATAATTAAAATAGAATAGTTGTACATAGTTTTTAATGCTTACGTGTGTGCATTTGTTTCCAAATGCATTGTAATGCATTTTAATTCATTCTTTTGTACATAATTAACCAAATTATTTTATTCATTAATTCTGTAATTCATTCTTATAAATAAAACTAACATTTTTGGAATTAAGAAATGTTTTTGGACTTAGAGAGTGATGTATATCAATAACTGCCTCCTAGTGAATGACTTGGAATAAACCAGTAAAAATTAAGTATATAAATAAAATTAACGCAACAGTGGAAGAAGGTGGTGGTCGGAGGCAGAGTCTAGTGAGGTACCTTAGCGGAGAAAATCCTCGATCTCTTAAGGGCTCTTGTTCGCTAAGGGCTGGCAAATGTGAAGGGGTGGTTAGCAAGGTGAATGGTTATGTGGAGACCGTCAGAGAGCTCCATCGAAGCTCTCGCCAACCGTGGGCGAGAAGGGATGAGAGGAGAAAATGAAGCTAATTCCTAAATTAAACTAACCTAAATTATACTACGGAAATAAAAGAGTGGAGAGAATTACCTCGAGATGGACGAGGAGGGCCGAAGGGCGTCCAGTGGTGGCTTGCCAAATGCAAAGAAGGTGGAGGATAAGAGGAGGAAGATGGCGACGATGAAGGGGACTCGGAGGTCCTGCGATGGCATGCAAGGATCGGAAGGAGGAGAGGCAGTTGGCAAAGCAATCTTGGCCGAAGCATGCATAGAGGAGGCGGTAGGAGGAATCACTGGAGTCAGAGAGAAAGATGGTCGCGGCGAAGGAGGAGGGCAAGATTCACAATCCAATCTCGACTACTCTGATCAGTGCTGCTTGGCAACGCTTTATAGGCAGCTCGCTCGCTTGATTGAGGCCAAATCATGGCCTTAAAAAGGCTATCCAGTGAGGCCTTTGGGCGAGAATTCCAACCTCTATAGGAGGCAAGGATGGTTAATTCTTGCGTCAATGGACGCGAAAAAGATTGAGGATCAATCCCACCAAATTTGGTGGGATTTGATCGAGAGGATTTGGAGAAATTTCTCCCCAAATCTCACCATTGCAGGCTATCAAGTAGCTGCTGGAGGAGGAAGACATATGGGACCATAATGAAAGGAAATTGGACCAAAAAGTAAGGATTTTGGACCAAAATGCAATGAATTCAAAAGTTACTAACTAACATGCAAAGTAGGTAGAGGCGAAGTTCAAATAGTCTCAACTTTTTAGTGTAACCTAATTAAGACTCAAGGAATCTAATTGTGACTTCAATTTTGAGTTTTGATGATGTTTAATTGGTCAATTTACAATTTAATCCAAAATATATTAATTGTTAACCTTGGTCTTTGATTTAGGTCAAAGTGAATTCTTGCAAATTGAATATTCCAAACACTATGGAATATTTTTCAATGATTTTTAAAGGGTTTAGGTTTCATTTATTTTCATTAGAACCCTGATAATTTAAGTAGCCTAGAAACACTATGGAATATTTTTCATTTATTTCATAATAATTTAAGTATAGCTGAGATTAAGGTTTTTATTTGAGATTTAGCCGGAATTAGTTAATACTGTTGAAACCTTGTTCCATAACTTGTTTTAGTGTTAACAAAATTATTATGGATTAATGTTTGCAAATTGGGTGCTTTTCATATTTAGGTGATCAAGGCAAATAGGCATGATGACAAAGAGGAAGTAAGATGATAAGGAGGAGTCAAGGAGAAGATCATCTTTGTCTTTTAGATTCTTTATATTAGGTTTTTATTTCATAGAATTTATGCCTCTTAACAAAGGAATACAACTTAGATCGTAAAATTAATTAGAGATAAACTAGGATTTGTGGTACGATATTTTTCAAAGAACATAATTGATTAATTCACTTTTAAAAGGTACTTGTTAACCCACAAGTACCGGTACATGTGAGTTACAAGTTTGGATTTTTTCAAAGAAACAAACTTGTATCATACGAATACCGGTACTCATGATCAGTACTAGTACAAGTAGGTTACAGTTTTGTGTTAAGTGTTTAAAACCAAAATCTAGAAGTAATGAGTACCGTTACTTATGATTAGTACCGATACCCATACTTTAGTACCAGTACCAGTTAGCCATTGGCTCAAATCTGAATGACTAGAAAATTAATTTTGGTAATATGAACGTTGGGATTTAATCCCCAACATCTAATAAACGAATCCCTGAGGTCCTATCTCTATAAATAAACCCTTAGACCCGTAGTTTGCACATACGAAGTATAAGAGACATTCCTAGAGCTTAATTTTTTATTATTATTGAGAGGTTTATGTATTTTTGTTGTAAGATTTCTTTTGTCTTACACTAGTTCTTTATTTGTTTTTGAGCTTGTTACTCGTTGGGTTGTAACAAACGCGTCTTTTGTACTTGAGTTGAGGTAACCCGTTAAATACCTTGTTTAATAAATTGATTCTCTCGGGGTTGAGGGAATCAGGTTAAAAATCCTAAACTGGGAGGCTTAAGTAGTGGAGTACCCAAGTGAGTGGGAAACCACTATACATCTTGTGTCATTTTCTGTGAATTGATATTTGTGCAAATTTCTTTTGGAATTACTAATATTCTGTTTGAGTGTCTTTGTGCGCAAAGTATAGTAGCCATCTATCTATATTAGATCCTACAAATGCAAGGCTACTTATTAAGAATTTGAGCTCATTTGTCCTTCAATTGAATGTAGGTTTACCATTTTATTATTCTGCATTTGTATTTTGTTATTAAATCAATAGAATTAACTAATTTTAATGTTATTCCTCCTAATTCTTCTTATTGATAAGTTATACCATTTTGTTGGTTAATACAGTGAATTTTAACCTTGGAACCTAATCAAATTAGCCTAATTTTGAAGAATGATGGTGTTACCATTAAGGGGTAAATAGTATAGCTTGAAAATTTAAAAATAATAATAGAGAAAATAATTCAAACCACAAAATAACATGCCCAGATGATGCCTTTATTTATAGTGGAAATCCTTTCTGTATAAAAATTGCTACATAAGCCTCCCAACTTAAGATTTTTTCGACTAAGCAAGGCAAGTCAATTCACTATCATACCACTTAAATAAGGGTAACATAACCTCTTACAACAATCCCTTCTTTTTTCAACCTGAAGAGAAGCACAATAACAACAAATCTTCCCAACAACTTGGAACCTGATATCAAAGCAGTAGATCTAGATAAAAATAATATAATCCTATGGAACTACAAGTAAAATCAAACCGAATTTTTTGCAGAGGTTTAGATCAAGCGTGCTTTAGAAAGCATAGAAGTAGAAGCGTAAAAGCACTTGAGAGAAAAGCACGAAAGCTCTTTTTCTAGAGGGATTTCTTGTTGAAATGTGTGTTGAAAAAGGGCTACCTTGGACCTCTATTTATACTAGAAAATCGACTAAAAATAGAAGTCCAATCAGTCAATCAATTAAGATAGTTTGATAGATCAAAATAAATTTTAGTCGATCAAACTAGTTAGTTGATCGATCAATTAATCTAAATGATCAATCAAAGGTGTATTAATCAACTTCCTAAAATGGGCTACTTTGATCGATTAATTAAGCAGGTTGATCAATCTAAGCATTTGGTCGATTAATTTTATTATTTGGTCGATCGATTGATCTAAGAACTTGAATTTTTAGAGAATTATGTTAAGCGCAAAAATTCATTTGAGATTATTTGAGGTTCCTTACAAAATATTCTAGACTCAAAAAAAGTAAAAAGGCTATGAGAAGAAAACAACAATCTTCTTGCTTTATTCTATGAATCCAGAGAGAGTCCTGAAAGATTAATCTAGATAGATACAATAATTTTGATACATCAAAACAGAAGTACTTACACAATTGTCTTTCTCCCTCACCCCTTAGGATTGCATTTCCTTATAATCACCTTGTTCCTTTTAATGAAGCCTTATTTTCAAAAAGAAAATAAGTAATGCAAGGCTTTGACAATCCACCGTGATTGATTTACAGTTTACTGTAAAGAAGGTGATCAGAGCCCTTCGTTCTGAGCCCAACTGAGTTAATAGGTAGAAAAAAGGTTCATTCATGGAAAATATCAAATAAACAATCATACAAAGGGATAGTAAGTTTTGTAACCTAGTTCTACCTTATAAAAGATGTATTTCTGAAGAGGGAATGTAAACCCTCAAAAATATACCATGAAATATCTTAATGCAAGGGTATTTTCTCTCTCTTTCTCTCCTCCCATGCGTACCCTTGTATGAGAGCCATAGTTCCCTAATATAGCTAATTCCTCCGTCCATAATCTTTGGAGTCCTCTCATAACGGTTAGACAAAATATCACCACATCATACACGTTTATTTGCACATTACCCACATTCAACAAGAGTTACGATAACGAAGCAACAGTTGTCATAACTACTATGAAGCGTCCAACTATTCATATATCCTTCTAGGCAAATTGTAAGAGTTGGATCCATCTTATCCTCTTTGTTGGGCTAAGGCACAAATAAATTAAATTGGTCGTGGCGTTGTAACCAAGGCAGAATTGATTTGATCTTTTTTTTAATCAGACGGTTATTTGGTTATTAGGCTTCTTCCATTCTATTACAAGGGCCTCTTTAGGCTCCTTAATGACCTTTCTAAGCGGCCTTGATATGTCCTTTTATTTTGTTAGACTGAATGAAAATTTTCTTTCCTTCGTTAGAAAGTAATGATCGGATAAGCCATGCATCACGATATTTACACAGATTGTACATTTATTAGTTATACTCGTAAGAAATATATCCTAATCACTAAGTTAATTGATTAGGTACCACCAATTAACATGATGTAACATACAACGAAAATTAATGATGATTTATAATAAATAAATAAAAGCATAGAGTTCCTGGCTTATTCTACTTTAGTCTATTCTTTTAGCATTTTCTTCCCTTGCCATTGCCCTAATCCTGTTTCTCTTTGCAGATAGAAAGCAAAAGTGATCTAACGGAAAATTCAAAGTTTAGATTCAACCTAAGTAGGCTCAGAGAACAAACTGAAGGAAGTAGTTACCCTTTTAGATTTTTCCCACGAATATGAACATAATTTAATACTCGTCGGAATAATACACCCCCTTCTCCCACGGGACCAAAAAAAAAAAAATTCCAAGAAGCAAAGGATGCTGACGGCTTTCCGATATTAAGCGAACTTGAGACTTCTATCAAACAGATCAGTGCGTATTTCCAATTGGGTAGACAGAAATTAGCATAACGTTGACGGGACCTCCTAAATCTTAGTTATTCCAAGTAGATAATCATTCATTTTCTATTCCAAGACAAACAATAATGTGAAGACAATCTAAAGGAGGAAGAAGAACGAAGAAGAAGTTTAATTGCCCATATAGAAATAGAGTAACCTTGGAATATGCGGGAGGAAACGAGAGATTGAGAGCAGTGGTGGAAGAGGAAAGCAGAGGAGACTCTCTCTCTCTCTCTCTCTCTCTCTCTCTCTCTCTCTCCATGAAACAAAACCGTAAGGAGGATTGGATTGGAGCTCCTCTGCATGCCCCTTCCACCGTTGCTGCCATCTCTATTTTAACCACGACTTCCTTTCACCTCCTCAACATTTGGGACATCTGATCCAACACCAGAAGAAATTTATAGTCTCGTCGTTTGTACTGCCACAGGCGCCTGTTGGTACTGCCTCTTTCTCAAGAGGTTGTACTATGGCTAACGTGTGGTATTGTTGCAAGTACTGACTGCGCTATTTAGAGGCTTTTTCTTTTTTACTTTTTTTTTTTTGTCGGAGATGGGAAACCCAAGTTCCATACCACAACCGTTCTAATACCTCTCTTATAAGAAAAACAGTTAGAAAGTAAACTAACATACGTTAGTAATATATTTTATAATATATAAATTGAGAGTGTTAATTTCAGTTAATGTATTTTAAATTTTTTATCGATAGAAATTATCTTTTATAGATAAAAGATCATTTGATAAGTAAAATATTATTTCTTATCTATGAAAAGTTATGTTCAAAGTGAAAAATCATTTACCAACAGTAGAAAGTTAAAATATATTGGTATATTTTCATTCTTAACGATGTATTTTGATTTTCAATCGATTGAAAATTATTTCCAACAGATGCCTTTTGATTTTCAATCGGTTGAAAATTATCTATGGTCGATGTATTTTGGTTGAAAATTATTTTCAATTAGTATATTTTAATTGTCAATCGGTTAAAAATCATTTCCAATCAGTGTATTTTGATTTATTTGATTTTCAATCAATTGATTCTAATCGTACGTTGTAAAATATATTACAACACGTATTTCCATATTCATGTCAAAAAGAATAAGACACACATCCTCAAGTAATTGACATCCACTTCCGGTGGAAAGGGGATGGTGGTAATACATTTACGTTGGATGAGGGGGTATGGGTCCCCCATTTCTTTTTATGTTTCTGCAAAATTTGGACCTGAGTAATAGGCTAAACCTCTGCTGGCCTAACCTATCTGAGCCACCAATGGAACAGGCTTAGGCTCATGAGATTGTGCATCGCCCCTATGCAACTTGACTTGCAATTCACTTGCTCTTTAGTGGGCTCCAGCTTGGATTTTGGTTTCATTGCCTAATTTACCTATAATTTCTATGAAAAAAAAATGGTAATTTATTGTAGTTTCATAATATATACCAGAGTTAAGTCATCGAGGTATTTTTATATTAGATTTAAAAAATGGTTATTATCATGTAAAGATCAGTTACTTTCAACTTAAAAGTTTCAAGAAACTCAAGAATCAAAGTATTAAAATCTTAAACAAGAAAAATATAGATGGAATTGCATTGGCCAGTGGATTGATCTGACCAACTTGGCTTGTAGAAGTTAAGCTTGCATCGTGAATTGCAACCCATGGGTTGGCCTAACCATAACCCATAGGGGTGTTAGATAGGCTCTTTAATTATAAGAAGGAAGACAGTGAGTAGAGATGGACAAGTAGGATTTCGTGCCGTGAGGAGGAAGGCAAGAATAAAATAAAAATGCGTTGATAAAGGTAATCAAGGCAAATTAGATGGTGGTGGAGGGATTGGGACAATTATTTTTAAGGTTATCGTGACCAATGGCCAAGCCTGCCCCAAGGTACAAACATAATTAGCAATAAGGAT
Source organism: Thalassia testudinum (assembly GCA_037157565.1). Lineage (NCBI taxonomy): Eukaryota > Viridiplantae > Streptophyta > Magnoliopsida > Alismatales > Hydrocharitaceae > Thalassia > Thalassia testudinum. The sequence goes on from JAZHRO010000051.1 coordinate 63,583,283, forward strand.
TTACTACTTGCTCTATACAAATCCATCATAGCATACATGACAAGGCTTTAGGTTCAAAAGATGGTAACTTTCTTAGCTAAGCTACACCCTATTTATCAATGATGTTCCTTTCTCCTCAGACTTGGCATCCAACTCAAAGTTGATAAGCTCAAACGCAAGAGGGCTAAAGAGTGAAGTTCGTTGATAATTCCAGCCAAGCTTACAACTTAATTAACTTCTTAAGTTGACCTCAAACTTAGCTTAATAATTTAGCTCGACAAGGTTAGCATGTAATAGCTATCTATCTATCTCCCTATGCTTGCACATGCACACCCATATACACACGTGTGTTAGAAACGTATTTCATAATATATTATAAACATTAAAACATAAGTACCTAGGGATGCAAGATACCAATTAAAGAATCGATAATCATGCATAAACCAGTATGCAAGGATATGATAGCTTGGATGCATGGTTCCTGGCAACTCCCGTTTTGTCATCCAAATCTTCATTTGCCAACCCCCCTTCTAGGGTTAGGTGGCTAATTGTATAGCAAAGTTGATCCCTCAATTTGGTCAACACGGATTTTCTCCTTGACTTCTTTCCCAACTTCCTCACACTCCCAGACTTCATTTATAACAAGATCAAATCTCAAATTCGAGCACCAATCTCAAGTTCTTAGGTAAAATTTCTAGGAATGGAGTAATATAAAAATATGGTTCAATTGCACCAATCAAGAGTCTTCAAGCTCAATTCCAAAAATAGGAACAGATCTCCCCATGCCCAAGGGTCATTGTACCACCATCTAACTTGACGAATGTTACAACCAGAATCGGGCTCCTCTGGGAACATAGGGATGGCTTGCCTTGACTAACCCCAAGACTCAGTCGTCCAACGAGAAACTAACGCAAACGTACGAAGCAAACCACAAACCATGCATGTAAGTAGCTAAGCAATTTAAAAAAACACCCAACAGTGGAAAATATAAATCTGATTCTAGAAAGATACCATGCATAGACAGAAAACATGCTTCACTAGCCATCACAACTAAGGCAAAAAGGGTACTATGACAATAGTTCACAACATAAGACAGGAGTACTCACTAACAACAGAAAGCAGCATAAACAGAACGGAACAAGTAGAACTATGGCTGGACTCAACTGAGCCCAGGATTCTCCACAGCCGATGGTATTGGCTACTCAACTCCCTAACCTATACACGATTATATATGACGATGTGGCATTTAAAAATAGTAAAGACCAGTGGTATTATACATGCATTTATCCAATCATCCAGTTGTACCGTTAATTTAACTACTAAATGTTCATGTGGAACGATCTTGATTACAATTTTTCTCGTGATGCAGGATGTACACATGGCACTCTCCTGGCCGGGAGAGCACCTCGTGGTAGTTCTGCACCCGGTCTACCACCCCGAGGTCACGATCGCGACATAGCGGTAACTACGGCACGCGAAATAAGCGCATGGGTAGTGAAATGACCCTTTCCAAGGACCGTTCAGAGTTTTTCTGGAAAGTTAGGGGCGTGAACGAAAATTTTAAACCCCCTAGGTTTAGTTTGTGGGCTTTGCGGAAAGGAGAAAGGTTTGCGGGGAGTTTCCGCAACTCTCCTCTTTCTCTTCCCACACCACACTCACCAACGCGCACACACCACTCACCCCCCTCACAAAAACCCTAACACCCCTTCTATTTAAACCCAACCCCACCACCCTCTCCATCTCCACCACCGCTTCCTCCACCTCCTTCCCTTGCAGCCAATGACCTCCACCAACCCCTTCCCATCCACGGCAATCGCGAGCAGAGGAGAAGGAGAGAGGGAGAGAGTGTGAGCGAGGAAGGGGAGAGCGTGGGAGAGAGGAGAGAAGCTCGAGGATGCCCGAGCGTGCGTGGCTGGACGAGCTCGAGCAGGAGAGCTCACACATGTGGGGACTACCCTTGCCACGGCCAGAGTTGCAGCCGCGGGAGAGGGAGAGCAAGGGCGTGAGAGAGGAAGGAGCTCGCTCGAGGGAGCTCGTACAAGACGGAGGAGGCATGGCCGGAGGAGCTGCGAGCACCTACGGAGCTCGAGAGGGTGCGCACAAGGAGGGGGAGCTCATGGAGAAGAGCCTCTCGACCTCCTGTAGCTGTTGGAGCAGCTGCTGCTGTGCTACGAGCGGAGGCCACGAGAAGACGAGCGTCGAGAGGAGTTTTGCGTACTGGATTTCTTTAGTATCAGATGTCTAGAGCATCGACCAGACGTTTGGAGCAGTAGCAAGACGTCTAGAGCTGAAGCCGTACGTTTGAAAGTACGCGGGGTGCTGAGGTATGACTTCTGTACGCTTTGCATGCGCGTATGTGAAGTACGTAATGTTGCGTTGTCGCCGTTTTATATCTGCGTTTACGTACGCAGGTACAGGCCTTGGAAAGGCACGTAAGCATGCTCTTCGAGGTGCTTTAGGACGTCTTAACATTTGTACGGATGTCTAATAGCCACATCAGACGTCCGGGAGCACTGACAGACGTTTGGAAAGACCCCAGGAAGACAGTGAGGGGTTCCAGACGTCCACCAGCAACGCAGGAACACAAGGTGAGTTTCTGACGCCGTTTAAGACATCTGGGCCTAGTACCAGATGTCTGATTTTAGTCGGTATGTACATTTTTGACTTGTTAAGGGCCCAAACAGAATCGGATTTACGCAAACGAAGTACCGTTATTTTCCGCTCGAGTTTCTCTACATGTTAGTGACACTTGTACACTGTTTTGAACTCATCTGATGTGATTTAGTCACTGGTATAGGTTTCCAACTAGTAGCGTGTTTGGGGCCGACGGAAACAACAGGATTTGCGGTTCAAGCCCCTATTCCTCCCATGTATCCTGATAGAGTCATTTACTATAATGCTAAGATTTAAATAAGTAAAATTCATGCTTAGAATAATTTGATTAAACCCTAGGATGTGGAATGAACCCTAGGGTAGGAATGTATGAACCTAACTTGAGCTACATTGTTTACATTGATATGCATGTTAAACCCTAATTACTAGTAAGTGTATAGATACTTGATGTGATGCTTTTTCAGTTATTAAAACACGAGTTGCAGTCGCGGGAGAGGGAGGGCGAGGGCATAAGAGAGGAAGGAGCTCGCTCGAGGGAGCTCGTACGAGAGGGAGGAGGCACAGCCGGAGGAGCTACGAGCACCTACGAAGCTCGAGAGGGTGCACACAAGGAGGGGGAGCTCGTGGAGAAGAGCCTCTCGACCTCCTGTAGCTGTTGGAGCAGCTGCTGCTATGCTACGGGCGGAGGCCCCGAGAAGACGAGCGTCGAGAGGAGTTCTGCGTACTGGATTTTTCTAGTATTAGATGTCTAGAGTATCGACCAAACATTTGGAGCAGCAACAAGACATCCGAAGCTGAAGTCGAACGTTTGAAAATATGCGGGGTGCCGAGGTATGACTTCTGTACGCTCTACATGCACGTACGCGAAGTACATAACGTTGCATTGTCGCCGTTTTATATCTACGTTTACGTACGTAGGTACAGGCCCTGGAAAGGCATGTAAGCATGCTCTTCGAGGTGCTTTAGGACGTCTGGACATTTGTACGGACGTCTAATAGCCACATCAAACATCCGGGAGCACTGACAGACGTTTGGGAGCACTCACAGACGTTTTGAAAGACCCCAGGATGACAGTGAGGGGTTCCAGACGTCCACCAACAACGCAGGAGCACAAGGTGAGTTTCTGACGCCGTTTAAGACGTCTGGGCCTAGTACCAGATGTCTGATTTTAGTCGGTATGTACGTTTTTGACCCGTTCAGGGCCTAAACATAGTCGGATTTACGCAAACGAAGTACCGTTATTTTCCGCTTGAGTTTCTCTACATGTTAGTGACACTTGTACACTATTTTGAACTCGTCTGATATGATTTAGTCGCTGGTATAGGTTTCCAACTAGTAACATGTTCGGGGCCCACGGAAACAAAAGGATCTACGGTTCAGGCCCCCATTCCTCCCGTGTATCCTGGTAGAGTGGTTTACTGTAATGCTAAGATTTAAATAAGTAAAATTCACGCTTAAAATAATTTGATTAAACCCTAGGATGTGGAATGAACCCTAGGGCAAGAATGTATGAACCTGACTTGAGCTATACTGTTTACATTGATATGCATGTTAAACCCTAATTACTAGCAAGTGTATAGATACTTGATGTGATGCTTTTTCAGTTATTAATACACGAGCTGCCTGTTATATAAATGAAAATCGGGATGTGAATAATGAGATATGAATATTGAGAAACGAAATGAAATAAAAACAGTGCATGAACCCTACGAGGAACTAGGAGAAAAACTCCTGTATACAGAAGAATCTCGTATGTAGATGGGAAGTGAGCTCGTCCTTGTGTACATGGTACCAAGGAGAGCGACTGTCCCTTTAGTATAGAGGGAAGCTAGCCGCCCTTTGGGTTGAGACCCAGGGTTAGTCCTAGTCACTTTACACTGACTTCTGTTCAGCCCTCGCGTACGTGGTACTGGGGTGAGCTACTTAGTGTAGGGAGGGAGCTAGCCGCCCCACGAGGCTTAGGGTTAGGACTAGCCACCCTACACCGACTCTTGTTAGGCCCACTGGGCAAACCGGGAAGTCGGACGAAAGTATGCAAACTGTGGAGGGACGAGACCCCTATTCTGAGAGGGCAAGGCCCTGTGTTGTTCCATGCTGTACTTTTAGGCGTACCTACTAGTGGAAACGACTAACCGCATGCCAGTGCAGGGTAGCTACCCGTGCACTTATCGCACGTGCCGTAGTGACCGCTACGTCGCGACCGTGACCTCGGGGTGGTAGACTGGGTGTAGGACTACCACAAGGGACTCTCCCGGCCAGGAGAGCACCATGTATACATCCTACATTATAGGAAAAATTGCAATCAAGATCGTTCTTGTGAGGAACAGGCAAGATCAAGAAATGTATTGATCCTTAGTAGAATAAACAAATCGGAACCACTTAGTTGAGATAAATGGAAATGGATAATAAATTAGTTGCTTGTCTTATGTTAATTGTATGTAAATGGCTTAACCACCACTCTACTCAGTGTTCGCTGACCATGGATTTTGTAACCTTGTTCAGGTCAAGGAGTTGAGCAACCAGCACCATCGGCTGTAGAGGGAGCTAGGCCCAGTCGAGCCCAGCTGTAGCTATTGTCGTTTTCCTGTTCCAGCACATTCTTTGTTGTAGTAGTGAGTACTTAATATATGTATGACTATTTCAGTTACATTTTCGCTTTACTTTTCCGCTATTGTAGTTGCGATGGCATGTATTATTGTGAGACTTTTCGTTATGTTTCATTTACTGTCTCTTATTTATTTCTGCTTAGTTACATTGCATGCGTAGTTATGGAATATTTCTGCTTTTGGTTATTTCTCGTTAGACGACTAGGTCTTGGGATCTAGTCGAGGCGAGCCGGTCTCGGGTCCTGTAGGGAACCGGAATCAGGTCGTAACAGGTAGCTACCTCACACTGGCACACGGTCAGTCGTTTCCGCTAGCGGGTACGCCCAAACGTATAGCACATAACAGAACAGAAGTCTCATCCCTCAACAATCTGCGTACCCTCTCCCAACTATCCCAGTTTGCCCAGTAGGCCTCAACAGGAGTTGGTGTGGGGGGCCAATCCTAACCCTGGGCCCCATGGGATAACTAGCTCCCCCCTACACAAAAGGACAGTAGCTCTCTTCAATACCACGTACACGAGGGTCAGCTCACTTTTATACTAAGGGACAGTTGCTCTCCTCAATACAGTGTACACGAGGGCCAGCTCACTTCCCTTAACCAAGTCCGAACAGCCACCTGTAGGCAACATATTCCATCATTCAACAGATTTTCCACATCACGGTTTCAGTTTCCTTTCAAATTCCCCGTAGGGTTCGTGCATAGATTTCCTCATTTCCGTAACATCACATATATCTCTATTCATGTCCTGATTAATTAACATATAGCAGGTAGCTCATGGTTTCATAATCCAGCAATTATCTCATCAATCAATTATATGAAATACAACATACATTTCAGATCAAGTAATGGTTCAATAATATAAACAGGCAGCTCATGATTTACCACATTCAGGAAACATCACAATAAATTAAGCATTCAATAGTGCGCATTCCTTTATCTCAACCCTAGGGTTCACGTCACATCCTAAGGTTGAACCAAATAGCTCTAAAGTATCATACACTTCAATTATTTAATTCACAAGGTATAGTAAGACCACTCTACAAGGGTAACCGAGAGATGTGGGGGCACGAACGGCTGACCTTGTAGCCTCTACGAGTCCCATGCACACCATGGATGGGCATTCTATTAACACGGACGGTCAAACCAACCATTACTAACACTTCTTAAAAGAGTTCAAAACAACTAGAACATGACTTCATCACATGGGAAATTCCAATAGAAAGCCAACGATACCTTATTTGCAAAAAATCGACTTCGTTTGGGCTATGAACCAGCCCAAACACTCTTCCCGGTTCACTTGAACCGGATCAGGCAAGCTGGTCTAGCTGGACCGACTGCCTGATGTCTGAAACAGACCAACCAGACTGAAATCAAACGTCTGGAACAGTGCCCAGACATCTTAAACGACAGCAGAGATCTCACCTTGCATTTTGTGTTGAGACCGGACATCTACAACTCCTCACGGTCGTCCTGGGGTCTTTCCAGATGTCTGACAATGCGTCCGGACATTTGAGTCAACTATCAGACGTCTGTAGAGATGTCCAGACATCTTAAAGCATCTGGGATGCCACACCTGCAACCTTCCCAACGGCTCTGCACACACACATAGGCTCATACGGTCAGACCATGACTCTAAGCAAGTCGTACAAATTACGCAGTGCTCATTCAGGGCTATACCTTTGAAATTTGCAGGATACCAGTCATCCAGAGCCCTCGCCGGACGTCCAGAGACCCCTTTGGACGTCCAGCGAACACTAGTGACATCTAAAACTGTGAAAAAATACTCCCGCAGTGGCTCCTCGCGAGCTCTCCCTGCCTTGTGCAGCACAAACACCAAGGGAGGGTCCAGACCTTCACTATTTGAGTAGGAAAATACCGCACAACATGTACAAGCCTCGAATAGGTTGTTACCTCTGATTTTTGTGCCGTATCAGACGTCTAGATGTAGCTCCGGACGTCTGACCAAACGTCTGAGGGTCCTCCCAAACGTCCAATTCGACGAAAAATGATTCCACAGAACCGTTTGCGAGGATTCTTTCCTCACAAACAGCACTTCCCTCTTCATATCAACTCCCTCCCACCTCGCACAGGAGCTTCAGCGGCAACCCCTCACAAGCTCCTCGCAGCTGAACCCCAGCAACTCCCTCTCCTCCACGCGAGCTCAAGCTCTCAACTCCCCTCTCTCACGGCTGCACTCTCGGCAGCGGCTGTGGTGGAGGGAAGGAAGGGGGAGGGTGTTGTGCCACTGGGAGAGGGAGAGGGGAGTAGTAGGGGCACAACTTCCAAGAGGTGGGGTGTTAAGAGTGCTTGATCGAGTTTTAAAAAGGTCACGTTGTAGTATAGTCGAAAAAGCGTTCAGAACAAATACAATTTATTACTCAAATTTTAAAGTCTGAGGTCGAACACAGGGAGCAAATTATGGTTTAGAAATCAAGTTCACAACTTGAGAATTTGAAAGAATATAATATGCAATAAGATCAATGTTATAGTGCAAAAAGATAAGAATAAATGTAAGGCACTAAAGGAACCAATGTATGTAAATAAACACAAAATTGGACGTTTGATTTGTGAATCAGACGCCTTAAAATGATGATGCTACAGTGCTTGATCTTTCTTCTTTCTTCTGCTTCTTCTCCTGTTCTCTGGCGGCTCCTTCCTTATTCTTCTTCTTTGGCTTCTTTCTTCCTCTTCTGATTTTGGCTATAGCTTCCTTGCCTTAGCTTTCTCTTCCTCTTCCTTCTTCTCTATCTCAGCTGCCATTAGCTTCTTCTTCCTTCAGTTCCTTCCTTCTCTTTTCTTTCTTTCTCTGCCTTCCTTGCCCTTTCCTTCAGCTCCTTCTGCCTTAGCCTTTTCCTTCTTCTCTCTACTGCAACCCTTCTCCTTCCTTAGCTTCTGACTTCGGCTTCCTCCTTCGCCTTCTCCTTCTTTTCTTCGGCCTGCAGAGCAAAACCTACCCCCTACCCGCGCGAGCTCTCTTCCCTCCTTTCTCTCTTAGGTTCGCTCTCTCAGAGCCACTTCTCGGGTAATCGGGTCGGGTACACACCTAGGACCAAGCCCACCGACGTGCGGTGGTGGGCGAGGTGTGCGGTCGGGTCGGATCACTAGGTCTGCGAGGGGTGGTCGCGGACGAGGCATCGGGTCGGGTGAGAGGGGACCTCACCCCGTGAGTTGGAGGCAATCAGCCCAATGCAGAAATTTCTTTTATGCAAGTGCGGCGCTCCACAACTTTCCAAGGTGGGACTATCTTCCCACCCTCTTTCACGCGCACCTGCAGCCGAGTGTCTTCGTTCAATTGCAGCTGCAATAATGGCTCTTGGCTTCAATTGGTCACCTAGAGATGTTTGCAAAGGCTCTCCGCACGACCTGGGACTATGACCTGGAGCAGGCACGGCCTGGAGAAGCTTGCAAGCAAGCTTCCTGCTGTGCGTCAATGGCAACGAACCCCTGGACCTGAAATCACACACACGGCCTCGTAGCCATGTTAAAAAGCTCGGGGAGCTTCGCCAAGGTGCGACGAACGTGCAGAGGTGGTTGGTGTGGCATGGGATCACTTGAGGTAGCGTGCCTAAGGCACACTGCTGATAACGATTTGGCTGGTAGAGCTTGTTTGCATTTGTTATATGTCAAGTTACAATCGTTGTAGTAATAAGAGAGCTACCAGGTTATCATTACAAAAAAATTTTACTCGGAAATGGTTTTCCCGAGGTCGAACTCAGGGAGCTACTGGAATTCTAGAAATACAAAGGTTCTCTATTAGATTACAAAAATAAGAGAGAGAGAGAGAGAGAGTCTTTTTTCTTCTTTCAGCTGCTCTCCTTTTCTTCTTCTTTCTCTTCTTCTCTGCTTATGGCTATGTCTTCTCTCTTCTTTTCTTCCGTAGAGTTCTTCTTCTTTTCTTCTGTTCTTTTTTTTTCTTTGTTCTTCTCTTTCTTTTGCTCTAGGGGCTATGTCTTCTTCCCTCTTTTTCTTCTTCCTCTTCTTCTTTTTCTTCAGCCTTCTTCTTTCTTTCTTTTCTTGCTTTCTCTCTTCTGGCCGTTTCTCAACCGTCGTCTGATGCAGTGGTCAGACGACTTAACTGTAGGGTTGCTACAGTGCTTCTCTTCTTCTTCTGTTCCTTCTCTCTTGCTTCTTCTTCTTCCTCTCTGCTTCTTCTTCCTCTCTGCCCTGAGCGGCTAAGGCTTCGGCCACCTTCCTTCTTCTCCTGCACGCTCACACAAGGATTAGAAAGCAAAACCTACCCCTACCCTTCCCCACGTCTCTCTCTTTCTTAGATTACTCTCATAGGATCGCTCTCCCAGAGCAGGGTATTCGGGTACGGGTATCGCGCCCGGGACCAGGCCCACCGGCGTGCGGTGGTGGGCGAGGAATGCGCGGTTTTGGGTAATCGGATCCAGCCCAGACCCGCGGGGCGTGAGCACGGGCGAGGGCGAGCGCGTGGCGTGCGTGAGGGACCTGACCCCTGTGTTCGAAGGCGAATAGCCTTGAACACTTTTCAAATTTATGTGCGGACGCTTAGCCACGCACTTCCGAGGTGGGACTAAAGACCCACCTCCCAGATTGGCGCCTGCAGCTGAGGAAGCTGCAGGCAATTGCAGCAGCGTGCGAGACCTTCGCCCCAGCTGCAGGCCTGGGATGCTTCGCAGAGGCAAGCCGCGCGTCCTGGGGCGTGAGCCTGGGTGAGAGAGCACCTGCAGGTGAAGGAGCTTCAGAAGCTCGGTAATGGTGGTGAAGGGGTGTCGACCTGAAAACAAGAATACGGCCTCTCGGCCCAATCAGAGGATGCAGGGAGCTTCCCCGGAGTGCGGCGAAGGCAGTGCGGGTGGTGGCGAGGCATGAGGCGGCGTATGGTGGTAGCCCTAGGTCAGACTGTGGTCGGAGAGGTGGGTTTGTTCGGGGGGTCGTCGGGTGGCGTTTGGCAGTGGATGGGAAGGGGGGATTTCTTGAGTGGAGTGAGAGGAAGCTTTTAGGGTAGTCGGTGAGGGGTGAGAAGGTCTGTGGAGGTGGGATGAGCTCGCCAGAGAGGGTGGTCGGAGACGGAGCAGGCGGAGGTGGAAGTCGTGTGCGGTGAGGCGAAAAGATAAATTGAGAGAGGGAAAATGTAAGGGAGGAGGAGAGGAAGCTATTTACCTAGGTTTTGGACGAAGGGGGAGGGCGGAGCCACCGGCTCGTACCTGTCGGAGCTGGGGAAGAAAGGGCCCTGGAGGAGGAGTGCAGCGACGAGGAAGCAGGCGGAGGGCGCCAGCGGATACAGCACGGCACAGACAAGAGGGCTAGGAGAACCCTACTGCAGGCAAGGCGGCAGAGCGACGAGGAGGAAGAGGAGGGAGTCACCGGAAGCTGCGAGCCGTCTGACGGAGGAGCAGGGGATGAAGTGGGGGGGTGTTCTCCGTCAAAGAGAGATTGAAGGAACCGGCAGGGGGTGCCGGTCCTTATAAAGGGGCTGGCGCAGAGGGAGGCGCGGCCTGGCGACGTGCCAGCCTCGTCGGAGCATGGCCGAAAAGGGGACCCATACCTTCCGCACGTTCGCACGAAAGGTATGGGGGCCGGCAAAGACATGGCCGGGTCCCTGGCATAGAGGACGTCGCAGGGAACCCCGCGTCTGTTTTGCAGGGCGGTCACCCCTCTCTACGCGACGCCATGCTCTGCGCAAAGTCGCCGGAGCATGGTGCTATGCAGAGTTTTGTAGGAGGGACCGTTCTGCAAAGAACGATGAAAAAGTTGGGGGCCAAAACGTAAGGGTTTCGAAATATAAGGGTCAAAAAGTAAATGAAGAGGACCAAATTGCAAAGTCGGTCAAGGAGGTCTCCTCTTAGGCTCAAGATTTTATACAAGACTAATTTGAACCTAAGGATTTTAATGGTGAATTTTATTTCTAGGTTGGACCATGTTTGACCGGCCAATTTATGTAAAAATCTAGATTAAGTCATTAATTGAGCAAGGTTCTCTTTGTGGTCAAAATGGTTTCTAAGGCCAAATTGAAGGTTTTAAACCCTAGAGATTATTTTTATATGAATTTTAGAGGGTTTAGTTGATTTTTAGCCTACCTCAAACCTCGTGAATTGAAGTAGATTTGTTTTAGGGTTACAGAATGTCATTTAATTTCTTGAAGTTGCTATAACCCTTTTTAGATCAAACCATCCCACTTTCCTTTTTATTAGGCTTGTTTGAATTGTGTTTGGACCCTTAATTATCCTGTTTGCAAACTGCGTTGGTGAAATTATAGTTTTACCCCTTATGATTTGTTTTCTTCTTAAACTCAGAATTCTCTGAGTTAAGCCTTTCTTTGGGTTATGTAGGAGCTTTTTCTTACATATCTAGGTTAGATTATGCTAGTTAGGGTTCATGATGAGGTTCTCATCATACCCCCATGCCTAGCTTTTGCTAGTCCCTTAGCAAAAACTTAAGGTTTCGACTCTTGTTCTAGACCATGAAGTTCTTAATGATTTCAGATGAGTGCTTTTTCATTTGAAACCTAGATTAGGTTAGAATGCTAACCATAGGCCTAAAAGATACTCTAGTATCAACCAAGATCCGAATCTGTCTAGCCTCAGCCTCAGTCCTTAGCAAAGGTTTTTAAGGCCTATAAGAACTAACCTAAGGTTTATTGGTCTTTGTGGTTAAAGCACCCATACTTGAAATGATTTTAGCCTTGGCTCAGTTCGCAGTGCGTTTTGTAAGAAAGAGAGATAGAAGATTTATCTGTTTGGAGAGTTTTCTCTCTCTTTTTCTTTTTAATTCTAGCTTAGGATTGGCTTTTCAACATGGTCTGTATCAGATTCCTTGTCCCCATCATCATTCCTCAAGGGTTCCTGGCAGTCGATGCTTCGAGATAACACCGCCCATGGTAAACCCCGGAACCCTGGCTATTGAGATTTCGAGATAATCCCATCCATGGTGTTCAGTGGCCGAATTCAGATCCTGGCAATTGACATTTCGTGATAATGCCATCCATGGAATCTGAACCAGCAGAGTGCTTATATGCCCCCGGTAGGATATGTAAATATCCTAAGAAACAAGCACCGAGGAGATGATATTTTGTTACGCATCTTCGAGGGGAATTTCCCACCTCTTCGCACTGGGAACTCGTCCAAATCAACTTGTGTTGATCGGCCGCTCCTACTCTAGGTGTTATTTTCAGCATTTTGCGACGCTTCTGCGTGATTTTGATTTTTACGCTTACTGAACCAGGCTGTGTGTGAGGTTAGGGTGCTAAGGTTACTGAGTCTCGTAAACCAAAAGTTAGTTAATAAGGCCAAATACTTCCTAAGCATTGGACCTAATACTTAAGCTTTTCATTTTCCTCAACCTCTTGAGGAATGTCTAGATCTTAATAGGTACTAAGAATCTATCCAACAATCCCTAAGGTTTGAGTTCTTACTAATCTCACTATGCACTTTTCAGTTCTTTTCTTGAATGAGGTCTAGAACTTAGGTTAATTCCTTAGTTTCTTACTAATGACTATCACCTTTCTCTCATTTTTGTGCTCCTTTTTCATTTTGTTTCTTTTTCCTTCCTCCACAAAATTTATTTCCTCATCTTATTTTATTATTTTTTTTTCAAATTTTTTTTTTAATTTTTATGATGTTTTTGGCATATGTGATTTTTTTTTGTTTAAAACCTTTTCTTACAAGTTTTGCACTTTCATACCCCCCCCCCATGCCTAAGATTTGCAATGTCCTCATTGTGACTTAGGGGGGTTTTTATTCAACTTAGTTCATTCCTTAGGACAGATATTTTGGTGAGTGAATGGGTCAAGATGACTGTTGCGGACGATTTCTAATCTCAGATGCAAGCACCTGAGGTGGAGTCGGCTGTCTTAAAAGGCGAACCTTAAGTGCACAAAGGTGTCAAAAAAGGTTTCAGGTTTTCAAAGAGAATGACGGGCTGCCTCCCGTTGAGCGCTGAGTTTTACTCCATCGGCTGGGCGCAATAAGCTCATGGGGAATGGAGGATATAAGATGATTCAGCCAAATCAGTAGAAGTTACATCAATGAATGGTTTGAGTCTCTGACCGTTCACGATGAAAGGTTCGGAATCATGGCTAAGTGGACTGATCTCGACGGCTCCATTTCCAAAAACCTGTAGGACCAAGTATGGTCCAACCCACTTGGATCGCAGCTTCCCAGGGAAAAGTTTGAGTCGGGCATCAAAGAGTAGAACCTTCTGACCAAGATAAAAGATCTTTCTAGAGATATGCTTGTCATGGAAGGCTTTAACCCGCTCCTTGTAGATTCGCGAGTTCTCATACGCATCAAGACGTATCTCATCTATCTCGCTAATTTGAAACTTTCTGTGGGTTCTAGCCTTCGAAAGATCTAGATTACAGTTCCGTATCGCCCAATAGGCTTTGTGCTCCAGTTCGATGGGAAGGTGACACGCCTTCCCGTACACCAGTCTAAAGGGAGACATGCCTAATTGGGTTTTGTGGGCAGTCCTATAGGCCCACAAGGCTTCCGGAAGTCGGGAAGACCAGTCCTTCCTGTCAGGCCGAACAGTGACCTACAGGATTTTCTTGATCTCCCGATTTGATAGATCAGCTAGACCATTAGTCTGGGGGTGATAAGGAGTAGAGATTCGGTGAGACACCCCGTATTTGGTCATCAATGACCTAAACTGAGCATTTGTGAAATGGGTCCCCCCGTCTGAGATGATAGCACGAGGAATCCCGAACCGTGAGAAGATATTGTGATGAATGAATTTGAGAACGATTTTGTGATCACAGGTTTGGGTCGGTATGGCTTCGATCCATTTGGACACGTAGTCCACAGCCAGCAGAATATATTCGAAACGATCTAAAACAGGAAAGGGGCCCATAAAATCAATCCCCCAAACATCAAAGATTTCGCATACGAGAATCGGCTGCAAAGGCATCATGTCACGATGGCTCATGCTGCCCAAAGTTTGGCAACGACTGCATGCCTTGCAGTGACTGTATGCATCTTTGAATAGTGTGGGCCAGTAGAAGCCACACTAGAGGATTTTCGATGCGATTTTGTGCCTAGAGAAATGGCCACCACATGCCTGGTCATGGCAGAAGGAAAGAATATCATTGACTTCATCATCCGGGACACATCTCCAGATGATTTGGTCAGCACCTATGCCGAAGAGGTACGAATCTTCCCAAATGTAATACTTGGCATCAGAGCGCAATTTGTCTTTCTTGGCCTTCGGCCAATCTGAAGAGGTCTGATGAGATGCCAAGTAGTTTACTATATCAGCAAACCATGGAAGTCTAGTACCAATAGTTAGCAGGTGCTCATCAGGGAAATGCTCCGTGATGGGTCTGGAAGGGTTGATAATCTCAGAAGGAAGGTAGGACAAATGGTCAGCTACCACATTTTGTCTTCCCGCCTTGTCGCGAATCTCGAGATCGAATTCTTGCAACAGCAAGATCCATCGGATTAGTCGGGGCTTCGCATCCTTCTTGACAAGGAGATGTCTCACAGCCATGTGATCCGAGTAGATGATGACGTGGGAACCCAGGAGATAAGTCAAAATTTTTCAAGGGCAAATACTATGGCTAGCAACTCTTTCTCCGTAACTGTATAGTTACGCTGAGCCTCGTCAAGTGTCTTGCTAGCGTAGTAGATGACCACAGGTTTCCCGTCAGCTTTCTGCCCCAGAACCGCTCCTACAGCGAAATCAGATGCATCGCACATGATCTTAAAGGGTTGAGAATAGTCAAGGGATTGTAGGATTGGCGCCTGGGTGACTCGTTCACGAAGGTTTTCAAAGGCTAGAGTGCATTCCTTGGAGATTCAAAGGGTACATCCTTAGAGAGGAGAGTCGTCAAGGGGCGCACGATTTTCGAGAAATCAGGAATGAAACAACGGTAAAAATCGACGTGCCCTAGAAAAGAATGGATGTCCCTGATCAAGCTAGACATAGGAAGGCGAGAGATTAGATCAACCTTAGCTCGATCCACTTGGATGCCTTTTTCAGAAATCAGATGTCCTAGGACGATCCCCTCAGGCACCATAAAGTGGCTCTTTTCCCAGGAAAGAACCAAATTAACGTCGATGCAGCGCCTGAGTATATGAACCAAGTGCTGGAGGCAATCATCAAATGATGCCCCGAAAACTGAAAAGTCATCCATGAAGACTTTTAGATAATCACCTACCATATCAGAGAATATGGCAAGCATTCACCACTGAAAAGTCGTAGGTGCATTGCAGAGACCAAACGGCATCCTTCGAAATGCATACGTTCTGAAGGGGCAGGTGAACGTGGTCTTCTCTTGGTCCTCAGGATGAATAGCTACCTAGTTGTAACCGGAGTACCCGTCAAGGAAGCAGAAAAATCGATTTCCCGCTAATTTCTCGAGAATTTGATCAATGAAAGGAAGTGGGAAATGATCCTTCTTCGTGGAGGAATTGAGTCGTCGGTAATCTATGCAGACTCTCCACGAGTTGGCTAATCGGGTAGGTATGATTTCTCCAGTTTCAGTCGTTATGGTGGTGAGCCCTGCCTTTTTAGGCACAACTTGAATTAGGCTCACCCAACGACTATCGGAGATCGAGTAAATGATCCCTGCATCTAACCACTTGATCATCTCCTTTTTCACGACCTCCTGCAGATTATGGTTCAAACGCCTCTGCATTTCACGAGAAGGTCGTGCGCCCTCTTCTGAGTAAATATGGTGTGTGCAATAAGAGGGACTTATTCCAGTCAAATCATCTAGAGTCCATCCAATGGCTCTGCGATGTTGCTGGAGAACAACAATCAGACGGGATTCCTGTTCGGGATTAAGCTTGGAATTAATAATCACAGGAAAGGTCTAATTAGAACCCAGAAAGATGTAATTCAAATGATCGGGAAGGGGTTTCAGCTCAAGGACGGGGTTATCAGCAGCAGCAGGTGGTTCAAGGTAGATGTGAGGTTCAAGGGTAGGAGCTATTGGTCTGTCTAAATCTGGAATTGACTCCTCTGATTGCGATTCATGATCTTTCTGCGGTTGATGAGGTATAATCAGGTCATTTTCAAAATACGTTTCATCAACCAAAGCCCTGATATCACAAATTTGTTCGATAACACCGCAATTGATTCCTTGCTGGGCCTTAAATATATCAATTTTTAGGGTTTGATTTTCAAATTTGAGCTCTATTTGGCCCTCCTCACAGCTGATGTTGGCTCTAGCAGTAGCCAAGAAAGGTCTTCCTAGAATGATCGGTGTATCCCTAGGTTTTCATGTGCATCCATGTCCAAGACTATAAAGTCTACAGGAAAGTAGAAATCCCACACTCTTACAATAACATCCTCGAGAATCCCTTTTGGTGACTTTATAGATCGATCTGCTAATTGTAATGTCACCTCAGTCGATTTTAGCTCAGATTCTTCTAGGTGGTTAAGTAAGGATGTGGGTATCAGATTTATGGAAGCACCCAAGTCTAGCAATGCTCTGTCGAATTGGGTATCACCTATTTTGCAGGAAATCAGGGGAGTACCAGGATCTTTAGCCTTGGGTGGAAGTCTGCTTAGAATTACAGAGCTGGCTTGCTCTGACAATACAATTGGACTCCCACTATTGATTCACGGCTTACGCTGGGGTGTACACACATTCTTTAAGAATCGTGCATAAGCCGGTACGTGGCGAATCGCATCCATCAAGGGGATATTTATTTGGACCTACTCAAAGAGCTTGACTAGGTCCTCCTTGAAGGTTCCCTTCCAGGAGGGGTGACGTAATAATATGCGGAAATAAAATATATAAAGCAATATCACAAGAAATTAGCAATCACACAATGTACACAGGTATTTTTAGGTGGAAACCCAAACCGGGTGAAAACCACCACCTAACCCTCTCGAGTTAGGATTTTCCGATCAACCAAGTTGATCAAAATCCACTAAACGAATCACTTTGAACGAGGGTGATTCAACCTCAGTACAACCACGCTACAAGTACGAGGGTAGCGTTCCTCAACCCCTTCTCTCCACAAGAAGGATTTTGTCCCACGAAGGAGACGGGAATTCGCAAAGCGAATACCCAACCAAAATACAAAGATAAAATAAAATAACAGTCCTATAGAGCCAACAAAATTAAACCTAGCTTCTATAGGAAATAGGAAACTCCCCTTTGCAAGGAGTGTGTCGACGATGACGCGGTGCGTGTGCCACGCGATGGCGCTACGTCGCTCTCGTTATCTACGGCGGGAGAGCGGGTGCGCAACGGTTGAATGCTCTCAAGAAAATGGAGCTTGAGCTTGGAGAGCAAGAGAGTCTTTTCTTTGGATACAAAAGGTTTGAAAGTGTATTGCAAGGTGTGTGTCTTGTTTTTCTAAGTGTGTCTCTTATCTCTCTAAGTGTTGCAAAGGTTCCCCTCTATTTATAGAGGCCTTAGGAAGGCTTTAGAAGGCTTAGGAAAGGTTCTATAGCCGTTGGGAACAAACCCCAAGTGAATCAGCTCGAAATCAGGAACAATCATTGTTCTGACAAGCTTATCAGACGTCTAATTCTAGCATCCGACGTCTGGAAGTTCACTTTAAGACGTCTGATTAAACGGTCAGACGTCTGATTTTGGGCGGGTCTCTCCCTGACTTGGTTCAGATCTAAACAGGGTTTTTGTGCAAGTCCATCAGACGACATGCAGGACGTCTGGCACTATGTCTGGACGTCTGGAAACCTACTTTTACTGTGGGAATTGATTTCCAAACGTTGCAACGGCTAGAAAATCTCTGAGAAGAGATTTTGGGTCAACCGAGGCAAAACGGTCATTTATCAGACTTCTGGAAAGGCCTATGGACGTCTGATAAGGCTCTAACGGTCATATCTTTGAGTGACAGCCAACGGTCCACTAATTGGACGTCTGGCAAATCCATCAGACGTCTTCTAAGACGTCTGGTCTAAGGTCTGGACGTCTAATTTCATCAGACAGAACTACTATGTCCAGCCTAACAGTTATCAGACGTCTGAAACAACAGTCAGACGTCTTAAAATTCTTTATCAGACGTCTGATTTTGGAATTAGACGTCTGGAAATGCTGTTTGAGCCCTATATTGGTTTTCTAAGTATTCTACAGAAAACTAAGTATCCTAGGGTTGTGCAGGTGTTCCTAGGACTACTTTTAGGGTACTTTGAGGCTCTTTAACATAATGTTCTAAGGAATCAAAAAGAGCAAGAAAATAAATACAAGAGATACATGAAAGGATAAAAAGGAATCTATCCTATTCTTCTTGTCTTCCATCTCCAATCTTTCGCTCCACGCGAACCTCCTCTGTTTTCCGTCAAGCTCCTCCAATCCGTCCTGGATGCGAGCTCGAACTCCGTCTAAACACGTCCACATTTGCAATTGACCTGAAATCTAGGACTCAAATTGCAAATGTTAAATAACACGTGTTTTGTTATCATCAAAACAAATGATCGTGGTGCTCTAGCACCAACACTCCTCAGGTGCCACAGGCTTGGTTGTCTTCTTTCCCTTGGTCAAGGCCTCGGGAAACGGAACCTTGGTTAATTCTTCTAGGATAGGTCCAGGTCTTTGGTCTGGGATAGGGATAGGAATGTCCTGGATTACTGTCCTAGGGTTGGAATCACTACCAGGCTTAGGGTGGTTTGGATAGGGTGGATCTTGGGTTTCCTTACCACTACGGGTTGTTACAGAATTTAGCCCTGCCTGGTTTTGGTTGGGGTTGGGTAAGATGGGTTGCTGCTGATAGCCCGTATAGGAAGTGGAAGCCTCCATCCCGTCGGGTGAAGGAACAGAGGGGGCCTGATAAATCATGTGTGCTTGGCCCGGGTTTGGGTTCATAACGCACCGCTATGTTGGCACGTTATTCGGGTTAGGAAGAGGTTGGGAAGGAAGTGTGCCTGGTTGGCGAGAATTAGCCAACTGGGCCAGTTGATTTCGAACCTCTGTAAGTTGGTCCTTGTGTTGTTTCTGAATAGCCACATTCGTTCTTTGAATGTCAGCCAGAGTCTGAAGGATGAGGGACATTTGGTTCTGGTTTGGCCCTGATGGATAGGTAGGGTTGGGCCAAGGCTGAGGCGGCTGGTAAGGATGAGGGGGTTGTGGACGAGGCTGAAAGGGTAGTCTTTGGGTTTGGGAATTCCCCGCCCACTGGAAGTTGGGATGGTTTCGCCATCCAAGGTTATAGGTGTTGGAGAAAGGGTCGTTCTGGATGGCGTTGAGGTCCTCGCATGTCTGAGGAACCTCCAAAGAATCAAAGAAAGGGGGAACGGAATTCCCCGGACTGGTATAGAAAGGATCGGATGACCCTCCGATCCGAGAATCAGATAGGGGTGGATATGGATCCATCTCAGGAGAGGATCGGTGGAGAATGTTTTGCACAGTTTCCCGTGTGGAAGGAGGCTGTGCAAAGGAGCTATGCGTAGAGGTGGCTTGCTGCAAGTGCTGAGTCAGCTCGTCGACCTTCTTCTCAATGATGGAGACCTTGTCCAATCGACTAGCCATTAGTTCCAGGTCGACTGATGCGGACAGGCCCTGCGTCTCGTGTGCTCCCCTAAGGTTCGTCGATGCGCGGGTATTCGTCCTGTCGAATAAGCACATGGAGTCATTGTTGATGGAGTTCTCGCACATGTTTTGGAGAATCTCCCACACGGTGTCCTCATGTTGACCCATGATATTCCCTCCTCAAGTTGCATTGACGGAAAGCCTGATATCCTCATGGAGTCCCTGGTAAAAAGACTGGACTTGTTCCCATTTAGGAGCTCCGTGATGGGGGCACTTTCTCATGAGATCTTGAAAGCGATCCCATGCCTCATGGAGAGGTTCTCCCGTTTGCTGAGTGAAGTGGGTAATCTGATGGCACAAGGCATTGGTCCGACCAACGAGAAAGAACTTCTTCAAAAATTCAGACTGAAGTTCTTCCTAATTGTTGATCAGTCGGGTCTGAGTCTGGTACCAATGAGCGACCTTGTCCATAAGGGAGAAGGAGAACATCTTCATGAGGAGAATGTTCCGATTTGTGCATCTGACCCAAAAGTTTGGGCCAGATGCTTCAGCTGTTTGATGTGCTGGAAGGGGTCTTCAGAATTAAGCCCATGGAATTTAAGTATAGCATGAATCATATTGGGCTTTAATTCAGAATCAGGTCCTCCAGTCGGGATTCTGACTCGAGGCTCAATAGCCACCGCAGCAGGATTATAATGGTCCCGCATCATAGGACGCTGTGGTGAGTGCACAAAGTTTTGGAAGAGGTCATTGAGTCGCTGGAGCTAGTGCTCCAGATTATTTTCTTCCTCAACTGGCTGAGCCATTTTGGAAGAAGAAGGTGAGTTGGGTTTGGAGTTGGAGGAGAGGTCGATGTAAAGTGTTGTTTTCTCAAACAAGGGCACTGAGGCTCGGCCTCGAGAAGAGTGAAGTTTTAAAGGAGGTTTTAAGGACCTCCAATGAATTAGTGGGCGTATGACTTATGTGACCGACCGTGGCTAGGTCTTTTTTTTTTTCTTTTGTTATAGAAATGTTGTTGAGGTACAGATAGTCATAGCCACTATTATAATTTTACTCGGAAATATTTTTCCTGAGGTCGAACTCAGGGAGCTACTAGAATTCTAGAAGTACAATGCGTTTATTACAAAAATAAGAGAGAGAGAGAGAGGTAGATTAGTCTCTTGGCTTTTTCTTCTTCTCTTCTTTCTCTCTTGCCTTGTCTTCTTCTTTCTCTTCTCTTCTTTCTTCTCTTTGCTTGATCTTCCTCAGTTCTTCTTCTTCTTTATCTTCTCTCTTTTCTTCTTCTCTTTGCTTTCAGCTGCGGCTCTTGTTCTTCTCTTCTTCTCCTTTACTTTGTCTGCAGAGCTTCTTCCGTCGTCTGATTTCTCAATCAGACGGCTTAAGTGGCATCTGCTACAGTGCTTCCTTTGTGCTCCTTCTTCTTTCTTCTTCTTCTCGCAATCCTTCTTCTTCTTTCCCTTCTCTTTGAGCGGCCAAGGCTTCAGCCACCTTCTTCCTTCTTCTTCTTCTTCTTCTTCTCTGCCTGCACACTCACACTGCTGGTCAGAGAAAAACCTACCCCTACCCTCCCCCGCGTCTCTCTCTTTCTCAGATTTTTCCCATAGGATCGCTCTCCCAGAGCCGGGTATTCGGGTATGGGTTTCGTGCCCGGGACCAGGCCCACCGGCATGCGATGGTGGGTGAGGAGTGCAAGTCAGGTATCCGGATCCGGCCCAGACCCGCGGGGCGTGAGCGCGGGCGAAGGCAAGCGGGTGGGGCGCGGCGTGCGTGAGGGACCTGACCCCTGTGTTCTAAGGCGATAAGCCTACAACACTTTTTTCATTTACGCGCGGGCGCTGAGCCGCGCACTTCCGAGGTGGGACTAAAGTCCCACCTCCAAATCTCGCACCCGCGGCTGAGAGATCTGCGGTCAATTGCGGCCGTGTGCGAGGCTTTCACCCCAGCTGCAGGCCTGGGATGCTTCGCGGGGGTAAACCGCGCGTCCTGGAGTGCGAGCCTGGGCGAGGGAGAACCTGCAGCTGCAGGTGAAGGAGCTTCACCTGCTCAGTAATGGCGGTGAAGAGGGAGTGACCTGAAATAAAGCATACAGCCTCTCGACCCAGTCAGAGGATGCAGGGAGCTTCGCCGGAGTGCGGCGAAGCCAGTGCGGGTGGTGGCGAGGCGTGAGGCGGCGTATGGTGGCAGCCCTAGGTCGGACTGTGGTCGGAGGAATGGGTTTGTTCGGGGGGTCTTTACGTGGCGTGTGGCAAGAAATGAGACGAGGGAAGCTGTGGAGTGGAGTGAGGGGAAACTTCTGAGGTGATTGGCGAGGAGTGAGGGGGTCTGTGGAGGTGGAATGGGCTCACCGGAGAGGGTGGTCGGAGACGGAGCAGGTGGAGGTGGAAGTTGTGTGTGGGGGCGCGAAAATACAAATTGACAGAGGGGGAATTTAGAGGAGGAGGAGAGGAAGCTTTTACCTAAGTTCTGGACGAAGGGGGGGCGGAGCCACCGGCTCGTGCCTGCCGAAGCTGAGGAAGAAGAGGCCCTGGATGGGGAGAACTACGAGGAGGAGGCAGGCGGAGGGTGTCGGCGGGTGCAGCGCGACACAGACGAAAGGGTTAGGGGAACCCTGCTGCAGGTAAGGCAACAGAGCGACGAGGAGGAGGAGTTGGTCGCCGGAAGCTGCAGGCCGTCTGTCAAAGCTGGAGAGGAGGAAGTGGGGGGGTATTCTCCGTCAAAGACAGCTTATCCTCTTCTGCTGGCGACGGCGGTGTTTATAAAGGCGAAGGCGGAGGGGTGGGCGCAGGGAGGCGACGTGCCTTCCTCGCCGGAGGATGGACGAAGCAGTAACCCATACCTTCCGCGCATTCGCACAGAAGGTGTGGGCGATGGCAGAGGTCGTGGAGGTGTCCCTGCGACAACAGACGTCGCAGGGAACACCCGGTTCAATGGGCAGAGGGCCTCCCTCACCCTGCGCGGTGCCATGCTCCGCGCAAAGTCACCGGAGCATGGCGCTGCTCAGAGTTTTGCAAGGAGGACCTAAGTGCAAAGAACGACGAAGAACCTAGGGGCCAAAATGCGAGGGTTTCGAAAGTTGAGGGTCAAAAAGTAATAGATGAGGACCAAAATGTAAAGTCGGTCAAGAAGGTCTCTTCTTAGGTTCAAGTTTTTATGCATGACTAAATAGGACCTAAGGATTCTAACGGTGAATTTTATTTCTATATCAGACCTTGTTTGATGGGTAAATTTACGTAAAAACCTAAATTAAATCATTAATTGGGCATGATTCTCAATGTAGGTCAAAATGGGTTCCCAAGGCCAAATTGAAGGTTCTAAACCTTAGATATTATTTTTATATGAATTTTAGAGGATTTAGTCGATTTTTACTTTACCTCGAATCTCGTGAATTGAAGTGGATTTGATTTAGGGTTACAGGATGTCATTTAATTCCCTGGGAATTGCTTTAGCCCTTGTTGGATCAAATCATTCCACTTTCCTTCTTATTAGGTTAGTTTGACCTATGTTTGGATCCTGAGTTACCCTGTTTACTGATTGTATTGGTGAATTGCATTTTTACCCCTTATGACATATTTTCTTCACAAACTCAGAATTCTCTAAGTCAAGCCTTTCTATAAGTTATGTAGGAGCTTTTTCTCGCAAATCTAGGTTAGATTGTGCTAGTTAGGGTTCATGATGAGGTTCTCATCATCCTACCAAACATATACTGTTGGAAGAGATGAGTTTAGCAGGTGCTGAACCCAATCAAGGCGCCCAAAATGTTGGGTGACTATAGAGGTGTGGGGCAGATGGACCCCTTGATCAAAAGATTGACCACCTGAGAATTACCTGGGCAGCCAGAGAGGGTGAGTCCCACGAAGACCCCTACACGGTAGAGCGTCCCCACAGGTTACAGGGTTTCCCCCACCCGACCTCTCTTGTCACTGAGATTCCAGGTAGACTAGAATGGGGATCTTGACCTCTTAAGTCTACTAATTTTAGTTTAAGATCAGGGTGCTTAAGTTTTCACTTGAACTTTGAACTTTCTGAGTGCGAAGAGTGACCTAAGTTGAAGGTTGGTTGTCCTTAAGGGGTCAACTTCACCTACTGATTCCTTTGAGAACTTATTAGGTCTTGTCTTTTAGGGTTCAAGTGTTTTTAGAAAGCCAATTGCTTAGGGTTTTTCTGAATAGGTATATTCAATAAATGGCTTAGGCACACTTCTTTTGGGATTTCTCAATTCTTGATTAAATAGTGTGTCTCTAAAACCCTAGTGTTAATTCCTATGCTGGCTCTACTTGGTCCAGTTGACTCCTTGTTGGGTACTTAGGGCTCAGGCAAGAAAATATTAACCCTTAATTACCCTTAATACTGTGTGCAGAAATAGTGGTTTTGAAAACATGCAGCTGTTTCTAAGTATGAAAGACAGGTTATACCTATATTTTTTTTTTTTCTTTTTCTTCCTCTTTAGAATTTATGGGTTAATAGTGAGAGGATAGAAGTTACCTGTCCTTGGAGTAGTTGTTGTACGGCTGCTTCTTAATTTTTCCTGTAC
The DNA here is from genome assembly GCA_037157565.1 of Thalassia testudinum. Taxonomy (NCBI): domain Eukaryota; kingdom Viridiplantae; phylum Streptophyta; class Magnoliopsida; order Alismatales; family Hydrocharitaceae; genus Thalassia; species Thalassia testudinum. Next base: position 63,607,419 of record JAZHRO010000051.1, read on the forward strand.
CTGCACACAAGAGAGAAGAGATTATTAGAGACTCCCAAATAGAGAATTTATAGCTTCTAGAATAGCCGTTGCTCCCCGGCAACGGCACCAAGAAATGATAACAGTCTGGCTGGTAGAGCTTGTTTGCGTTTTTTATATGTCAAGTTACAATCGTTGTAGTAATAAGACAACTACCAGGTTATCATTACAAAAAAATTTTACTCGGAAATGGTTTTCCCGAGGTCGAACTCAGGGAGCTACTGGAATTCTAGAAATACAAAGATTCTCTATTAGATTACAAAAATAAGAGAGAGAGAGAGAGAATCTTTTTTCTTCTTCTTTCTCTTCTTCTTTGCTTATGGCTGTGTCTTCTCTCTTCTTTTCTTCCGCAGAGTTCTTCTTCTTTTCTTCTGTTCTTTTTTTTTCTTTGTTCTTCTCTTTCTTTTGCTCTGGCGGCTATGTCTTCTTCCCTCTTTTTCTTCTTCCTCTTCTTTTTCTTCAGCCTTCTTCTTTCTTTCTTTTCTTGCTTTCTCTCTTCTGGCCGCTGCTCAACCATCGTCTGATGCAGTGGTCAGACGACTTAACTGTAGGGTTGCTACAGTGCTTCTCTTCTTCTTCTGTTCCTTCTCTCTTGCTTCTTCTTCCTCTCTGCTTCTTCTTCTTCCTCTCTGCCCTAAGCGGCTAAGGCTTCGGCCGCCTTCCTTCTTCTCCTGGATGCTCACACAAGGATTAGAAAGCAAAACCTACCCCTACCCTTCCTCGCATATCTCTCTTTCTTAGATTACTCTCATAGGATTGCTCTCCCAGAGCCGAGTATTCGGGTACGGGTATCGCGCCCGGGACCAGGCCCACCGACGTGCAGTGGTGGGCGAGGAGTGCGCGGTTTTGGGTAATCGGATCCGGCCCAGACCCACGGGGCGTGAGCACGAGCGAGGGCGAGCGCGTGGCGCACGGCGTGCATGAGGGACCTAACCCCTATGTTCGAAGGCGAATAGCCTTGAACACTTTTCAAATTTATGTGCGGGTGCTTAGCCACACACATCCGAGGTGGGACTAAAGTCCCACCTCCCAGATTGTCACCCGCAGCTGAGGAAGCTGCAGGCAATTGCAGCAACGTGCAAGACCTTCGCCCCAGCTGCAGGCCTAGGATGCTTTGTGGAGGCAAGCCGCACGTCCTGGGGCGTGAGCCTGGGTGAGAGAGCACCTGCAGCTACAGGTGAACGAGCTTCAGAAGCTTGGTAATGGCGGTGAAGGGGCGTCGACCTGAAAACAAAAATACAGCCTCTCGGCCCAATCAGAGGATGCAGGGAGCTTCGCCGGTGTGCGGCGAAGGCAGTGCGGGTGGTGGCGAGGCGTGAGGCGGCGTATGGTGGTAGCCCTAGATCGGACTGTGGTCGGAGAGGTGGGTTTGTTCGGGGGGTCGTCGGGTGGCATTTAGCAGTGGATGGGAAGGGGGTATTTCTTGAGTGGAGTGAGGGGAAGCTTTTAGGGTAGTCGGAGAGGGGTGAGAAGGTCTGTGGAGGTGGGATGAGCTCGTCGGAGAGGGTGGTCGGAGACGGAGCAGGCGAAGGTGGAAGTCGTGTGCGGTGAGGCAAAAAGATAAATTGAGAGAGGGAAAATGTAAGGGAGGAGGAGAGGAAGCTATTTACCTAGGTTTTGGATGAAGGGGGAGGGCGGAGCCATCGGCTCGTACCTGCCGAAGCTAGGGAAGAAAGGGCCCTAGAGGAGGAGTGCGGCGACGAGGAAGCAGGCGGAGGGCACCGGCGGGTACAGCACGACACAGACGAGAGGGCTAAGAGAACCCTGCTGCAGGTAAGGCAACAGAGCGACGAGGAGGAAGAGGAGGGAGTCACCGGAAGCTGCAGGCCGTCTGACGAAGGAGGAGGGGATGAAGTGGGGGGTGTTCTCCGTCAAAGAGAGCTTGAAGGAACCAGCAAGGGGTGCCGGTCCTTATAAAGGGGCTGGCGTAGAGGGAGGCGCGGGCTGGCGACGTGCCAGCCTCGTCGGAGCGTGGCTGGAAAGGGGACCCATACCTTCCGCGCGTTTGCACGGAAGGTATGGGGGCCGACAGAGAGCATGGCCGGGTCCCTGCGACAGAGGACGTCGCAGGGAACCCCGCGTCTGTTTTGCAGGGTGGTCACCCCTTTGCGCAGTGCCATGCTCCGCGCAAAGTCGCCAGAGCATGGTGCTGCGTAGAGTTTTGTAGGAGGGACCGTTCTGCAAAGAACGATGAAAAAATTGGGGGTCAAAACGTAAGGGTTTCGAAAGATAAGGGTCAAAAAGTAAATGAAGAGGATCAAATTGCAAAGTCGGTCAATGAGGTCTTCTCTTAGACTCAAGTTTTTATACAAGACTAATTTGAACCTAAGGATTTTAATAGTGAATTTTATTTCTAGGTTGGACCATGTTTGACCGGCAAATTTATGTAAAAACCCAGATTAAGTCATTAATTGGGTAAGGTTCTCTTTGTAGGTCAAAATGGGTTTCTAAGGCCAAATTGAAGGTTCTAAACCCTAGAGATTATTTTTCTATGAATTTTAGAGGGTTTAGTTGATTTTTATCCTGCCTCGAACCTCATGAATTGAAGTGGGTTTGTTTTAGGTTACAGAATGTCATTTAATTTCTTGAAGTTGCTATAACCCTTTTTAGATCAGACCATCCCACTTTCCTTCTTATTAGGCTTGTTTGACCTGTGTTTGGATCCTTAATTATCCTGTTTGCAAACTGCGTTGGTGAAATTACAGTTTTACCCCTTATGATTTATTTTCTTCTTAAACTCAGAATTCTCTGAGTTAAGCCTTTCTTTGGGTTATGTAGGAGTTTTTTCTTACATATCTGGGTTAGATTGTGCTATTTAGGGTTCATGATGAGGTCCTCATCAACTGTGGCCATGTGTGTGGGTGTGTTCGGGGGCACTTGTGGGAGAGTGGCGAAGTGTTGTGAGTAAGGGGTTATGATCAATGAGTCGAGGCAGTGCTTATGGACTGGTCGACGATGAGGGAGGTGGTATGTGGAGGTGGAGCGAACTCGCTGGAGTGGTGACTGGAGGTGAAGGGGATGATGGTGGTGGAGTGCAGCAGTGGTCGTTCGAGGGAATAAAGAAGGGGAAAATAAAGTAGAGGGTGAGAGGACTTATCTGGGAGTGAAGGGATGAAGAGGGAGGCAGGGATGGCTGATGCGTACTCGAATAGGCTTTATTAAAATGGTGATATTAATGTTGAAATGAATATAGTGAGTTAACCTAAGTCGAGTCTACACCAGTTTCACAAAACTTTTAACCTGGCCTACTTGATTTTAGCTTGATACTTTTAGGCCTAAGGTCGATCTCAAGGAGGCAGGGATTAGGAGATTTGTGAAGTTTCTACGCCTTTCCTAAAACGTATCTCTTCCTTGCATTTATTATGTTTTTGGTTTTCTTGATTTTTAGATTTTTTTTTCCGATAATCTTGTTCTTGAGGCACACCCTCAAATAAGTCCTTGGCTATACGCCAAAATACTACGAGTCCTGTCTCGGCACACGCGAGACCGTGTGCCTGCAAATCAAGATTTATCTTTTCTATTTTATACTTTTTTTTTAGTCTTTTTAGTAGCAGGAAGAAAAGATAAATTGAAAGCGAAAATAGAATGTAATGAAAAGAAATACTTAGCTTAGTATATCTATATATATATATATATATATATATATATATAGTAGATATAGAATATGTATAGTTATATAGATGTTATATAGATAAGGGTGAAGATGGAAATGTGAATGGGATGTAGCACGATGTCACGTTAGTCCACATCTAGCAAGACTCAACCAACAAGACTAAGTGCCGCGTGGAGTGTGGAGCGGATGTGTGTGAGTGAGGGTGGACGTGCTTGCTTTGCACGGGTATCGGGGAATATCAGCAACTGGTGCGAATATTCCCGTGATACGATGCGCGGTGGAGGGGTGAGTGCACGGATATATGGGTAGTGTATGTGAGGTGAATATGTGTATAGGGGAATGTGGATAAGTGGATATATATAAGTATATATGTATATATATATATATATGTATGCGTGAGTGTGTGTGTTTGTGTGTATGTGTGTATCAGTGTGTGTGTGTGCGTGCTGGAGGAGGACCGGCAGTGCAGGTGCTGAAGAAGCATCGTACTGCATGCAGAGGGGGGAAGCATGCATGCACAGCGTACAAGGGCTGCACGCAGAGCCATAGCGCACAAGGGCTGTGCGCTGGGAGGGTGATGAGTTAAGTCGTCTGGAGGCGTCGTGCGTCATTTGGAGGAGAGATGGTGCAGGCCGCTTGCTTTGCGTGGGCACATAGGTGAGGCGCGGGCGCGTCACACAACGCACAAGGTCGTGCGTAGGGTGACTGGGTGGAGGCAGTAACGGCGAGGAGAGAGAGCGCAGAGCCACCGGCTAAGTGAGAAACTTGTCGGTGGCTACAGTGTCGCGCAGACCGCACGCTACAGTGCGCGCACGGTCTGGTGACCAGGTGGAGCAGGTTTAGCATGCCCGGCGCTGTGGAGTGCCTGTGCGCGCGGGATGAAGCCTCATGCGGTCTGCGTGGGGCTGGCGGTGACCGGCTGGAGCACTGGAGGTTCGTGGAGGTGCTGGAGCTTCAGAGCTTGGAGCTCTGCATTAATGGCGGAGGAGAAGAACAGCAACAAAATGAAAAATGCAAATAAAAAAAAAAATGAAGCAAGAAGCCACCACGCCCACCTGCTCACGACGGAGCTAGGCGGTGGTGGAACTCACAGTGGTGGTCTGAGACCATTGTGAGCTTCCTCCTGCACACGGTGTGCCTCTTCTCAACTTGTGATAAGAGGAACTGTGTATGGAGAGGGAGAGGGAAGGAGGTTGGCCAGCGGTTGTATGAGGGTGGTGGCTGGTTTGTATGAAGGTGGATGCCGGCTGCTACAGCAAGGGAGAGTGCATGGTATTTTATAGAGGGAGAGCACGCCTCTCCCCATGCTGCTGGCAGGAGGAGTGGTGAGAAGAGGTGCGACGCACCATGCCCTGCAGCCTCATGAAATGAGAAAGAGAAAAAAAGAAAATAAATAAAATAAAAAATGATGAAATTGCAATGACACACTCAAGGAAAATGTTAATAATGGAAGTGGATTAGATGACCATTTATTCTCACTCTCCTTCCCTCTTTATAAATGCATGCAGGTGTATATTTATAAATGTAAGTAGGGCTACATAAGATGCAAGGGTAATGCTAGGAAATAACACAAGATGACATATTTACTGGTATAATTTTGCTGTGCAATCATACTCCCATGCCTATATTTTGCTACTCCCTAGCAAAACATTTTGTATTGTGTTTAGAAATAATCTTACGCTAAAGATTTTTTTAAAGAAACATGAATGTGTTTATCCATTGGATATTGTGAGAACTAATTGTAGAGAAGACTACTAGTACTTCAAGTCTTACATGATATAGACCACCTCTCGACTAACCAGGACTCTTGATATTTAATCCTTAAGTACGATTTCTAGGACTCTGAGGGTTTTGCCGTACTCGAGAGCTAAGAGATTATGGTTTGTGCATAATGAAGGATCAAGATCGACCAGATGAATATTAAGGCTCAAGCCAAGAGTTTCACAAATTTTTAAGTACAGGTTGGTCCCAGCTTCAGCTCATATCTTCGGATTAACCCTCAAGAAAATGATGGAAAAACTCAACCCCACTTTTATTATTTTTGTGGCTCAAAGAATTTATGGTAGAATAGGGTATTTGTAATGTCTCCTGAGAACTTTTGGGGAAAAGAATTTACAAACATTTGGAGGATATACTGACTTATTCGTAAGTTTTTTTTTTTTTTTTTGAAATAGGTGTCAGTATATCTCCTACAACTTTATTTGGAAGAATTCACTTATTTGGTGGGTGAGTATTTTTTCAGTGGAAAGGATTTCTCCTAAACACAAGACTAAAGACTGGGATAAAAAGTCTGCCTGCGTGCACAGGTAAGGACTCCACCTTCTCTAATGAACACTAGGGTTGAATCTTATGTTCACCTAGTCTTTCTTGATATGTGTAGTGTGAACCAAGATTACTTAGACTCTCAAGTAGAGGCAAACCAACGAATCCTGTATTGGTGACTCAGCTACAAGAATACGTCCTTAATTAGGAGAGATTCTAATCCATCTTATCAATGCCTAAGTAAATTAAGCCAAGCCTAAGCGAATCAAGCTTCTGTGGCTTGGAAAGTCTTCAAAACAGCGGTTGAATATCCATAAACACTTATTATATTTTTGTTTCAGCTTTTAGATCTCTTTTTTTTTTTTTTTTGAATTAGGCTATGTACATATTTATAGATGGATATGTATAATGGATGTAGAAGCTGCATGATACTCATATAATACCCAAATCCTATGGATACCTATCCACCCCCCCATGTCAAATGATGCTATGTCCTCATATGCATGCAGGGTAAAGCAAGGTCAAAGGATCATGGTACGAGAGCTGAGGTGCAAGATATACAGCAAGGTGGTTGGGTGGGTGGATGGTGGGTGGTGAAGTGAAAAGTAAATAAGTGCAAAGTAAAGTGAAGTGTAGGTGATAGTGGAGGAGTGTTGCTGGGGTGCCTCCCAAAGAGCGCTGAATATAACGTCCCCAACTGGACTCAAAGTGAGGCACGAAGTCAATTACCCTCCAGCGGGGTAACAGTTTCACCAACGAGGGCAGGTTCACGAGTAAGATAGGGTTTTAACCACTGCACATTGACCATAAATTTATGCCCAGATTTGGGATCTTCAATTTCAACAGCCCCGTTGGGAAATGGTCTCGAGACCAAGTAGGGAACAGTCCATTTGGACTTCAATTTCCCTGGAAAGAATTTGAGCCGGACATTGTAAAGCCAAACTTGCTGAGATGACTCAAATTCCTTCCGCCAAATTCAGTTGTCGTGAAAGGCCTTAATGCGTTGTTTGAATGTTAAGGCAGAATCATAGGCTTCACAACGGAGCTCTTCCAGCTCCTAGAGTTGGAAATTCCTTTCTCGACCACACAGGTCTGAGTCAAGGTTACATTAGCAAACCGCCCAATAAGCACGGTGCTCCAGCTCAACGGGCAAATGACAAGGCTTCCTATAAGCAATTCTATAAGGAGACATACCAAGGGGAGCCTTGAAGGCGGTCCGATACGTCCAAAGTGCATCAATCAGCTTGTCGGACCAATCCTTACGGTTAGGCTGAACTATTTTCTAGAGAATTTGCTTGATTTGCCGGTTCGACACCTCATCCTAGTCGTTCGTCTGAGGATGATACGGAGATGCGATATGATGGTGGACTCCATATTTCCTCAGAAGTGCCTGAAAAGAAGCATGGGTGAAATGACTTCCTCCATCAGAGATAATGGCTCGAGGGATCCCAAAGCGTGCAAAAATGTGATCTTTGACAAATCGAGTAGATATGACATGGTCAGCATGGCACATGGGAATAGCCTCGATCCATTTCGAAACATAATCAACAGCAACGAGGATGTACTCAAAGCCGTTGGAAGGAGGAAAGGGACCCATGAAATCAATTCCAAAATGTCAAAGATTTCAACAGATAGGATGGGTTGAAAGGGAATCATGTCACGGCGTGACATTGACCCTAACGACTGGCACCTAGTGCAACATTTAGCATAATTGTATGCATCCTGGTGAAGGGAGGGTCAAAAGAAACCACATTGCAACACCTTGGCTGCAGTTTTCCTCCTAGAGAAATGGCCTCCGCAGGCCTGATCGTGACAGAAGGATAGCACACTGGGGAATTCGCTATTAGGAATACAGTAGCGGATGATCTAGTCAGCACCTACTCGAAAAAGTAGTGGATTATCCCAGAAATAATACTTTACTTCTGCGATGAGACGCTCGCGCTGGTTCTTAGGCCAGCCACGTGGAAGAGAGCTAGAAGCAAGGTAATTGACAATGTTGGCATACCAAGGTCCACTTGCCACATAAATTTCCAGTAGGTGCTCATCGGGAAAAACTTCATTAATCGGCAGGGTAAGTCCAATGTGGTCAGGGTCCAGTCTCGAGAGATGATCAGCAACCACATTCTGAGCTCCAACCTTATCGCGGATCTCAAGGTCAAATTCTTGGAGTAAAAGGATCCAACATATCAGTCTAGGCTTGGCATCCTTTTTGTGCATGAGATGACGAATGGCTGCGTGATCAGTGAATACAATAACATGTGAGCCTAGATGGTAAGAGCGGAATTTCTCCAGCCCAAAGACGACCGCCAGTAGTTCTTTCTCGGTAGTCGTATAATTACGCTGGGCCTCGTCCAACGTCTTACTGGCGTAGTACACCATGAAGGGGTGTCTATCGCGTCTTTGTCCCAGGATGGCTCTTACTGCAAGGTCGGAAGCGTCACACATGAGTTCAAAGTCGAGGGACCAATCAGGTGGCAGGATAAAAGGGACCTTGGTGATAGCCTCACCCAGTTGCGTGAATGCTCGCATATAGTCAGGGCCCATATCAAAGGATACGTTGGTCGATAGGAGATGAGTTAAAGGTCTAGAAATCTTAGAGAAGTCTTTGATGAATCTCCTATAAAAATCGACGTGTCCTAAGAAGGAGCGGATTTGCTTGACAGAGCTAGGCACAGGTAAATCAACAATCACATCAAGCTTAGCTCTGTCAACGTCAATACCGCTATCGGAGATGATGTGATCGAGAACAATCCCCTCATGTACCATAAAATGACTTTTCTACCAAGAAAGCAAGAGGTTCACATCAATACATCTCCGAAGGATGCAGGTCAGGTTGGCAAGACAATCATCAAATGAAGGTCCAAAGATCGAAAAGTCATCCATGAAGACCTCAAGAAAGTCACCCACCATATCATAAAATATTGCCAGCATACATCTCTGGAAAGTTGCTAGCGCATTACAAAGTCTGAATGGCTTCCTTCTAAATGCGTAGGTGCCAAAGGGGCAAGTGAAGGTGGTCTTTTCTTGATCCTGGGGGTCAATAGCCACTTGGTTATATCCAGAGAATCCATCCAGGAAACAGAAAAATTTATTTCCCGCTAACCGCTCCAGGATTTGGTCAATAAAAGGTAGCGGAAAATGGTCTTTCTTTGTTGTAGCATTTAGTTTCCTATAATCTACACACACTCCCCAAGATGTAGGAGTGCGTGTAGGGATGGATTCGCCCCTGTCATTGACACGGATGGTGAGTCCCACCTTTTTGGGTACAACATGAATCGGGCTCACCCAGGGGCTATTGCTGATCGGGTAGATTATACCCGCATCAAGCCACTTAATGATTTCCTTTTTAACGGCCTCCCTCATGTTAGGGTTGAGACGTCGCTACATCTCGAGGGAAGGTCGAGCCTCCTCCTCCGTATATATGCGGTGAGTGCAGTAGGAGGGGCTAATGCCAGTTAAGTCAGATAAGGACCATCCAATGGCTACCTTGTGTTCCATGAGGACCTTTGTTAGCTTGCACTCTTGCTCCATGGTCAATTTTTAACTAATAATTACGGGGAGCATTTCATTTGGTCCTAGAAAAGCATATTTAAGCGTGTCAGGTAGCGCTTTCAGCTCGGGAGTGGATGGTGAAAGATCTGGTATTTCTTGGGACGAGAGTGTCCCAAGCGGATCAAAAGAAACAAGGGCATGTGAAAGAAGTTGGCCCTCAGATTAGCCAAGAAGAGGGGCATCTTGGATTGATGGATCCAAGAAAGGAGAGCCCCAGTGATCATATTTGGGCTCAAGGTCCCAATGTGGAGTCGCATGTCCGCCAGATTTGGCGAGAAAGAAAGGGCAATCTAGTCTAAAAGGGGGTGGACCGGAGGTGAGCTGCCCGGATATGACTCAAACCACGAGGTGTGGGAAGCAAAGAAAACCTCGTCAGAAGTCTGGTCAGGAGAAGGTAAGGGGAGGGATGGAGAAACGTCACAATATATATCAGTCAGGCGATGGTCTGTGCTCAGGGGTAATCCACAGCAGCCAGAATAGGTCCCTATTAGTCCAATACACGTACTGACGGCCGTGTCCTCGTCAGACATGTCATCCTCGATGCAATCGCAATCAAAATTCTTGGCGGCCTTGAAGATGTTTAACTTGAGCTTCTCAGAGCCAATGGCGATCTCAATGCAACCTGACTCACAGTCGATATGGGCGCGAGCTGTGGCCAAGAAAGGTCGACCAAGGATAATCGAACAATCAGAAAATGAGCTAGGAACTTCCATATTCAAAACAAGAAAGTCAACAGGAAAACAGAGACTGCTGACCTTAACCACCACGTCTTCCACCACACCCTTCGGTATTTTGATAGAACGATCTGCCAACTATAATGTGACAGGGGTGGGTTTCAGATTTCCTAAGGAAAATTTCTCAAGCATGATGGTTGGTATAAGATTGCTGGAAGATCCTAGATCAAGCAGAGCACGGTTAAAATTGCAGCCTTGGATGCTACATGAAATAAGCAATGTTCCCGGATCTTTCTACTTCAATGGTAGATTTGATAGTACAGCACAACTCACATGAGGCGAGAGGACCACCGGATTCTTTGTTTTCTTTGACTGTCACCTAGGTGTAGTGTAGTCTTTGAAGAATCGAGCAACAGTTGGTATATGGTCAATAGCCTCCAACAGGGGTACTTTGATCTCAACATCTCTGAATAAATTACGCAGGTTATCAAAGGCCTACGTATCCTTTTTCTTACCTTTTAGCTCCCTCAATAGAGCTTCAGGGAATGGGATCGATTCTAGCACCAGTTTGGGTGTATCGTCCTCACGAGAATGCGACGCGCATCCCAAATGAGAGGGCGACGAAGAAGATGGGCTAGGATCATGTCGAAGTGGATCGACGGTTTGCTTACCACTCGTAGTAATTGCATTGGACGTCGCGGGTCAATAAGATCATAGGGTGGAGGAGGGTTCACAATAGGGACATAAGGGTGATGTGTTGCTGCAGGATTAGCCTGGAATCCCGGTGGAGTGTTCGGAGTTTGCAGAATCTGATGAGCCTACCCCTGAGAAGGTCATACCTGTGGTTGCGGACCACGAGGTATAAAATTTCACGGGTTAGGAACAGGTTGGGCTGGAAGAGTGCCCTAAGATCGAGTCGTCGTGCATAGTTGACTGATCTCAGTATTCTGCTGCGCCAATTGGTGCTGAAGAGAAGTCATGTTTTATTCATGGCACTTAGACATTTCCGCTATCATTCACATCAATTTATCAAGAGGACTTGATGCATGTTCTGTTTGAGGTATGCAAGGACCCAATGGCGGATTTGCCACAAGATTATACTGGGCCCTTGGGATGACGGGTGCGGACGGTCGCATTAGCCCACCCGCGGGGTTTTGGCGCTGCGGGTTACTGGACCATGCGAAGTTAGGATGATTTCGCCACCCTAGGTTATAAGTAGCAGAGAACGGGTTGTTCCCCATGACACAAGCATCTTCTAAGCCAGAAGATGAGTCCGCATGTGTATATGCATCCGAGCACACGGAGGCTTCATCCTCCGTGTCAAAATACTGGCTTGCAGAAGCTAGGTCCACATTGCTTACCGAATCGCTCGGCGCGATACTCGGTAAGGAGGGTCTCACAGGATTCTTAGGAACCAGCCTGGTATTAGAAGGATTAAGGTTGTGACGGAGTAATAGAGTGGAGGTGTTTGCCATAGAGCGAGCGAGGTTGGCCAGAAACTCGTCTAGCTTCTTGTGCACGACGGAGACTTCAACCAATTTTTGTGCAATTAAGTTAAGATCTGTGGATGAATGGGAGGTTCCCGTGTCAACTTCATGAACATTGCGGGGCATGCTGGTACGATTAAAGGCGACAATGGAGGCATTGTTCATTAAGTCCTCACTCATGTTCTCAAATAATTCAAATGCTCCATTCTCGACTTTATTCATAAAGTTCCCTCTGCAGGAAGCATCTGCAATCTGTTTCAAAGTTTCATTTAGCCCATAATAGAAGATCTGGGCTACATGCCACTTAGGCAGACCGTGGTGTGGACATTTCCGTAGGAGGTCATTATATCTTTCCCACGCCTCATGAAACTGCTCACCGTTATGTTGCGTGAAAAAAGTTATAGCCCAGCGAAGTGCATTGGTTCGCACGATTGGGAAGAATTTTTTGAGAAATGTTGTGCGCATCTCTTCCCAAGAATGGATGGTTCTCCCAAGGGTGCACAACCACTGCGATGCTTTGTCCCGCAACAAAAACAAGAACATTTTCATGAGGACAATTGATAACCCGATGTTTCTTGGTTTAACAATCTCAGCTAATCGGGTTAAGCCTTGCAAATGAAGAAAGGGATCTTCACTTGCAAGATCATGTAAGTGAAACTTAATTAGGGCAATGACATTAGGTTTTAATTCAAAATCGTCCCCGCCCATGGGGACCCGAATTTGCCCAATGGTCTCTGTAGCAACGGGATTTTGATAAGAGCTAAGAGACCTAGGCTCCTCCCGTTCGGGAGGGTTCTACATTTCCTCCAAGGTTTCCCTAATGGCTTCAATCTGCTCATTATACAATTCCATTTAGGCTTGGAGGCGGGTTATGGGGTCTACGGCTCTACCACCACCTGGTGGGATTGAAAGGGGCGGTTTCCTCCCCCGGGTTTTGGGGGTGGGCGTGCAGCCATGTTTGTGGAGGAAGATGACAATCACCAGTTTCTATCCTTCTAGAATTATTAGACAATTCAACTAATTCAGGGTTTTGTGACATCCTCCCAAACATGCACTACTGCAGGAAAAATTAGGGAGATGAGAAGGGAAAGGGGATGAGAGAAATAACGATGTAAGGATACACTTGATGACAAATCAAAGCAATCAATTTCCTAACCTCTACAATGTGCCCTTAGACCTAAACATCTAAGTTACCTACTATCACTACCTACGGAACCAAATGAGAGCACCGTGGAACTACCGGGCCAGATTGAAAGGCCGTTTGCCCCAATCTTAGACACCCGATAGCACGCGAGAACCCACACCAGCACGTAGGTGCTACACGTAGGTAGCTAAACCTCCAATCCTTAATAGGGGTCAAGTTGCTACCAGTTTTAATTTAGAGGCTTAGGATCAAGTGCTCCAGGAATGTGAAGGGCGTTGTATACGGGTAATGCCCAAGTGCGTTGATTTTAAGAGTGTGTAAATCAAGCATGCAACGGGGAAATCTCCCCGAATTGGAGTTTTAGATGGTGAATGGATTTTAGAATTTCAACCTTAAGTAGTATGGATTTTAGGATTCCACTGAATTACCGATTCAACCAATCTCCGGGTTTCGAGAAAAACACAAGTTCTTTATGCCCAGCAAACCCTTCTTCAATGTAAATTAGTTAATTCATGCTAAAATGCACTGGACTTCCCTAGATGGAAATTTCTAAGTGTGGATGCATGAGTCTATTTTTATTTAATGTGAAAGGGAGCAAAAACACTTCAATTCAAGTGCTCCCAATCATCAAAATGATAATCCACACAAGGCTCAACCACCAAATGATGTAAAAAATGAAAATGTTGGGGTTGATAGATTTGGGATCAAATCTAAGGCAAATGAAGAGTCGTGGTGGTGTTGGAATCAACTCAATTCTAAGTCTCCCTACCAAAAAATGTGATCCCGAAATGCAAATAAATGAGGTAAGGAAGGATGGCAATTAATCAATTTTTATCTTGCCTTAAAGAAAACTTCACACAATGAAAGATCCAAGAATCAAGATTCTTAGATTTTTGCTATGCGAAGTTTGTGGGAAATCAAGGGGCGTTGGGGGTGATAGCAAACAATCAACAAGTGGTTTTAGTCCACTCGCCCCAAGAAATTCCCAAGAATTGTTTTTAGGATTTTTTTTTTATTTTTTTTTTAAGGTGACAAGATGACCTAAGTTACTAAAAGAGCAACACCTACCTCCTTAGCAACGTGGGCGAAGCTCCAATGCGGCATCGGTGACTTCACGTTCTCGCGCCCGCCTTGGATTTGCCCACGTCTCCAACCTCCTCTGCGTGTCTCCTCCTTGCAACAGGTACACCTGTGCACAAACAAACAAAAACACCCGTGAAGAGAAGGGTGGACGAAGAGAAAATCAAAAGAAGAGAGTAGAGACTTACTCCAAATAGTGCCTCCCCGGCAACGGTGCCAGAAAAGCGTGATGCGTACTCAAATAGGCTTTATTAAAATGGTGATATTAATGTCGAAATGAGTATAGTGAGTTAACCTAAGTCGAGTCTATACCAGTTTCACAAAATTTTTAACCTGGCCTACTTGATTTTAGCTTGCTTTGCATGGGTATCAGAGAATATCAGCAACTAGTGCGAATATTCTCGCAATACGATGCGCGGTGGAGGGGTAAGTGCATGAGTATATGGGTAGTGTATGTGAGGTGAATATGTCTATAGGGGAATGTGGATAAGTGGATATATATAAGTATATATGTTTATGTATATGTATATATATATATATATATATATATATATATATATCTATAACTATATATGTATATAGATGTGTGTATATGTGTATATATATATATATATATATATATATATATATGTATGCGTGAGTGTGTGAGTGTCTGTGTGTATGTGTCAGGGTGTGTGTGTGTATCAATGTGTGTGTGTGTGTGCTGGAGGAGGACCAACAGTGCAGGCGCTGAAGAAGCACCGCACTACGCGCAGAGGGGGGAAACACGCACGCGCAGCGCATAAGGGCTACACGCAGAGCCACAGCGCACAAGGGCTGTGTGCTAGGAGGGTGATGAGTTAAGTCGTCTGGAGGCGTCGTGCGTCGTTTGGAGGTGCGCTGGTGCGGGCCGCTTACTTTGCGTGGGTGCGCAGGTGAGGCCCGGGTGCGTCATGCAGCGCACAAGGGTGCGCGTAGGGTGACTGGGTGGAGGCGGTAACGGCGAGGAGAGAGAGCGCAGAGCCACCAGCTAAGTGAGAAACTTGCCGGTGGCTACAGTGTCGTGCTGACCACGCGCTACAGTGCGCTACAGTGTGCGCGTGGTTTGGCGACCGGCTGGAGCAAGTTTGGCTCACGCCCGGCTCTGTGGAGTGCCTGCGTTCACTGGATGAAGCCTCGTACGGTCTTCGTGGGGCTGGTGATGACCAACTGGAGCGCTGGAGGTGCGTGGAGGTGCTGGAGCTTCAAAGCTTGGAGCTCTACATTAATGGCGGAGGAGAAAAACAACAACAAAACGAAAAATGCAAATAAAAAAAAATGAAGCAAGAAGCCACCACACCCACCTGCTCACAACGGAGCTGGGCGGTGGTGGAACTCACAGTCGTGGTCTGAGACCACTGTGAGCTTCCTCTTGCACATGGTGTGCCTCTTCTCAACTTGTGAGAAAAGGAACTGTGTATGGAGAGGGAGAGGAAAAGAGGTTGGCCAGCGGTTGTATGAGGGTGGTGGCTGGTCTGTATGAAGGTGGATGCCGGCTGCTACAGCAAGGGAGAGTGCATGGTATTTTATAGAGGGAAAGCACGCCTCTCCCCATGCTGCTGGCAGGAGGAGTGGCGAGCAAAGGTGCGACGCACCATGCCTTGCAGCTGCATGAAATGAGAAGGAGAAAAAAAGAAAATAAATAAATAAAATAAAAAATGGTGAAATTGCAATGCCACACTCAAGGAAAATGTTAATAATGGAAGCGGATTGGATGGCCATTTATTCTCACTCTCTTCCCCTCTTTATAAATGCATGCAGGTGTATATTTACAAATGTAAGTAGGGCTACATAAGATGCAAGGGCAATGTTAGGAAATAACACAAGATGGCATATTTACTGGTATATTTTTGTTGTGCAATCAATGGCGTCTGGCTCGTATCATCGACGTCGAAGACGAAGGTGCTCAGTGAGGGAGGTCAGCGAGGACGAAGGGGAGGCAGGAGCGTCGGCGGGTGCGGCGCAACGCGAACGAGCGAGAGGAAGAGGAACTTGCCACCAGTATTGTGGCTAGGCGACGAGGGAGAGTGGGAGAAGTCACCGGAGCTTGACGAGCAGGTCGGTCGGAGGAGGAGAGACAAAATTGAGGGAGTTCTCTGGCTGAATTCAAGCTTAGGAGATGTGGGGTGAATTGGAGTCTCTTAAATAGGCCTTGGAGGTCGGATTTGTGCTTTGAAGCCAAGCTTCCAAGCAAGGGAAGTTCGCCGGCAATGGAAACTCGAGAGAGACCCAAATCTCCCATGCGTTCGCATGAGAGATTGGGTACCAAATAGGGCTTCTAATTGGGTTCACATTGGAGGAGATTTCTCAGAAAATCTCCATTTCACTTATGAAGGGGATTCTCTGAGAAATCAAGGAGAAATCACCCTTTCAAGTTCTCTGGAGTAGGATTCCCTTCGCTATAATGGTGGAGGGACCTAATTGCAAATAACAAAGAAGAGGCTAGGGGGTCAAATGTAAGGGTTTTTTAAAGGTAGGGATAGAAATGTAATTAGGTCAGACCTGTTTGCAAAGTGGGTCAAGATGAGTTCCCCTTAGGTTCAAATTTTGGTACAAACCTA
Source organism: Thalassia testudinum (assembly GCA_037157565.1). Taxonomy (NCBI): domain Eukaryota; kingdom Viridiplantae; phylum Streptophyta; class Magnoliopsida; order Alismatales; family Hydrocharitaceae; genus Thalassia; species Thalassia testudinum. The sequence goes on from JAZHRO010000051.1 coordinate 63,623,828, forward strand.
ATTTGGACCTAAGGAATCCAATGGTGAGGTTGGATTTTGGATTTGACCTTGTTTGACTGGGTAATTTACTCAAAAATCTAATTTAGGGCAAACATTTGTCTGAGACCCCATTTTAGGTCAAAATAGGTTCCAATGGCTAAATTGAAGGTTTTAAACCCTAGAGAAGATTTTTCTATAATTTTTAGAGGGTTTAAGTGAATTTTATCCTGACCAAAACTTTGTTAACTCAAGTGGGTCTGTTTTAGGGTTACAAGAAGTTATTTAATTCCTAGAATTCACATGAACCCTTTTCTATTTGAACCAACCTATTTTTTATCTTGTTAAGACCATTTGACCTATGTTTAGCCCTTGATAAAATTCGTTGTTGCACTGCAATGGTAAAATTACAGTTTTACCCCTTATTTTTTACTTTTCTCTCAGAAAGGTTATTTAGTGAATTAGGACCTTCAGTTGGTTATATAGAAGCTTTTATTCTCTTTTATGGGTCAAAAAGAGCTAGTTAAGACTCATGATGATGTTCCCATCATACCCCCATGCCTAGCTTTTGTTAGTCCCTTAGCAAAATTTTAAGGTTTTAACATCGATTCTAGACCATGAGTTCCTTGATGTTCAAAAACTATGATGAGTGCTTTTTTTTTCTTTTGATTAGGTTAGAATGCCAATGATAGGCCTAAAGGTACTCAAGTACCAATCAAGATCCGGATCTGACCAGCTCTAGCCTCAGTCTGCCATGAAGGTTTTTACGGCCCATAGGAACTATCCTAAGGTTCGTTGGACTCCACGGTTAAAGCACACGTGCTTGTAAATATTTTAGCCTCGGTTCAGTTTGCAGTACGTTTTTGTAAGAGAGAGACAGAGGATTTTCTTTGTTTGGAGAGTTTTCTCTCTTTTCTTTTTATTTCTAGCTTCGGATTGGCTTCTCAACACGGTCTGTATTGGATTCCTAATCTCCATCATCAATCCTCAAAGGGTCCTTTGCAATAGATGCTTCGTGATAGCACCGCCCATGGCAACTCCTAGAACCCTGGCTTTCAAGATTTCGAGATAATCCCGCCCATGGTGTTTTGTAGCTAAATCCAGATCCTGGCAATCGACATTTCGTAATAATGTCGCCCATGGCATCTAAACCAGCATAGAGAGCTTACATGCCCCTAGTAGGATATGTAAATATCCTAAGAGACAAGCACTAAGGAGACGATATGTTATTGTGCATCTTCGAGGGGAATTTCTTGCCTCTTCGCGCTGGGAACTCATCCAAATCAACTTGTGTTGATCGGCCGCTCCTAATCTAAGCGACTTTTTCAGAACAATTAAATGCTTTTACGTGATTTTGATACTTATGCACACTGAACCAGACTGTGTGTGGATTGGAGTGCTTAGGTTAACAAGTCCCGCAAACTAGAGGTCAGTTTAGGCCAAATACTACCTAAACTCTTCATTCAATTACCCAAATCAACTTGATTGATAAGCTGATAATTTATTTTCATATTTTTCTTGCATGCCTACCCTATTTTATTACCTAAGTCAACACTTCGGCCATCCAAAAACAACAAGTAAACATGTTCTTTTCCATGAAGTCTTCATTTTGTTTTTTTTTTTTCTTCACTATTTAATCCTTGTTGCTTAACGAACTATGTGGGTGGAGGATTGAAAAAAAAAAAAGGATTACCAAAAAGATTAGAAAAAAAATAAAATTAAGAGAGAAATCAAACAATTATTTTACTTCAAAAAATTAAATATCTTATTACAAATTATTTGAGGAAATAAAATAATTTCACCTTTAGAATTAGATTATTTTCTTTCAAAATTAAATACTAAATTTTAAAATTTAGAATTCCAAACAAGAAATTTTGATGCCGATCCTGGTAACCAAACAACCCCCAAAAAAATCAAGGTTTAAGTTAAAAAAATAGTCAATTATAAGATGATTTTTCTATGAAAATCAATTGAGTTTCAAACTTTTCAATATTTTCTAACATATAAACTTTCTTAATTCCTCTTTACAAACGCCAACGTCAACATTGAGGTGAGAGTGACAATGGAATGATGAAATCAACCCCTGTATTTAGCATGAATCAAACCAATTGCCTTAATCTATTCTCATAATCACGACTTAATGGACCCAAAAAAGAAATAATTAATTTGACTCCACCGATCATTAAAACAAAGCTGTCTGACCAAGCAAACTCATCAAACCATCAGTCCTTTCCACTCGCCGCGATCTGCAAAGCTCCAATCTTTTCGCCAAGAGGCCTCGACCCAAACCCATACTCTCTCTGCAGATTGGGCGTTGGGCTCTACCCTGCCTGCTCCTGATGGCGACTAAGGTCTACATCGTGTAAGCATCTGCTGCACTCTCCTCGTTCGTTGTTGCTAGCTGTACTATAACTCTTCAGTTGCAGGTTTGATCTCCATCACGAATGCTTGATTATTTTTGGTTGAGATTTTTGGGTTTTCTTGTTGATATAGTTTATTGTGATGGATCAGGTTCAAAATCTGATCTTGGCTTGTGGATTTGCTTTCCACTTCCCTTTTTGGCTGTCTGGGTGTGTTTAAGATGCGTGGGGTGTTCGGAGAGTTTGGATTGTAAAGTGGAATCAAATATGATCTAAATTCTGATTTACATAAGATGCTCTTTGTGATAGTACATTTTTTCGGGAAGATAAACTTCAATCCTGAATCACGCAATGTGTTGTTAAGAGTAGTCGATGGTCTCTGAAAGAGCTTATGTTAAGGTCAGATTTTTCAGGTTGGAAAATTTTGATTTCACATGACTTGATATTTCATTGTTCAATAAATGGAATTCTTTAGCAGCATAAGCCAGAATGGTGTGATGATTAAGAAAGTAGCCATTTATTCTCCCATGAATTATGAAAAGTTTGATTTGATATATTAAGTTTTACCGTGAGATCGTTGTATGTTTATGGATTTCGGTCCCATAATATGAACTTCAAAAGTTCCTTTTTGGGTTTGAGAAGGAACCGTTGATGTACTTGGGCAGAGACTTGTATGGTCTTGCGGGATTGATTTTAGGAGAATTGGATTTCTTTCTACATTTTAAGGCCTTCTCTTGTGAGATTAGAGGATAATACACGTAGAAATGACCTAGGGTATGTTGTTATGAGAATTCATGCAGCCAACCTTGGTTAAGATGGGGGATGGCTCAGATTTGTTTTTTATTATCTTGTGAGAATAAAAAGGTGTTACGCTATGGATATGTGCAGGAAGTATTTGGTCAGAAGCGATCATCTTCTTATGTTACAAAAGTTTCTTCAGTTGAAATTTTTTTGGAGTAAGTATGAATAGGGTTTTGTTAGCAAAAATGTTATTACTAATCTCTCACATGACAACTTAGATGGATTTTCATTCCAGAAAAACTACATTTTGAAATGCACGAATACACAAATGCAATTATTTCTCCTCTTTCATGTGATATAATTATAAAACTCAACATGTAAGGTGGCCAATCCTTGTTTGAAAACGACATTTATGGTATGGGCTTTTTAAGATTTTGCCAAAATTTTGCTAACTTTTCTACATAATTACACACGTCTCCAGGGCTTATGTCAGTCCTTATTTTTTCCACTTAGAAACCTTCTGCTAGTCAAGGGACGTGCACTTTATCTTTTAATGTTGATAAGATGCATTTTGTCAACTTTCCTTTTCTCTTCCCGTCCTTTTTCTTTCCTTCCTATAATTCATCCTTATTAATCAGCATTTAAAAGCCTTAACCAATTAACCTGGATTCTGTGGTCTTTATAATCGATTCTTTCTGCATCATATATTTTTTCACTTAAAACATTACTCAAAGGCATCTTCCATGTATGCACCTACTCCCCATATGAGCCTTCTATTGTGAAACTTTTAGCCTTTTTATTTTCATTTTAACATGGTCAAACTACAATCTCTTATTTGGCTTTAAACTAGGGTATATAAGTACTTTTGCATCCCATCCACTTATTCTTAAGAAAAGAGTTTGCTCCTTTCATGCAAAAACTGCTCTATGAATTGCATGTTCTGTGCCTGTGCAAGTGCTTCTTAATGGTCATGCACGTATTATCTCCAATTATTTCATGACCTCTGGTTCTTTTCTTTATGCTAAGTCTACATTCTGGAGTGATTACTGTGAATGATAATTAAAGAAATCCCTCCAAGTCAAAATAAAATTTTTATCATCAGGTAATGCTTACTATTCATTAATTTTCTATGAGCCATCGTTGGCCCTTTGTTCTAGTCATAGAAAACCCACTAGTTGACTATGACATTGCCTTCTACTTGTTAAGATTTGTGTAGCATACTAGTTGTCTGTAATAAATTATGAAATCAAAAGACCCAGTCTTCAAAACTATTATATTTTTAAGTTGTGCAAAATTGAATGGAAAACATATTGCAAGTTATTCTTCTTTTATTGATCCATTTCTTATAAACAAACTCCCTAATATCAAAATGTTCAGATACTACTCCATGTATGGCCATGTTGAGAGATTAGCAGAAGAAATTAAGAAGGGTGCCAGCTCTGTTGAAGGAGTGGAAGCCAAGCTATGGCAGGTTTGATCTTCTTCCTTTCAACTATTACCTAACATGTCAGGAAATCTTAGTTTGGGTCTTCTGCTGAAAGAAAATTCCTCTGTCAGGATGGTAGTGGTGGAAACTGTTCAACCTAGTGTGAAAATTGATTAAATTTCACATCATGACTTGTGAGATAATTTATGAGAAATTTGGAAGTCTGCTTGACCTGATTTTGCTTTCATCTCAAGTTTTGTTGAATTTGCATTCTCCATCATGATTTCACATATCTTTTTTTTTATTTCCTTACTTTGGTTCTACTTTAGCTATAATCATGATGCCTCCCATTCTTTTTAGTGATCGGGATATGTTCTTTTTCCTTCTCCAGACAACAATGTGATTCTTCTTCCATTACATGGCCTCGTAAAAGCTGGCCATTGTAGCACATACGTTGTATTTTCTACTTGGTCATAGTCTATTGTTAAAGTCCTCTGAATTTGAATCATTCTGATCCTCTGAGTTCGAATCATTCTGAATCTGAAGATGGTAGTGCTCAACAAAGATCATATTTTTTGTTTGTCTTCCATATGAAATATTTGTTTATCGTATTTTTTGTTTGTGTCTTTGGTATGAAATATTTGTTTAACTAATGACCGCACAATGGATTTGGTAAAAAAAACCTGTATGAAGGCCGGTGAATAAAAAATACGTTGGATATATGTTACTACGTAATTTAAATCTAGTAACATAAGAAGATTATCTCAAAATGTGCCTTATGTCTGATCTTGTTGCCCACAGACCATTTATGTTTAGTAGCATGTGCACAGCCTCCTAATATGTTTTATCTACCCTTGAACTCTGTCATGAAAAGGTCCCTGAGACTCTATCTGAAGATGCACTTGCCCAGATGGGTCCACCTCCAAAGAGTGACATACCTGTCATTACGCCAAACGAACTTGCTGAAGCTGATGCGATTATCTTCGGCTTTCCAACAAGATTCGGAATGATGGCTGCACAGTTTAAGGCATTTCTGGATGCAACTGGAGGTTTATGGAGGACCCAGCAGTTAGCTGGGAAGCCGGCTGGGATCTTCTACAGCACTGGATCCCAAGGCGGCGGTCAAGAGACTACACCGTAAGATTCAATGATATCCAAGTAACATATGCAGCTTCTAACTGGTTACTTCTGCCAACAGCAACTTGCATACATGTTGTCATCATCAAAGATCTAATTCTAGAGCAAACAGGTTCCTTTAATCTGCAAATCATTCCTTATTTTTTATGCAGTTTGACTGCAATCACACAGCTGGTCCACCACGGTATGATCTTCATCCCAATCGGCTACACTTTTGGCGCGGGGATGTTTGAGATGGAGAAGCTGAAAGGAGGCAGCCCCTATGGGGCTGGCACCTATGCTGGAGATGGCTCGAGGCAGCCAACCGAGCTCGAACTCAAACAAGCCTTCCACCAGGGCAAATATATCGCAGCCATAGCAAAGAAGCTTAAGTCAGCAGCTCGATGATTACAACAGCTAATATAGATCTCAGTTTGTCATTTTTCTCATGATTGTTTCAGATACCTTTTCCTCGTTATCAAATTTACCCTTTCCTGGTAGACATCCTTTTTATGCCTCTTTACCGGTAGAGACAGGTGAGTACTTTGTGGCAAACAAGCTTTATGCAATATGAGCTATACTACTCGTAAATTCTAGTATCTTTTTTTGTCTGAAAAGTTGTACTTTGTGGTTCTTTAGATTTTTTTCTTCTCCTTGGCTATGTTTGGGCAGCTGAGGCAATATGGTAGTTATTTATTGGATACATACATGTATTGGTAAGAATGTATCTATATTAAGTCATATAGGAGAGTACATACATACATATAAATTCATGTATTTTATATACATACCATATACATGCATGCATACTTACAAATCCATGTATTTTATGTACATACCATATACATACATGCCTACCTAGGCACATATGTACATACATACAGAAAGTTTATTAATCAATGACAGAGCGTGCCTATAGAAATTAGGATCAAACATCTAATAATTTAAAACTATTAGTAATTATTGTACCATGCAAACTGAATCGGAACGGGGATATCTAACTATGGCCGTGGGTATCTCTAACCATGCTGGCTGTTTTCCGATCAATATCTCCAACATGGACACAGATAATATCCAGAAAGGAGGAGAAATTAAGAAAGATACAAGGTGGGCGAGTAGCAGTAGAAAAAAGCAGTAGAAAGAAAAGGTTTGGGAGATTGAAATGTTGGATTTTAATCCAACATGTGTATTTATATATGCATTATGTAATTATATGTAATTAATCAAGGTATAAAGGATTGTCATTAATGTCTATCACTAAAGTGATCAAATCAGATTTTTTGTTGAGAGCATGAGCATAAAATGCAAAAGGATGGTGTAATATCTAATTTACATGTGAAGAAATCTATTTGTGAATATATATCTCCTTGATGGGTGGAGATGTAGTTTGTCGATGTGGTAACCAGGACTAATTGCTGATTAAGCCTTCTTTGAGGTTGTGGTCCTCAAAAGACCCACCTAATAATCCTAGACTTTACACCTCCATCGTGTACCTAGGGATTTTAGGCTCTTTTCACGAGAGGGGGGGGGGATAGAGAACTCCTTTTGTCATTCTTGATCAAGATATAGAAGGCACCATTTGCAATCCCCTCTTCTTTTCCTTAAAGATGAGTACATGTATTTTATATTTTGCACTATTTCAATCATCAAAAGCATGCCTAACAATATGTGCATATCTGTTTGTAGAAAGAACCATGTTGTATAGCCTATTTAATTCATGATTCATCTTATTTAATTTGAAGTCAGAATGTTATTTTATTTTAATATCTGACATTAGTTAATCTCCAATTTGTGTAAAGCTATATAGAATATAGATAAATGATTCGTGTTCCTAAAAAACTCAAAAACATTTCCGTAACTGTCAACTAATATCGGTATTAAATATGAGTACCGATACTGTTACTATACTGTTCACAAACACTAAAGTGAACTATAGCTAGCTTGTACCGGTACTCTTCATGAGTACAGGTACTGCTAGCTCCAAATCGACTCAAGGACGTCTCAAGTCTAATACTGGTACTTACATGTATCGGTAGTCATCATGAGTACCAGTACAAGTGAGTCCCAGATTAGGTTCTGGACTTGAACTCACAAAGACCTGTAGCTTACAAGTATCGGTACTCATCACAAGTACTGGTACCAGTAGGCTACTGTTGGTATTACCAGTACTCAACAAGTACCGGTACTCGTTAAGATCAATTGGCTCCTGGAGGGATACCAGTACTCACTGAGTACCGGTACTTATCTTGAGTACTAATACATGGTGAGTACTGGACAAGTACTTATTTGAACTTGAGTTCCAAACAGTAACTTATAGGTACCGGTACTTGGCATCAGTACCGGTACTCATTGAATATGGAACCCATGATAGTAAGTCATGGGTACCGGTACTAGTAGACTAGTATCGGTACCTAGTCAGCATGAAATCCAATTGAGACAAGATATTGAAAAGGTCCATCCTAAGTCACAGGCGGTGTTAAGACCCGTGCTGTTAAGCCTTTTAAGACGTCCAGACTTTAGGTCAACGTCTGGACTCATTCCCAGACGTCTGGAAATCAAAAATTTTATGTACGAGCTCACGTCTGCACGCGTGCTGCACGTAGACATTACACCCCCCTCGTTTCCTTCTTCTCTCCACTTCCGCCCCAGCAAAACCCTAAACCCACACCCATATAAAACCCCCTCCTCTCTCTCTCGTTCCACCCCACTTCCCAGCCACCTTCCTCCTTCCCTCCAGCAAGAGCAGCAGAGTAGTGAGAGCGTGGGAGTGGCGTGAGAAGGAGAGGAGGAGCAGCGTAAGAGGGAGAGGAGTTGCGCTTGCGAGCTCGCATGGGAGCTCGCTGGTGAGTGCACGGCCAGAGCGGCGCACGCGCGAGACGGAGGAGTGCGTCGGGGGGGGTCCTCCCCGACACTGCTGTAGCCGGAGCTGCAGGCAAGAGGGCGCGGCGCGGCCACGCGCGGCGCGAGAGGGCGGAACCAGGTTTTGGTTCTGGGTTTTTCCTAGAATCAGATGTCTGGAGCGACGTCCAGACGACGTAGCCGACGTCTGGAGGAGGTTCCAGACGTCTGAGGAGGAGGTCTCGCGACGGTACGTCTTCTTTGCGGATACGACCATGCAGGCCGCTCCGCCGAGGCACTATTGCATGCCTTTTTGAAGAGATTTGGTGGATTCGTGCAGGTTTCGCTTCGGGAAGGCGCGGGACACACCCTCCCATGCTTTTCAGACGTCTGGGCGACCTACCAGACGATGGGAAGCGCTTCCAGACATCCAAAGAGGTGGTCGAACGTCTGGAACTGGGTCCAGATGGTCCAGAGGAGTTCCTGGACATCTGAGGATTGGCGCAGGGCTTGAGGTATGACACTGGATACTTTTAAGACATCTGGAAGTTGTTGCTGACGTCTGATTTGAGTCAAAAACACTGTTTTTCACCCATTTAGGGTCTGTTTGAGGTCCATTTTCCGCAATTAAGATACCGATGTTTTCCGTATGATTTCCTCTACTTGTTAGAAGACTTTTTATACTATTCTGAGTATTCTCTTGTGATTGATCATTGTGATAGGACTTCGTTCCGTTACGGGTTCGGGGCTTGCTGAAGCACGTGAGCCTGTCGTTCAAGCCCCCACTACTCCTAGGTTTACTGGTAGAGTGGCTTCCCCTAATTTAAATACAAACCTGAATGCATGTGTGGAATGAATGATTAGAACCTAGGATATGGCATGAATCCTAGGACTAGAAATACTGGCATGTCTGTACTGAATGAGTAGGTTGCAGTCTTGAGTGAGTAGATAGAATGATAACAATTGCCTGTAAATGAATAACAGTTGCTTGCGAAATATGTAGTACTTGTGCTAATTAACTGTTGAATGTAACTTTCCTGGCGCACACGTAAAAGGACATAATAGGAATTGCATGTATATAAATTGGAAATGGAAAGGTGAATGTTGTAAACACGAGCTACCTGTGAATAACCCGAATATGGAAATGTGAACGATAGAATTACAATTTGCATGTGTATAACCTGAGAATGGAAATAGAAATGATGAAACCTGGTATGGAATGGCCTGAGGAATATGAGCATGAACCCTATGGGGAATTAGGAGTAGAGCTCCTGGAAATAAATGGAATGGAATTAGAAATGTGAGTGGGGAAGTGAGCTGGTCCTTGAGTACGGAGTACCAAGGAGAGCAACTGTCCCCCTGTTTAGTACAGAGCGGAGCTAGCCGCCCTTGGGTTGGGACTTGGGGTTAGGATTGGCCACTCTATACCGACTTTTTGGCCTTCGCATACATAATACCAGGGAGAGATACTAGTGTAGGGAGAAAGCTAGCCACCCCACGGGGCCCGGGCTTTAGCTAGCTGCCCTACACTGACTTGTTAGGCCCACTGGGCAAACCAGGGTAGTCAGGCGAGGGTGCGCGGATTGTGGAGGGGCGAGACCTCTGTTTGGTTCTTAGGGGCTTGACCCCTGTTACTGAGAGAGCTAGGCCCTATGCTGGTTCCGTGCTGTGCTTTGGGCGCACCCGCTAACGGAAACGACTGACCGTGTGCCAGTGCGGGGTAACTACCCGTGCGCTTATCGCGCGTGTCGTAGTCACCGTTACGTCTGTCCGTGACCTTAGGGTGGTTGACTGGGTGTAGGACCACCATGGGGGACTCTCCTGGTCAGGAGAGCACCACGTGCGAATTCTACTCTTCGGAAAATACTGCAATCAAGATCGTTCCCACAAGGAACATTCGAGATCAAGAAAGAGACCTGATAAATAAACCAAGTGGTGAAAGAAAGAAAGAATAATTAGTTAAGGAAAGAAAGAAATTGAAAAACAATAGCTACCTATCCACCTTTACTGCTTTAGTTAGTTGGTTACCACTCTACTCAGCGTTCGCTGACGTTTTGTACTCATAACCCCTTTTCAGGTCCAAGTGTTGAGCAGCCAGAGATTACGGCTGCAGAGGGTGCTGAGCCTAGTAGAGCCCAGTAGCTGTAGTTTCCCTTGTTGTACTCTTTTCTGTTGTAGTGAATAGTCTCTTGCACCTTTCTGCTCTTACATTCTGTACTTTATATTCTTGTACCTGGTTACTTTTCTACTGTTGTGGTGGTGTGTACTGTAGTAGTTTACTTCTTTACTGTTGTACTTTTGTTACCGTTAGTTGCGTAGTATAGTGAATGTGGTTTACTTTCCTGCTTTTTAGTTACTTTCTCGTTGGACGACTGGGTCTTGGGATCAGTCGAGTCGGTCCGATCTTGTGTCCTGTAGGGATTCGGGAACCGGGTCGTAACAAGTGGGTCAATTACAGTTAAGCTCCTAAGGATTTAGTGATTTATCCCCAACAAGTGGAATCAGAGCCAACCCACTCTCTGCTTAGTATAATTAAGCTTAGTCTGATTGATAAGATACATTATTCTAGGGTAACCTAGTTGAAGCAGCATTTCACCAAAGTGAGCTCTCCTGTGAATACTAGGATTACCCGTGAATAATAAATGGATGAATGGGTATTAGTAGGTGAGTATGCACTAGCCCAAAGGAAAGTTCATACTCATTGTACTTTCACTCATTTGCGTAGGAGTAATGGTGTGTTGGTTATTAGATTTTCTGAGTAGTCATCGAATCGGCCCAAAGAAAGGTTCATGACTGACTTGGATTTAAACCAACAGTCATTACATATCACACTATATCTTTAATTATAAGTCAACCTCCTATCCAAAGATAAGACCCTTAATAGAGTTAACTAAGACATGTGATGGGATTATTAAATTAATCAAACACATTATGTTTTAAAGGAGCTAATTTTTTGTTTATTTGCATTTATTTTTCAGAAATATCTTCTGCAAACATTATCGCCTCCTTAAACTCCATTCCTATGTTGAGTGAATCCAACTTTAAGTCCTGGAAGGAAAACCTACTGATAGTCTTAGGGGTAATGGACCTTGATCTAACAATTCGAGAAGACTCTCCTATCCTTATAGACACTAGTACCCTCGATCAAAAGAGAGAAAAGGAAAGGTGAGAGAGATCTAATCGAATCTCGATGATGATCATGAAGAGGGCCATACCTGAGGCTTTTAGGGGCACTATGTCCAATGATATAGCCACTGCCAAAGAATTTTTAGCTGAAATTGAAAAGAGGTTTGCCAAGAATGAAAAGGCAGAAATAGGTACACTCTTGGCTAATCTAATTTCAATGAAGTATAAGAGGAAGGGCAACATTAGAGAATATATTATGGAGATGTCCCATGTTGCTTCAAAATTGAAAGCACTTAAACTAGATCTTTCTGAGGATCTGTTAGTGCATTTGGTCTTAATATCTCTCCCTCCTGCATTTAACCAATTCAATGTGAGCTATAACTGTCAGAAAGAGACTTGGTCTCTGAATGAGTTCACCTTGCACTATGTTTAAGAGGAGGAGAGAATGAAGTAAGATAGGACAGAGAGTGCTAATGTTGCCACTTCCTCTAAAGGAAAAGGTAAGGCTAAAAGGAGAGTTACAAAAGCTGCAAATACAGCTTCACAAAAGAAGCTTAAGGGGAAGGCTGTGGAGTCTTCCAAATTGGGATGCTTCTTTTGTGGAGGTGAGGGGCACCAAAGAAGCACTGTACCAACTACCACACTTAGCGTGTTAAGAAAAGTACGGCTCATAGTTTGGTTTGTTCAAAAATAAATTTGGCTTCGGTACCTAAGCACACTTGGTGGATGGATTCGGGTGCTACAACTCACATAAGTGTGTCTATGCAGGGTTGCCTGAGCTGCCAAAGGCCAACTGAAGCTGAGAGATTTATCTATGTTAGGGATCGGAAGGCAATAGAAGTTCATGTTGTAGGCCAATTTAAATTATTGATGAAAACTGGAATGTATTTGCAATTGAATGAAACTTTTATTATACTATCCTTTAGACGTAATATAGTTTCTGTTTACGTGTTTGATAAGTGTGGATTTACTTGTAATTTTGGTGATGAAAAAGTATCTTTGTTTCATTATTCTAAAATTATTGGTACTGGTTTTCTTTCATGTTATAACAATTTATATTGCCTGGATAATGTAACTTCTTATAATGAGTCTTCTCTTTTGGATACACAGGGAGTGAAAAGGAAACTAGATAATGAATCCTCAACTACTTTATGGCACAAGAGATTAGGTCACATCTCCAGAAGGAAAATTGAGAGACTCGTGTCAAACGGTATTTTGGACCCCTTAGACTTTTCTAATTTTGATCAGTGTATAGAGTATATTAAGGGAAAACAAACCAATGATAGAAAGTTTGAAGCCAATAAGTCAAATTATGTCTTGGATGTGATTCATACGGACATCTATGGGTCATTTCCTACGCCTGCGTGGAATGGCCAACAGTATTTTATCACATTCATAGATGACCACTCAAGATATGGCTTCATCTACCTAATTCATGAAAAGGCACAGTTGATAGCTCCCCGGCAGCGGCGCCAAAATAATGTTGCATTGGTTTGTAATGTGTGGTTGTTGTGTTTGAAATTGGTAATAATTGTTGATTATGTCGTTGTAGTACAGGGTGTACAATATAACATTAAGGATGTCGTATAGTGGTGAGTATGGGTGAGTTCCAGTCATTACAACCATTATTATCATTTGCTTATTTATCTAATTTTTACTGGTTTTGTTCCAGGTCGTTCACTGGGAGGCAATTTATTGAATTTAATTCGGTCACTCTTTGATTATCTCCAAAATTGTCTTCTTATTCAAAAAGAAACTTTACATTTAAAGAATGAATGAATGTTTTGTTTACCTAATTACTAAGAAGTGCTTGCAAAAATGCTAACTATGAACAAGCATCAAACAATCTATTATTATACTCTAAACTATGTATTTACAAGTTATACTATTAACACTAATATGTTAGTTCATACTCCATTAGGATACCATGGTGTAAAAACATAACTTACTAGTCATTTATTTATAGTGACATATATATCAGTTTTAGTGACAGATATAAACGTCGCTAAATCTCAGGAAACACTATATACAACCTAAAGAAGCAACCTGAGGTCTTTAGCGACATTTATAGTGTCGTTTTATTCTGTTAGTAATTATGTGGGTTTAATTTTACATATGTACAGAGTCTTTTATGTTGTTATCTCGTGTTATCTCTTTTTTTTTTTTTTTTTAAGTCGTCTGTCCTTTCATTTTGTTCTGTGTAGTCTTTCAGAGGCTGCGGTGGAGTCCTTAGTGTAAAATGTGTTTAATTAGCGGGCGCGCTTTTCGAGGGATACACAGCACCCTTTGGGTGGGACCAGACCTCTACTAAGCGCGCCCTAATCTCAGATTAGGTGCTTAATTACGTTTTCGTATCAGCGCAGGGCCTCAGCCCAACGCCTTCAACAAGTTCGCACACGCTCGGGCTCCCAGCCCCACACAGGAATCACGCATTCAGTATTCAGCACATATCAGAATCGGGTTATCGGATCAGACGGAGCAGGTGAAATTTCGGGCGCCCGGCGCCATGACGACTGGTAAGGTTATAACATAAATTATATTTATATGCTGCGTTTCGTTTGCAGCCCACGATGTGGCGCTATTCCAGCGCCACATCGTGCGCTGGAAACCAAACGCAGCTGCGTCTGTGCGCGTTTTTGGCCCTCGATTTGGGGGCCATAAATTATTAAAAAAAATAAAATAAAATATGGTAAATAAAATATTTACATAATAATACATAATTGATTAATTAATTTTGAATTTTAAATATATTTACTATATAAATAAATTCGCTAAACTAGGCTGATTGTACAGGTTGATTTAGGTGATTAAATAGTTAATTACTTATAAAATAGTTAGTAAATGGTCTAATTGACCTTATACAGATTCAATTTACATACTTAAGTATTTTATACATATTTTTATTATATATTTACGAATTTATTTCTATTTTATTTAAGCTAAACTAGCTGTTCTGAGTGTTTTAAATAAAACTAAGTTACAGTAAGCTATACTAGGTATAATTGTACTTTAACTAACTTAAATTACTTACTATATATGTTAACCTAAGTCTATAGATTTATTTACTTAATTATAGCTCTAAATTATTAATTTAGCTAATTTATTCTACAATATAGCTACTGAATATGTACATATGAATCTGTATATATACATATACATATATCAGTAAATACATACATAATAGTTCAGTATTTATACATATATTTACATAGATTACATATGTATATAGATTTATGTACAAGTTTATACAGTATTTACAGTATATCTATGTATGTCTACGTACATAATCAGGTTGTATATTATAGTTATAATAGTATGGATATGTATATTTACAGTGTGAAATTAAGTATGTATAATTAGGTTTTAGTAGGAACTTAGGGAATGAGGGTTAATTAAGTTTTTATTTCATTTTAAACAGCAGCTAAGCTACTGTCAGAGAAGATGGAGAGGGAAGAGAATGTACTGTTCAGGGTGTTTTAACAGTGTCAGTGGCTTCAGCCACTGTCAAATGGGCTAACTGTTGCTGCAGTTAGTCCATTTGAAGAGGGGGAAAGCATTCACAAAGAAGAGGAGAATTTAGAGAAGAGGGGAATGTTGCTGCAGTTTGCAGCATTTTACTGTATAACTGGGAATAAGAGAAAATTCAGAACAAACTAAAAATCAAAGAGTTGAAATCCAAATCTGATAAGGGTATAAATCTCACGAAAATCACATAAGAATTCAGTTCAAATACCCACAAGGAAAAGCCCTTATCAAAAGCATCATTTCAGATCAAAACACAAATGGCATTGAGTTAGTCTTCCTAATGCCATAGACAGCATGAAGGAAGACTTAACTCAATCAATTAAAACCAAAAAAAACATACAATCCCAGTTTCTTGCAACCTTAAGGAGTATGGAAAACTCCTTAGGTTAGAGAATCACCATACAAAAATAATTATCAAACAGGTGGTGTATGGCAGTTCTGAAATGACAAATCAGAAAAGGAATGCATTAAAGGAATTTATAAAAGCTAGCGAATGCATTCAGATCAAGGCAGAAGCAAATTCATGAAAGGCTCTTCTGATTTGTTCTCTGTCACCAGAGAACTTCTCAGAATCCTTGCCCTCAAGGAAAACCAAAATCCCTTCAATTTGTCAGATCTGTCAAGACATTTCAGAAAGCAAAATCTCTTCAAAACCCATGTTAACGTGAATCTGACAAACTGAGGCAATCAATCTAAAATAAAAGGGGCTTTTGTGAACACAAATGGGGTGAGTGAGAAGCCCCAAATGGTGCTTGTGACGCCAATTTCAGATCTGAGGCAGTACACCATCAGATCTGGAATTGGGTCCAGATGTGTGGGTGACAGATGAAAGATTCGTCGTTAAAAGGAACATAAATCAGAATTGGATGGTGGAAAAACAAAACATGAAGAGGGAGATAAATTGATTAATGAACAGATGATTCTTCCCCTCTGATCTGGACTGATCAGAGGAGGTGAGGGAGGGGATCTAATACTAATTCTACTCCTAAGACTAATCTAACTACAGCTAACATTAAACACTAACAATTAAAACTAAATCTATTCTAAACTACTGTAAACTAAATCTAACACTACTTGTGCAGAATTAAAAACTAAACTAACAGGAAGAATGGGACCTATGGGTCCTTAGCCGGCGGCTAAGGAGGAAGAAAGGAGGAGGGTGACTCCAGCGGAGGGAAGAGTCTGCTAGTGAGACTCCAGGGTCGTCCTCAGGTGCTACGAGGTCCTTAGCGACGAGGAGGGTCGAGAGCAGGCGATGATTCCACAGCCGGTGGCTGTGAAATCAGGGTCTAGGTGAGGAGGAGAGACTGGAGTGGAAGAATTGATCGCTAAGAGATGTAGGAGGGAGCGATCCCTCGCGCGCGACACCACTGAGGTGCTTAAATAGCAGCTCAGTGACTGAGATCACCGCAAGGGTGAGGTTAATCAGAATCAGGCCGGCGGTGAGGATGAGATGGGTAGAGCGCGCGGCGAGTCAAGAGAGAGATCTGACCGTCAGATGAGATCTGGGAAGAGAGGTGAACGCATGCACCGAATCGCGCGAAGGTTCCATTTGAATCCAGCCGCAGATCGAGATCAAAAGTGCGATGGACGGTCGAGAGTGGCTGTGTTCTTCGCGCGCTACAGTGCGCGTGAAGAACACAGGCTTCTCTTTGAAATAAAGGGGAAATTTGCAGACGGACCCTTAGAAGAAGGGGTAGAACATTTGCATGCAGGCCCAAAAGCGAGAAGAATAGCAGCTGGAAGGGCCCTGCAGTCTTATAAAAGGGTCCCTGCGGCTTGCAAATAGGTCCAAGAAGGAGTTTTGAAGGGTAGAAATGTAATGCATGAAGGACCTAATTGTAATCTATTTATTTCTAAGCCTAAATGATGTCCAATTGCTTTCAAATTTTTACATGTGCTTAATTGAACATTTACGACATTGATTTTACTTCTGATTTGGCTTTTCAAACTTGTTTATGTGTTCAATTGATGCATGGATCATCATTTGTTCTTTAGTTTTCAGAATATCCCATTTTTGTGACCTAATTAGGAGATTTTAACACACATTAAAAGTTTTAGGTCTTTTCTTTAATTCCCACACTTAACCCTTTTTATGTGTTAATTTGATATTGTTTTGCTTAGTATCTAGCTTAATTTCGGCCTTTTAGCTATGATGAGTAGCCACTCATCAACAGTCATTGGACACGTTCAAGAATTATAAAGTCAAAGTTGAGAATCAACTCGACAGAATAATTAAATCTGTTAGATCTAACCGTGGTGAATATTACGAAAGATATGACGGATCAGGTGAATAACGTCCAAGACTGTTTGCCAGGTTCCTAGAGGAATGTGGTATCATCTCTCAGTACACCATGCCGAGCTCGCCCACTATGAATGGTGTTGCTGAGAGACGAAACAGGACAGTTAAAGGCATTAGTAAGAAGTATGATTGCCCATTCTTCCTTACAGATTCACTCTGGGGAGAGGCTTTAAAGACTGCAGCTTATATTCTGAATAAAGTCCCAACTAAGGCAACTAACAAAACCCCATATGAGCTATGGACTAGGCGAAACTCAGTCTTAAGGACCTTCATGTGTGGAGATGTCCAGCTGAGGCTAGGCCTTATAGGCTAAATGAAAAGAAACTGGACACAAGAACTATTAGTTGTTATTTTGTTGGGTATTCTAAGAGATCAAGAGGATATAAATTTTATGATCCCACAACTAAAGCAATTTTTAAGTTTGGTAATGCCAAGTTCTTTGAAAGTGTTGAACCTGCCTAAGTTAACAGGGTTGAAGACTTTGTCTTTGAATAGGAAAACGTAGTTATTCCTCCTGGAGTTAGTCAGGTAGATGAGGAGCATGTCTCTGACATACTTCAAGATAAGTCAAATGAAGACAATGACACAGTTTTAGCCCATGTAGAGCAGTCTCAGACACATACAGAAAATGTGTCATTAAGGAGATCCACTAGAGAAAGGAGTGCCATTTTGGATCATTATATGGTATTCCTTCAGGAGTATGAGACAGACATTGGGGTGATGGAAGATAATCTTATCAGCTTCCATCAGGTAATGAAAAGTCCAAATCATGAAAAGTGGATTGAGGCTATGGAAGAAGAAATGAAGTCAATGAAAGACAATGATGTTTAGGATGTTTTCCACTACCAGAAGGTGTGAAACCCGTTGGTTGCAAATGGATTTTTAAAACCAAATGCGATTCAAAAGGAAAAGTGGAGCAATACAAAGTGCGTCTTGCCGCTAAGGGTTTTACCCAAAAGGAGGGCATTGACTATAAGGAGACATTCTCTCTTGTTTCTTGTGGCCCACTTTGATCTTGAGTTGCATTAGATGGATGTAAAGACTGCATTCCTTAATGGTGACATTAAGGAAATCATTTATATGGCTCAGCCTGAACATTTTGTCAAGGGTGATCCAAAGAGTATGGTTTGCAAATTAAGGAAATCCATCTATGGACTCAAGCAGGCATTCAGACAATGGTATTTTAAATTTCATCAGGTGATTCTCTCATTTGGTTTTGAGGCAAATCTGACTGATGAATATATGTACCATAAGTTCTGTGGGAGCAGATACATCTTCTTAATCCTGTATGTTGATATTTTGCTTGCAACTAATTATATGAGTATCCTTTTAGACACCAAGAAATTTCTTGCCAAACACTTTAATGTTACGACTTGGTTCCCAGATCCCTACAAGACCCGAGACCGACTCGCCTCAACTAATCTTAAGACCTAGTCATCCAACAAGAAATAACCAAAAGTAGGAAAATAAATCACATTCACACATGCAATATAACTAAGCAGAAGAAAAGAACAAAGCAATAAAGGAAAGTAGAATAACTATCTCAAAATAACAGTACATGCCACCATAACAACAGGAAACAGAAAGTAATTAAAACAATAATTCAAAGTCTAGTACTTACAACTACAGAAGAAACAAAGAACTGGAAAGAAACACTACGGCTAGGCCCAACACCCTCTGCAACCGGAAACTTGGGCTGCCCAACTCCTGGTCGTGAACAGGGTTACGAAAAGACAGAGTCACCGAACACTGAGTAGAGTGGTGCTTACATTACATATGTGTAAGTAAAGTAAAAGCAACAAGCATGTTTTATTCTCATTTCTATTTATCTTATTTATGTATTTCCGGTTCATCTATTTCTCAAAGTATCCAAGTATTTCTTGATCTTGCAAGTTCTTCGTGGGAATGATCTTGATTGCAGTCTTTTCCGTGGAGTAGAAGGTACACGTGGTGCTCTCCTGGCCAGGAGAGTCCCCCGCGGTAGTCCTACACCCAGTCAACCACCTCGAGGTCACTGTCGAGACATAGCAGTGACTACAGCACGCATGATAAGCGCACGGGTAGCTACCCCTCACTAGCACGCGGTCAGTCGTTTCCACTAGCGGGTACGCCCAAAGCATAGCACAGAATAGCATAGGGCCTTGCCCTCTCAAACTAGGGGTCTCGCCCCTTCACAGTCCGCGTACTCTCGTCCAACTACCTCGATTTTCCCAACGGGCCTAACAAAGTCGGTGTAGGGTCGCTAGCTTAACCCCGAGTCCCGTAGGGTGGCTAATTCCCTCCCTACACTAGTAGCACGCCTCGATACCACGTACGCGAGGGCCTACATGAGTCGATATAGAGTGACCAATCCTAACCCCGGGTCTCAACTCAAGGGAGGCTAGCTCCTCTCTGCACTAAAAGAATCACAGTGCTCCTTGGTACTACGTACATAAGGGCTAACTAACTTCCCGTCTGCATTCTAGATTTCCTTTCATTCACAGGAGTTCTACTCCTAATTCCCCGTAGGGTTCATGCTCATATTCATCTCATTTATCCAGGTCTAGGTCTCATATTTAATAATTCGTTCCTCATTCATATACAGGCAGCTCATGTTTTCATAATTCAATTCTCAAAACATGCAACTTGTGGTTTCACAGGCAATTTCTCAATTACATACAGGCAGCTCATATTTTAACATACATCTCGTAATTATATTAAAGGCATTTATTAGCAATTTATCTTAACCATACATTCAAGTAAACAGTACAACTCAAACAGGCTCTTTCATTTCCACCCTAGGATTCATTCCACATCCTAGAGTTTCAACCAATTTAATCCAAGCAAGCATATTCTTTATTTATATCTTAATAATGCATTAAACCACTCTACCGACTATCACTAGAGAAATGGGGGCCTGTGCCGCAAATCTCGTCATCTCCGCTGGCCCCGAACACGCTACCGGCTGCTAACCTGTACCAGCGACCAATGTATATTAGACGGGCTCAAAATAGTAGATACTTAACACAAACACGTAGAGGAACTCGAGTGGAAAACAACGGTACTTTGTTTGCAGAAATCTGATTCCGTTTGGGCCTTAAAAAGGCCAAAAACACGATTACTGATCAAAATCAGATGTCTGGGACTAGTCCCAGACGTCTTAAAAGATGTGAGGTCTCACCTCGTGTTCCTGCGGTCGATTCAGACGTCCAGACTCCCCTTGCGACCGTCTGGGGGCAGTTCCAGACATCTGACAAGGTCTCTGGTCATCTGGAAGCACCTCCGAACATCTAGCGATGTGATCAGACGTCCAAAAGTACCTGGGAAAGCGCACCGCGTGCCTTCCCAAAGCCTGCACTTGCGTACAAACACCCGCAGACACAATGGTCAACTGACATCCGCTGCACTGCGATATGCATGGCACAGGAAGATACGTACCTTGCGATATACGTGCTTTCAAAAGTCTGGCCTCAACTCCGGACGTCCAGGTGCCTCGCCAACTGTCTGGACTTCACTCCAGACGTCTGATACTAGAAACTTCTAGTATCAGAACCTCGTCGCAGCTCGCCCCGCTCACACCTCCACCCGCAGCGACAGCTCCAACTACTGCAGGAGCTCGAGCAGCTCCTCGCCGACGTCCTCCTCTCTCCTACGAGCTCCTCCTTGAGCTCCACCAAGCTCCCGCGGTCATCTTCCTCCTCCCCCGCTTTCACTCCCTCACACTCTCTCGCTCTCCCCTCACCAGTGGCTCTCCTTCCTCGCCGCGGCTGCAGTAGAGACGGAGGGCAGCGCGGCTGTCACAGGAGAAGGTGGAGGTGGCGGTGGCTTGAGTGGTGTGAGATGAGAGGAGAAGGGAGTGGGTTTATATAGGAGAGGGTTTAGGGTTTAGGTGAGGGGTGAAAGAGAGAGAGCGGGTCTCTACGTGCCGCCCACGCGCAAAGCGTAAAGCGTAGTATGAAAAACTCACTTTTAGACATCCGGGCACGTGTCTAGACCTCTGGATAGACATCTGACTAAAACTCCAGACGCCTTATCCGGCTAAAAATATGACGGGTCATTACATCATAACAAACTTAAAGGAAGTTTCATCCCCAAAACTTGAGCTAGCTAGGGTGTGGGAAAAAGAAATGTAAAAGCGTATAACAAACTTAAAGATGACCAAAGTAGGTCCGAAAAGGCGTACCCTCAAAAAGTTCCGAGTACCGCTCTCGCATCGCCACCTTAGGCTCCCAAGTTGCCTCCTTATACCGCTGGCTTCTCCGTAGGACCTTTACCAATGGTACCTGCTTCCGTCTCAGACTTCAGACGGCTCTGTCTAGTATCCATACTAGTCTCTCAGGGTAGGTCAGGTCATCACTTACCTCGACGCTCTCATGGCTCAGAACGTGACTAGGATTGGCGACATACTTCCTGAGGTTGGACACGCGGAACACGTCGTACACTCCAGAAAGCTGGAGAAGAAGGATAAGCCGGTAAGCAACGAGTCATACCCGCTCCAAAACCTCAAAGGACCCTACAAACCTCGGCGCAAGCTTCCCTTTCACCCCAAAATGCTGCAGGCCCTTCATGGGCGAAATACGGAGAAAGACGTGATCCCCAACCTCGAATTGCACCTCTCTGCGTTTCCGGTCAGTGTAGCTCTTCTGCTTAGTCCTGACAGTGCAAAGTTATTTATGAATCTACTCTATCACCTCCAGACTCTACCGGATCAGCCTAGGACCAACCTCCCACTTGGTCCCCACCTCAACCCAACTCAAGGGTGCAGTACACCTTCGTCTGTACAGAGCCTCGTAAGGTGCCATGCCGATGCTCGAATGGTAACTGTTATTATATGCAAACTCTGCCAGGGGCAAATGTTCCTCCCAGGAGCCCATCCAGTCTAGTACATAGGTGCGCAAAAGGTCCTCAAGTGTCTGAATGGTATGCTCGACTGTCCGTCCGTCTGGGGGTGGTAACTGGTATTGAACCTCAAACGTGTCCCCAAGGCCTGCTGAAACTCAGCCTAGAACTGGGTAGTAAAACGATTATCCCTATCAGATACAATCTTACGTGGAACTCTGTGCAGGCGTACCACATCTCGAATGTATCTCTCTACTAACTATGCTGGTCCAAAGGTGACTCGGATCGATAGGAAACGCGTCGTCTTCGTCAACCTGTCTACTATCACCCAGACTGCGTCATGTCCCCGCTGGGTAACTGGTAGACCCACCACCATGTCCATGGTGATGCTCTCCCACTTCCACTCTGGCACAGGAAGTGGCTACAATAGCCCTGCAGGCCTCTGATGCTCAGCCTTCACCTATTGGCACACTAAATACTACTGCACAAACTCACCAACATCTCGCTTCATCCCTCTCCACCAAAAGTTGTGTCATAAATCATGGTACATCTTTGTGTTCTCGGGATGTATGGTGAACTTGGACCCGTGCGCCTCAGCCAAGAGCTCTCTCAACAACTCCTCATCCCTAGGAATGCACAAGCATCCCCTCATGTGCAGTATCTCGTCTGAAAATGAAAAGTCTCCTAGGTCCCCTATCAACACCCTGTCTCACAGCGTTTGCAAGTGCGGATCAGCCATCTGCCCTGCGATGATGCGGTCTATCAGCTCAGGTCGTGTCTGCCATGTCACTGTCACTGTCCCACAATATCCCTGTGACTCCCAGGGTCGCCAACTGCCCAACTCCTCCATGAGTCTCCAACTCTGTGCCTGTAAACTGGCCAAGTGGGCAGACACCTTCCGGCTCAAGGTGTCAGCTACCACATTGGCCTTCCCTAGGTGGTAGGAGATGTTGCAGTCGTAGTACTTTAGGAGCTCCAACCAACGTCTCTGTCTCATGTTAAGCTTCCTCTGGTCAAACAAATACTTGAGTCTCTTATGATCTATGCAAATCTCGAAAGTCTCACCGTAAAGGTAGTGCCTCCATGTCTTCAGCACGAAGACAACTGCTGCCAGCTCTAAGTCATGGGTAGGGTAGCTATGCTCATGGGGCTTCAGTTGCCGCGAAGCGTAAGCGACAACGTGACCCCGCTGCATGAGCACACCCCCTAACCCCTACAACGAAGGGTCGGTGTAAACCACAAAACCGCCACTACTGTCTGGAATGGTAAGCACAGGAGCTGAAGTCAGTTTCTCCTTCAACTCCTGAAAACACACCTTGCACTCATTTGTTCAGGCAAAGGGCACATCCTTCCAGGTCAGCTGGGTCATAGGACACGCAATCTGAAAGATCCTCTGATAAATCGCCGATAGTAACCTGCCAGTCCCAAAAAGCTACGTATCTCTGTCACTGTGCGTTGCCTCTCCTACCTGAGTACGGCCTCAACCTTGGCTGGATCTATAGCCAAACCATCCCTTGAAATCACGTGGCCCAAGAAAGTCACCTGCCTCAACCAAAACTCGCACTTGCTATACTTGGCATACAACCTGCGTCGCCTCAAGGTATCCAGGATCATACGTAAATGTTGTCCGTGCTGCGCCTGATCCCGCGAGTAAACGAGTACGTCGACGATAAACACCACCACAAACTGGTCTAGGTAAGGCCTGAAAACCCGGTTCATCAAATCCATAAAGGCAATGGGGGCATTGGTTAGCCCAAACGGCATGACCAAGAACTCGTAGTGCCCGTACCGGGTATGGAAAGCTGTCTTGGAGACATAGTCTCTCTGATCCTCAATTGGTGGTAACCCGACTTCAGATCTATCTTGAAGAACACGGTGGCGTCTCGCAATTGGTCGAAGAGGTCGTCAATCATCGGCAGTGGATACTTGTTCTTAATGGTGACCCTATTCAGCTGTCGGTGGTCGACACAAAGTCACAGAGTGTTGTCCTTCTTCACAAGCAGCACAGGGGCTCCCCACGGGGACGCACTGGGCCTCACAAAGCCCTTCTCCAACAGGTCCCGTAGCTGTGACTTGAGCTCTCGTAGCTCAAGCGGTGCCATCCGGTATGTAGTAGAAATGGGGCTGGTCCCCGGTACCAGTGAGATCTCAAACTCGATCTCACGCTCAGGCGGTAGTCCTGAAAACTCCTCTGGAAAGACGTCGGGATACTCACAAACCACCGGGATACTCTGAAAGTCAGCCACGGGGCTAGGCTCTGCCACTACACAGGCCAAAAAGCCCTCACACCCCTGGCTCAAAAGCCTAGCCGCTCGAAGCACGGAGATGCACCTGAAACCTCCGTCCACCGGCTGTCGTGAAACTCAAAGGGAGGCAACTCCGATATGGAGAAGACGATCTTCCTCTCGAAACAGTCCACCAGGGCATGATAGGCGGACAGCCAGTCCATCCCTAGGATCATGTCAAAATCCTCCATCTGTATCACAATCAGATCAACGAGGAGGCTATATCCCCCTATAATGACCTCGCAGTCCGTGTAGACCTCCTCAGCTACAAACAACTGGCCACCTAGGCCTCTGATCACAAACGGATCCTCTAACAGTACACTACCCTGCCACAAACCGACGATAAAACTCATAGCGACGAAGGAGTGTGTGGCGCCGAAATCAAAAAGTATGTACACTAATCTGTCAGAAACAGTAACCATACCTGCCACCACTGAACCGAAGCCCTGGCGTCTCTATGTGTCAGGGCGTTGATACGCCCCTCAACCCTCAATGCAGATGAAGCAACTACACTCTGGGTAGAGCAAACAGAAGCTGGTCGGTACCCTCCTCATGACTGTTGCCCTCCCCCACGTGCCTGGTGACCACGACCACCAGCTCGGCTTCCAATGCTCGGTGCAGGGAGCATCTACTATGCTCCGACCCTAGATGGGCAATCCCTCCTGATGTGGCTCGGCTGGCCACACTGGTAGCAAAGAGGTACACGTCCTCCTCCCTCCATAGGTCCCTGCTGGCGATTGGGCGAGGGTCTGGTACTGGCAACTGGCCCCTGTCTGACGCACCCAAAGGCCACTGATGGCCCCGCAGAACGAGGCGGCTCTCCTGCGGGCACCGTGTGCCTCCTCTCCCGATGGCCCTGAGAGTACTCTAGCTGGTAGGGCCTCTTCCGTCCGCTGTCAGTGTCTCACGCGGCCGGGTTGTTCTCCTCGTAAGTCATGGCTGCCTCAACCACATGAAAGAAAGTGGGCAGCTTCAGGGGTTTGACATACTGTCGAATAGCAAGTCGAAGCCCCTCAGTAAACCTCCACAGGCGCTCCTCCTCAGTAGACACAGCTATCAGGGCGAAACGCAACAGCTCCAGAAAACACGTGTGATACGCGCTAACCATCAATGTCCCCTAGCGAAGAGTGTGAAACTCCCGCCTCCTCTAGTCCTACCAGGTCTGCGAAAAATACAACTTACAGAAGAGAGCCACAAATTGGTCCCACGTCTGCTCTCTCCCCTCATAGCCTCTGACTGCCCTCCACTACTTGTGTGCTGTGCTCTCTAGCTGGTACGTGGCAAAGGCCACGTGGCACTCCGCGGGAGGGCGAAGGGTATCGAACACCTTCTCTATCTGATCCAATCAATCCTCTACCTCAGACGGGTCCTCATCCCCCTTGAAGGAAGGAGGGTTTCAGCTTCCGGAACTGTTCGAAAATCTCGTGGTGTAGCTGCAATGGGGGAACGGGCATGCCTCCAGGCAAGGAGGGCTCGTGCTCGTCCGGTGCTGCGACGGTCTCTCTGTCCCACTGAGGACTCCCCCTCCACATCCTCAGGGAGAGGTGCCCGTGGAGGCTGGTGGGGCTCCTCTCGCACGATGTCTTTGATCAGCTGGGTGAGATCCTGGCCTGAATGCTCGGGAGAAGAGGTGGGTCAACTAGTACCTCAGGTCCGACACGTCAGCCCCTCCGACCTCGTCCACGGCCACAACCACAGCCTGCCTCGAAAACTCCCCGACGAGGCATCTCCTGCAAGGAGACACAAGAGATAGAACAAGAGTGTCAACAATACCAAATTACATTAAGAAAAAAACTCGGAAATGAATGTCAAGGAGATACGTTGTGGTGGCTATCCTAGTTATATGCACGCAAGTGGTTATTCTCAAGCCAACTGGTTCATTTCTTAGGACGACCTTGCTCTGATACCATCTTGTTTCGACCCGGTTCCTAGATCCCTACAAGACCCGAGACCGGCTCGCCTCGACTAATCCCAAGACCTAGTCATCCAAAAAGAAATAACCAAAAGAAGGAAAATAAACCACATTCATACATGCAATATAACTAAGCAGAAGAAAAGAACAAGGCAGTAAAGGAAAGTAGAACAATTGTCTCAAAATAGCAGTACATGCCACCACAACAAAAGGAAACAGAAAGTAACTAGAACGGTAATTCAAAGTCCAGTACTCACAACTACAGAAAAAACAAAGAACTGGAAAGAAACACTACGGCTGAGCCCAGCACCCTCTGCAGCCGGAAACTCGGGCTGCCCAAGTCCTGGTCCTGAATAGGGTTACGAAAAGACAAATTCAGCAAACACTGAGTAGAGTGGTGTTTACATTACGTATGTGTAAGTAAAGTAAAAGCAACAGGCATGTTTTGTTCTCATTTCTATTTATCTCATTTATGTATTTCTGGTTCATCTATTTCTCAAAGTATCCAAGTATTTCTTGATCTTGCATGTTCCTCATGGGAACGATCTTGATTGCAGTCTTTTCTGTGGAGTAGAAGGTACATGTGGTGCTCTTCTAGCTAGGAGAGTCCCCCACAGTAGTCCTACACCCAGTCAACCACCCTAAGGTTACTGTCAAGACGTAGCGGTGACTACGGCATGCATAATAAGCGCACCGGTAGCTACCCCGCACTGGCACACGGTCAGCCATTTCCGCTAGCGGGTACGCCTAAAGCATAGCACGGAACAGTATAGGGCCTTGCCCTCTCAAAACAGGGGTCTCGCCCCTCCATAGTCCACGTACCCTCGTCCGACTACCCCAATTTGCCCAGCGGGCCCAACAAAGTCGATGTAGGGTGGCTAGCTTAACCTCGGGTCCCGTGGGGTGGCTAGCTCCCTCCCTACACTAGTAGCACACCTCGGTACCACGTACGCGAGGGCCTACAAGAGTCGGTATAGACTGACAAATCCTAACCCCGGGTCTCAACCCAAGGGAGGCTAGCTCCACTCTACACTAAAAGAACCACAGTGCTCCTTGGTACTACGTACACAAGGGCCAACTAACTTACTGTCTGCATTCCAGATTTCCTTTCATTCATAGGAGTTCTACTCCTAATTCCCCGTAGGGTTCATGCTCATATTCATCTCATTTATCCAGGTCCAGATCTCATGTTTCATAATTCGTTCCTCATCCATATACAGACAGCTCGTGTTTTCATAATTCAATTCTCAAAACATGCAACTTGTGGTTTCACAGGCAATTTCTCAATTACATACAGGCAGCTCGTATTTTTACATGCATTCGTAATTATATTAAGGCATTTACTAGCAATTTATCTTAACCATACATTCAAGTAAACAGTACAACTCAAACAGGCTCATTCATTTCTACCCTAGGGTTCATTCCACATCCTAGAGTTTCAACCAATTTAATCCAAGCAGGCATATTCTTTATTTATATCTTAATAATGCATTAAACCACTCTACAGGGTATCACGGGAAGAATGGGGGCCTGTGCCGCAGATCTCGTCATCTCTGCGGGCTCCGAACATGCCACCGACTGGTAACCTGTACCAACGACCAATGTACATTAGATGGGCTCAAAACAGTAGATACTCAACACGAACATGTAAAGGAACTCGAGTGGAAAACAACGGTACTTGGTTTGCGGAAATCCAATTCTGTTTGGGCCTTAAAAATTCTAAAAATGCGGTTACTGATCAAAATCAGACGTATAGGACTAGTCCCAGACATCTTAAAAGATGTGAGGTCTCACCTTGTGTTTCCTGCGGTCGATTCAGACGTCCAGACTCCCTCTGCAACCGTCTGGGGGCAGTTCCAGATGTCTAACAAGGTCTCCAGTCGTCTGGAAGCACCTCCGAACGTCTGGCGACATGATCAGACGTCTAAAAGTACCTGGGAAAGCACACCACGTGCCTTCCTAAAGCTTGCACCTACGTACGAACACCCACAGAAGCAACGGTCAGCCGACATCCCCTGCGCTGTGATATGCATGACGCAGGAAGATACGTACCTTGCGATATACGTGCTTTTAGACGTCCAGCCTCAGCTTCAGACGTCCAGGTGCCTCGCCAGTCGTCTGGACTTCACTCCAGACGTATGATACTAGAAACTTCCAGTATCATAACCTCCTTGCAGCTCGCCTCGCTAGCACCTCCGCCCGCAGCGGTAGCTCCAGCCACTGCAGGAGCTTGAGCAACTCCTCGCTGACGTCCTCCTCTCTCCTACGAGCTCCTCCTTAAGCTCCACCGAGCTCCCGCGGTCGTCTTCCTCCTCCCCCGCTCTCACTGCCTCGCATTCTCTGGCTCTCGCTCCTCCCCGCTCTCCCCTCGCTGGTGGCTCTCCTTCCTCGCCACGACTGCAATAGAGACGGAGGGGAACGTGGCTGTCACAGGAGAAGGTGGAGGTGGCAATGGCTTAAGTGGTTTGAGGATGAGAGGAGAGGAGAAGGGAGTGGGTTTATATAGGAGAGGGTTTAGGGTTTGGGTGAGGGGTGAAGGAGAGAGAGCGGGTCTCTGCGTGCCGCCTACATGCAGAGCGCAAAACGCAGTATGAAAAACTCACTTTCAAATGTCTAGGCACGTGTCCAGATGTCTGGACAGACGTCCGACTGAAACTCCAGACGTCTTATCCGGCTAAAAATGTAACGGGTCATTACATTTAACATGAAAGATCTTGGAGATGCTTCATTTGTGTTAGGGATTGAAATATGTCAAGATCGTTTTCATCATATTCTTGGTTTATCCCGAAGAAGCTATATAGATAAGGTACTCAAAAGGTATGGCATGCAAGATTGCAAGCCACTGGACACTCCTGTGGCTAAGGGAGACAAGTTTAATCTCAATCAATACCCCTTAAGTGATTTGAACAAATGGAAGATGCAAACAGTTCCTTATACATCTGTCATTCGTAGTGTAATGTATGCTTAGGTTTGTACTAGACTAGACTTAGCATACATTACAGGCATGTTGGACAGATACCTGGCAAACCCAGGAAAAGACCACTGGAGAGCAGCCAAGAGAGTACTGAGATATTTGCAGAAGACACGGGATTTTATGCTCACCTTCAGGAGGTCAGAAAAGCATCAAGTTTATGGTTATACTAACTCAGATTTTGCTGGGTGCCAAGATAGCAAAAAGTCTACTTCAGGATATGTATTTCTACTTGCCAATGGTACCATCTCTTGAAAGAGTGCAAAACAGTCTCTTATTGCATCTTCCACTATGGTAGCAGAATTCATAGTATATTATGAGGCATCCAATCATAGAGTATGGCTGTGGAATTTTATATCGAGGCTGCACATAATAGATGACATTGACAGGCCACTACAAATGTATTGTGATAATCAATCCGCAGTCCTCTACTCCAATAACAATAGGAGCTCCTTCAAATTGAAGCACATTGAGATCAATTTCCTAGTTGTTAAAGAAAGGATACAAAATGGATAACTGTCTATAAAGCACATCGGTACAGACTCCATGGTTGCGGATCTGCTTATTAAAGAAATAATATCCAAGATGTTCCATGAACACGCAGCTTCTATGGGTCTTATGTCCTTACAGAAATTTTAGCTTTAGTGGGAATTTGTAAATTTTATAGTGCTCATTTTATAATAGACAATTTCACTAATTCAGTTATTCAGTATTTTGGTTATGTATAAAGTTTTGTAAAGCTTCATTTCTGTTATAAAATAAACAAAACTTAAAGTTTTCAGTTCAATAATTGTGATTGTCCATTCTGAGAAGTAATTTGATTTTGGTTTTGGAAGTGATCTCTATTCGGAGGACCAGTTGAAAATAGGCATGTGTTGATCACATTGGCATGTAATTTTCATGCTACACATCCACACATTTCTGGTTACCTTTTGCATCAATGTACGTGGTCATTGTTGGCTTAGTTACTGGGATGTAACGAAAGTCGCCTTAGCTCTATTACTAGTGTAACTGGTAGATTATATTGGTTTTAGATATGCATTTCCGGATATGACAGCAAAGTTGAGCTCAAATTTGATTTTATGTGTTGAATGATTAACAGGTTACATATCTAGTCCAAGAGGGAGATTGTTGGATTTTAATCCAACGTATGAACTTATATATGTATTATGTAATTATATATAATCAATCAACGTAGAAAGGACTGTCATTAATGCCCATCACTAAAGTGATCAAATCAGATTTTTTGTTGAGAGCATGGGCATAAAATGCAAGAGGATGGTGTAGTATCTAATTTACATGTGCAGAAACCTGTTTGTGAGTATATATCTCCTCGATGGGCGGAGATGTAATTCGTCGATACAGTAATTAGGAGGACTAATTGCTGATTAAGCCTTATTTGGGGTTGTGGTCCCCAAAAGACCCACCTAATAATCCTAAGCTTTACACCCCCATCGTGTACCTAGGGATTTCAGGCTCTTTTCACGAGAGATAGAGGGATAGAATGACAGGGAAAAGAGGAGAAGAAGAGAACTCCTTTTGTCATTCTTGATCAAGATACAAAAGGTGGGTTCTTTTGGAAGTACCATATGCAGTCCCCTCTTCTTTTCCTTAAAGATGAGTATAGGTATTTTATATTTGGCGCTATTTCAATCATCAAAAGCATGCCTAACAATATGTGCATACCTAATTGTAGAAAGATCCATGTTGTATAGCCTATTTAATTCATGATTCATCTTATTTGATTTGAAGTCAGAATGTTATTTTGTTTTAATATCTAACATTCGTTAATCTCCAGTTCATGTAAAGCTATATAGAATATAAATAAATGATTCGTATTCCCAAAATACTCAGAAACATTCCCGTAATCGTCAACTACTACCGGTACTATATATGAGTACCAGTACCGTTGCTATACTGTTCACAAACACTAAAGTGAATTGTAGCTAGCCTGTACCGGTACTCTTCATGAGTACCGGTACTGCTAGTTCTAGATCGACTCTAGAACGTCTCAAGTCCAAGACTGATACTTATATGTACCGGTACTCATCACGAGTACCGGTACTGGTAGGCTAAAGGTGGTATTACCAGTACTCAACAAATACCTGTACTCCTCATGAGTACTGGTACTCGTTGAGATCAGTTGGCTCCTGGAGGGATACCAGTACTCAGTGAGTACTAGACAAGTACTCATTTGGACTTGAGTTCCAAACAGTAACTTATAGGTACTGGTACTTAGCATCAGTACCAATACCCATTGAATATGGAACCCATGACAGTAAGTCATGGGTACAGGTATTGGTCTACCAATACCGGTACCCAATCAGCATGAAATCCAATTGAGACAAGATATTGAAAAGATCCATCCTAAGTCAGAGATGGGTCAATTTCAGTTAAGCCCTTAAGGATTCAAGGATTTATCCCCAACATGGAATTGATGTAATAAGATAGTATGTAGAGATGTTGATTGAGTTGATTTATTCTTATTTTTTTTCTTATTCTGTTGACAAATAGAGCCTAAGGACTTGTTTGATATGTAGGTTAAATAAGTTAATCCAAGCTTGTTTGTCACTTAACCCACTTGTCACTTGTGCTAGGTTAAAGGGAGTTAACCCAGCGTAAAGTTAACCTGCTTTCTCTGTAGAACAAAGTTAATCCCCCTAATCACCCAAATATTACAACTTATTTCATATTTCTCTACTTATTTCACTAACTTAATTCACATACCATACAGACCTCAAGTGTTGATGTGGGCACCTACTTCTAATCATGTTGGATGTAAACCTAATCCTTCAATTTAATTTGATACTTTTAAAAAAGAACTGCACGGGCACTCCTATGGTATACATTTATGTGAGAAACAAATTGCTTTTGATGTTAAAAAATTATACGAATGAGCTTTTCACTTTAAGTTATCTTTTTTATTTTATATATATATATATATATATAAATTATTTTTTATCACGGAGAACCCTTGAAGGGATGCACACAATCCTTTCGAGGAAAATTTTGGGTGTCCCTTTCCACTCACTTACAGGGAGGTGTTAGATGGAGTAATCCAGTGGACAACATCATCACCTGAGTCTTATGAACATGTGGGTAAACGTCAAATTTTGAACTGATAAGACCTATGCCATCAAAATACTTTAAGACGTCTGGAAGTTGGTCCAGATGTCCGGACATCTTTTCAGACATTTGGAAATCAATTTTTGTGTGCGTACGGCCTCGAGTCTGCGCGCGTGCCGCGCGCAGACTAAGCTCTACCAATTTCCTTCTCTTTCTTTTCCCCTCGCCGAATTGTAGAACCTTTTCCCCCCTCACACCTACATATACCGCCTCCTCTCCCTCACGTCACCCCACTCCCATCCACCTTCTCCTTCCTCCAGTGAGAGCGAGAGCGGGAGCGAGAGCAAGAGAGGCGGAGCAGCGAGAGAAGGGAAGAGAGGAGAGCACACGCGAGCTGTGAGAGAGCTCGCCGGAGGTGTTCACAGCCAGTCGGGCGTGCGCACGGCGGAGGGGTGTGTCGGGGAGATTTCCCACGACGCTGCTGCAGCTAGAGCAGTAGATGAGCAAGCGTGGGGCGGCCACACGCAGCAGGAAGAAGACGAAGGAGCCTCTGATTCTGGGATTTTTCCTAGAATCAGACGTCTGGACCTACATCCAAACGACGCGGACGACGTCTGGAAGAAGCTCCAGACGACTAAGAGGTACATCCTGCGCCCTATGCTTCCCTTCGCGGATACGGCCATGCAGGCTGTTCCGCCAAGGCTCTGATACGTGCCGTGTTAAGGAGATTACATTGTGCATGCAGGATTCGTTTCAGGAAGGCGCAGGAACACCCTCCCACACGGTTCAGACGTCTGAGCAAGGCATCAGATGGCGGAGAGCATCTCCAGACGTCCGGAGAGGTGGTCGGACGTCTGGAACTAGGTCCAGACGGTTCAGCAGGATCCCTGGACGTCTGAGGAGCAATGCAAAGTGAGGTATGGTTCTGGGTTCCTTTTAAGACGTCTGATTTGAGTCAGAATTATCGTTTTTGACCCATTTAGGGTTCGTTTGAGGTCCGATTTCCGCAATTAAGATTCCATTCGTCTTCGTATAAATTCCTCTACTTGTTGGAATGCTTTTATCATGTTCTGAGTGGTTTCTTGTAGTTGATCCTTGTATTAGGACCTCGTTCTGTTGTGGGTTCGAGGGTTGCGAAGGCATGTGGATCTGCCGATCAAGCTCCCATTACTCCTGGTTTCGCAGGTAGAGTGGCTTCCCCTAGTTAATTACAAACATGAATGTATATCTAGATTGAATGTTAGATCCTAGGGTGTGGCATGAACCCTAGGACTAGAACACTGAAATAAATGTTAGATCCTAGGGAATGGCATGTGTTGGTGCTAAAGCACCACGATCATTTGTTTTGATGATAACAAAACACGTGTTATTTAACATTTGCAATTTGAGTCCTAGATTTCAGGTCAATTGCAAATGTGGACGTGTTTAGACGGAGTTCAAGCTCGCATCCAGGACGGATTGGAGGAGCTTGACGGAAAACACAGGAGGTTCGCGTGGAGCGAAAGATTGGAGATGGAAGACAAGAAGAATAGGATAGATTCTTTTTTATCCTTTCATGTATCTCTTGTATTTATTTTCTTGCTCTTTTTTATCCCTTAGAACATTATGTTAAAGAGCCTCAAAGTACCCTAAAAGTAGTCCTAGGAACACCTGCACAACCCTAGGATACTTAGGTTTTCTGTAGAATACTTAGAAAACCAATATAGGGCTCAAACAGCATTTCCAGACGTCTAATCCCAAAATCAGACGTCTGATAAAGAATTTTAAGACGTCTGACTGTTGTTTCAGACGTCTGATAACTGTTAGGCTGGACATAGTTAGTTCTGTCTGATGAAATCAGACGTCCAGACCTTAGACCAGACGTCTTAGGAGACGTCTGATGACTTTGCCAGACGTCCAGTTAGTGGACCGTTGGCTCGCTTAGAAAACACTCAAGATTATGACCGTTAGAGCCTTATCAGACGTCCATAGGACTTACCAGACGTCTGATAAATGACCGTTTTGCCTCGGCTGACCCAAAATCTCTTCTCAGAGATTTTCTAGCCGTTGCAACGTTTGGAAATCAATTCCCACAGTAAAAGTAGGTTTCCAGACGTCCAGACATAGTACCAGACGTCCTGTATGTCGTCTGATGGACTTGCACAAAAACCCTGTTTAGATCTTATTCAAGTCAGGGAGAAACCCGCATAGAATCAGACGTCTGACCTTGGAATCAGACGTCTTAAAGTGGCCTTCCAGACGTCTGATGCCAGAGTTAGACGTCTGATAACCCTGTCAAATGCAATCATTGTCCTGATTTCGGCCTGATTCTCTTGGGCTTTGCACCCAACGGCTATGGAAGCTTTTCCAAGCCTTCCAAAACCTTCCTAAGGCCTCTATAAATAGAGGGGAACCTTTGTAACACAAATACACACTAAGAGAAACAAGAGACACACCTAAGCAACTTAGTTTCACTCTTTTGTGTCCAATTGAGGCCCTTGCTCTCCAAGCTCTAGTTTCATTCTCTTGAGAGCATCAAGCCTTCGCGCGCCCGCTCTCCCGCTGTTGATAACGAGAGCGACGTAGCGCCGTCGCGTGGCACACGCACCGCGTCATCATCGACGCACTCCTTGCAAAGGGGAGTTTCCTATTTCCTATAGAAGCTAGGTTTAATTTTGTTGGCTCTATAGGACTGTTGTTTTATTTTATCTTTGTTATTTGGTTGGGTATTCGCTTTGCGAATTCCCGTCTCCTTTGTGGGACAAAATCCTTCTCGTGGAGAGAAGGGGTTGAGGAACGCTACCCTCGTACTTGTAGCGTGGTTGTATTGAGGTTGAATCACCCTCGTTCAAAGTGATTCGGTTAGTGGATTTGATCAACTAGGTTGATCGGAAAATCCTAACTCGAGAGGGTTAGGTGGTGGTTTTCACCCGGTTTGGGTTTCCACCTAAAAATTCCTGTGTACATTTTGCGATTGCTTATTTTTGTGAGATTGCTTTATATTTTCAATTCCGCATTTTTTTCACGCTGATCTCACCCCTCCTAGTACAAGGGTAGAACCTTCAGCATGAACCCTAGGACTAGAACACTGGAATGAATGTTAGATCTTGCGAAATGGCATGAATCCTAAGACTAGAAACTCTGGAATAATTATATTGAATGCATGAATTGCAGTCTTGGATAAGTAAATAAAATAATAAAAATTGCTTGTAATGGGATAACAGCTGCCTATAAGATGTAAGTACTGTTGTTAGCAATTGTTGCATGTAAATTCCTGTTATTTGTAAGTAAATACGAATGGCCTGTATATGATTGGAAATGAAAGATTGAATGTTGGAAACACGAGCTACCTGCGAAATAAATCGGAAATAATGAAACCTAGTATGGCTTGGTCTGGAAAACATGAGCATGAACCTTACAGGGAATTAGGAGTAGAGCTCCCTGAAAATAAATGGAATGGAACAGGAAATGAGAATGGGAAGTGAGCTGGCCCTTGAGTACAGAGTACCAAGGAGAGCGACTGTCCCCCTATTTAGTGCAGAGCGGAGCTAGCCGTCTTAGGGTTCGGACCTAGGGTTAGGACTGGCCACTTTGTACTGACTCTGTGGCCCTTGCGTACA
This sequence comes from Thalassia testudinum, assembly GCA_037157565.1. NCBI lineage: Eukaryota > Viridiplantae > Streptophyta > Magnoliopsida > Alismatales > Hydrocharitaceae > Thalassia > Thalassia testudinum. The sequence goes on from JAZHRO010000051.1 coordinate 63,659,889, forward strand.
CAGTACTGGGGAGAGCTACTAGTGTAAGGTGGGAGCTAGCCACCCCACGCGGCTCGAGGTCCAGCTAGCCGTCCTACACCGACTTGTTAGGCCCACTGGACAAACCAGGGTAGTCAGGCGAGGGTGCGCGGACTATGGAGGGCGAGACCCCTGTTTGGTGCTTATGGGCTACACCCCTGTTACTGAGAGGGCTATGCCCTATACTGGTTCCGTGCTATGCTTTAGGGCGCACCCATTAACGAAAACGACTAACCGCGTGCCAGTGAGGGGTAGCTACCCATGTGTTTATCGCACTTGCCGTAGTCACCGTTATGCCTGTCAGCGACCTTGGGGTGGTTGACTGAGTGTAGGATCACCACGGGGGACTCTTCCGGCCAGGAGAGCACCACGTGCTACTTCTACTCTTCGGAAAAGACTGCAATCAAGATCGTTCCCACGAGGAACATTCGAGATCAAGAAAAAGACCTGATAAATAAAACAAGTGATGAAAGAAAAGAATAATTAGTTAAATAAAGAAAGAAATTTAAAACAACAGTTACCTATCCACCTTTACTGTTTTTAGTTAGCTGATTGCCACTCTACTCAGCGTTCGCTGACGTGTTGTACTCATAACCTTTTTCAGGTCCAGGTGTTGAGCAGCCAGAGCCTACGGCTGCAGAAGGTGCTGGGCCCAGTAGAGCCCAGTAGTTGTACTTTTCTTTGTTGTATCCATTCCGTTGTAGTGAGTAATTTGTTACATTTCTGTACTCTTTTATTGTAAACTTTATATTCCTGTACATGTTTAAATTCTCTACTGTTATGGTGGTATGTACTTTAGTAGTTTCTTCTTTACTGTTGTACTTTTGTTACTGTTAGTTGCTTGCATGATGAATGTGGTTTATTTTACTGCTTGTTAGTTACTTGCTCGTTGGATGATTGGATCTTGGGATCAATCGAATCGATTCAATCTCTTATCCTGTAGGAATTTAAGAATTGGATCATAACATGAACCTATACACTTCACTCAGGAAAAATCTTACGGAGATGAGAGAATCTAACTGAGATACCTAACACCCATATTTTATATTCCATTTTGATTAACTTACTTGTGTTCAACCAATAAATGTGTTCTTTTTAACTTCATAATGTTACTTTATTTGTGTTTCAGTGATACATGTCTCGCGTTGCCTCTGTCCAATTAACTTTTCATCCGCGTATGACTTAAACGGTGTTGCATCTATACTGCGTAACTTTTAATAAATTTTAGATTTATATAAATTTTGAAATTAAAAAAGTGATTTGGTATGAAAATTTACAAGCACATCCTTATAACATTACATCTAATGTTATACTATCAGGTTAAATATGGTACAAGATTCAAACTTAATGTTTTCAGGTGTATTTATTTATAAATCAAACATGTTGTACTTAATTCAATTCTCTTTTCCTCGGCGTATGACCTTAATACTTCTGCACATATATTTTGTCCAACAAATATCATGTCCATATAAATAAAAGATATGTAATATCACATCCTATGAGGATTCAATTTAATATTCAAAGGTATGTGTTTTTTCTTATATAATATAAATATAATACGTTTAAGGAGTCCATTAGTGATTATATATGTGATCTTCACTTCTCATGTGCTTTTTCATGGGAAACGCAAGTCTTGCACTGGTTCATTTTTAATTATTCTTTGTATGAATAGATAGATTAAGAGAGCGTTTGATACATAGGTTAAGAAGAGTTAAGTATTAAATCTTTGTCTGTTTCTACTAAACCTGCCTACCACTGACATCAGGTTAAGAGAGATTTAATTGAAGATAACATTATTCCACCTCTTCGGTATGAAATAATTTTAACTCGTTAAATTTTTGACATGGAGTAATTTACTTATCTTATTATTTTATTTTATTTCTTTTATATTCTTTTAATTATTCCATAAATATATTTTTCTTACCAAACATTACCTAAGTGAATTACAATCAAATAAGATGATTAATCAATTTTAACCTAACCATAGTATACACCCACACGCAGGGTTACTTGGTGGGGTGGAGGTTATGACTTAGTGTAATTATCCCCTTCTCTTGTCCAAGTAAAATTTACAGGCAAGTGAATACACAAGAAGAAATTTCAAACAAAACGTAAACAAACTCCCTTCCATCGCCCCTTCTCCTTCCCACAAGACAACACTTTTGCCATCACACTGATGCATATTGCGTCATTGTTGTATAATATAAATATCAATTAATGGCATAGATCTACAGGGTCTAAACTCGAAACTTTAGAACAAGAAAGTTGAGACTCCAAATTTCAACGAATAACTGGTTGTTCAGTTAACACACCACGCGAATCTACAAGGGCTAAATTCGGAACACAAAACAACAGAACAAGAGAGAGAGACTCCAAAATTCACCCAATAACCACTTGTTCAGCTAACATTCCATGTGAATAGAATGTTATATGCTACCACCAAGAAAGCCCGACGATCTACACATAATTAGACAATCCTAAGATTCCATTGGACCTTTGAGCAAGCTCTACCTCTGCCCACATCCAATTTCATTGTTGCGATGAGCACACTTGACAGCCCTATCGCAAAGAGCCCCACCTCCACCTCACGAAGAAGTCGGAGCAGGTCCCACTCGTAGGACTACCCTCAAACATTTTTTTTCTTTTTTTTTTTTTTTAGGGAATAGATATTGCATTAAAAAGTAAAGAATCCAATAGATAAGAATGTACCCCCACAATAGAAGGGAAAGAAAGAGATTAAAATACAGGAAAAAAATAAGATAAGAAATAAAGGAGAAAAAAAAAGAAGTGTCTCAAGAGTGAGAACCAATCAAACTCTCAAAAGAAGAGCGATCATATGTTCGTTGATATAGTAAAATACCAATAAGATAAAATCTCTAAGACCACATTAACAAAAAAAAAAAAATCGAATAAATCGACCACCGATTCAAGTCATAAATCTCAATTGTAATAAACTAAAGTCACGAGTGATCCCTAATAAAATAAAATTACATTAAAAAAAAAGAAAAATGAGACCTAACACCTCAGCAGCCGCCCGCAGTACCCACCGACGGCCACCAAACGTCGCGACACAACCCTCACAAGGTCGCGACCGCCGAGCGCACCTCCATCCGTCGACTCAACAACCGCTGCCAATGAACTCGCAACCTCAGAGCTCCGCCGCCGTTGCGGCGAAAAGCCACGACCACACGTCTCAAATGACCACCACGAGCAGCCACCAATTATGCATGTCGAGGAGGAGGGTCGCACATCGGAGACGAGAGATCCAAGAGGGAGAAGAGAGCTTCCGAAGGCAAGGGGGGCCCCAATCGACCTCGCACAGACCAAAGTCACTTTTCAAGGTTTACCCTCTCCCAGAGGAACGAATGGTGGAAGGTGACCACCCCATACATTTTACTATAGCAAGATTGGGCAACCGGATTCCCTGGAAATTAATAATCGTTGATGTGCCCGAAACAGATCAAAAAACATACCCCAGTCCCCTTACCTGAAAAGGAGAACCCTTATTCACTTTACTCAGAAGCGGTACAAATGCAACTAAGGGAACCATAGTGTTTATTATAATAATAATAATAATAATAATTATTATTATTATTATTATTATTATTATTATTATGACCCTAGTTACGCGGCTGGGAATCCACATCTGTTTGAATAAACCCAAATGTTGCCATCCACATTTTACAGCTTCTGGTCCACACTATAGCTTATTGCAGCTTTTTAGTTTAATAACAGTCATTTCCAAAAGCTTCTGCATGTCATTCCCTTATCCTCCACGTTTTGTCATTGGAAAGTTGTAATGGGAGATGGTTGCTTTCTCATTTGTAATAGAATGACCGATAAGTACCGCAGTACATATGATACAGTACATATAATAGATTTGGTGGTACAGCTCCACGATGAATTCGTCTTGTACCAGCAAGTCTTTTTATATACAGGACATAGCCACAGTCGCCTGATGCATACTTTCTCTATCGTCTATAAATACTTAATGTTGATATCTGAAATTTCAAACACAGGCTGGTAGACAGGGAGAGATATCTGCAGCAAATTAAGGACAGATGTAGAAGCAACTGTGGAAGGGGCATGCAAAGGAGCTTCATATTTTCCTTTCTTCTTTCCCATGGGAGTTCGAGAGATTTGAGTCTCCTTTGCTTTCCCCTTCCACAATTGCTTCATACCTCGCTTGCAACTCAAGTGCATCTCTGTTTGCTTCTTCTCAGAAGGCTAATCAGTTCTGGGTAGACAGTAATTTATATATCATACGGTAGATCCCTTAAAATAATTTCCTTTTTCTCCCTAAGCATGTAGATATATAGATGGTGATCCTCTTTCCCTATTGAAGGATGAAAAGATTGGAGGGTTTTGAACATTTGAAGGTGTGATCATAGGTTTAAAAAGATAATTTCTTATTTATTTCTTACTTTGAGTGAGACAGACTTCTGAGAATTTCTTTTCATTTTTTTAACATATAGGTTTCCCAGCGATGTGAAGAAATTAAATCCGCAATGTCGTTGCTTTGTGTGGGATGGGTTACATCTACTCTTCGACAGTTTCTAGTCTAAGAAGTCAAGCATGTTAGATCCACTTTAACTTATCAGAAGCTAGACTAAGTTGGTTTTTGAGATCATTATCCGTGTTCGATCTGCTTTGTTACATTTACACTTCAGGAGCTTCTTTTCTTCTCTTTAGTATTTTTATATTAATGTTAAGAGTTCCTAATCTAAGAAGCCAGGGCACCTATTACATTCTTTTAACTTCTTCAAAGTTAGACCAAGTTGCTTTTTAAGGTTAATAATATTTTGATCCCATTCCAAGAAGGCCATGATCATCCCAAACTGAAGCATGCCATGGACTCTTCCAGAGATCAACAATGAATTAGAATCAAATCCCCTAACTAAAAGCTTGAAATCAAATTCAGACCCATAAAATCTATATGTTGCGGTAACATTGTAGAGAATAATGGGAGAATACTTTGCAGCCTATCATTGGCGATCTGAACCTCTCATTTACACCCACAAGCAACCTCAGATCAAGATACTAACCCAAGAAATGTGCCAATTGTAACATCTCGCCTCATTAACCCTTTCTTTAATATAATAAACGAGTGGGTATCGATCCATTGCCCGATTCCTGCAACTATATCAATATACAAGCACCACCTGCACATATGATACATTCTAAATATGAAACAACAAGTGGGCACATCCTGCTAACAACATATTCAATATCAAGCTAACCACAACATGGTACACAACTATAACCTACAAGTCCTACATTCACCTACAGAGTTAGAATTATAAAAGGAGTAGGGATTATACATACAATTCCAAAATGAGACCCTTTAGTACTACCACAAGTACAATAAGTGTTGTTTGATACTATGTAACCGAGAAGGCATTTTACAAGATAAAGATAAAAGATGATGCCTCCTCAAAATAGCTCTCCTGCTCCCTAGAAACAAGTAACAGGACGCATGCCACCTTGAGATGATCATGGAGGCGATGGGTGTACTGTTGTAATGCCTTGATCCTCAAATGGCGTGGAACTACAACCCCTTGCATCCTATACCGAATATGGATAATAAAAATAGGATGAGCCAAGTGACTTAGTAAGGCATGTATAGCATAGTTTAGCAAAAATAAATAGATAATGTGATATCCGTTCAGTTTCTTATATTACAATTGATTAACAAGTGACTTAGTTTAAATTACCCATCATGCATTTAATCCCATTATTGACAAGAAACAAGGTCAAGTTGACTCGACAAAACTGTAACAGAATCACTCATGATCTAAGGAAGCATGGCTATCTTCATATCAGAAATCAAGTCATCCTTGATCTTCATGTCAAAGAGATCCTTGAATAGTCAAGGGATGTCAAGTCACAAGGATGGGATACTTGAACAAGATAATGACACCAACTTTGGCTTGCATCCAAGAACTACCCGAGATTAGCACTTGTAAGTCACTCGACAAATGTTCACTACACTGTTTTTTTAGGTGAAATCGGTTTGTCCCATGCATTGAACACGACTCCTCGGGCATTTAGTCTCAAGTCACTAAATAACCTAATCCAATGGGTCTCCAGGTAACTTTAATTTACCTACTTTCTCTCTACTAACAAGCTCTCATCACTTACTGACTCACTACAATTTAGATTCCTCATCTAGAATTGCTCCAAAATGATTCTCCAGTGTCTCTAATGATCTCACTGCGAGACACATCACTTGCATATGAATCACTTCGTTTTCAATGAAAAATCATCCATATTGATCTATTGATTTATTGGAATCTAAATAGATCCAACCAATTTAAGATTAAGTGTTAAATATGAAATATGGTGAGGGTGGGCCTTCCATGCCCATCTTTTCATTCAACACCCAACCTATCCTCTAGGGTTTCCAATCCATTTCTATCACTGTGATTGGCCACAAACTTTTGACAATTCTTGGTCCAAACCCGAAAAACATGATTGAATAGAGTTAAGACATTAAACATGGTTCAAGGCCTTAAATCCAACATACAAAGCCCCTTAATTAGAGTATGAGTTCTCACCCTTTAGTTAGGCTAATAAAATCATCAATAAGCCAAGAATAATATGCTAATTATGTTCATTAAGCTCCCAAGGGATATAGGTACAAATATTAGATGCCATTTCCCTTACTTTCTTCACCAAAATTCACTTTCCAGACCATACAATGTTAATTTCTAATGACCTAACATTAGTTTGTCTTGGTGACCCAATCTGGGATTTTTCAGCATGCCTAATGTTAGTTATTTTAGGCCTAATGCTAGGTCTATTATCAAGGGTGAGTTCTAGCTACAAATGACCTCTTTGGGTCCCCTAAATCATTTCTCTACATAAACCACATTAAAATTAACAAAGAACTCTAAATATGGTTCTAGATTACTTAATTCAAGCAAAATCATCATCAAAATACCTAAACCCATCCAATCTTCATTGCCATTAAAAATCCCCCAATGCATATTCAATTCCTTCACATGCAAGACCAAAACTAGCATGTGGCAATCTTAATAACTTCTTTGCCCAAACAAATTTATTTTAAAGCCCTAGGAATTAAAGATGAACTTTTACGAGAGTGGAGAATATCTCTATCTTGTTTTGAGTTGCTTCCTCCAAGAGTTTACCTTTCTTGTTGAAGTGCTATACCTCCTCCAATCCTCATCTCCTTGGCCTTAACCTCCTCTTCTAAGCCCCTTGGGTTATACTTCTTCAAGACAAAGCCCTACAGCAATTGTAGCTACCACTGTTCCCTTCCTTCCTCTTCAATTCTCCTTCAATTTTCCCTTGAAACACAAAGAAGTTAAGAATTGGAGCAAGGGATAGATGAAGAAGGAGGAGAGGGAGATTTACTTGTAGTTAGGGCTTCAATGGAGCCTCAATCTTCTACCTTTCCACTGCAACCTCAAGGGAAAGAAGTGGTAAGGGAAGAGAGGGAGTAGGGGGGTGAGAAGGAGAGGTTGAAGGTTTATGTTGGGTTCTCTTCATGGCAAAGCCATTCGATGGTTTAAAAGGAGGAGAGGGAGGTTTACTGGCAGTTAAGGCTTCAATAGAACCTCAATCTTCTACCTTTTCACTATAGCCTCAAGGGCAAGAAGTGGTAAAGGAAAAGGTAGGAGGGTGGTGTCGGTGGAAGAGAAGAAGGAGAGGTTGAAGGTTTATGTTGGGTTCTCTTGCCATTCGATGGTTTAAATATAGTTAAGCTTTTTGCCCTTTAACTATCTCACTCAATAAGTGGGGTTATCAAGAAGTCTACAGACTTCATTCTCACAACTAAAAACCCCTCAAGCAAGGTTTATTATTAGTTTTCATGAAAGACTTTGGTCAATTAGCCCTTAATTAGAGAAATTGAGCATCCCTTAATCAATTTATTAGCAACATAAATAAGGTTAAATTGACTTGATTAGGCTTTATCAAAATTCAAGCCCTTACACCAACTATATACAGTAAGCACACTATGAACTCCTTGCATAGGTACACTTTGAATGTGATTCACAGGAGTCCACAACACCCTTGCACGAGCCAATTGATCGAGATGCTATAATACAACGCGAGGACATCCATGTAATCATGGTTACCTTCAATTTGCAACAAGCAATTGTGGAATCCTTCAATATGCACAAATATGTATAGAATCCCCACTACAACAAGAGCCCACAATCAAAACTTGCTATGATACCATGTAAAAATATGTAATCAAAATAAAATGAATGCAACATCAAAGCATCATATTGAAAGTGTTGGGTTTACATGGAATCCATTCTCATGAGGAGAGAGGAGAAAATCATAAGAGAGCCATAATGAGTAGATGTTTTGATATTCATTAGTGCCTTTCATGTCTAACGATATATAAAGATCCATTCAAATAAAATTCACGCTAGCAAAATGACACAATATGTTCACAACTATCAACCATATCTTCATGAATGCAAGGAAATATCTTTAGCAAAATGGAAATAAGGTGTGAGAATATGTAAACATCCATACGAAGTTTCTTGTATGGTAGACATCTATAAACCATTGAAATGGAGAGATTAATCACTTCATCATCAATCGAAACGACACAAATAGCTACCACAAACACTTTCAAAACATGAATGAAGAACAAAAATGATCAAACAAGCAATGCCAAAATATGGTTAAAATACTTTCATATGAGATAGATTTATGAGGGTGTAGGAGGGGAGGGCATTTTCTACTTGCAATGGAAGATGACGGGTTATGTGTCGATTATAAAGCAGAGGACTATTAACAACAACCAAAAGTAAGAGGTCATCGTCCTATGTACATCACCTTCTTTGCCACATCATATTAGGAGAGATTGGGAGAGGGGTGTATTGCTTTCCCAATCGAAGAGAGGTAGGAGTGGAAGGGCTTCCTCTTCCATGATGGGGAGTTGATGGGCCTCGAAAGGCCACCAAAGGATTTGTTAGCGTAGGAGGCACTACTTAGCCATAAATCACCCCTCGCCTAGGAGGGTAGGGTAGCAATCCACAAGCATGCACAGAGGAGAACGAGGGTTTGATGACCCAGTTCCACCACAAGGGGTGTACGTCTGAGAGGAGGACAGAGCTCCCAACTATGCACTATAATTTTTCGGATATATGGTATTACATGATCTCGTTCCCTCTCTCGAGGAGGAGGCCCTTTCTTTTGAGGGCCTCCCTCTCTATTTATAATCTAAGGGTGGGGGAACCCTCACTTGATGGTCTCTAGTACCCCTAGTTGCCAGGCTACATGGTAGCTATCAGGGTGTAGGTGGTTAGGCCCATCTTATCATATCTTCTGCCCATGCTGCACTAAATCTTTTGGTAGGCTGGGCGGGTTCTGGTTGGGATCCAACTGGTATGAGGCGAGGCAGGCTGAGCCAGTTCCGCTTGTACACCCTATAGTCGGTTAGCCGGATCCTCTATCGGGTCATGCATGGAGTTTTAGATCCGAGGGTAATTTTTGCCCCTCATCATATGCCTCCACTCTCAAGCTAGTGTAAAATGCTGAGAGAGTAGTGAAAGTGGCCAAAACTCCGCTATAGATGATGCCCCCAGATGTTCTTCCTACTGCACTACAGTAAGGAGAACATCTATGATGGAGGAGTTGAGTGGCCTTCTCCTGCTTCCAGTTGGTTGGAAGAGGTCCCTTGTTAGGGCATATGAGCCCGAGCTTGCACCGACTTTAGGAGGTGGCGTTGCTTTAGCGAGGGGCGTATTCGCTCAAGATTGCGTCGCCTTAGGGGGCGACATGTACCGAGACTAAACGTGGGGCATATAAGCCCAAGTTCGAGCTAGCCTTATAAGGCAGCATCAACTTCGACATGGGGCGTACGAGCGCAAGTTAGTGCCGGCCTTAGGAGGCGGCATAACTTTAGCGTGGGGCCTACGAGCCCGAGTTAGTGCTGGCCTAGGGAGGCGGCAAGAGTTGGGCGTGGGGTGTATTAGCCCGAGCCCGTGCTGGCCTTTGGAGGCAGCAGATTTGGGGCATGGGGTGTATTAGCCCGAGCTGCTGATGGCCTGGGGAGGCAAGAAGAGTTGGGCGTGGAGCGTATTAGCTCGAGCCCGTGCCGACCTTGGGAGGTGGCAGGAGTTGGGCGTGGGGGGTATTAGCCCTAGCCGATGGCAGCCTTGGGAGGCAGCAGGAGTTAGGTGTGAGGTATATTAGCCCAAGCTAATGCCGGCCTTAGGAGGCGGCAGTTCGCCTGATTGAGACGTTTAGGCTAGCGTTACCTATTGTTGCCGTGAGAGGGCATGGCCTGAAACGTTAGGCCTTTCTGAAAAGGCGCGAGAGGATTTGCGAATATCCATCATGTAATAATGCGCGAGGGTCCTTGACCGGCAACTTTATCGGTGCGTTCATGTAGCCACGGAATCCATGCCGAATCTCGAGGGATTCGATTCCTCTGGAATTAGCGATCCATAGGGAAGGTAAAAAGATGTTACTGCCCTCGAGAGCCCGTGAGGTGGGTCTATAAATAGAAGCCTGGTGTGGGCATTACTTCACCTCCTTCCGACGTCTTTGGGCATGCCTGAGGGGCTTAAGAGTCGTGGGGAGGAACGTTTGTGACTCGTTCACTCCTTGGATAGATCTCTATCACCGAACTTCTACATGTTCGGCAAACCAACCAAAGAGTGGTTATGTGCAGCTCTTCGGATGGGGGTGAGCCCCTCTTCATGCCCTCGCTCAACTCAGGGGTTGAGGTAAGGGCTTCCATCTTTTGGTGTGCCTGTTTTGGCTTATGCTCCCTCCTGTGCACTCATCTTGCCTTGTTTCTAGGCGTAGGCTCCTGGGGGTCTTCTTTGCCGAGCAGATTCGAACACCGCAGCGACCCCTCCTGGTTTGGGGCCCATCCCGTGTGGGAGAAGCTTGTTTGGCGAGGCGTGAAGTAGGCCTCTTGCTCCAGAGGAGGTCAATGGGAAGCAGGTGGGGAGCTGAGGAGGGGCGGAGCAGGCTCCCTCAAGGTGCCCGCGAGGCGAATCCAGCAGGGCGCTTGTTGAGGGGGAGTCAACTACGTCCATCTTTATGGACCCAGCCAAGGGTAAGACGGGGGACATTCTGCTGCAGGTGCTGACGAGTCGATTCACTTTTGGTAAAAATTTTAACATAAAACGTCATGTCGTTGTAATACTTTTGTAATGGAAAATCGACTATCAAAATATCAAGTAATTCAAATGTAACAACGAAAATAATTAGGTCGTCTCCACAGGGAGGAGCTAGCCTATTAAACTTGTGAGTGGTGCCTCATTTATTCAGGAATATCAATGGATGTGCATACTAATTAGTGCAACTCATTTCCAACATAAATTATCATTCTAAACAATTAATCAAGAATGTAGGTGTTCATATGCAAAATGAACACAATATAATATCCTGTAAAAAGTGAATAGTGATCTTGGCTATGGCAATCACCGTAAATATTAACCTCCAACAAAATAGCGCTTATTTACTATAACCAATATGTCATGCGCTAAATCATTCATAAGAAGAACTCAACCACATGTAATTCAGATTGAGAAGAAGGATATCCAAGCAAATTTACCTCAATATATTAAGATATTAAATAAATAAATAGTGTTTCTCACAGAATTAGTAAATATTAATAGGAGGCATTACTGTTGAGAAACAGAGCATTTGCTCTCATACATGCGTGCATGTAAGGAGGTTGTCACCGACAGCTTGCCTACTGATGCTGGTGCGCCGACGAGGGGGCTTCGCAACAGGGGCGACGCAGCGGTGAGCGGTGGACGAAGCCGGTGGCCGGAGGCGGAGGAGAACCGGCTGGAGGTGCTATGCATGCGTCGAGTGTGGCCGCACGTTGGTCAAGTGAGGCCGCACGTGGCTGCTGTGGTTAGTGAGGATGCTCGAGCAGTGCTTGGGGTCGAGGTTGAAGGTTGGAGGAAGCTCGATGGAGGTGTTGTAGGTTGGGGACTTTGGGTTCTTCTTAGTGTAACAGGGGAAGGTAGGCAAGGAAGAAGAGGAGGGGGGGGGGGGGGTAATGATGGGAAGGTGGTTGTGGTGTTGTGGGCAAGCGGGTGAGGGCAACTGTGGGGTTGTTAGTGCGATGGCAGTTGCGATGGGGCTGCTGCAGGGTTGGGGGAAGATGGGTGTCTTTGGGTTCCTTGGGGAGAAGAAGGTGAACAATGGTTGGGCTGTGGTGGGGGTTGGGATTTGGTGGTGGTGGGGGGGGGGTGGGATTTTAGGTGGAGATTGAAGAAGACAATGAAGGAGAAGAAGATGGTGGCCGGTTGTGGGAATGGCTAATGGTGGTTCTGGAGAGGAAGAGGGGGGGTGGTTGTGTCTGGGTTATGTGGACCTTGAAGGGGGAATGGAGGAAGGTTATAGGGGATGGGTGCAGTGAGCGATGGGGTGTGCACGCTGTCACCATGCACGTCGTGGAGTCGACGAAGGTACGGTTAGGCTAGAGTATGCTTCAGGCCACAGTGCATGCTCCAGCCACAGTGCCCGCGCTGCCCACAGTGCTGGTGGAGGTAAGGGAGAAGCCTGATCCTTTTGTTTTTAAAAACCTCCTGCTGTTGCGGCTTTCTCTCTCGATCTGTTTCCTTTCCCCTGAAGACTTGACTTTTCCAACAAATTGGTGTCAATGGTGAGGCGGTGGGATTGGGCGACGGTGCCGACAAACTCGGAGGGAGTTGCTAGAAGGAGGAAGGCGGTGTTGTTTTAGGCTGGGCACATCAAATGTCCAGATTGAGTTCTGAACGTCTTAAAAATGCAAATGGCGGCAGGTCCACAATTGATGGTTAGCATACATCCAAATTGATCTCAAGACGTCTTATAGAATAAAATTGGACGTCTGTAGCTTTGTCCGTAACTAAAAGGCTGACTGAAGCACGAAGTTGGTGTGTGCAAACCCTATTTGAGAATGATGTCCTCCATGTTCCGGTAATCTTTGCATCTAGCCTGCATCCACCAAATAGGTTATCATAACCATATATTATTAATTATGAAATTGGTGCATAAAATTATACAGTGACTAAGATAAATTACCATTTAACTCTTAAGCAATTAAAAACTAGGAATATATTGTTGGTGCTAGAGCACCACGATCATTTGTTTTGATGATAACAAAACACGTGTTATTTAACATTTGCAATTTGAGTCCTAGATTTCAGGTCAATTGCAAATGTGGACGTGTTTAGACGGAGTTCGAGCTCGCATCCAGGACGGATTGGAGGAGCTTGACGGAAAACAGAGGAGGTTCACGTGGAGCGAAAGATTGAAGATGGAAGGAAATGAAGAATAGGATAGATTTCCTTCTTTTGTACTTGTTGTATTTTTCATTTCTTTTGTTGCTCTTTATTTCCTTAGATATTTCATGTTAAAGAGCCTCAAAGAACCCTAACAGTAGTCCTAGGAACACCGGCACAACCCTAGGATACTTAGGTTTTCTGTAGAATACTTAGAAAACCAATATAGGGTTCAAACAGCACTTCCAGACGTCTAATTCCCAAGTCAGACGTCTGATAAAGCATTTTAAGACGTCTGACTGTTGTTTCAGACGTCTGATAACTGTTAGGCTGGACATAGTTAGTTCTGTCTGATGAATTCAGACGTCCAGACCTTAGACCAGACGTCTTAGGAGACGTCTGATGACTTTGCCAGACGTCCAATTAGTGGACCGTTGGCTAGCTTAGCAGGCACTCAAGAATATGACCGTTAGAGCCTTATCAGACGTCCTTAGGCCTTTCCAGACGTCTGATAAATGACCGTTTTGCCTCGGCTGACCCAAAATCTCTTCTCAGAGATTTTCTAGCCGTTGCAACGTTTGGAAATCAATTCTCACAGTAAAAGCAGGTTTCCAGACGTCCAGATTTATTACCAGACGTCCTATATGTCGTCTGATGGACTTGCACAAAAACCCTGTTTAGATATGATTCAAGTCAGGGAGAAACCCGCATAGAATCAGACGTCTGACCTTGTAATCAGACGTCTTAAAGTGGCCTTCCAGACGTCTGATACCATATTTAGACGTCTGATAACCCTGTCAAGTGTAATCATTGTCCTGATTTCGGCCTGATTCTCTTGGGCTTTGTTCCCAACGGCTATGGAAGCTTTTCCAAGCCTTCCAAAGCCTTCCTAAGGCCTCTATAAATAGAGGGGAACCCTTGCAACACAAACACACACTAAGAAAGACACAAGACACACTTAGCTATACACTCTCACACTCTTGTGTCCAAGAAGCTCTTGCTCTCTAAGCTCAAGTTCTACATCTTGAGAGCATCCAGCCGTTGCGCACCCGCTCTCCCGCCGTTGTCTACGAGAGCGAAGTTGCGCCGTCGCGTGGCTCACGCACCCGCGTCATCGTCGACGCACTCCTTGCAAAGGGGAGTTTCCTAAATCCTATAGAAGCTTAGGTTTATTACTTTGTTGGCTCTATAGGTTTGTTGTTTTATTTTACCTTTGTAATTTGGTTGGGTATTCGCTTTGCGAATTCCCGTCTCCTTCGTGGGACAAAATCCTTCTCGTGGAGAGAAGGGGTTGAGGAACGCTACCCTCGTACTTGTAGCGTGGTTGTATTGAGGTTGAATCACCCTCGTTTTAAGTGATTCGGTTTAGTGGATTTGATCAACTAGGTTGATCGGTAAATCCTAACTCGAAAGGGTTAGGTGGTGGTTTTCACCCGGTTTGGGTTTCCACCTAAAAATTCTTTGTGTACATTGTGCGATTGATTTTTGTGATATTGCTTTATATATTCAATTCCGCAATTTTATTACGTCACCCCTCCTGGTAGGGAATTTCATATATAATTAAAGAGTACTTAGGCCAAATAATGGTCCACGGATGGTTGTTGCGACGATGCAGCATTTGAGCGATGGCGTGCATTGGATGAAGATTTGACGGAGGTGAACGTGCAATGAAGGATTCGTTGAAGCGCGATGGAAAGCATGAGCAGCGGCCACGTGTTGCATTTTAGGCCGTTGATTAGTGGATCAACGATCAAAACTTCTCAAGCTTGTTGTGGGAGCTACGGAGGTTGGATCGAGGTGATTTTGAATCCACTAGACTCCGTTCATCGATCTAGATATATCCATACAATCCGATTGCCCATCTGAGACCTATTTCAATATGGACTTGTACACAAGGTCATTAAACTTTGATTCTAAGCAATTAAAATGTAAAGATTACGTAATATGCATGCAATGCTCCCAAGCCCATTATAATATGTCATTCTCGCACAAGTACCCTCGAAATTGACTCTAATTGATGATATTAACATTGATAATTGTAAAGTCATCATCCCTTCATCGGCCGCTCCCATATATCATAGGGAGAGGGCTTTCTCTCTACTCCTCGCCGTGCTTTTGAACAAAGAAGGCAGCCCAATTACCTCCTCGTCGGCTCCATCTCAACCTCCTTCGTCCACAGCTCCGGCATACCTCCCGCAAGCTTCCCGAACCTCCATTCGTCAAATTACCTTAGGGCTTCTCTCTCTCTACCCTCCAATTAGGTTTAGGCTAAACCTTAGGTCCTAATTCCTTCTCCTCATCCTTCTTCGACTCTGGCAACCACCTCCATGATAGCCTTCATTGCCAGAACTCCCCCACCCCGTTCCACCCAAATTAGGTTGGGCAAGAGTTCATGCACACCTCCACTATACTTTTGCCCAACCTAATTTAGCACTTCAACACCGCCACCTCCTTGCCCGACTCCATTCGCCGGAGCTCCGCTCACCTTCACGCTCCGTCCACTCCATTGCACCTCACACCGAATCACCTCCACCGTTGCCTTTGCCACACCACAATGAAGGTTTCCAACCATTTAACTGGGCCCTAGGCCGTGTTATTTTGCAGGTCACTGTTGCCGTCACCGGTCGTCTTCCCCAATGCTGTTAGTCACCGTCCAACACCCGCAAGCTTTGCCTCCACCTTCAATTGATGCGGCTTGGCACCCTGATGAAACCTAGACCCTCAATTGAGTGAGGAAGGACAGCAGCAGCTGCAATCAAAGGGACCAACATCTACTGCTACGCGCAAAGGGAGGCAGGGACAATAGTCCCACCTTGTAAGCTAACAACCTCGCACAGACGTATAAGTGGATTTTGTGTTTATAGTTGTTCGCCCAAGCACATCGAGGGTCGGGTCCCTGCTCACGTGCCTCCTCGCGCCTTCACTCCTTGCCATGCACACGCACACAGGTCTGGCCGATCTTTAGGATCCGATAACCTGATACCATGCCCGATTACCCTGATCTGAGAGAGAAGCGAAGAAGGAATTTGTGAGGAGGGGGAGGGTTTTGCTCTGAGGAAGTTGGCCCCGTGTTGAAGAGAGAGAGGCTCTCACACTTAACCTCTGAGTTGCCTTTGTGTGCTGAAGAAGAAAGGCTCTTGAGAGAGCCTTGTGTTCTACTAAGGTTCTGTGCTCCTGTTAAGGCGTCTAATACAAATGGGTGACGTCTGATTTGGTTATGGTTACTGTTGGATTATTTAGGTACCTAAGTTAATGTTGATTAATTGATTAAAGGTATTGTTGGGTTATTTGAATAAATTGAATTTGAGATGCATGCTTAATTAGAAGAATCTAAATGGTGATCTAAATCACCACTCTTTAGATTTTCTCTATTCTTTTTGTCCCATGATCTATTGATTTACACATGAATATCAATCTAACAAGTTGTATTCGTTGAATATCTATCTAATGCTCAATTTATTGTGCTTATTTATTTTAAATGAAGATTAATGTGTGAATTCCATATTTGCTCCCTATGAATGACCTCGGACTCTAATTAGAATCTAAGTTTATAAATTTAATGTTTTGTTGTGCGATTTAGGAGTATACTACAACTGTAAGGACCCATTACTTTTTAGCCTTTTAAGACATCTGGAGTCTCAGTCAGACGTCTGTCCAGACGTCTGGACCCGTTCCCGGATGTCTGAAAGTGGAATTTTTGTACTGCGCACAAGTGGCGGGCAGAACCGTTCCTTCCTCTCTCACTTCCTCACCTCCCCCGAACCCTAAACCCCACACCCTCTTATATAAACCCCCTCCTTTCTCCTCTCCGCTCTACACACCACAGCCACTACCACCTTCAATTCTTGTGCGGGAGCGACGAGAGGGAGGAAGGAGGGGAGCGGCGAGAGGGAGGAAGGAGGAGAGCGCGGGAGGAGGAGGAGTTCTAAGGTTAGTGGAGCTTCGGTGGAAGTTCGGCGGAGCTCGCACGGCCAACGACAGGCGCGTGCGGGAGGAGGAGAGGACTCGGGGAGGCGACCTCCCAGCCCTCTACAGCGACTAGAGCTGTTGCGGCACGTGGCAAGCGAGCGGAGCGAGCTGTGGGGAGTTTCTGATACTGGGATTTTTCCAGTATCAAACGTCTGGAGAGTCGACTAGATGACCGTGGCCGCAACTGGACGTTCGGGCCTGAGACTAGACGTTTGAAAGCACTTATATCGCAAGGTACATTCTTTTATGCGGTTACGGCCATGCAGGCCTCTCCGCAAAAGCTGGTCAGGCCTGATTTGGACCTGCGATTTCGTACGCAGGTAAAGGCCCTTAGGAAGGTGCGCGAAACTCTTTTCCATGTGTTTTTGGATGTCTAAGTACATCACCAGACGTCCGGAAGTGCGTCCAGACGACCGAAGGCATTGTCCGATGTTTGGAACTGCCTTCAGACAATCGCAGAGAAGGTCTGGATGTCTAAGGATACTGCAGGAATATAAGGTAAGATCTGATGCCTTTTAAGATGTCTGGGATTATTCCCAGACGTCTGATTTTGAACAGTAGGCACGTTTTTGACTTGTTTAGGGTTCAATCGGGATCCATTTTACGTAAATGAAATACCTGTACTTTCCTCTCAAGTTCCTCTACGTACTAGAGTCTGTTTTACACTGTTCTGAACTCTTCTTTTGTGATGTATTCCTTGGTATAAGGTTTTAGCCTGCTGCACATTTGGGGCTCACAAAGACGTCTGGGTCTGCGGTTCAAACCCCCATTACTCCCGTGTTTTTTGGTAGAGTGGTTTAATTCCGTTAATAATACTTAAATAAGAATGTGCTTGTGGAAATAGCCGAATGGAACCCTAGGATGTGGCATGAACCCTAGGGTAGAGAAATGAATGAGCCTGTTTGTACTGTATGGTTCACTTGCATGTGTGATTAAGATAAATTGCTAGTAAATTACTATATTTAATGATCAATTACCTGTGAAATCACTAGTTGCATGTATTGAGAATTGAATTATGAAAACACGAGCTGCCTGTATACGGATGAGAAATGAATTATGAAAGATGAGATTTGGATCGAGATAAATGAGGTGAACATGAGCGTGAACCCTACGGGGAATTAGGAGTAGAACTCCTGTGAATAGACGGAAACCTGGAATGCAGACGGGAAGTGTGCTGGCCCTTGAGTACGTGGTACCAAGGAGAGCAACTGTCTCCTTTTGTGTAAAGCAGAGCTAGCCTCCCTTGGGTTGAGACCCGGGGTTAGGATTGGCCACTCTACACCAACTCCTGTTGGCCCTCGCATACATGGTACCGAGGTGAGCTACTAGTGTAGGGAGGGAGCTAGCCACCCCACGGGGCCCGGGGTTCAACTAACCACCCTACACCGACTTGTTAGGCCCTCTGGGCAAATCGGGGTAGTCAGACGAGGGTGAGACCCCTATTTGGTTCTGAGGGGTGAGACCCCTGTCCTGAGAGGGCAAGGCCCTATACTATTCCGTGCTGTACTTTGGGCGTACCCGCTAGTGGAAACGACTCACCGCGTGTCAGTGCAGGGTAGCTACCTGTGCGCTTATCACGCCTGCCGTAGTCACCGCTACGTCTTGACAGTGACCTCGGGGTGGTTGACTAGGTGTAGGACCACCATGGGGGACTCTCCCGGCCAGGAAAGCACCACGTGTACCTTCTACTCTACAGAAAAGACTGCAATCAAAATCGTTCCCATGAGGAACATGCAAGATCAAGAAATATCTGGATACTTTGAGAAATGGGTAAAACTGGAACATATAAAACAGATAAATGGAAATGAGAATTAAACCTGTTGTTTTTACTGTTCTGTACTTAGATAATATAGATACCACTCTACTCAGCGTTCACTGACTCTGTCTTTTCATAACACTGTTCAGGACCAGGAGTTGAGCAACCCAAGTTTTCAACTACGGAGGGTGCTGAGCCCAGTTGAGTCTAGCCGTAGTTTTCTTCAGTACTTCCTTTTCTTTTCTCTAATATTGTAGTAAGTAATGGACTTTTAGTTAATGTTCTGCTACTACTGTCTACTTTCCACTTTCTGTTGTTATTGTTGTTGTGGTGTATGTACTGAGACAGCTGACCTATTTCCTTTACTGCTTTGTACATTTCTTCTGTTTAGTTATATTGCATGTGTGAATATGGTTTACTTTCCTACCTTTGGTTATTTCTTGTTGGACAACTAGGTCTTGGGATTAGTCGAGGCGAGCCGGTCTCGAGTCCTGTAGGGATCTGAGAACCGGGTTGACAACAATGAACGCATATTAAATCTCCTCGATTCGTGTTGCAACAATATGGGCCTCAAGTGCCGACTTTGGTGGTGTCGGGATCCCTCCTCAAGCAACAGGGACTGTGTGCGTGAGGGATTTTTCTTGCTGGCCACCCTCGAGGGGTGGTCTTGCCACCACTGGGATTCAGGGGGGATTCCACGATTCCCGGTGACCTTAAAAGGCAACTTTTGGGTGCTTTGGACCCTTCGGGGAGGGTCACAGCCCTCAGACTTTTGGGGAGATTGAGATCCCCCTTCCGGCCCTCGACGAGCTCAGAGGCGTTCGTGAGGGACGAGTAGGAACCGGGGAATGACATGACTTAAAGAGTCCGACTGCAATCTTGAAGCTGCCTGGCAAATCAGCCAGGTTAGCCCTTGCTAGATTGCATGAACTCGGCTCCCCTTTCCTGTCTTCACATGAGCTTAGTTGCTTCGCCTCAACTCTGAGGAATTTACGTCGAGTCACGACTTCTTCGCATCTGATGGTCCTCCTCTAAGGGAGTCAGGCATGTAATAGGAGGTTCTGGCAATGGGCGTGTTCTAGCGATTAGCCGGCCAAATTACCTAATTATACTGTCAACCTGGCCACCTTCGACATGCCAGCCGGGTTGAGGTGCTTGTCTTTGTCCAAATCGGTCAAAGGAGGGTTGTCCCCCTCCCTATCCCTTCTCCTTGATTGCCAAAGGTCGGTGACCGAAATGGCTGTCGGGAGGAGAGGGAGGTGTTTTTCACCGAAGTGGTGGATGCATTATGGGCACACCGGCTCGGAAAGGGTAGCATGGAAGGGTGCCCAGCTCGAGCGTCTCGATGCACTACAGGTGTTACTGCTGGAAGTTGGTTAAGTGGGCTATGGGCCCATTTTGGCCGTCGCTGCTCCCGGGGGTTGCCTTGGTCTGTGCGCTGATGTGCCCAAGATGCCGAAAGCAGAGACCTTAGACCGTCACAGGCACCGCAAGGGTGACTTCTGCCTGGCCCATGGCCAGGGGAGAATGTCTTTCGAAGGGCCTGGAGCTGCCCAAAAGGGGGGAAGACTCTCGCCGCAACAAACTTGGACGCTCCGTCGAATCCTACGGGGAGACTTGGTCGTATCCTCTTTGCCAGGATAAAAGTCAGGAGAGAGGTACCTGGAAAGAGCTGACTCAGAGGGAGGGGCTCAAATGTTTGGGGTGACGTCAGCCCAAGGTTACCTTAACCTCTGCGCTGATGTGCTCAGCCATCAGGAGGAGAGGACCTCGGGTGGCACGAGCGTCCCTGCCAGAACTTGATAGTGATGTTCGTCTGCTGGCGCAAGGTGCCAACCTACTTGGCTCTCAATTTTATCTAGAAGACCACATCGGCCACCCTCGGTCGTCAGGGCCCCTTCTTGGGGAGGTCCCTCAAGCGCTTTGCAGGCCTCTCATCCTTTCACTAGATGAAGAATCAGGATAACGGGTCCTAGCTCGCGAGGCTGCCTCCTCTTAGCACGCCAGCCCGGTCCGTGGCCAGCGGGTGCGTCCTCTGAAGGGCTCCTCCTCCGACGACCCTCAGTGGATCGACTCCCCTCAAGTATGTCCACTTGGTGCATGGCCAAGGGAGTGCGCTCCTTGGGGAACTCCTTTGCGCAGCGTGGCCTACGACTGCGACCCCCGGGGGCCGGTTGCTGACGTGCCTTCGTGCGTGTGTTAAGAGGTGTCGTTATAGTTGCACTTGATACGTCGGTTTTAAAAGAAGTAAACGGAGGTGAGTCCGAGTGTCGATCTCAGGGAGGCATGGAAATCGGATTTTGTTTACCACTTGTTGTCACGAAAAAGGCGGAGTTTTGCTTGCGAAAGAGACGGTTTTGAAAAGCGAGAGATAGAGAGAGTTTAGGGTTAGAAGGCTCTTGGTTTTGATCATGCACTTTAAACAGAAATTAAAATGGCAACTAAATGGAAAATAACTTCATTAAACATGCATTCATAGTTCATGGTTTACAATATTAAATACATGCTTCAACAAAAGTAAATGAAAGCTTAAAAGAGAGAGAGAGAGGTAGAGAGAGAGTGGAGAGCGACGAGGCAGCCACGGCGGTGGAGGAGGCTCCGTCGGCGGCTCGTCGTCTCCGGCGATTACAAGAGTGCCTAAGACTAGCTAGGGGAGGAGTGGAGTAGTTGCAAGTGGGGGAGGATGCCTTGAATGGTGGTAGAAGGGGGTTTAAATAGAGTTAAGGGCTTCCTAAAAGAAGAATGTGCTTTAGCGACATCCAGAACGTCGCTAAAACCGCTTCCAGATACGTCGGTGAAGGCCTTCTGCCGCCGGTCAGCCGCCCGCCCCTCTCTCTCTTCAGGCGCGATCCGTGGATGTCGAACGAGAGCCGTCCGATTGATGATCGGACGGCTGAGATCCTCCCGCGCCTGCGCTAGGATCGCGCTTCGGGCGCGCGTGCGCGCGCGCGTTTCCGCCTGGCGTGCGCGTGCGCGTGGGAGGTGGGGCGCTGTCGTCGCGCCGCGTGGCGCAATCCTAGCCGCTCGCTTCTGATCGCGCTGCTCAATTTTGCCGCGCCCTTCGCCCGCAAGTGATTTTCGCTCCGCGCGATTCGAACGCGCGTCGCCGCGACGCGGGCGTGCGCGCTAACCGTTGCGCCATGCCCGCGCTTTGTCGCGGCGACCGCGGGCGAGCGCGCGGATCTCGGCCGTTCAATCGAAGATCAACGGCCGAGATGCGTCCTTGGCTGGCTTGGGGGCGTGCGAGCGGCGGGGGCGGGGCGACGTGGCGCGTTCTAGGCCGTTGATCTCCAGATCAACGGTCAGGATTTCTTGGACCCATTGTGGGAGCTCCGGATGTCGGATTTGGCCGATCTTGAGTCTGTTAGACTCCGTTCGTCGTCCTGAATCCATCCGTGCGGTCCGATTGCTCATCTGAGGCCTGCTTTGACAAATGCTTTACACAAATGGCCATTAATACAGTTTATAAGCAATCTTGGTACTTGATGCATGCAATGCTCCTATTCTGCTTTATGTTGTGCCTTTTATTCTAAAGATGGGCCATATTCAACCTAATTACTACCCCCTTGCGTGGCGTTATCAGTTGCTACCTTAGGAGAGGGGGTTCTTCACTTGTGGAAGGAACCTTATCGCAG
Source organism: Thalassia testudinum (assembly GCA_037157565.1). Taxonomy (NCBI): domain Eukaryota; kingdom Viridiplantae; phylum Streptophyta; class Magnoliopsida; order Alismatales; family Hydrocharitaceae; genus Thalassia; species Thalassia testudinum. Next base: position 63,682,487 of record JAZHRO010000051.1, read on the forward strand.
GCAGGTACGGGGGCGTGCCTTTCCGGGAGTACTTTCGCCCTCGGCGGGGCTGTCATTACTGCTGCACTTTTCGACTGATCCACAGGAGGAGTCAACTCGCTCCGTGGTCTCTCGTTGGGTATTCTGGCACACGATCAAGGGCATCATGCCCATGCTCATGAACCAGGTGGCTTGACTCGGGGTGCCGAGCGTTCGTCGCCTCATGGGCCCCCCCTCGTTAGAGTGCTGAGCCTTGAACCAACCCAAGCAAGATCGGGTGGGCTCGATCCTCCACCACTTGACCTTCGACAGCCTCTTGGGGTTGTCGCTGGTCCCTGAGTGCTTGGCAAAGCACTCCCTGGACCTGCTCTCCACACCCTTGAAAGAGCTGGCTGGCTAGTCGGGCAAGGATTCGCACGCAAGCTCTCGCCGGCGGGCGCCACTAGAGGCGCTTGGTGGGATATCCTTTTGGAATGGCCAAGCGTTGGCTTGTCTCGAGGATGGCTCCTAAGGGAGTGGTGAATGATCTAGGGTCCACCGTCCTTTTGCGTCAGACCTTGGCTGACTCTCCAAGCACTTTCAACAGGGGACCTCCGTTTTCTCTTTCTCTAGCGGGTACGCGTAGGGGCATACATATGGGATCGTCGGATTCGGGTCCTGGTTCCTCTCACTAGGTCATGCCTCAGGGAAGGGGGGTCCAGCTTGGGGACCTCGAGCGACGAACCAAGGTCACTAGGGCGTGAAGACGTCGCACCCCAACGAGGGGAGGGAAGCCACAAGTGGGACCATATGTGGTTACGACCACTACAACAGTTCTTGTTTAGGGAGGCCGAAGCAAGGCACCAGAGGGGCCCTTCCAGCAATGCGATGCTCTGAGGAGTGATGGCTCTTTTGTTGACAGTTTCCACAAAAGGTGTCATTTGATGGGCCTCGGAAGGCCACCAAAGGATTTGTTAGCGTAGGAGGCTCTACTTAGCCATAAATCACCCCTCACGTAGGAGGGTAGAGCAGCAATCCACAAGCATACATAGAGGAGAATGAGGGTTTAGTGACCCAGTTCCACCACAAGGGGTATACATCTGAGGGGAGGATAGAACTCCCAACTATGCACTATAATTTTCCAAATATATGATATTACATGATCTCACTCCCTCTCTCAGGGAGGAGGCCCTTTCTTCTGAGGGCCTCCCTCTCTATTTATAATCTGGGGGTGGGGGAACCCTCACTTGATGGGCTCTAGTGCCCCCACTTGCCAGGCTATATGGTATGATTATGGTGTAAGTGATCAAGCTCATCTTATCATATCTTCTACCCATGTTGTGCTAAATCTTTTGCCAGGCTGAGCGAGTTCTGGTTGGGATATGGCTGGTTTGAGGTAGGGCGGTCTGAGCCGGTTCTGCCTATACACCCTGTAGTCAGGTAGTCGGATCCTCTATCGGGTCATGTGCGGAGTTTTGCATCCAAGAATAATTTTTGCCCCTCATCAGGAGTCGAGGAAGATATAAAGAGGGCAAGGGGTGGCAAATGCATGGGAAGGGAAGTCCTTGCAACCATCGGTGATTGACGGATCTTTACTCACCATTATAGATCATAGTTCACACACGACCCTAAAAAGTATAGGGAAGGAGAAAATGAAAGAGTTAAGTGAGGCTTTAATATGAATTTTAACTATGGGTGCAACCTTTGACTACTTGCTATTATAACTTGCTTTGCAGCTACAATTCCAATGGAGCACAAGAATAGAGGTGTGCCAAGGGAGCCTTATTTAGACAAAGTACGATGGGCTCAATGCCCCCTAAAAAAGTCTCAAGGAGTTGTGAATAAACGATCATCATGTTAGCACATCCTTCCTCATCTGATGAGCGATGTTGGTGGTTGTAGATGAGCGGCGATTATGTTTTGGTGAGGAAGTGGGAGGGGAAGACCATGAAAGATCTCATAGACTCATACTCAACTGTTGCAATCTATAGGTGTCAGAGAGGATAGGGAGAGGGAGAGGACCATCATCGGACGTACAAACCATTTAGGAGAAAATTTTGAATTTCATTGTCGTACTCACATTGAGAATTCTTCCCTCATCTTGCAATCAATCCTACATATAAGGAATATCATACGACTTATCCTCTAAGCAAATGAGATTTAAGGAAATATACCTAAAAGATTCTTCCAGCTTTCATAAGTGAGCTATTAAATTAAACAAATTTCTTCATGTAAGATAAAAAATCACGTGACTTAGATGTATTAAATTGTATACAATCTTAAAATTTTCGTGCATTAAAGTCATAACACTTTTAACGTTTGAAATATTTTTATATCATAACTATAAGGGAAAAAAAACATTGAAAATTTGATAGCACACTTAGCGAAATTCCTTTCAAACGAGGCTTTAAACCAACATGCTTATTTATCAAGTCAGATAAGCAATTACCGCCCAAAAACCTGTACACTTCTTTTCTTCGCCGCTAAGCTGTGAAGAGTAATAGCAATCCCCCTCTTCTATACAACTTAAAAGTTTCACACATTAAAGTCATAATACTTTTAACATTTGAAATATTTTTATATCATAACTATAAGGGAAAAAAACTTTGAAAATTTGATGACACACTTAATGAAACTCCTTTCAAACCAGGCTTGAAACCAACATGCATACTTATCCGACTGGATAAGCAATTACCCCTCAAAGACCGGCACACTTCTTTTCTTCGCTACTAAGTTGTGAAGAATAATAGCAATCCCCCTCTTCTGTATAACATTAAAATTTTCACAAATTAAAGTCATAATACTTTTAACATTTAAAATATTTTTATATCATAACTATAAGGGGAAAAAAACTTTGAAAATTTGATAGCACACTTAGCAAAACTCCTTTCAAATGAGGCTCGAAACCGACATGCTTACCTATTGGTCGGATAAGCAATTATCCCTTAAAGACCCACACACTTCTTTTCTTCACCGCTAAGCTGTGAAGAGTCATAGCAATCCCCCTCTTCTATACAGCCTTAAAATTTTCACACATTAAAGTCATAATACTTTTAACATTTGAAATATTTTTATATCATAACTATAAGTGAAAAAATTTTTTGAAAATTTGATGGTACACTTAGAGAAACTCCTTTCAAACAAGGCTCAAAACCAACATGCTTACTTATCGGGTCGGATAAACAATTACCCCTCAAAGACTTGCATGCTTCTTTTCTTCGCCACTAAACTGCGAAGAGTAATAGCAATCCCTGTCTTCTATACAACCTTAAAATTTTCACACATTAAAGTCATAACACTTTTAACATTTGAAATATTTTATATCATAACTATAAGGGAAAAAAAACTTTAAAAGTTTGATAACGCACTTAACGAAACTCCTTTCAAACGAGACTCGAAACCAACATGTTTACTTATCAGACTAGATAAGCAATTACCCCTCAAAAATCCGCATGCTTCTTTTCTTCGCCGCTAAGGTGTGAAGAGTAATAAAAAATCCCCCTTTTTTATACAACCTTAAAATTTTCATACATTAAAGTCATAATTCTTTTAACATTTAAAATATTTTTATATCATACCTATAAGGAAAAAAAAACTTTAAAAATTTGATAGCACATTTTGCAAAACTTCTTTCAAACGAGGCTCGAAACCAACATACTTACTTATCGGACCGGATAAGTAACTATCCCTCAAAGATCCGCACACTTCTTTTCTTCACTGCTAAGCTACAGAGATTAATAGTAATTCCCCTCTTCTATACAACCTTAAAATTTTCACATACTAAAATCATAATACTTTTAATATTTAAAATATTTTTATATCCTACCTATAAAAAAAATTTAAAACATTTGACAATATAATTAGCAAAACTCCTTTTAAACGAGACCCAAAATCAACTACTTACTTATCGAACCAAATAAATAATTACCCCTCGAAGACCCCACACTTCTTTTATTCACCGCAGGCTGCGAAGAATAATAGCAAATCCCCCCTTCTTCGCGTAAAGAGCCCTCCACAAAACCTCCAATCTCCTCCTCCAAATCGACCCAAAGAGAAATTCTTCTTCTTCGGATCGATGGCGACGGACGCCTCCGTGATGGGAATCATCAGAGCGTCGCGCCCTCCCTTCCGCAACGCCCACGACAAGGTTGCCTTCGCTGTTCACGCCACCTTCCTCGCCTCCGGCTACGCCCTCACCGCCACCGGGAGAGCCGCCCTCTCCGTCCCGACCCCCGCAGGTGCGCTTCTAATCCATTTCCACGAATTAGGTTGTTTCGGGTCTTTCGATTTAGTGGGAAAGTTCCGATTTGTGCTGGTTTTTGTCGGAAAACAGGGGAGGAGGAGGTGGGCATCGAAGGATGGAACGAGTTCGACGACAGCTACGGGTTCGTGTACGTGAAGGGGAAGATCAAGGTGGTCGTGAAGTGTGTCTTGATAGCGGATTTGCTTGCTGTGGATGCTTTGAAGATTGGAGATGAGGAGAAGGAGCCCTTCCACCTCCAAATGAAGTAACTTTTTCTTTGTTTGTTTGTTTTTTTTTTTTTTTTTTGTATCTTCTGATGTTTTCGGTTTTTTTTTTGTCAATTTGAGTTGGTGGCTTTTGTTGTTATTGTTGTTGTTCTGATCATAACGTAATGTTTAAGAATCATTGATAGCAATTGAGTGAAAAAGTTGCCATCTTTAGCATGCATGCTTAAAGTAGGGGAAAAAGGTATATATAAACCTCTGATAGATAACTTCTTAGATGATGCCTCCTATCTTTGAGGTTCTTGGTCTAATTATTTCAAATTCAATGACGTAATTTCACATGTCATCACTATTTGTAGAGACACAATGTAATGACCTGGGTCTAGGCTCAAGCTCAATCGAGAAAAACCAATCTTACAGCTTGTTGGGCATGGGCTCATTGGACCATGGTGACTACCTTAGCCGTAGTAATTCTCAATTCTTTGTAACTCATTAGTCAACTTCCTGGGTTTACTATGTGGCACTATTTTCTTGGAGTGTTATACAATATGCATGGAAAAAATCAAGCAATTTGCAAAATCCTTCACGGTTGATCAAAAGCCTAGCGTATATAGCAACCTAAAAGGGTTCTATAGTATTGCCTAGATGCATCAAGCAATAAGACTTCAGTCATCAAAAGTCAAAAGCAGTTCATTAGTGGTTGTGAACCTTAGGCCTCTTACATATTCCTTTTCACCTTTTAGTTTGTAAGAAAATCACCTACACCAACATTCAAGAAGGTAGTATGCAGTATGCGGTCGGTTGGGTCACCGCATAAAGAGTATGTGGTATTTTGACGGACATGCAGGTTTGCACTTTTTTATTTTAAAAAATATAAAATAACTAGTTAGTTTATTAAAAATTATGTTATATGTAATGTTATAACTATACAATGACATCAATAGTATTATAAAAACAACATGATTAATAGTCCTACTTTTTAATTACTATACAACTTAGAATATGAAAAATTAGACATCTTGAAAAAAGAAAATGTAGAGATGAGAATCCAAATGTTCATATTTATTATCAATGAATATAAACAATAGATCTAAATAAGAATCTAAAATGAAAACTAAATAAAAAATTTTAAATCAACCTAAATCAAAATATATTATTAAAATAACAGCAACAACCAAACCTTTTCCCACACTAAGTGGGGTCGGCTATATGGATTTTTTGCCTCCACACAGATCGATTTTCAGTCATTTCAGGACTTAAATTAAAGTAATTGAGGTCATACTTAATAGTTTCCTCCCGACACTTATTTGGTCTTCCTCACCCCCTCTTAGCGGGTTCAGCCTCCAACTTCTCGCATCTCCTAACTGGAGCATCTAGTGGCCTTCTTTGTAAATGTCCAAATCACCTTAGACGTGCCTCTCTCATTTTATCCTCTATCGGTATCACCATAACATTTTTTTTAATAATCTCATTTGAAATACGATCTTTTCTTGTATGACTACACATCCATCTTAACATCTTCATTTCTGCCACAGACATCTTCTATACATGCCTATAGTTTATAGCCCAGCATTCAGAACCGTACAACATGGCTAGACTTACCACAGCTCGATAGTATTTTCCTTTGACTTTTAAAGGAACCCTCTTATCACAGAGAATACCAAATGCACCCCTCCATTTCAACCACCTTGCATTAATTCTATGTGTAACATCTCCATCAATTCCACCATCATGTTGGAAAATGGATTTCAAGTATTTAAAAACATCTTTCAGTGGAATGCACTTTTATCCAATTTTTACATCAATCTCTTCATTGTTCCCTCTACTACTAAACTTGCATTCCATACACTCAGTCTTCGTCCTACTTATACGTAATCCTTTATCTTCCAGGGCTTCTCTCCAAAGCTCAAGTTTTCTGTTCACCCAATCTTTTGTCTCATCAACCAACACAATGTCATCAGCAAAAAGCATACATCGAGGCACCTCAACTTGGATATGCTTCGTCAACTCATCCATGACCAAGGCAAAAAATAAGGGCTTAAAGTCAAACCTTGATGCAGACCAATGGTGATATCAAAGTAGTCCGTCAAATTATCCTTAGTCTTTACATAAGCTGCTGCTCCATAGTACATATCCTTTATAAAGTTCATATATATAACTGGCACTTGTCTCTTCTCCAAAATTCTTCACAAGATATTTATTGGGACAGAATCATAGGCCTTCTCCAAATCAATAAAAATCATATGTAAATCCTTTTTCTTGACTTTGTATGTCTCCATCATACGTCTCAAGAGATGTATGACCTCAATAGTAGACCTGTCTGGCATAAAGTCAAATTAATTCAGTTACCATAGAGACTTGCCTCACTTTTCTTTCAATTATTCTTTCCCAAATTTTCATCGTATGACTCATCAACTTAATACCTCTATAGTTGGAACAATCTTGTATGTCCCCCTTGTTCTTGTATAAAGGTACCACAAAACTTTTCCTCTATTCCTCTGGCATCTTCTTGACTCTCCACATAGTATTAAATAAATCTGTGAGCCAAGTTATACCATGTTCTCCCGTCATTCTCCAAATGTCTATAGGAATATCATTAGGCCCCACAACCCTCCCACTTTTTATCATCTTCAAAGCCTCCTCTACTTCTCTCTTTTGTGTCTTTCGATAACATGCCCGATTCACATACTCTTCTGAGTTGATTAACTCCCCTAAGATGATATCATTCTTTTATTTTTCATTAAATAGCTTATGAAAATATCTTTTCCATCTTGTCTTTATATCCTCATTAGCTATAAATACCATTCCTTCTTCATCATTGATGTATCTTACATGTGTAAGATCCTTTGCTTTTCGTTCTTTTGCTTTAGCTAACTTGAAAATATCTTTTTCACCTTTTTTAGAATTAAGTTTCTTATAAAAATGCTCATAAGCTTTTGCTTTTGCTTCACTAACTATTTTCTTTGCTTCTTTCTTTGCTCTTTTGTAGTTTTCCATATTTTCATCAGTCTTATCTCGATATAAGGCTTTAAAGTAGGCTCTTTTAATTTTAAGCTTCTCCTGCACTTCCTCACTCCACCACCAAGCCTCCTTTTGTCTTGGAACACCTCCTTTAGATACGCCTAACACCTCCTTTGCTACCTTCATAATACAGTTTGACATATTTAACCACATTTCATCAGCACTACCATCAAGATCCCAAGTCTTTTGTTACATCATCTTCTCTTTAAATCTCATTTACTCTTTATTAAGATTCCACCATTTAATTCTTAAATTCTTAGACATTAATTTTCTCTTCTTTGCCTTCTTTAAATGAACATCCAACACCAAAAGACGATATTGAGTAGTTAAACTCTCCCCTAGAATAATCTTGCAATCTTTACATAATAAACGATCCCTTCTTTTCAAAGCAAAGTAATCGATTTGCGTTCTTGTTAAGCCACTTTTATAGGTAATCAAATGCTCTTCTCATTTTTTGAAGAAGGTATTTGCTCTGAAAAGATCATAAGCCATAACAAAATCAAGGAACGTCTTCCCTTCTTCATTCTTAACACCAAAACCATGGTTTTCATGTACTCCTGCATACTTTAAAGCATCTTTTCCCACATGCCCATTTAAATCTCCACCCAAGAAAATCATTTCTCTCTGTGGGATTCCTTGAATTATCATATCAAGCTCTTCCCAAAATTTGTTCTTTATTCTTTCCTCCAGACCAACTTGAGGTGCATAAACTGAAATGACATTCAAGATCTCTTCTTCTAGGACTAATTTTATCAAAATAATTCAATTACCCAATCTCTTAACCTCAACCACACTCTCCTTCAAATCCTTATGAATTATAATGCTCACGTCATTTCTACCTTTGTCCCTTCTTGAATACCATAGTTTGAAACCTGTTCTCTCGATTTCCTTTACTTTTTCTCCAACCCACTTAGTCTTTTGAAGGTAATGAATTTGAATCTTTCTCCTTACCATTGTATCCACAATCTTTATGAGCTTGCTGATCAAAGTACCAATATTCCAACTACCGAATCTCAGCATTCTAGATCAAAAAGGATACCTAAAAGGTATTATTAGGTATGTGGCCAAGTAAATCTAGATCAAAACATATTATTAAAAATCTAAAATAAAATCTAGATCAAAAACCTCAAATCAAGATATCATTTAAAACAATACCTAAAACGATAAAAGGAAGAAATCTGTCAAAGATTCAAATTAGGTGACTTTATCTCAAAATCAGGTGAGTATGTGGCCAAGTAAATGCCTACTTGGCCAATTTTTTCAGCTAGAATCAACTACAGGACTGTATGGCACTGCTCAACTCGGGAAGGGGTCCGCTGACGCCTATGTGGACACCTACTCAGCCTAGGCGACTGACTTCCTGAACATTGACCTACACATACACACCATGAATGATAGCTACAAGTCGATTGGTAAAGGTACTAGAATAGTGGCGTGGGAGGATGTTTGTAGACCCTTGAAGGAGGGCGGTTTGGGTGTCAAAGACATGTACCATAAATGATAACTACTTGACCAAATGGGTGTCTAGGATGAAGGGGAGCATCTAAGATTTATTTGGCAAGGTTTTTTCTGCTTGCTATGGAGACACTTTGAGCTGGGATCGGATGATTACGTTGTCGCATGGTTCTTCTCAAATTTTCAGGGATCCCTTTGTTGTGGCTTCTAGAGTGAAGCAGTTCTTCTTGCTAGTTTTGGGAATGAGGGACAATTTCCGCTTTTGGTTGGATGATTGGATGGGAGAGGGCCCCCTCAAGGGTCGCTTCCCAAGGCTTTTTGCATTGGCAAATAAGAGGGACGCAACAGTGAAGGTATTGGGATGACTCATGGTGTCCAACTTTGGTTGGTAACTTTTCTGACCAGAGGTTACAGGAGTTTTTTTTAAATGCAAAGGTTACAAGAGTTGCAGGATTTGTTTAGCATTTTACAAGGATACCAGCCAGAGGAGGGGGTGGATGGTTTCTTTTAAGACAATGGGGATTTCAAGATGAAGAGGGCATTCTTAAGGTTGAGGAACTCCAAGCCCAAGACAATATTGATCTCATTAGGGATTACAGATTGATTTGGATAGCGGTGTGCATCCTAAAAATAAAGATTTTTGCTTGGCTTCTTAAAAGAGGAAGGCTGCTAACAAGTGGAGGGCTAGATGGGTGGTTGATGCAATTACTATCACTTTGTCTCAGGAAGAGGGAGAGGACATTGATCACCTTTTCTTTGGACATAGCATTTCAGCATAGGTATGGAGACATTTTAATTTTGGGTGGATAGTGCATTCTTCCTCTCAACGGTTCTAGAGATCTTTTAGAAGAAGTGGACAAATCCATGGCCAGAATAATTTCGAAACAAAGAAGGCGAGAGTTTTGGCAACCTTGTGGGGCATTTGGCTGGGGAGAAATGTGGCAATGTTTAAGGATCAACAAGCATATGTGGAGAATTATGTGGTTTCCATTTCTTCGTTGTTTAATTTTTGGGAAACCTATTTGTGATTGGTCTACAATGTGGCTTTGATGATTAATGAATGTGGGTGGTTATCACCCAAACTATTTTTAGGTCTTAGTTGAGTTTCCATATATGTCCCTTTGTCTCTCTATATAAAGAGAGCTAGGGCCTCTTTATTTGAGGAATAACAAGAAATAGTTTCCTTCAAAATTCTCTACATGATATCAAAGTGGGTTAAATCATGTGGAAAAGGAAAAAAAAAAAGAGGAGAAACCCTAGAGGGGGAGGCCCTCTGGCGGCACCGCTAACCTCCAAAAGAGCCACCGGAGAAGCTTTCTCCTCTCCCACAACCTATCCTCTTCTATTCTTCTTCCTCTCCTTCCTCTTCTACTGCAGCGGCCGGTGGGGCACTGCATAGCCCTAGCAGCAACAGCAAAGCCACGATCTGCTCCTCGTCGCGATTGCGTCCGCCCTCGTTCCATGGAGTAGAGATCCCTCCACCGTCAGCAGCGGCAGCGGTGCCTCTCACGACGCCTCCACCATCAGCGATGGCGCCACTTCACCACGTCTCCACCATTAGTGATAGCGCCTCCACTACTAGCAAAGGTGCCCCCTCATCGCGCTCTACGTCGAGGATGTCGATGGCCCTCTCGAGGATGGGGACAGCCTCGGAGAACCTGCCCAGGCTGCAGTAGATGGCAGTGGTAATGTGGAGGCTCATGGCAAGCTGGAGGTTGGGCTCGTCAGCGGCACCGGCTTGCCCATCGACACAATGCTCGAAGGACTTAGAGGCACGGATGGCGTACTCGAGGGCCTTGCTAGGGCCTTCACCCAAGGCGATGGTGTCGCATGCGAGCTCCAAGAGGAAGGGATCGACGTCAGGAGGAAGCGGTAGAGAAAGAAGAAAAAAAAAAAACCCTCTTCGGTTGGAGTTTTCTTAAAAATAAAAAAATATTTAAGGTTATTTTACGATTGAGTCTATTTTTTTAATCTTCTTTAAATTTAGTCTTCTATTGTTGGCGTACTTGTCTGTAACCCCTCAAGGTTTTGAGTTGTTTCAATTGGGTCTTTATATGTTGAGTGGAAGACACAAGAGTTGAAGATGGGAGCCGTGTCAAGATGTCAAAGTTCGGGCAGTACTCTCACATACCTTAAGAGAAACCAAGTATTGACTAGCTCTGTGAGGGCATACAAGAAGAGACGCCCAGAGTTGAAGACACAAAGAAAGGACTACCACATCGATAAAAGTTAATTTTCACTACCTTAAGGATCCAAGTCTTCGCTGTCTCCTGCATCTCAACTTGCAGGGGAGTGTTAGGAAATAAATCAAATTAAATATTTGATTAGTATTTACTATTTTTAGGTCTTGGTTGAGTTTCCATGTATGTCCCTTTGACTCTCTATATAAAGAGGGCTAGGGCCTCTTTATTTGAGGAATAACAAGAAATATTTTCCCTCAAAATTCTCTACTAGAGCAAAATTAACATGAAAGTGTGTTTTTAGATTATTTTTCATTATCAGTACTCAATAGTATATATTTGTGTTATTTTTTCTTATTTTTATCCAAAAATTAAGGCTTACACCTCAAGCATCTCGAGACTTACGTCTCACCTCAATGAAGACAAACCGCCTTGATACCACCTCACGTTTTTTAAAACCTTAGTTGTCTCACATTCCGTTAAATGTTATGGTGTTTATAAGTATTAATATAGATGCATGTCTTGCACCTTTTAATCATTCAATTCTTTACCACTAACCTTTACATAGGCTCAACTTTTACTTGGCAATGTACACTTTGGATTTTTCCCAGTCTAACATTTTTGGATATTTTGGAGATTGTGTAATTTGTTTCTGGTCTTTTTTTGGTTGTATTCAGCGTGAAGGATCATGTGGCAGATTCCTCTCCAGGAGGTGGAAATTATGGAGAGATGTACAAGAAATTTGAGGGTCTTGTAGACAGTTTGAAGTCTGGGATATTAGATAAACTGGAGTCAAAGCCCTCAAAGGGAAGTGGCTCTACTTCATCAACCACCAGAGGGTAAGTACTCAAGTAATTTCCTGGAGTTGTACTTCTAATAGATCTTTTTGTCACTTGACATTTTAAAAAGTATTCGTGGATTGTTTTTTCAATCAACTGACAACCTGCAAACTTGCCTGGAAAGAGATAAAAGCATAAAAGTTTGCCATCAGAAGTACCTAATTCTTAATAGGATTTTCATCTCTCCTAAAAAAAAAAAGGAATTTCATCACATGTCCAAGAAAATTACTATCTTACAGACTGCTTATTTTTGGGCCATGCCTTTTGTCGAAAGCTGTGTAGCTTTAGATCATGCCCCTTTTTCCATGGTTTCCCAGAAGAATATTATCAAGCTTACTGCAGCATCCTTTCCATTTTCAGAACAGGCTTAATTTTGGATCATGTATCCTGTGGTATCTTTAAAGGATAAATCCCCAGTATGCTGTGTTATTTCTTAGAAGCTTGTTACATGGATTTACTTGATTACCTTAAGTCATCATCAGCCTTGTCTGTTGGTTCCTGATGATTGTTTCTTTATTCAGATTTATTCACTGCGCCTGAGCTATTCTCAAGCAATTATAAAATGCCTTCGGTGGCTTTTATATGCTGATCACACATTGTAACTGAGTGTTAATTGCATTTACCAGGCAGGAGAATGTCATACAAACATCAGCTGAACCTACTGTCGGTGTTCCTGTGGAACCGCAACCACATCCCTCAGGGTAACATTCTAAACTACCTCCTTTCTTTTCTTTACTTGTTTTTTTTTTTTTTTTGAAAAGGTAAACTACCTCCTTTCTTTTCGAAGCATATGAAGATAATACCCTGCAAAAGAGCAGTTTTTAATAAGTTTATGAGTTGATGCATCGGGAGGATGTGGGCTTCAATGTTTGTAGTCTGTTTTTGTACCTGTGCTTTCCTTTGTGCATAAATGAGGTTGACTTCTAGTCTCATTTGGTCATTCCATGCTTGCTTTTCCCAAAGGCATAAAATATAATCACCTTGAAGCCCCAATTCACATTCCTTTTGCAGTTACATAAGTTATGAATCTTTGGGCAAGGTTCAGTTTGTTTGACTTGCATGAGTAGCAATTAGTTCTGTGTTAAATTATGATGGACATATGGATTCCTCTAGAAGCACAGTGTCACAGTTTGCTTTTACAGGTCTAAGTTAAGGTGAGATGATATCAGTCCATACTTTCCCGAGTCCTACAAGGAACTTGGTGACTGAAAATCGCTAGAGACTGTTGGAAGAAATAACCAAGTTGCTTAATGAGAAATCCTTACCCTCATTCTATAGAGTTAATGGAAAAGCTACAAAATATCATTCGAAAAATATCTAAAAATGAAAAACAGTGAAAGATTAATGTCCACATTTTCTTAAGATAAAGCTTAGATGTCAATCATGCTCAAGTTGGAAGATCAACAATCAACTATGGTGGGGTAGTTGGACTCCATCTTTCCATTGTAATCTCTCAAATGCATGTTTGGAGGAGTGGCTATGGATGCAAAAGATGATATCTTCGATCATTTTGCATACTGATGCCCCAGTGGCTGGAATTGGGAAGATGGCAATTTCTGGTGAAGAAAGTTTGTAGGGCATCGACCCTAACTTTGGTTTGGTTGAACTTGAGAGTGATGAAGAATTTTTAAAGGACTGTAGATCATCATGGAAGACAAAAGCACCTTTGAAGGCACGCTTCTTTGCTTGGGAATCCCATAGATTGAGGATTATCATGAAAGAGAGGTGGAGGTGGTGGAATGCAAAATTGGATGCCACATGCTCCTTTTGTGGAGAGTATGAGGAAGATGTTGCTCATCCTTTTTTCTGGTTCCTCCCCCCCACTCCCTGCCCTCTCAATTCAAGAGTTTGGATGGGTGTGAGTATTCCATGGGTAAATAAGGGGCTCTTTTGTAGATTTTTTTAGGTCTTTCAGATGTAGATGCCAGCTTCTGGGAATGACCTAATGCAGATTGAAGAAAGAATGAGCTACACCACTTGCAGTGTTGTGGGCCGTATGGTTAGTGAGAAATGGCATTGTGTTTGACCACTTGAGGCCTTTATGTAGAGAGTATTGTCTCCCGCACTAATTGCACAACGGAGTGGGGTCTTATTCAGCTATATAATGCCTGTTCTTCATTATTTCTATAAAATTCTGGGGAGGTGCTGGCCTCAAGCAGCTTCCCTTTTACCTCTAAAAAAAAAATTAGTCTCTATATCAGCCCCTGATATAGCTGTCACAACCTTGTTGCATTTGGAGGTCTCTCATGCTTGGCCTAGTGTCCTCAATATGATCTCACTTGCAATAGTAAGGCCACTGTTGAAAGAACTTCCATGTCCACAGCCTCTTGTGGAATAACCACCATGATCTTTGCTATGTTAGCCATAAAAGCTGAGATTTGTTTTAGAATCTGTAGCTTCAAATGAAGAGAAAGACCACAAGACTGCTCATGCAATGTGTGCATCCCCCAAGCAAGGTAAATCAGGCAAAGTATCTGAGACTGAGCAATCATGTAATCTTCTATGAAGCCAGCAAGAAAAAGTCTGACCGTCGTCTCTATCATGATATGCCTTCTGAGTTGAATACATGCATGTTGTTTCATATTCATTTAGCTTCTCAAACAAAAGCATTGCTAAGAAAGAGGTCCCTTTCTGCATTGGTGAGTAATCTCATCATATATTCAGAAGACTCGACTAAAATTCTTCTCTTGGGAACGTGTCTCACAAATCTTCCCATTTACTCTATTGCCTTGTAGTACATAATTTCTTCATCATCATCAAGATGTCCATGGTTCATGCATGGACCATAATATTGTCCTTCCAAGTGGCATTTTTGCATACCTCTTTCACTAACTCTAGCTCGGTCTTGATGTACTTATTAGCTTGACCTTCAGGAATCATCATCAATGTCCTTATTAGTGGGCATAGTCGGCGTAATCCAACTTGATCATTAGATCAAAAGGTGTTTTTGTATTTCTCAGTCTCCATGGTAAGGTCTAATGCCACATTAGGAATGAGAGACCTTCATCCTTGAGATGAGCTCCTAAAAAGAAAGGACTTTAGTATTCTAGGTTACTGCAGGTTATTGCAGATTCATCAAATCAGGAAAATACCCTTTGATTATGCAAGACATTGAAACCTAGAATGAGCTTGACAACAATATAGTGATGCTAACAGGCACCTAATGGCCTTGCTAGCAGCGGGCAAGGGCCAGCCACCATTATGCAATGAGCATGGAGCACCTGGCAACACTAGCAGCTGTGCGTGATGGCACCTAGCAACATGCAGCATCTCCTGTTAGAAGAAGTTAAGAAATCTTAATCCTTAATTTATAGACAATTAGTGGAAAAACTACAAGGTAGCACTTGACAAGCTATTGTTATTGCCTATTGGTGCAAAAGTGGGAAGAAAGCATTTTGTGGAGGATGGCGCCAAGGCTATTTATGTGGGCATCCCTTGCCTAGAGGTGTTTTTTGTAGCTTTGGATTAATTGGATGAAGCAGTGTGTCACATCCACTTCCTTCTTGATATTAGTGAATAGAAATCCAACCGGGTGGGAGGAATGGGGGAAATGATTCTACCTGGATTAGGAGTGCAATGGAAGTGCTGCTTGGCGGTGTTGCCATTTGTTGTTGCGGCAGATACCCTTGTTCTTCTACTTCTCGCACTTGCTCAAGGTAGTTATTGTGCTTCCTATAATGCTAATTTGACGATTGAAAATGGAGTGCCTACTGGTGTCAGGTAGTCATTCTCTACCTCTCTAAAAATATGAAATGGAATAAAAGTCTGATCTCAATATCGGTCTGAATGCAAGCATGCAATCCATTTCTACCTATTTTTACATGTATTAAGGTTTGAAGGAACTCTGGTCATGTTTAGCACCGTTTGAAACATGGGTTCCTTGTTTTGGTATCAGAGAGTGGTAAATAGCCAGTTTATTTCATTGTTTCCTTTTTACTTTCCTGTATTTGATCCAGTTCTTGTGTCAGTTTATTTGTCTTCTAAAATAATGAGCTAATCTTAGCAGCTTGCATTTGCACTTGTTTATGAGTGCTTGAGAATGACTTGTAGTTGAAAACACTATGCTTCAAACCTTGTTTGCAGGCATCTTCTTTTAAAAGTTTGAATAGAAAATGCAAGGATATTAATAGAAATCATTTGTTAGTCAAAGTATGCAAATAATTCAGTGAAAATGAAACTCATCTAACTTGCTTTGGTATGTAGACTTGTATATCCGCCCATAGCTCCACCTGGATTCGGTGACCTTGATCCTGGGATTCCTGCTGGAGCCTTTCCTGAAAGGTTTGCTCATACCTATACTTATTTTTGCTTATAACCGAAGTTCACAAATCATAATGACCTATTTCTCAACTTCAGGGGAAGGTTTGATGGAGACATGCTTGTAGGTCTGTCAGCTACCCTTTTTCCAGAAATTGTAGCAACTCTTCTTTATATTTTAATAGTTTAATGTTTCTTTCTCTATATATTTTTATAGGTCCAAATGATCCTCGCTGGATTGGTGGAGTGGGTGGAGATTTCCATTCTCCCGGTGGTCTTGGTGGGATCCCGTAAGTACAGAACCATTTTTTCCTATGCTTATGGGACAGCATAGTTTCTGGTTTTGAATTCTGCTAACTTTTCTGTTAAAACAGAGGTGTCCCATCAGGTGCACGCTTTGATCCTTACGGCCCTCCTGGTGTTCCTGGTTTTGAGCCTGGCCGCTTTGTCAGGTACTCTTCATTTTTTTCTAAGAAAGGGAAATATATTCTCAAAAAGGGCCAGAAGCGTGGCCAAGGAAATTATCTTCTCTATGATCAAGAAATAAAATAACAAGAATCTAATTGGAAATTACATTCTATTAGGTTCTCTATTACCCAAAAAAGACTGATATGTGTTACAACAAGAAGGAAATTACATTAACAGCATTGCAAATGACTTTTGGAAATTTGCCAGCTAGTGTTGAAGGAAAAAGAGATGGAACCTCGGAATCACCTAAATAGGGTATCATCATTTGCTACCTCTGTCCCACATATGCTCGCACAATAAGCAAAACAACTCAGTTGGATTCTAAGGGTCTTTGTTGGGGTCAAAGCTCTAAAGATACAGATTTAGAAGATGGAAATCCAATTGAAAGATGGCTAATTATACTTAAAAGAGTTCCTAGGAGAAAAAAGAAATGGATTACTGCACCAAAGACATCTAGTCCTAGCAATTACTTATTCTGATGCAGATTGGATCGGTATTGTCTGTTAGATTTTGATTGTTAAGGCTCTTGTATACTTGTCTTTCAGGCAATGTCAATATTAGCATGTTTATATGCATATTTATCCTTTCAAATTTATGTGTATTTATGTGTGCTTATTTAGATAGAGAGAAATGTTGAGCGTACATATGTAAGGCCAAAAAAAAAACCTAGCCTTGATGTATGGGGTTAGGTTAGGTAGGTTCAAAATGGGCTGCATGCTTTTATCGATAGAATTCTGCCTAAAATGAAGTCCTTATTTTCCTTAAAAAAATCGGCTGAGATCTTTCCATTTCAGCCTATACCAGTGGAATGTAGATGAATTACATTCGAGCATTGTGATCAAGGGCCATGTGGCATTGTTATAAGCAATAAGATGAAACCGAAGCAGTTCAATTGAAAAGTCTTAAATGAACTCTAGGAACCGTATTTTTGGCTTGGCAAGCATCTACAGTTGACCAGTTCCGTCAAACAGCCTGTGAACAAGTTGGAGATGGGTTGCTTTGACTCTTGCAGAGCCTAAGTGGGGCAATTAGTCCTTCAAATCACCTAGGAACATATGAAGAGTGCATTTCAGATCAACTTGCACATGTATGGCATTACATCCTTGGAAATTTCTCTAATATTAGGTGTGTCTTGTTTATCTAAAGAGTGGGAAAAAAAGAAAACAATGTTTTTTTAAGGGATTTTTACATTCATGCCTCTACAATCATATCTAATTACATTTGCATCGATGAATACTTTACATATACATCTATACCCTTACAAACCTACTAACTAGACATACTTATACTCTCAAGTTAACTTTCCGTTAGTTAATGTTAATGGCGAAAACTATAGATATTAACAAACTAGGGGGTAAATATATAAAGTATTTGGAGTACAGATTAAATTAGGTATAATTAGAGGAACATGTATATGAAAATTCCTTTTTTAATTGTAGGCATGCACAGAAATGTCCTTTGGCTAAAAAAAACCAATGGCTGCACCCTACAAGCGATGTGGCTCCTCGTACACCCAAGGAGCCTTTATTTTTAAGATAACCCAAAATCCCATATGTGCAAATTGAGGGAAATTGGCCATCCAACACAAACACAATCAATCTCCCAGATGATACATGAAGGAAACTTGAACATGGGTTTCTCCTACTAAAATCGAGAGTCTCCGATGTTCGACCATACCTTGATGGACCTCAAGGAGCTTTTGCTGAAAGCAAAATCTGATTATGGTTTAACTGTTATCATGTGATAAGTATTGCTATTGATATTGTTGCTTCAGGACCAGATTCCATTTTTGGCACTACTTTTCTACGTGACTAACCAACAACAATATAATGGACTACGTGACTAACCAACATTTTTACTTGGATTTCTGGATTCATGAATGGTGCATTGCTTATGAACTTTTCCTGCTCCGTTCCTCAGGCGACCACAACGCCCTGGTGGAGGAGGGATACATCCAGATCTGCAACACTTTCAAGGCCCTGACTTTATATAGGAAGAGAAGCGTGATGCTCCACTTTGTTTAGTGTTTTGTAAATGCTTTTTTATCTTCCCACAGCAACTACAATCTAAGATGTTATGTGCGTTACTTATGTGGACATTTTTTATGCGCATCAGAGAGATACTTATTTTCTTTTCTTTTTTTTAATCTATTTTTATGGCAGAAGCTTTGGAGAAGTTGAGTACCATTTTTTTTCCTTGTCCTTATTGATGATTATTGTGTGTCACTTTTGTTTAGGCACAGACATAGACAATGGATGCACTAACATTGTCATGGAGAAGTTGAGTGTTTTGTAAATACAGAAACAAATACGTCCTTCTGTATTTGTGTTCCTAATGTTAGTGTGAAAGAGCTTTGCAATGGAAAAGGAGGCCTTTTCTGATAGCCTTGATACAATATTAGTAAAGAGGGATCCAATTTCAATATCATGGAATAAGTTTGGATCCTATTCATGGGCATTTTACAAATATTTCATTTTATACAAATATAAATGTTCAAAATAATTGGGATTGGATGTGGTTATTAATTTGTGATCGATGAAAACTTCATTCTCAGACCTCGATTCTGCAAGAATTTTGAAGAAAGTGTATCGTTTGCTTCTCTTCAATGGAGGTTTTGTTTTCCTTTATGTATTTTATCTTTGGCCTAGTTCTTCTTTCAATGGTTGATGGAATCTCTCATAAAAAAGGCAGATCTTGGCTTATTTCATCTCTACTCCAAGTTTAAAATAACTAGGTAAATAAATGTAAAATTTTCGATCTAACTTGATGATTAAAGGGAAGTCGAGTGGGGGAATAAAGGTGTGATTCAAACTGCATAACAAAATGACTACAATTAAGAACAGACAATCCCCTAGTTAAATAGGTTAAAACTGAGTTGGCTAGCACTAAAACCATGACAAAATAGATATCAACTAGCCAATCGTATAATAAGTTAATTGAATAGGTAATGAGAACTTCAACCATTCTTTTTGGCTTGAGAGTTTGCATCTTAAAGTTGCAAGCACTTATATGATTGGCAAAAGAATGAAGAGAAGTATCTAGAACCGTTAAAAGGGTGCAAAAGGAGAAGATAAGAGGGAAAGGAAGGGAATGAGAAGAAAATATAAGAAAAATCAAGTCACATTTGATGAACAAGGCAAGTTTGCAAGCATGGATTATTGCATTTAGAGTATCATAACATGAATGAAGATCATTGTTGGAAATGGAACTACAAGTATAATGTGAAGGCTCGTTGAAATCAAGATTAAATTAAGAACTTTCTTCTCACAAAGCTTCAATTCTTGATTCAGTTTGAATGCGTTCAACAAGGTCACAAGGTGTTGTCTATAGCTTCAAATGAAGCTTATAAATCTTGGAATTTCAGTTGTGCACTTATTTTCTAAATAAAATGGTTCGGTTTCCTAATTTGTGTATTTTGAATAAACCTAGAATGGATATTATATTTTGGGTTAATGTCCAATCTAATCTCATTTTATCACCTTAAAACAAATATAAACAAGATAATCTATATAATTTAGAACATGATAGACTTAAAGCAACCTGCTTCCTATAGCAAATATGGATTCATCCTAAACAAATCTGTAACAATCCCTAGTTGACTATGCTAGAGACTAGCCATCTAGCCTTGTTCAACAGATAATTTTGTTTCTGCCACATATGCCCTATTCGATTACACAAAATTCTACGTAACTAGGTGCAACCCTAATTAAGATAGGTAAGGTTTAGATGGGATCTTAGGACAAAGAAGATGAAGAATATTTATATGTGTAGGGTCAAAGCAGATGATTGGGGGTTCCATCTCCATTAGCTGACCTAGCAAGAAACTAGCCAACTAATTTTTACTTCTATGAATTAATTCTCAATTCTCTAGTTAAAGAATTTACATTAATAAGCTTTCTTCAACATTATTCCATTGTCTTTGATTAGGAATGTTTTCTAAATTATCAATTAAACCCCTACCAAACTAAAACCACTAGATGCACCTGACACAACTTGAGTAGAGTGTGATGGCTATTGGATTGTTAATATACTAAACATAATACCATTGCATACACACAAGGAGATACATGTAAGTACTTCAAGGTTTAAGATCTCATCTTAATTTTTCGTGTAAAGTACCATTATCCATTGGATCAAAAACGTACTAAACAACTTTTTTTTGTTCATTTAGTTCTTTCTTATTTCAATCTAGGATAGGGTCAAAAACACTACCGTTGTCATGTTCCTGAGTGTATATCCTTGCAAATTAGATTTTCTACTGTCAATTTGTTAGTTTGATGTAGTTCATACTGGTGACTTGTTGAGTAGTTCATGAAGGTGAAGCGTCTCTCTCCTCTAGAAGGACTCTGCATACTATTTCATGAATTTGGACTTACTCTAATCACCTCGAATTTTGAGAAATGATTTAGAATAAGGCTTGATCAAATGCATTGGAAGTTGGTATGAAGAGTTTCATCACCCCTAACATCAGCATAGCCTTCCTTAGTAGGTATCCTAATGAAGATATGTATGTGGAGCTACCATAAAGTCCTCGTACCTCTAGAAGAGGAAGTGAAGGTCTACAAGCTAAATAAGTCGATGCATGACCTTATAAATAAACATCTGGAAGCTAGAACATCATATTTAATAAATCTATAAAAAGTTTCAAGTTCATTCAAAATGTTGGTAAGGCTTGTGTATACAAGAAGGCTACGGCAATGCAACAGTATTCTTGATTTTGTATATCGATGACATTGTATTCATTAAGAATCATCTTGAACCTTACACATGTAAGATTTGGAAAATGCCTAATTACATAATTTGTTTAAAATGTTTAAGGACCAGAGTAAAATAATCTTGCAATCATCTCAATATGGATTAACAAAATCTTGAAAAAGTACAAAGTGGACTCCTAGAACTTCGATAATGAGTCTCTAACATGACTGCATTCCTAGGAGCGACGACCTACAAATATGGAGCAATAAACAATCAACCAGTGCCAAATAGAGAGGTCAACTAGCAAGAAGATTTAAAATCAATTGGAAGAATGCTAGAAAATTAGATACTATTCTCGTATTACATTTTGATTTGTAATGAGGGTCCTGTTTAGGAGTAGGAGTTTTGGCAAGTCTTGGATCTATAAATCATGGGGCAAAGCCACCAAACTCCGTATACCAATTAAAGATGTGAAAAGATGAGAAAGAGAGACTGTTGTACAAGCCATGCTCTTACATGTAATTCTCGTGATTCATGTCTCAACATCTTTAGCTTCTAGCAGGGCCAGATATCAATTTTTCACTGCTAATAGTCTAACAAAAACTCATCATTTCATGATTACAAATGGCTTTTCATTCACAGAAGAAAAACATCCCAAGTATTTGCAATTGCATTGTACACAACTATATTTGAACTATTAGCAACAGCACAGATACGGTAACCACTGTTACTACATGCCGAAACAACAGTCCCATAGTATCATTTGATGATGATGAATGGCTATACCCAATAAAAACTGTTGCAAGCAAAATGAAGGATGCCCACTACAGGTGTTGTTCCTTTTTCGAGAAAGTCAGAAGTGAAGTTGGTGAGGTTTCACCATCTTTTCTTAGACAAGGAAATTAGCTGCAACAAAAACAAGCAAAGAATGTCAGAAAGTGAGACGTGTATTACTGGCAAGATTGAATTCTACAAAAGGCTTGATTGCCGATAGTGACAGCTATATGACTTTGTGCCGACCAAATATGTTACTAGCAGCAAGGCACTTCCCTACCATTCATCAGTGTGTCTTATCACGGCAACAAATCTCAATCCATCAAAGACCCTAGCTTTCTATTTTATCATATTCCATCGTAATCACACTAAGAAACTGAGTAATCACATTCCAGCCTTTATATGTTGCTTCTGCACATCAATAGTATCAGTTAACTGAACCCCTGAGCATTTAAAAAGTTAGTGACAACCTATTTTCTCTGCCATTGTTCAACATTTTTTCAATGCAACAAAATCTCAGTTCATCAACAATTAAAATTGAAGTATCCCATTTCCCCAGTTTCTGGCTATGGTCAAAATCATAGCATCTCCATCAGTATCAATCTTCCAGATGGTAACTTTGATTGCTACTTCGGTAGGATTAGAATCATTCCTGTATAACATCAAGTGATTGGATTTCAACAAAATCCATTTTGATGAGATTGAGATACGTATTAAACAAAATTGTCAAGACTATTTGACTATTAGAACGCTAGACACCCATCACAAAGAATCTGCATATTCTGACAGTGAGGACCTGCCACATTAAAGATGGAGTGCTCATCAATCAGTAACTGTGGAAGATTATCTGACCTCACGAGCAACCTGAGCAATCCGGTGGCTTTCTTGGGGAGAGTCCAAAACTGGATTTGGATTCTTGGCTTCTGCAGAACAACTTGCCACATCCAACATTCTTCTCGTCTGGTTTTTTTCTTTGTTCCCACGAAAAGTGTCTCCATCCTTGCTTAAAGAATGTTTCAGGCGCTTCCTCTGAAATGTATATTTTACAACCCGACCACCTATGGTACAAGGGGAAGTTCCATTTGTTTCACAAGCTTTCATGCTTAGACTTCAAAGGCGAAACATGTGCCTTCTCAACAGTTGGTTTGCAGCCAAGATCCTCTAACTTCTAACAATTGTTTTGAGCATTTCATTCTGACACAAAAGCACACTCATCCGTCTCTTCAACATTTTCACACTTCAGTAATTGAGGTGAGGAATGACTGTGCAGGTCTTTCTGCAGATTCCCATCTGTGGACAATTTAGAAGATTCCCGGTCAGCTTGGACAGATTCTCTACGTGTAGCATATCTACTCCTGCAGTTTCTCGAGGAAAGTTGCCTTGAGAACCTAACAGGTTGGCCATTCTCACATTTAGTGCTCTTAACTGCCACTTGATTAGACCCATCTCGAATCTTAGTACAAGTCATTTCACTTTCACACTTGGTAGAGAGTAAGTTCCGATTCATGTTGTTTGTGCAAGCAATGGAGGGAGCTTGTGGTGATTTCTCAGCCATTTGTCCAGAAGTTGACGAATTCTGTTCAGATGCTCGAATCCGATCAGTGCATCCATTCCTAAATAATTCAGGCTCCTTACCAATCGTCACTGGAGACATGTCCAAATTTCCACGACATTTCTTTTGTGCAGACAGCTGCTGTAAGGTGTCGAGCTGTGATGGTTTCTTGGAAATGACATCAGAGCCAACATCAGATCCTGAAGAGGAGGGCATCGAGTCAGCTACAACCATTCCATTTTCATCACAGGGAACCTCATCATGCATAGCAGCACCTCCACGCTTATCTGGTTCTCCTTAATTTCATGTAAATAATTATTTAGCTTTTCCAACTCCTTC
This sequence comes from Thalassia testudinum, assembly GCA_037157565.1. Classification (NCBI taxonomy): domain Eukaryota; kingdom Viridiplantae; phylum Streptophyta; class Magnoliopsida; order Alismatales; family Hydrocharitaceae; genus Thalassia; species Thalassia testudinum. The sequence continues at coordinate 63,706,492 of JAZHRO010000051.1, forward strand.
TAAAGGCATTTAATTGTATTCTCAGATTCACTAAGCTGGGACTCAAGCTCTTGGATTCTTCTTAACTGGGAAGATGACACACTTTCCACTTTGCTAACCTGAAAAGTGAACTTAAAAAAATATAAAGAGGAAAGCCTTTTGTCAATTCACAGAGAACAACTAAACCGAGTTTACTTTGCAGAATAAAATGTTAAATGGTCTAAAATGAAGAGAAAAAACAAAAATAAGAAGAAGACAATCAAGTAAACCCAGATATCTAGAGTGATCCCAGGAGATCCACCCGGGCAGCATGCCAAACATGCAATGAAGCAATGAAAAAGAATGAACATCATCTTCAAACAGAATTAAAATTGGATGTTTGAAATCTAAAATACTCGGGATGTTTGGTCAGCAGATTAAGTGGGTTTGCATTATATTAAGTATTTAACCCGTTTCTTAACTCACCTTCCATTTGTGCCAGGTTAAGTGGACTTAACCCAAGGTAAAATTATTTCGCTCTCCTTGTAAAATAATTTTAACCCACCAAAACATCTAAACGGGTTAACTCACTTATTCTATTATTTATTCCACTCTTTTCCTATTCCTCTACTTATTCAACAGGCTTATTCCCCTTACCAAACGGGGCTCGAGAGATTTAACCATGTTACAAAGTGGCCATTTTGAAAGCAAATAGTGAAAGTTGTCTAGGATATCCTGATAAATGTTGTTTCTTCGATGCATGTTTAAACAACAAACAATCCGGCAGAATCAGCAGTCAATGAAAGTTCCACTTCAACAGATCCAAATGGCCAAGATTTGCAAATAAATCAAGAGATGCATGATAGAGCTGCATTGAGTTTTTTTATGGGAAAGGGTTCAATGGATGCTATGCTTCTACAAAATGTCACGATCTGATTTCACGGCATCTAGATCGCAAAATCAGATCTAAAAGCATATCTCCATGGACAAAAGGCCTATAGAAGGAGGCCTCGAGTCACGATTCAATCCCTACGCAACCCAAAGGCACGAAGAACTTATCCGGGGCACCTAGATAACCACCAGCAGCACAAGGAGTTGCTGTTGGCAGCACCACAGAGAGGAAAAGGACCGTTGACGGCACTGCTGACCTTAGTGGCGTCAGTGGCAACGGTGGACAGGCTGGTGGTCAAGGGTGTTTAAAAAACCCACTAATCTTGGGTACGTGACCGAACCCATCATTTTTTACCCTATTGGGTTAGGTATCCATTAAATATGACATGTTACTTCTCGAGTCTCCGTTTGGATACTTGTCAAGACATCCACGAGTACCCGTCATATGACCCATCCATGATGCATCCATATTGCCAATCTCGTAACTCAACTGAGCCAACTTGCGACCCTCCTTTCCTTAGTTCTCTCTGTGCTCATAGCTCAATCCCAACCTATTGACTATTACAACCCTTATCCCTTTAGGCAAATCGGGGAGAGGGGGCTGCTAATGGGGGGCGAGAGTTGGGAGGTGGAGGAGGAGATCGCGTCATAGTCGACGTCAACGGGGGCAACGTCGAGGCTCCCCAAGTCGGCGGATCTAGACTCGATCCAGCTTGCAAAGTCGCAGACATGGTCGAGCTCGAAGGCGAGGAGGCACTTGAAATCACGAAGCTCGAACTGAGAGTAGGCGAAGATGTGGAACGTGACGTGGCCATCAGAGACGGCCTCGCTACGATGGCTTCAATGCTTTTGTGCTTTCTTCCCTCCCGCGATCCTTCAAAGCGACAAACTCACTCCTTGCCATCCTCGGTCACACATGCCTTCCCGACAACGTGTGATGCCCTTGCGTCATTTCCCATCGTCGCTAATGCCTACATAGCCCGGTAGTCGTACGCATTCCCCTCGACCCCATCTTAAAGACATTATTACATGCTTAAAGTTTTCATTTTTTTTAATAAAGAAATAACTACTACTATTAATAATAGTCATCAAAATTTATTTATATGAGATCTATTTTAATTTTAACTTTTATTTTTAACCCTTTATTATTTATTTATTATTTTTTTATTTTTATCCTTTTTATTATTTTTATTTTCAATTTTAAATTTTAATTAATTATTTTTATTTCCATTTTTATTTTTTATTTTAAAATTTTATTTTATTTAATAATATTTTCTTGTTAAATTTATATTTTATATAAAATTATTTTTTATATATTTTTAATTATTTTAATATATTTATAAAAGTATTTTATCATTTTAATGAATATTGTCACATATATTTTTATTTGTTTATAATTTTTTTAAAATTATATATCATGTCTTTATATTTTTTATATTTTAACTAAATTAGTTAATTGGGTACCCAACGGGTACACATGATCCAGTTTAACATAATCGAATATCATATCTATTGAATTTCCATTTGAATGAATTGGTTTAGATCATGACATACTTGAGATTGGGTGAGGTCGAGTCAAGTGGAAATGGAGTGGATACCCGACCCAGAAACACCCCTACTAGCGGCACTGCTGACCATAGGCTAATGACGTTGCTAGCATGGAATCATTGGAAGACTGGTATTTGGTGTGTGAAACCATGGAGAGGAAGATCTTCTCTGTCTCCCTGTGTACTTGATATCATTTTTTTTAAAGGAAAAAGGAAGAGTATCAAATTTGATAATCATCCAAATATCATTAATAATAAAATAAAAGGAACAGACTTACAGTGGATCAAGTCATAACTCCGACAGTCAACTCACCTCCCTTACAATACTCTCAACCCACACTCATTCTGCCCTGAAAACGATAGCATTCCTTTGACACCAAATAGACCACAAAGCGGCCACCACTTTAACCTAACCTGTTATATCCACATCGACCAAGGACCTGAAGGAATCCCACTAGGAATCTGAAGATGTAAGAATCGCCATCCGAACATTAACACTCTGCCAAACCTCCATTGACATCTAACAAATGAAGAAGAGATGATGCAGCATCTCATCCACAAAGCCGCAGAAAGGACATAGCAAAGTTGAATCCGAAGCCTTAGATGCTGCATTGCTAACCGAAGAAGCAAGCCCAGCATTAGGACCACACCCATCTGACCTTGCTTCATGCCTACACAAATCCAAAGAACCATTTTTGGCATGACCAAAAATAGGATGTACTGGTTGTGATTGTGTGTAAATAGGCTGGCATGTAGAATCATTCAGCATAGCCAGAGCTAAAGTTCCAACCTGTATTGGCTATGATTGCTTGTTAAAAAAAGGAAACCCTACATAACTCCCACATGCCATGTTAGCATCCATAAAAAATTCCATCACAGAGGTCTTATGCACAAGGTCTTCCAATGAAGCCATTGATTTCTCCTTAAAATTAGGAACAAAATTGGAAAGTTCCTTGGCACCCAATTCAAAATTTGAATTGAAATGCTACCCCTTCACCTTCCAAATGCGCTCCATCGCAACGGTCTTATGTACAAATACTTCCAATGCAGCCTTTGATTGCTCCCTAAATTAGGAACAAATTTGGAAGGTTTCTTGGCACCCAATTCCAAATTTGAATTAAGAGGTTATCCTTTCACCTTCCAAATCCACTTCATCTTCCTCGCTAGAGCATCGCCACCTACCTCCCTTTGATGACCAGTAAGAAGGGCCTCAACGAAGCTCCTCATTATTGCCACTAGCAACCTTTGAAATCGCAAGAGCCACGAACAACCTTCAAACCTCACTATCGCTCCCCACGAAAAACGTCAGCCCTCCAACAACTCTCCTTGGACATAGATGTGGGATCAATCACCTTCTGAAATGTCAAATCCCCAACATGAATTCACCTTCATAAAGCTTGAACATATCTCCACAACCTCCCGGTACCGCAAATGCAAAGGAATACCCACCATCGAGAACTAAATGGTTGTCCTCATAAGAGAACGCACCTCAATGGCTCCTTCATACAAGTAAGGCAACCACCACCGAATTGCACAATCACCAATCTTCATCTCCAAGAACTTCAAGAGTCCAAATTAGCCTCCCCCAAACCATAAAGAAGAAAACGATTCAGAGAGAGGGAGGATAACGTCTGAGCAAACTCCATCTCAATCTCATGAAGATGCTCCTTGACAGGACCCAAGGGAGCATGCCCACCAACCAAATCTCCGACCAAAGATCTCTTAGAAACTTCGTCTAACCTGCTCCGAAGAAATGCTCGATCTAGCAAAATCTCCAGAGCAGGTGGTGTGGGAGGAGGAGAAGGTGGCTAAGGCATCCTCTTCCTCAGACAATCCCACCTCCAATGACTCACGTCCCTACAAACCATGCAAAGAACAGGATCCCTACACTTAGGTACACGATGTCCACGCTCCCGACACTTGTACCACACCACATCTCGTCGACCACCTGAAATTGCACTAGAGGGGGGTGAATAGTAAATTTATAAAATATTGTAAGACAGAAAATACAATTACAAAAAGAGGCACCAGATTTTTTAGGTGAAAACCCAAAACAAGTGAAATCCACCACCTAAGCCAATCCCTTGACTTAGGATTTTCGATCACAAAGTGATCAATCCACTAACCACACTACTTAAACGAGGGTAGTGTACCTCAATCCCACCTCCGATCTCTAAACGGAGGTTTCTCCTTACACAATGAAGAGACAAAGATTCGACAGGTCGGGTACCCAAACTACAAAAGTATGAATGAAACAACACCTATAGAACACTCCAAAAAAATTAATGACTTCCTTATCTATTAAGCATAAAAAGAACTCCCTGAGAATTTGCAGAATGAAGTGCACCGGGAGTGTGGATTTGCCCTTTAATCAGAGTGTTGGCACAACACAAGGGTAAAAGGAAGCTAAGAGTACTGAGCAAGTGATTTTCTAAGGGAATTGAATCTCAAGAGGTGTGTGTTGCCTAAGAGGGATTGTAGTCTATTTATAGGAAAGTTTGGAACCTTCAAGAATGCTTGAGAGAGGTCTCCTAGCCGTTGGAGGCAAGTCCCAAGAGATTGGGACGAAATCTGTAACGACCCGATTCCCGAATCCCTACGAGACACGAGAATCGGACCGACTCGACTAATCCCAAGACCCAGTCGTCCAACGAGAAAGTAACCAAAAGAGCAGTAAAATAAACCACATTCACCATGTATATAACTAGCAGTAACAAAATACAGCAGTAAAGGAAAGAAACACTATAGTATACACCACTACAACAGTAGAGAAATAAACATAAATATGAACATGAAGTTTACATTAAAGAGAGTACAAGAAGCAACAGAAAACTACTCACTACATCGAAAAGAAGGTACAGAAAGTACTACAGATAACCTTACTGGACCCTACTAGGCCCAGCGCCCTCTGCAGCCGCTGACTCTGGCTGCTCAACACCTGGTCCTGAAAAGGAACAAGGGTGACACGTCAACGAAATGCTGAGTAGAGTGGCAATTAAAAGCTAGAAGAAGCAGTAGAGTGGACAGTAGCTGTTATATTTTTACTTTCTTCTTTTATACTTTTCCATTTATTCACCATTGATTTACTTCTCAGATCCTTCTTTTGATCTTGAATGTTCCTCGTGGGAACGATCTTGATTGCAGTCTTTTCCGAAAGGTAGAAGTAACACGTGGTGCTCTCCTGGCCGGGAGAGTCCCAAGTGGTGGTCCTACCCTCCGTCAACCACCCCAAGGTCGCTGACAGACGTACCGGTGACTACAATACGCGTGATAAACGCACGGATAGCTACCCAGCACTGGCGCGCGGTCAGTCGTTTCCGTTAACGGGTGCGCCCAAAGCACAGCACGGAACCAGTATAGGCCAGAGCCCTCTCAGTAACAGGGGTCTAGCCCCTCCACAGTAACCAAACAGGGGTCTTGCCCCTCCACAGTCCGCGTACCCTCGCCTAACTACCCTGGTTTGCCCAGTGGGCCTAACAAGTCGGTGTAGGAGAGCTAGCAGAACCCCGGGGCCCGTGGGGTAGCTAGTGCTCTCCCTACACTAGTATCTCTCCTCGGTACTGTGTACACGATGGCCAAAAGTCGATACAAAGTGGCAAGTCCTAACCCCGGGTCCCTGGGGCGGCTAGCTCCGCTTTGCACTAAACAGGGGGACAGTCGCTCTCCTTGGTACTCCGTACTCAAGGGCCAGCTCACTTCCCCAATTCTATTTCATTTCCTTTCCAGGAGTTCTACTCCTAATTTCCCGTATGGTTCAAGCTCTTTTAACCCAGCCAATTTAGGTTTCACCGTTCCGGCTTTACGTTCATACAACCCATGTTTTCAAGCATATTTATTCATTCATAACAGGCAGCTGTTAACCAATTTACAGGTAGTTATCATTTCCTTTCTACTTTTCCAAGACTGCAACGGTTGTATATTCAACTAGTTTTTCAGTCCTAGGATTCATGCCGTACCCTAGGATCTATCATTCAATCTAGTTTTCCAGTCCTAGGATTCATGCAATGCCCTAGGATCTATCATTAAATCTAATTTCTCAGTCCTAGGGTTCATGCAATGCCCTAGACTCTATTAATTGTTTCATAATTATACAAATTTTATCAAATAAATTAAAGGGCCACTCTACCCGGAAACCTCCGTAACCCCCAGAGCCGCAACGGAACGGGGACCTAACACAAGGATCAACACAAGTAGTTTCTCAGAACAATGCACAATTACTGTAAACAGGTAGAGAAAATAAATATGGAAAGAACGCAACTCGAAACGCGGAAAACGAACTCCGAACGGGCCCTAAACGGGTCAAAAACGACGAATCTGTCCAAAATCAGACGTCTGGAACCTCTTCCAGACGTCTTAAAAGGTTGATCATGTCGTACCTCAATCTGCGCAGTCCTTCAGACGTCCAGAAGCCTGCTGGATCGCCTGAAGTCAGTTTCCAGACGTCCGATTGTCACCCTGGACGTCTGGAGGTCCTCTCCGTCGTCTGGTACTGTGGCCAGACGTCTGATTCACGTGAGATGGAGAGCCCTCGCGCCCTCCCGAACAACACCTGTGCACACACGCAACCACTCTCATCACGAAAAGGCTCAGAGAACGCGGCAGACGGCTGCATGGCCGTATACGCGTAAAAGGAAGGAGGAAAAAATATTGTATCTGTCAGACGTCTGGATCTTCCTCCAGACGTCCTACGCGTCGTCTGGACGTAAGTCCAGACGTCTTATTTTGGAAAATTTTCCCAGAATCAGCGCCCGGTTCGTCCTCCGCTCGCAACGCACAGCCGCACCGCATCCGCCTGCTGCCCGAGCTGCAGCAGCTCCTCCGCGACACCCCACGCCCGTTGTTCCCCCCGCCGGCCGGCTCTAGCTGCCCCGGCAAGCTCGCACCTCCGCGGTCGAGCTTCTTCTTCCTCTCGCAACACTCCCTCCCACACGCCCGCTGCTGCGCCCTCGCTCGCAGGGAGAAGGAGAAGAGAAGACGGTGGAGTGGGGGTGAGGGAGAGGGGGAGCACTCTTATAGGGTAGCCGCGGGAAGAGAGAGAAGGAAAGCTGCGCCTGCAGGGAGAGAAAACGAAGGCTGCGGGTTCAGTCTGCGCACGCAGGCACGCAGACGCGAACCCGTACGCCGAAAAAATTTATTACCAGACGTCTGGGAAGGGTTCCAGATGTCTAGGACACTTCCCAGACGTCTGGGACACTTCCCAGACGTCTTAAACTGCTTCTGACGCCCATGATCGTAACAAAATCCAACACAAATCAGGATAATCGTGAATCTGACAGCAATATTAGACGTCTAATTTTAGAATCAGACGTCTTGTAAGACATTTGATTACAATTATGGTCGTCTAATACTATTAGCCAGGCTTTACTGTTTTCATTGGATCAAAATAGGGACGTCTGATATATTCACATAAGATGTCTGATAAAAATATTGGACATCTAATTATAAATGGATTCGTTCCTATTTTGACCAGATCCAAACAAAGTTCTAGATTTTAAGGAACAGACATCAGTATGGACGTCTAGAAGCATAAAAAGGACTTGTCTTGGAAATCTAAGAGTAGATCTTTGGTTTCTAAGGAGATTTGCACAAAAATAAATGAGCAACGGTCCATTGATAGACGTCTGGAGACATGTCCAGACGTCTAAAAATGTATTTTGCCTGTTATAAACAGAAGGAAAATGGGTACTTGAATCTAACGGTTGGTTCAAGGACGTCCAGGAAAACTATTAAACGTCCGGATGAGGCTATGGACGTCTGATAGAAGATTTCTTCGATTGATGCCTAAGAAGTCAGAATGTAAAGGTAATGCTATAGGTAATTAGACATCTAAAACACTGATCAGACGTCTTAAAGTTAAAAATCAGACGTCTGATTTGTGTCTTAGTGTTAGGTTTTTGTTTCTAATTCATCCTAAGTGTAGAGAGCCTAAGTTAGTTATTTATAAGTTATGTTCGGGGGCTCTTTACAACATCTCTAAACTCAAATAAAATAAAGATTACAACATTTGAAAGTTTATATAAAAGCCTATGACTTATGATAATACTTATGCTACTCTAGTCTTCACGCTTTTAATCCTCCGACTTGGAAAACTCCATGAAACCTGCAATTGTGTTATTACAGAGAAAAATATGTTACGCTTATGTTTTATCTCTTTTTCTTTACTTTGTAAAATCATTAAAATATTATTTATGAGGGTTTGAACTAACACCACCACCATGCACTACCACCCTCTCATCCCTCATTCAAGTCTCTACCCTCGAAACGCCCTCAACAAATGTCAAGGTTCCAAAAGCCCTAACCTCTTTTATATAGAGAGGCTAAGGGTAAATTACAAGGAATGTCTAATAAGAAATAAAAAATAATGAAATAAAATAAAACATAACATATTCTAACACATTGAAAGAGTTTTTTGATTATGCCATTAATTACGCAGCAATCATAAGACTTAATTAACCTAAATTATGTTAGAACCTAGCAAAACTTGTAAATAGTGCATTGATAAGTTGCATATCGTGCATTGCATTCCTTTACTTAGCTGTACATATAATAATGTGATTTTACTGTGCTAATTGATGATTATTCTTGATTATAGGCAATAAGGAGCTCAAAAGATATCCTGAGTTGAATAAAGTTGGAGTTGGAGCTTGGAATAAAGCTAGGATAAAGGAAGCCTAAAGATTGAGAGAGAGAAAGAAAGAGAGAAAAAGATTTCTTGCTTAGAATAAGTGCAGAAAAAGAACTTGGATATCCCTATCCTATCCCTAGAGCCTTAAGTTAACCTTATCCCAGCACCTATTCCTGAACCACCTTCCTATTAGGATATCTAAGCTCAAAAGCCTAAAACATGGATAACATTTTCCATGTGCCTATCCATCCTATCCTAGTCCTATCCTACTATCCACAACCCTAACCCACCTACCCAATACCCAATCCTCAACCTAGAAACCCATTTAGGCTTATACCTCACTCAATTGACTAAATCTAAGTCAATTGGATCCAATAGAACCTGATTGAACTAAGCCTAAGTTGATTAGACTCACTTCACCCTAATTAAACCCAACCTAAACCCAATAGACTCACCTACATCCAATCAAGGGCATCACTACCTGATTGGGTGCACCCAATTCCAATTATGTTCACATGGAACCCAATTGGATCAATCCTAAGCCTACCATGTTTAATTAGACTCTCTAAGTCTGATTAAACCTGACCCTAATCTGATTGGGTGCAGTTAATTTCAATTAGGTTCACTCAGGACCTGATTGAATACATCTCAGCACACACAAGTTTAATTAGGTTTACTATAACCTGATTAGACTCACCTATGACCTAATTTAGACCTATCCTTAACCTATTAGGATTACCCTAACCCAATTGGACACGCACACCCAATTAGGCTTGAACCAACCTTTTTTTTTTTTTTTGAAAGGTTGAACCAACCTAACTAGACTCAACCTATTAGACCTTAGAGTTAACCCAACCTAATTAGAACCTAACCCTACAACTTAACACTACAAAACCCAACCTAAACCTACCCAACACAAAGTCCACGCAACACAACCCAACTCCTACCAAAAGTGGCGATCAAGAACATATCCTCTTGGCCGCCACCTTATCCCTTGGTCCACCATAAAAAGCTACCCTCCAAGGTCGCTACCTATCTTCTTCCTCCTCGTCCTCCTTCCACCACAGTTGCTCCACCTCCAAGCCTTCTCCCTCCACCCTCCAAGGCCGTCCACCCTTCCTTGGTGACCGACCACCACCACCTCTCCCCTCGCCTGTCCAAGGTCACCAAAAGCTTCCTTGAGGAAGCCCCTTTGGTGCCCTCTTGATAGTATCGCCATCATCCACTATAACTAACTTAATTTGGCTAAGTTTTAAGGTTAAATTCACATAATTAACACATTAAAAGGGTGTAACTCAGTTAGGGCTAAAAAGAAAGGAGTTAATAGAAAAAGGCATTAATTCTAAAATTTTTACGAACAATTATAAATGCAGAATAGCTAGGGGATGAACTTATGGTTAATTAAAGGGCAATTGAGCTTAATTGTCCTAAATGTAAGTTGATACTGAGTAATTTATAATTTCATTCAAATTGAATGTTAATATTTAATTAAATCGACTAATTTCAACCCTGCTTCAATTAAAACAGTTTCGATGAAAATAAATGTAATATAACCTTTTAAAAATAAATTAAAAATATTTTATAAGATTTGGCACAGTCGATTTGACAATCGAAACTTGTTTCAACCTAAAACAAAAATGTAGGTAGATATGTAGTACATTTTTGGGTCAAAATGTAAATTGGCCATGCAAACATCATCAAAATCCAAAATTGAAGTCACCATTAGATTCCTTAGACCTAAATTAGGATACCACAAAAACTTGGGTTCATTTGGACTTCATCTTCCCTTAGTTTGCAATTTGGCCCTTAATTCTCAAGTTTTCTTGCAAGCGACCCCCTAACTTCATCTTCACATTTTCGTCCCTGCCAGTAGCAAGCCATGAATTCGTCGAGCTTCGAGCTCAATTTCCGACCAATCCAGACTTTGGTTGGCCACGACCTCTAAAGAGGAATTGGTCCTTGGTCAATCCCGCATCGAAAGGAGGCGAGATCGTCGCGATTGACCGCTTGTGGAGCTTGCAATCCGTGGTCAAAGGACCCACGGTTTCACGAGTTTTGCGGCGTTCGTTGCCACTCTTCCGTGTATTTCTTCGCGCAACCCTCCCTCTATTTAAGTTCACTATCTCCTAAGGGTACATTTCGTTCTCAATTAACGTGGTTCCCACCTCTTCTTCCTCCTTCCAAACCACCATTGTTGAAGCACCTCGGAGCTTCTTCGCCACCTTCATCCGTCGCCTTATCGAAGAAATTGATAAGGGGCTTCGCTTCCCCTTCACTCCACGAAGCTTCACGTGAAGCTTCGGCCTCTGACATCCTCTCCCTCGCTCAGACCAACCCCCCCCCCGTCATCTTCTTCCTCCTCGAGTTCTATAGGTCACCTCGCTCTCCCATTCACTAAATTAGTTTAGGGCTTTAGTTTATCCAACATCTAATTGCATTTCTGGAGCATCCTAGCTCCATCCGTCCACGCCTCCTCCCTCGCCAACACCTCCACCATTAACGGTGGAGGAGCTCCTATGCCAAGCTCCTTCGGCCACCTTCACGGTCGATTACCATAGGGTTCTTCTTCGGCGTAGCACGTCGGAGCTTTTGGGCATCTAATTGGGGTCTTTCGACCCGTGTTTTGACGTGTAGGTAGATGCCGGGGTTCCCGCTGGAACCCATCACTTTCTCCATCTTTGGCATCCTCGTTCATTGACGTCATCACTGTGGATCGCCGATCAAACTCCCCCATCACCTCACCTCGGCTAGCAATAGGGCTCTTCCCCAAGCCTTTCACCAACCCCATCCACTACGCGGATTCCATCTCCGGCGACCATCACCGGAGAAGAAGAAGAGAGGAGATCTGCTAGCAGGGACCTAAATGAAAGAAAAAATCTGTAGGGACCATTTTGTAAGGCTGCAAAGACCTTTTTACGACATTACAAGGGCAGCTTTGCAAATCTTCTTAGATTTGGTTCAAAACTTGTTTTTAAGTGGTTTTTAATGCTATATTTTGCCAAACATTTTTGTTGATGATGATTTGTGCCTAAATAGAGAAATATGTGATGATTATTTATTTAATACTTTTTATTGAGCATTGATCATAATATTTATCGCATTTGACTTCATATAAATTACATAATAGAATGAGACTATGAACTTGTTTTATTTTTAAGGTTGAAGTCTATATTACAAATTCACGTAAGTAATCTGCACTTAATCAAATAGTGGCATTTGCATATTAGCTTGCTCCTTGCGAACGACCTCGAAATAATTTTATTTCGAGTTATATAAATTGAAAATGTTAATCTTGCTTTAATCAACTATACTACGACGCATGTTTTTGAAAAACGATCGAAGCGAGACAACACCTCTTTTCTAATTCTCCATAGTATAGTTCTTTATATTTTTTCTACATTTTATTAAATAGCAAGTAGATCTCTCTTCTTATTTTTCTTCTTCTTGCACGCCCATCTTCTCCCTAGATCTTGGGTGTGCCTTTCTTGTGTGTGGCGTGTGTAGACGGCCATCTTGGCCTTGGTCTAGCCAACACCACCCTCTATTTGCCAAAGGCTCTTAGGAGCATATCTTGGCGAGGTGGATTTCTAGTAGCGTAATATTTGTATTTCATTTTGCTAAGCATTCTTCTACTTGTAATTGATTGAATATTTCTCTTATGATGAATACAATTTGTTGATTTGAGTGGTATCTTGTACATGTGCTAAATATCAATAGCTTGTGTGCTTCAATTTCCAATATCACCACCATCACTCCATGACAACCCTACCACCAAAGGTAGGGTGGCCATCCACCCTAGCACCATCATCACCATCTTCACGTCCCTGCTCTTCCGCATAGATTAGATTTTCATTATCTCACATTCAAGCATCAACAAAAACAAATTCGCAAAAGGAAACATACAAAAAAAGAGAGAGTTGATCATTTTGATTTTCGTAATAATCTCGGTGATTACTACAACCACGCAATTTACGTCCACTCCCTTTCACACCCCATTCACTAATGATCAATCCACGTCACATATCCCGTTACCATTATCGAGTCACTTCTCTTAGGTTAGGTTCAATTAGAGAAAAAGTAAAATAAAAAAAAGAGAGATCGAATGGTCGCGTCAATCCATGTAAATGACTCACACATATTTTTAAACTCGTTAAACAATGCTAACATGTTTGAAATCATGGAAACGGAGACGCACCTTTTCACTTTCTATATCTCTCTAACACATGCCTTTGTTATCCATGAAAACAAAACAAACGGTTCAATTTACATGCACGAGTTGCAAACTAGATTTCACAATTAGATTTTAGGTTAGGTTAGGATTTAGATTAGTTTAGGTTAGATTAATAACAAGCAAGCATATTTTGAAATCTGAATCAATCAAAGTGATTTCTGCCTCCCAAAGATCTACCGGGACTCATATGGAGTTTTATTATAATTTTTGTTTAGGTTAATTTCATGCCTACACTACAACACAGAAATCCATTTTAGCACAATTTTAAACCTAACGGTCATGACACTACAATCTAAATGAACGAGGCAATACAATCTCGGTTTGATCTTTTACATTATCTTTTAGATTGTTTTGAGCTTCCTATTGTTTCTTGAGGTTCCATATGATTTTCATTTCTTAAATTTTGATTTTTCTTCATTTGAGATTTGTGCAAAGTTTCTATGCTAAAGGCATAGAGGAAAAATTCTCTCCAATAGGTTAGGAAAGGGACTTGTAACCGGTTGTACTACCCTCAATTAAGTAGTGTGAATTTATTTTTAATGGATTGATCAGTAATGACTAATCGAAGAAATCCTAGGTTGAGGAAACCTAAGTATTGATTTTCACCTTAAAGGGTTTCCACCGTCAATCATATCTCTTTTTTATACTTTATTTTCATCTGATTATCTTTATTTTTTTATTTGACCATTTTTGTTGAGGATTACACTATTCAGCCCCCTCTAGTTAGTCAAGTGATCTGCAAGAAATTTTATAGGTAACTAATTGCTACTTTTTGTAGTTACAAATTCTTTACTCAGTTTACACCTAATGTTCTAATGAATAGTTCCCTTGTATGCTAGTATAGTAGGACAAGATGAAAGGCCTCAGTTTACTATGAGGGCCATACCTCTCTTTATATATAGAGAGAAAAAGGGTGAATTACAAAACAACTCCAAGATAGAAAAAAGGTGACCAACGCACCCCTACAAGTAAATGTAAAACAAGAATCAAAATATCTAAGTCTATACTCCCCCTCAAGCTGAAGCATATATATCTATCATGCTCAGCTTGGAACAACAAAACTCAAAAGTAGATTTAGGAAGTGACTTGGTAAAAATGTCTGTCGTTTGATCTTCTGTAGCACCAGCGGTTGTATCAATCAAGCCTTTCAAAATCAAATCCCTAGTGTAATGACAGTCCACTTCAACATACCTGATTCTTTCATGGAACATTGGAGTGTTAACAATGTATGTGGCTACAACATTATCACACTTCATCTCCATTGGGCCAGTGATCTGGATCTTAATGTGCAAATCTCCTAATAATGATTTTACCCACATGAGTTCCACAGCTGTCTGAGCCATCTCTCTATACTCTGATTCTACACTTGACTTAGAAGTGACAGCTTGTTTCTTACTTTTCCAAGTCACTAAATTTCCAGCCACATAAGTACAGAATCCAGTGGTGGATTTTCTATCTATCAAACACCAGACGTAGTCTACATCAGAGTATGCTACTACAGACATGAAAGTGCCTCAAGTAAACAGAAGGCCAATTCCCAGTGCCTTCTTAATATAGTGTTGAACCATCATAGCCTCCTAGTGCTACTTTGTGAGCTTAGCCATGAACTGACTAAGTCATCTTGCAGCAAATGCAATGTCTGGTCGAGTGATAGTGAGGTAAAGCAGCTTTCCGACAAGCTGTCTATACTATCAGCTATCCACTGAAGGTGCCTCCGCATCATAAAGATGTATCTTTGGGTCCATGGGTATGTTTACTGGTTTTTCCCCAAGCATCCCAACCTCCTATAAAGAATCTAATGCATATTCTCTCTAAAGTATAACTACACCATGTTTGCCACAAGCAACTTCTATCCCCAGAAAATACAGTAACAGACCCAATCCTTCATCACAAACTGATTGGCCAACCTCACTTTAATCTGCACTATACCCTCTATATCATCACCTGCGACTATGTCATCCACATAAACTAGGAGAACAACAGCACATTTCCTTGTTTTTCTTACAAATAAGGAATGATCTGCCGGCGACCTTTGAAATCTATCAGCTTCCACCACTTGAGATAGTTTCTGAAACCATGACTCAAGATAGCCTTCTGATAAGCGTGGAAATCGCAAGTTTTAGGAAAACAATGTCGTAGTATAGTCGCGAAATCCCCTTGACAAAAAAATTTTTAATTTAAAGAGACTATGAATCCCAGTCATTCGTCTCTGGGAGGCATTTATGGAAATGCTAATCTTGATTTCGATCTTGTCCTCTCTACTCGTTTAGAAATGCACATCGGTTTCCAACCTACGAATAAAGGTGTTGCCTGTCGCGTTATTAACCTTAATGACGTGTGTGTGCATTAGATAGATAACAAAAGTGAACGTGTGAGAATCAGTGTGCATGATCCTAGTTATGCGATGGTTATTTACCGAAAAAGCATCAATCATTAGGTCATTAATATCTTCATGCACCGACATGCCTGTTGAAAAAATATCAGAATCAAAGCAGGCAACATATTATCATAATAAAGATATTTCAGGCAAGCTCATGGTGATTTTTCACACATAGATATATATATAGAAAGAACTCAAAGATTTTCCATTGATTGCATGATGGCGGTTACAGAGCAAAGCTCGAGGAAAGCTTGTACATGAATGGTAAAGCAAAAACTAGCTAATAGAAAATGCGTACACGTGCAGATCTACGAGAGATTGCACATGCATCATGCAAGGGGGAGAGAGTTACACTACTAAGCATAAAATAAAGCAGAGAGAGATTAGAAGAACTACTTATCTAAGCTATCAGAAAGAAGGGCATTCAAAGGTGGTCTCCAATGGCCTTTGAGGTGGTTGGGAGAAGAAGGGGCGGCCCATGGTAGGTAGGCCGACCCCTGGAGATGTGGAGGAGTGCTCTGGCCTTGGCATGGAGGTGGTGGAACCATGGTGGTGGAGCTCATGGAGGTGCACATGAAGGTGGAGGGAAAGGCTACTAATGGAGTTGGAATGAAGCCAAAATGCTAGATAGGGTCCATGGCCGTCCAAGAGAGTCTTTTTATAGACTCTTGGGTGACTATGGATTTGGCTCTCTAGAGAAGTGTGGAAATCTCTAGAGAGAGCTCTAAGGTGGCCATCCAAGAAAGAGTGTGTGTGGTTCTTAGATCCACAAAATGTGGATCTAAGAGTTGAACATCCCATCGTTGCTATTTTTGGCAACCAAGGTGTCACCAACCATAGAAGATCCTAGAAGGCTCTAGGTGTGTGTGCGGCTAGGTGAGTGCGTGTGTGTGTGCGTGTGTGACCTAGGTGGCTAGGTGGTCTAGTGGTCTAGGTTAGGTCCTAAGGGTTTGGGTTAGGATATGTCTAAAATTAGGGTTTTAAACCCTAATTGCTATAAGGAAAGTGCAATTAAACTTGACACAAGTTTAATTGAGTGAGTGTGAACCTAATTGAAAGTAAAATTACTCAATTAAGTTGGGCTTAGGTCAATTGGATTCTCACTGAGTCCAATTGGACTTGTATGGGTTGAGATCTAAACTCAATTGGACTCTATGAGTCCAATTGACTAGGCAATTGTAATTGACTATGATTTGAGTCAATTAGGCTTAGTGAGAACCTAATTAGGTTCTTAGGAAGGTATAGAGGTGGTGTCCTAGGCATAGGGTATCTCAATTAGGTTCCCAAGGGGTTGGAATTGGGTTTAGGGACCTAGGAACTCAAGATCCAAGCTTGAATTCCAAAATAGGGTTTGGAGAGGGGCATCAGACATCCAATTTAAGTGTCAGACGACTTATACTCAAAAATCAGAAGTTCAGACCTCTTGTCTAGATGTCCAATTTGAGTTAGGGAAGAATCAGGGTTATGTCTTGGGGATTCTGCAGAAATTGGACGTCTGACCAAGTGTCTGGACGTCCAATAATACTACAGACATGGGTTTAAGGTGTGCGGGTTGTGGCTAAGGATCATAGATGCCCAGATAAGGGTTGTAACTAGGGTTTTGGGGTTTCCTAGGCTATGGTGACCTAGTCTAAGGGTGGCTAAGGCTTAGGATGGTCTCTAGGGCTATCCTAGGACTAGGATTGGTCCTAAGTTTTTCATAATTTAACTCTGCCTTACTTTTAATTAATAGAGTAACATACCTCAACCCTTACATTATTTCTCTACTACATTTATTCTAATCTTCTGCTCCAGCTCTACTACATCACCATCTTTAGATCCAGCTTCAAATCTAACTTCAAATCCAGCTCCTGAGCTTCTTATTACTTGCAATTTATATAATGCACTTAATTAGTACATTATATCATTAGTTCATGCATAGCTAAGGGAAAGCAGTAAAGATGTAATTAATGCTCATGTATGCATAGATTACACTAGCTTATGCTAAGTTCTAGCCTAATTTAGGCCAATTAAGACCTATGCTTGTTGCGCAATCACCTTCCTTAAACGCATACACACCCCTCGTGTCTCATACCCTGGTGGTTGTTGCATGTACACCTCCTCATGCAAATCACCGTATAGGAAAGCATTCTTTACATCGAGTTGATGCAGTTGTCAATCATAATGTACTGCCACAGACAGCAAGATCCTCACAATC
Organism: Thalassia testudinum; assembly: GCA_037157565.1. NCBI lineage: Eukaryota > Viridiplantae > Streptophyta > Magnoliopsida > Alismatales > Hydrocharitaceae > Thalassia > Thalassia testudinum. The sequence continues at coordinate 63,724,321 of JAZHRO010000051.1, forward strand.
AATAATCTGACTATAGAGGAGAAAGTATCAAAGAAGTCCACCCCATAAGTCTGGGTGAACCCCTTTGCTACTAGCTGTCCTTTGTATCTCGCAATGCTACCATCTGGATGAAACTTGAGTGCAAAGACCCATCTGCACCTAACAAGGCCAGCTCCTGGTGAAAGTAAGGTAAGATCCCATGTGCCTCTACTTTGAAGTGCAGACATTTTCTCCATGGCCTAACACCACTATGGATGAAGCATTGCTTCTTAATAAGGAGCACGTACTATAGTGGAGACCAGGCACTAGTAAACCCCGAAAAAGCTTCACCAAGATCAGCTGTGTGTAGATATTAGTTAGCTCGTCGCTTTGGTTTTAAATTCTAGACGTTGTAGTAAAAAAAAAAAGCTGTTACCAGTTTACAATTTATTACTCGGAATTAAAAGTTTCCTGAGGTCGAACTCAGGTAGCAAACTATGATTCCAGAAGTATATAAATTCACAATATTGTTTTACAAAAATTAAGACAAAGGAGAGAGAAAAAGAGAGAGAGCAAAAATTCTCTTCTTGGCTTTTTCTTCTTCTCTCTTTTTCTCTTCAGCCAGCTCTCTTCTTCAGCCAGTCTTCTTCTTTCTTCTTCTTCTTTTCTTTACTGCATAGGCTTCCTTTTCTTTCTTTCTTCAGCTGCTAAGTCCTTCTTCTTCCTTCTTCTCTGATTTTCTCCTTTCTTCTGCGTCTTCTTCTTCTTTGCTGCAGAGGCTCCCTCCTTCTCTTTTCTCTATCTTTTTCTCTGGCATGTCCTCTACTCTTCTCTTCTGCTTCACTCCTTCCATTCTTCCCGACGTCTGTTTCAGAAATCAAACACCTTAACTGCGTTGTTGCTACAGTGCCCCTGCTCTTTTCTTTTCTTTAGCTTCTTTCCTTCCTTCCTTCTCCTTTCTTCTTCTCTGCGGCTAAGTCCCAGCCACTGCTCTTCCTCTTCTTCTTCCTTTCTTCCTTCCTTCTCTTCAGCAGCTCCCTGCTCCTTCCTTCCTCACCTGTTCTCTGCACACATACACAAGTTCAGTACAAAACCTACCCTACCTCTTCCCGCGTCTCTCTCTCTCTGAATCTCTCTTGGGTACGCTCTCCCAGAGCCGGGTTATCGGGTCGGGTCGCGTACCCGAGTCCAGGCGCATCGGCGTGGGTGGTGCGCGAGGAGTGCACAGGAGGGTGTCGGGTCGCGCCAGATCTGTGTGATGAGCTAACGGACGAGGGCTGTGTATAGGTGAGGGACCTCACCCCATGTGTATTCGGAGGCGATCAGCTAATATCACTTTTACAATTTATGTGTGGGCGTGAGGCCACACACTTCCGAGGTGGGACTAAAGTCCCACCTCTGCTCCGCACGCCCGCAGGCGAGAAGCTGCGAGCAATTGGGGCAGCAGCGAAGACTCGCCACCCCAATTGAAGGCCTGGGCACACTCGTGGAAGTATCCCGCATTGCCTAGGGCTAGTGCCTGGCGCTGAAGGGGCCTGGAGCTGCTAGCCAAGCATCTCCTGCTGTCTGTTAATGGCGGCAAGGGGGCTGAGACCTGAAAGTACGAAAATGGCCTCACGGCCACATCAGACAGCTCAGGAAGCTTCGCCAGAGGATGGCGAAGGCGGTGCGGGGGTCGTCATGGTGAGAAGTGGTTGTGGCTATGTGCCTAGGGCACACTGCAGAGGTGCAGGTGGGTGTGTTCGAGGGGTGGTCTGAAAGTGAAGGGCTTTGAATGGAGTAGGGGAAATGCTTGAGTGGAGTGAGGGGGAGCTTCCGAGCTTGTCAGCGAGGGGTGGAATGGCCTCTGGAGATGGAGCGACCTCGCCGAAGATGGTGGTCGGAGATGGAGCAAATGGAGGTGGTAGTGGCAGTCGAGGGGTCTAAAGTGCAAATTTAATAGAGGAAAATTAAGGGGAGAATAAGAGGAAGGTTTCTACCTACTTAATCGACGAAGAGGGAGAGGAAGACGCCCGGCGCGTGCCTGCCGGAGCTGGGGACGAAGGTGCCCAGAAGAGGGGTAACGGCGACGAGGAGGGGATCTGGAGACGCCAGCTGGTGCGGCCTGGCGTGGGAAGACGAGGCAGAGTGAGCTATGCTGCAGGTATGGCAGCAGAGCGACGAGGAGGAGGAAAGATCGCCGGAAGCTTGGGCTATCTGATCGGAGTGAGAGGAGATGAAGTAGGGGGGTTCTCTTCGGCCAAATCGAGCTTAAAGGAGACGGCTGCCCCTGCCGCTCCTTATAAAGGTGCTGGTGAGGAAAGGATCTCGAGGGAGCGACGTGGGGAGCTCACTGGAGATGGTCGGAGATGGAGACCCATGCCTTTCGTGCGTTCGTACGAGAGGCATGGGCAGCCACAGGTCACAGGGGAGGGTCCCTGCAATAGAGGATGACATAGGGAACCCACCGTTCGTTCCTGAGGGCGGTCCCCATACCCTGCCCACCTTTTGAGCCAGGGGTGTGAGGGCTTCCTAGCTTGTGTGGTGGCAAAGCCCAGCCCTGTGGCAGACTTCCAGAGTATCCCGGTGGTCAGAGAGTACCCCGACGTATTCCCAGACGAGTTGCCAGGACTACCGCCCGAGCGTGAGATCGAGTTTGAGATCTCACTAGTACCAGGGACCAGCCCCATCTCCACCGCACCATACAAGATCGCACCACTTGAGCTACGAGAGCTCAAGTCTCAGTTGCAGGATCTTTTGGAGAAGGGCTTTGTGAGGCCCAGTGCGTCTCCCTAGGGAGCCCCGGTACTGTTTGTAAAGAAGAAGGATGGTACCCTACGCCTTTGTGTGGACTACCGACAGCTGAATAGGGTCACCATCAAGAACAGATATCCGCTGCCAAGGATCGACGACTTGTTTGACCAGCTGCGAGGTGCCACGGTATTCTCCAAGATCGACTTGAGGTCTGGATACCACCAGTTGAGGATCAAGGAGGCAGACGTCTCCAAGACAGCTTTCCGCACCCAGTACAAACACTACGAGTTTTTAGTCATGCTGTTTGGGTTGACCAATGCCCCCGCTGCCTTCATGGACCTGATGAATCGGGTGTTTAGACCGTACTTGGACCACTTCGTGGTGGTATTCATTGATGATGTGCTCATCTATTCTCGAGATCAGATGCAGCACGGGCAGCACTTGCGGATGGTTCTGGACACACTGAGATGACGTAGGCTGTATGCCAAATACAACAAGTGCGAGTTCTGGTTGAGGGAGGTGACCTTCTTAGGTCATGTGCTCTCTGGAGATGGCTTGGCGGTGGACCCAGCCAAGGTCGAGGCAGTGCTCAGGTGGGAGAGACCATGTACAGTTATTGAGATTCGCAGTTTCCTGGGACTGGCAGGCTACTACAGAAGGTTTATCAGGGGCTTTTCACAGATTGCACGTCCTATGACACAGTTGACTCGGAAGGACGTGCCCTTCACTTGGACAGACGCCTGTGAGGCGTGTTTTCAGGAGCTGAAGGAGAGGCTGACTTCGGCTCCCGTGCTCACCATTCCTGACAGTAGTGGCGGGTTCGTTGTGTACACGGACGCCTCCTTGCAGGGGTTAGGGGGTGAGCTCATGCAGAGGGGTCACGTTGTCGCTTACGCTTCGCGGCAACTGAAGTCCCATGAGCATAGCTACCCTACCCACGACCTGGAGCTGGCAGCTGTGGTCTTCGTGCTAAAGACCTAGAGGCACTACTTGTATGGTGAGACCTTCGAGATCTTTACAGATCACAACAGCCTCAGATACCTATTTGATCAGAAGGAGCTCAACATGAGACAGAGACGTTGGTTGGAGCTCCTGAAGGACTATGACTGCAGCATTTCCTACCACCCGGGAAAGGCCAACGTGGTGGCTGACGCCTTGAGCCGGAAGGCGCCCGCACACTTGGCCAGTTTACAAGTGTAAAGTTGGAGCCTTTTGGAGGAGATGGGCAGTTGGCGACCCCTAGAGTTACGGGGGCACTGTGGGGCAGTGACTGTGACACGACAGACGAGGCTAGAGCTGATAGATCACATCATCACAGGATAGATGGCTGACCCGTACTTGCAGTCCTTGCACGACAGAGTACTGTCAGGAGACCCGAGGGACTTTTCTTTCACAGACCAGGTGCTGCGCCTAAGGGGACGTTTATGCGTTCCCAGAGACGAGGAGCTATTGAGAGAGCTCCTGACTGAGGCACACGGTTGCAGATTCACCATACATCCCGGAAACACGAAGATGTACCATGACTTGAGATGTGAGTTTTGGTGGAGGGGGATGAAGCAGGATGTGGGTGAATTCATGCAGCAGTGTTTAGTGTGCCAGCAGGTGAAAGCCGAGCATCAGAGGCCTGCAGGGCCGCTACAACCACTTCCTATGCCAGAGTGGAAGTGGGAGAGCATCACCATGGACTTGGTGGTGGGCTTACCTCTTACCCAGCGAGGACACGACGCAGACTGGGTAATTGTTGACAGATTGACGAAGACAGCGCGTTTCTTGCCGATCCGAGTCACCTTGGGACCAGCACAGTTGGTAGAGAGGTATATCCTCGACGTGGTACGTCTACATGGAGTTCCGCGGGAGATTGTATCAGACCGGGATATCCGCTTTACGTCCCAGTTTTGGGCTGAGTTTCAGCAGGCCCTGGGGACGCGGTTGAGATTCAGTACAGCTTACCACCCCCAGACAGAGCGCACGATAGTCTGAGCGCACGATACAGACAATTGAGGACCTCTTGCGTGCCTGTGTACTGGACTGGAGGGGCTCTTGGGAGGAGCACTTGCCCCTGGCGGAGTTTGCATATAATAACAGTTATCACTCGAGCATCAACATGGCACCCTACGAGGCTCTGTACGGACAGAGATGTACGGCACCCTTGAGTTGGGTTGAGGTGGGGACCAAGTGGGAGGTTGGCCCCAGGCTGATCCGGCAGAGTCAGGAGGTAGTCGAGCAGATTCACAGGCGACTCCGCATTGTCAGGAGCAGGCAGAAGAGCTACACGGATCGGAAACGCAGAGAGGTGCAGTTCGAGGTTGGGGATCACGTCTTCCTTCGTGTTTCGCCCATGAAGGACCTGCAGCGATTTGGGGTGAGAGGGAAGCTCGCGCCGAGGTTTGTGGGGCCCTTTAAGGTCCTGGAGAGGGTTGGACCCATTGCTTACAGGCTTGCCCTCCCTCTCCAGCTTTCTGGTGTGCACGACGTGTTCCACGTGTCCAACCTCAGGAAGTATGTCGCCAATCCCAGTCACGTCCTAAGCCACGAGAGCGTCGAGGTGGACGACGACCTGACCTACCCCGAGCGGCCAGTGCAGATTCTAGACAGAGCTGCCCGCAGTCTGAGACGGAAGCAAGCACCCCAGGTGAAGGTCTTGTGGAGGAGCCAGCGGTACGAGGAGGCCACCTGGGAGCCTGAGGCGGTGATGCAGGAGCGGTACCCGGAGCTTTTCGCGGGTACGTCTTTTCGGATCGGCTTCGGTCCTCTTTGAGTTTGTTATGTATATATATTATTCTTTCCCGCACCCTAGTTAGCGCAAGTTTCGGGGACGAAACTTCCTTTGAGTTTGTTATATTGTTACGAACAAGGGCATCAGACGTAGTTTAAGACATCTGGGAAGTGTCCCAGACGTCTGGCCAGACGTCTGGAACCCTTCCCAGATGTCTAGTATTAAATTTTTTCGGCGTACGAGTTCGCGTCTGCGCGCGCAGACTGAACCTGCCGCCTTCGTTTTTCTCTTTCTCTCCCTGCAGGCGCCGCTTTCCTTCTTCTCTCTCCCCACGGCTTCCTTATAAGAACGCTCCCCCTCTCCCTCACCCTCACACCACCGTTTTCTCTTCTCCTTCTCCCTGCCAGCGAGAGCGCGAGCGAGCGAGTGAGCGAGTGCGGCAGCAGCGGCTGTTGCGAGCGTGCGGGAAGGAGGAGTGTTGCGAGAGGAAAAAGAAAGCTCGACCGCGAAGGTACGAGCTTGCCGGGGTAGCTAGAGCTGGCCGGCGGGAGAGCAGCGAGCGTAGGGTGGCGCGGAGGAGTTGCTGCAGCTCGGGCAGCAGGCGGACAAGGCGCGGCGTGGCCGTGCGTCGTGGGCGGAGAGAGAACAAGGTCCTGATTCTGGGAAGATTTCCCAGAATCAGACGTCTGGAGGAAAGTCCAGACGTTACACAAGTACAATAATTTCCTACCTTCTTCTTTTTATGCGTGTACGGCCATGCAGCCGTCCGCGGCGTTCTTCTACGCCCCTTCGTGATGAGAGCGGGTGTGTGTGTGCGCAGGTTCTACTCGGGAGGGCGTGAGGGCTCGCCATCCCACACGGATCAGACGTCTGGCCACAGTACCAGACGACGAAGAGGACCTCCAGACGTCCGAGGTGACAATCGGACGTCTAGGAACTAGGACCAGACGATCCAGCGGGCTTCTGGACATCTGAAGGACTACACAGACCAAGGTATGACCTGATCAACCTTTTAAGACGTCTGGAAGAAGTTCCATACGTCTGATTTTGGGCAAATTCGTCGTTCTTGACCCGTTTAGGGTCCGTTTGGAGTCCGTTTTCCGTGTTTCAAGTTGCGTTCTTTCCAGATTTAATTCCTCTACCTATTTACAGTAATTGTATATTGTTCTGAGAAACTCCTTGTGATGATCATTGTGTTAGGATCCCGTTCCGTTGTGGCTCTAGGGGTTGCGGAGGCGCGCGGGATTGCCGATTTCGCGGGTAGAGTGGCCCTTTAATTTACTTAACAAAAATTGTACAATTATGAAACAATTAATAGAGTCTAGGACATTGCATGAACCTTAGGACTGAGAAATTAGATTGAATGATAGATCCTAGGGTATTGCATGAATCCTAGGACTGGAAAACAAGATTGAATGCTAAATCCTAAAGTACGGCATGAATCCTAGGACTGGAAAACTAGTTGAATATATAAACATTGCAGTCTTGGAAAAGTGGAAAGGAAATGATAACTGCCTGTAAATTGGTTAACAGATGCCTGTTATGAATGAATAAATACAGTTGAGAACATGGGTTCTATGAATATAAAGCTGGAACAGTGGAACCTAAATTGGCTAAGTTAAAAGAGCATGAACCCCACGGGGAATTAGGAGTAGAACACCTGGAAAGGGAATGGAATAGAATTGGGGAAGTGAGCTGGCCCTTGAATACGGAGTACCAAGGAGAGCAACTGTCCCCCTGTTTAGTGCAGAGCGGAGCTAGCCACCCCAGGGACCCGAGGTTAGGTCTGGCCACTTTGTATCGACTTTTGGCCCTCGTGTACACAGTACCGAGGAGAGCTACTAGTGTAGGGAGAGTACTAGCTACTCCACGGGCCCCGGGGTTCTGCTAGCCCTCCTACACCGACTTGTTAGGCCCACTGGGCAAACCAGGGTAGTCAGGCGAGGGTGCATGGATTGTGGAGGGGCAAGACCCCTGTTTGGTTACTGTGGAGGGGCTGGACCCCTGTTACTGAGAGGGCTCTGCCCTATACTGGTTCCGTGCTGTGCTTTGGGCGCACCCGTTAACGGAAACGACTGATCGCGTGCCAGTGCGGGGTAGCTACCCGTGCGTTTATCGTGCGTGTCGTAGTCACCGTTACGTCTGTCAGCGACCTTGGGGTGGTTGACTAAGGGTAAGACCATGATGTAAACACATTTACACTACTTAAGATGTCTATTTATGCATGTTCTTAAGCATAGGATTGCATTTCATGATATAAATATTGCATTACATGCATCATCTTGCATTTAGAATACTTTGAATAAAATGGAGGTTAATTGTCTCCTTTTATGTGCTTGGATAGGGCAAACATTTTTCGGGGCCTCGGATCAAAGATCCAACCGTATGGATGTGATCAGGGCGACGATTGGAGTTCAACGACTCCAAGTCGCCCTAATCAGGCATCCGTAGCATCAAATAGTGACCCGGGAACCCTAGAAGATCAAGGGCCAGGATGGTGTAAATCCGAACTTCAGATGACAAATCCAACCACACGGATGAATTCGGATCGACGATCGCAACCCAACAACACAAAAATTGAGTCAATCCGACATCCGTGGCACCATCTACAACTTCCAGAAGATGGACGACCAAGATGGCGCCACGTGGTGCCATCTCAGCCGCCCAAATGGTTACTTGCATTTTGTGAAGGCCCCCACCCAATCGCTCTCCGCCGTCAGATGGAGATCTAACGGCTGTGGTCGCTCACACTTAACAGCGTCCGCGCGACCATTTCGTCCGCGTAGCGCAGCGACGACGCAGCAGCGGGCGAAGCAAAGGTCGCGAGTTCGAGCGATGAGGGGGTGGAAGGCGCGGGCGAGCGGGCACGGACGAGTGTCAGATGGAGATCCAACAGATGCGCGCACCCGATAGCGTCGACGCGCGATCGAACGCGCAATCAGACGCGCGGGGGGCATGCAACGTAGTGGGCGCAGACGCGATCTAAGCCGTTCGATCTCGCGATCGGACGGCTGAAAATCAATGGACGTGCGTGGGCGTTGCACGCGCGAGCCCACGTCGCCCACGAAGGGAGCTTTAGTGACGGATTTATCCGTCACTAAAGACCCCTTATTTATTGTTTTGAAGTTGTAATGTCCATTTTGTCCCCACTCCTTGCAACTATAAAAGGAGACCCCCTCCATACGAAATTCTCATCCCTTCTTTCTCCTCTCTACCCCTCCAAAGCTCAAAAGAAGCTTGTCCCACACCCGGGATGCTTCTTGCGAGATAAAGTTCAATTTTCGTTCCCCTTCGGAAGTGGATCCCGCGACGACGACGGCGTGCTGCTCCGTTCCCGTTCTCCTTCGTCCAAGCGTCGTCCCGTCTGGCTCGTCCTCCAAGCAATCGTCGAGAAGGATAATTTCTCTCTCCCATTCTTATTTACAGCTTTTTTAGTGTAGAATTTTTTGCTTTATAGTGTAATTGATTTTCCGCATTCTAGTGTAAATTTTATAAACTATTGAAATATTGAATGCATGTTCTCTTTCTCTCTTTCTCTCTCTCTCTCTCTCTCATAGTTTGATAGCCCCATTGTAATTATAACGCCTTGCTTAAATAAAATCCTAAAAAAATATAATTACGAAAATAGATCAACGTAGCCTCCCTGTGTTCGACTCGGAATTATTTTCGGTATAAATTTTAGTTGTTGAACACGAATTCTTCGCTTCCGAACTACAACGACAGGTTTTCCAAAACCAATCTCGTAAGCGTAGCGATTCGCAAAACACGTTCAACATTTTGGCGCCGTTGCCAGGGAGGCAACGATTTCCGATCTTTTCTTTGCATTTCTTGCACTTTATTTGTTTTCTAACTAGCTTTCACTCGTGTCTATTGTTTTGCAGAGACCTCCATCAAGGAATCAACAAGTGGTAGACTGGAGTAAAGTGCAGTTGAAGACAACTGTAAGTGCTCCCCCATTCTTTCCCCCTCCATAGATTTCATTCGCCACATTAAATCCAAATCCCAATTAACCTAGGTGTTTGCATAAATCCTAGGAATAGTTTGGTTGTTTAGATTTCCACTCACATTCATTCCACCCTCATCCATAAAAAAAAAAATAATAAGAAAAAGATAATCTTGTGGGGTAACATTCAACAAACACACAACACACACCCACATTCAAGGCACTTGATCAACTTGATTTATTTTCTACTCAACCGGGTTCTGATCTATGGAACCGGTACACACAAAGCAACACATAACAGAGTAGAAATCATTCTAGGTTAATCATCTTTGATTGCCTAACTTAGTGGTGCATTTGCGGCCAGTTGTTTGAGTTGTTTGGGCCGCACCACTTTATTTTAAAACCAACTCATCAAGTAGCTCCTCCTTAGGGTTTTCAATCTAGGTATATTCCAGGTACTCCACTTTCTTTCTGATTTTAAAGGAAAGCAATCTTCACCCATGTTTTACAACTTGGTTTGCCTAGAAACTTGATTGCAATTCACCTAATTTAAAACCCTAAAAGCTACTTAAGCAAGATTTGAACACTAAAATTCACACATTATCAATAATCTTGCTTGAAAACCTTGGTTGTGCACGCACTTACACAAATCTCAATCAATCATTAAGGGCACAACCCATTGTAAGGGCCCATCACATTCCATAAGTACCACAATCCCAGGCCTTAATAAAATTGAGTAGACGTTGGCCTTAAGGTTTGATTCACTCTTCAGGACCTAGTCTGAGATTATTTTCTATTAACCTACTTGTACTGATTAATCTGATGTCTAGCTAGGGGAGCAGAGTCAAACGATCGCGGCTGGGGGGTACACTAGGAACCGGAGGCGAAAGCCAGAGGAAGAACCTTCTCCCCAGTCCCTCCTTCTAACTGGTTGGATTAAACAGACGCAAGTAGAGTAAACCACTTACAGTCTTAAGGCTGGTTTTGGGAGTCAGTAGATCTTTAGGCTACCCCACTTAAGGACAACCTTGTTTTGTTGTGCTGCAGGGTCCCTATCCCCAGTCCTTCCAACCTTCTCCTAGTTTATGCTGGGAAGACGGTCATTGAATCCTCGATTGGAAGGACCGTTAGAACATTCTAGGAGGCACAAGTTAGATTTTGGTCAATTTGATCCCATGGCCGAACAACAGCCTCCTTTGCTTGAAAATCCACAGGAGGAATTTCGAAGGCAGCTGGAACAAATGCAGAGAATGCAGGAATGGTTCCAGAGAATGCAGGGCGCTCAGCCCTTGAAGGATTTTTATGATCCTTCGAATTACGGGGAACGTCCCGGCGTCCAGATTCCAGCCGGTGACGTAGAAATCAAGCCCTAGGTGTTAAGCCTGATTAAACATTATCATGGACTTGGCTCCGAAGATCCGTTTCAGCACTTGGAGGATTTGACCACTTTGGTCCAGACCACCAAGGCTCGAAACGTTAACGAGGAGCAAATGATCATGAGGCTCTTCCCCCACTCTCTCAGGGATAAAGCCGCGCATTGGTATAGGACAATAGGAAGACCAATTACAACTTGCAATGAGTTGAAATTCCTCCCAGTCAGTCGTACCAATGCTTTGAGACGGGCAATCACTACTTTTACCCAGCGGCCAGGGGAGCAGTTTCATGTGGCCTGGGAGCGATTCCAGGACTTATTGCGGAGGTGTCCACACCACGAGGTGCCGAAATGGTAACTCGTGCAGATCTTCTATCATGGGTTGAATGAGCAACTCAGAAACCATGTGGATGCTTCTTGCGGAGGCAATTTCCTCAATAAAGATGCAGATAGTGCACATGATTTATTTGAGGAAATGAGTGAGAATTCAATTAATCATGCCTCCATGGATACTTTTAACCAGTCCCAGCAACCCAGATCAAATGTCAATGAAGTCCATGACTCTCATTCATTTGATATGGAATTGATTTGTAATAAACTTGATAAGGTGGACATGGTTGCTAAGAGAATGGAAGAGTGGATGGCTGGCAATTCTATGAACAACTCTCAATCCACTCAATCCCAAAATTCGGGATTCCATTCCTCACGAGCTCCTTCTGGACGGGAGTTCATGAATCAACTTGATGCGACTCAATCTATGAGTCAGCATTTCTCGGAACCCCATGGGTTCCCAACTGGGGCCTTTGATCCCAGTTTTTCTGATCCTTCCCTTTCATTCTCTCCATCCTCACCCTATGAGGATGTTTGTGCTGTACAAGAGAATGTTAGATCCAACCCCTACTCGAATGCCTATAATCCAGGTTGGAGAAACCACCCTAACTTCTCTTGGAAAAATCTGGGGCAACAGACCCAATTCTGACCCAGCAACTATGCTCTGCAACGACTAATGGGTCAAGGTCAAGTATATACTCAGTTGCCTCCGAATCAGGTCAATCAGCCAACTTGGAATGCCCGTCAACCTGCAGGGCAGGCAGATTTGAACCGTCAAATGGTAGAGATGCAAGGATCTATGCTCCAGCTTATGCAGCAAATGAAAAACTCGCTGGACAACTTGCAATCCGGGCTCATTGCTAACTCTCGTCAACCCGGATCTCTACCATCCCAACCCGTACCCAACCCGCGAAACATTATAAATTCGGGCAATCAAGCCCAAGGGTACGGAAATCAGAGGGACCTGCACGCACATGCTCAAGTGGTTGAGCAGGGTTCCTCGTCTTCTTCTTCTGCTAATCAACAATTCATGGTCAATCAAGCCCCTCCAATCTTTCCTAACCCTCCCTAAGACCCAAATTCTTACGCTTCTGCAAATTCTGTCACTTTGAGGAGTGGTAAGAAGACTCAGGATCCACAACCACACTATTCTGATCTTTTGAATACTGAAGAATCTGAGGAGAGGAGAATTCTAGAGGAGAAATCAAGGCTCAGGAACCTGATTCCAAAGATCTAACTCATGTTCCTTTTCCTGAATCCTTAGCCAAAGCAAAGAAGAAGAAGTCTGTTAATAGCAATGAGGAGCTTCTGAATTTATTTAAGAATGTTGAGATCAATATTCCGCTCCTTGATGCTATCAAGCACATACCGGCTTGTGCAAAATTTTTAAAGGAATTATGTACACAAAAGCGTAAGTCGAGAGAATCTGTTCCGAGGAAGGTGGTACTCTCCGAGCAGGCTAGCTCTGTTATCCTGCACTACCTCCCTCAGAAAAAGAGAGATCCTGGTGCTCCTTTGATTTCTTGCATTATCGGAGATTACACATTTGATAGAGCACTTTTGGATCTCGGTGCATCCATCAACCTAATGCCGACTTCTCTTTATGAGAAGTTTGGGTTAGGTGAACTTCGGCCAACTTCAGTAACGCTACAGTTAGCGGACCGTTCGGTCACAAACCCGCGAGGCATTATTGAAGATGTTATAGTTAAGGTCAAGGATTTCTATTTTCCTGTAGATTTCCTTGTCCTTGACATGGATGTACCAGATAATCTGAGGAACACGGCCATCATTCTGGGGCGTCCGTTCCTGGCTACCGCAAAGGCCAACATTAATTGTGAAAGCGGTAGCATGGAAATCGCCTTTGGGGACCAACGAATGAAATTGGATATTTTTAAGGCGATAAACAAATTTGAGGATTGTGGATTTATTGAGGAACTTGATGAGAATAATGTTAATATTGAAACTTGTTTGACAGTTTCTTCAATTGAAAGTTCCTCTTTGGTTGATGAATTTGACCCGCAACCCTCTAACCTGACATCTTCGGAAGAGGTTACTGATTTTGTTCACTCAAAACCTCTTCCTCTTGTTGAATCTTCAGCATCTACCCTACCATCAATCATTACCCCACCCCAGCTTGAATTGAAACCATTGCCTGATAATTTAAAATATCAATTCTTAGGACCGCAGAATACGCTCCCTTTGATTATTAGTGCTAAATTGACAACGGAGCAGGAGATTAAATTGATTAAGGTCCTAAAGGAACATAAGGAGGCAATTGGTTGGACCATTCATGACCTCAGGGGGATCGAGCCATCTTACTGTAATCATAGAATATTTTTGGAAGATGGATCCCACCCTTCTCGCCAGATGCAGAGGAGATTGAATCCAAATATGCGAGAAGTGGTCAAAAAGGAAATCATCAAGTGGCTCGATGCAGGAATTATTTATCCAATCTCTATCAGTCCCTGGGTAAGCCCCGTTCAGATTGTTCCAAAGCAAGCCGGGATTACTGTTGTGACTAGTGAGAGAGGTGAATCTGTCACAACTCGTTCAGCTTCCTCTTGGAGAGTTTGTATTGATTACAGGAAGTTGAACACAGCCACTAAAAAGGATCATTTTCCACTGCCCTTCATTAATCAAATCTTGGAAAAATTAGCTGGGCAGAAGTGCTTCTATTTTCTTGATGGCTACTCGGGATATAATCAAGTTCCTATCCATCCCGAGGATCAGGAAAAAACTACTTTCACCTGTCCCTACGGAACCTTTACTTTTCGTAGGATGCCTTTTGGGTTATGCAATGCACCTGCGACTTTTCAAAGGTGTATGCTAGCCATATTTTCCGACATGGTGGGAGAGTTTATGGAAGTCTTCATAGATGATTTCTCTGTTTTCGGAGAATCATTTGACTCTTGTTTGGCTAATTTAGAAATGATTCTTAAGCGATGTATCAAGACACGACTGGTCCTTAGCTGGGAAAAGAGTCAGTTCATGACCTAAGAAGGCATCGTTTCGGGTCATGTAATCTCTGAACGGGGAATTGAAGTGGACAAAGCTAAGGTTGATGCTATCGCTAAACTTCCTCATCCCACATCTGTTAAACAAATCAGATCATTTCTTGGCCATGTGGGATTTTATCAAAGATTCATCAAGGATTTCTCGAAGGTTGCTCGTCCTTTGAGCAATCTTCTTGCCAAAGAAACGCCGTTTGTTTTTGACGAATCATGCCGAAAGGCATTTGATTTTCTGAAAACGGCAGTCACCTGTGCTCCAATTTTGCAACCACCAATTTGGACAGCCCCATTTGAGATCATGACCGACGCTTCTGATTACGCGGTCGGGGCTGTCCTGGGTCAGAAAATTGACCGAAAGCCCTCTGTAATTTACTACGCTAGTAAAACTCTGGATGAAGCCCAGAGGAACTATACTGTTACTGAAAAGGAATTACTAGCTGTAGTATTTGCTTTGGAAAAATTCAGGGCTTATCTCTTGGGGTCTCATGTTATTGTTTATACCGACCACTCGGCCTTGAGACATCTCTTGGCTAAAAAGGATGCTAAACCCCGGCTTATTCGTTGGATTCTTCTTCATCAAGAATTTAATCTTGAAATCAAGGATAAAGCCGGGGTACAAAATGTGGTAGCGGATCATTTGTCGAGACTCCTAGGTGATTCTTCTTGTCCGGATATTCCGATTGCTGACACTTTTCCGAACGAAACCATTCTTACAGTTTTAGGTGTCCACTCCCCATGGTTTGCTGACATTGTTAACTATTTGGCCGTTGGTCAAATCCCCCAGGATTGGACCAAGCAACAACGAGATAGACTCAAATCTGAGGCCAAATACTACTTTTGGGAGGACCCTGAACTGTATCGCATCGGCTCTGATCAGATTATTCGCCGATGCATACCGGAGAATGAATTCAACAGTATACTCGAGTTCTGTCATGCATCTAGGTGTGGTGGACATTTCTCCAGAAGAAAGACGGCTGCAAAAATCTTGCAATCTGGCTTCTATTGGCCGTCTTTATTCAAGGATGCCCAGGACTTCTCAAGGTCATGTTCTCGGTGTCAATCACTCGGGAACATAACTAAGAGAGACATGATGCCCCTAAACCCTATTCTTCTTGTAGAAATTTTCGATGTTTGGGGCATCGATTTCATGGGACCCTTTATCCCTTCATTTGGACATTAGTACATTCTTGTTGCTGTTGATTATGTGTCCAAATGGATTGAGGCAATTCCCACCCGAACCAATGACCACAAGGTGGTCATCAATTTTGTCAAGAAAAATATCTTCAGTAGGTTCGGGATTCCGAAGGCTATCATCAGTGATGGTGGCACTCATTTTACTAATGCCCAATTCCAGAATTTATTGGCCAAATACGGGGTTAATCATCGAATTTCCACACCTTACCATCCCCAAACGAATGGACAAGCCGAGATCTCCAATCGAGAGATCAAGAACATTCTGCAAAAAACGGTTAGGCCTGATCGTAAGGATTGGACTCAAAAGCTTGAGGACGCTCTTTGGGCCTACCGTACGGCGTATAAAATGCCCATCGGCATGTCTCCATTCCGTTTGGTGTATGGAAAGGCGTGCCATCTACCCGTAGAGATTGAACACAGGGCATTCTGGGCAATCAAACAATGCAATTTACATCTGAATCTAGCTGGAAAGACCAGGAAACTCCAACTATCTGAGTTGGAGGAGCTTAGAAATGATGCTTATGAGAATGCCAAGATCTACAAGGCTCGGACCAAAGCTCTACATGATCAATTGATTTCCCGCAAGAGCTTTGAGCCAAACCAGAAGGTCTGGTTATTTGATTTTAAACTTAAGCTCTTTCCTGGTAAACTTAGATCTAAATGGAATGGCCCATTCATAATTGATCAGATTTTTCCTAATGGTGCCGTTCAGATTTCTGACCCAAAGACGGGTAACACCTTTAAAGTCAACGGTCAACGTTTAAAGCCTGTTGTTGACCGTAATCTTCCAGAACCCGTCTCAGACTCTATTGCTCTAGCCATTCTGTGACTTCTTTGGCTGGACTTCGCCTAGCTGACGGCATTAAACTCAGCAATTGTACATATGACACAAGGCTGATACGAGCTTCATATCCAGGTGACATCTTTCATATTCTACCCTTTCTTTCATGTCTCTTTTTCAATGAGGACATTGCATCAGCTAGGCATGGGGTTGGATTCATTCTTGAATTATTTGGTCAACCTTGTGAAATCTATGTAAATTGTCTCTCTTCTTATTTTAAAAAATAAATAAACAAATAAATAAAATTAAAAAAAAAAATAGGAAGGATTAGTTGGACATTAGGACTTTTCAATCCTAAGAAATTTTACATTAGGATCTGAATACAAAGACCCCTCAGGTCTTTGGACTTAATTAGCCTGTGTATCTACTAAAATGTGGATTTGTTTTTGAGTCATCGCCATCTTAATTCTATTATAATTGGAATAAATAAGTTTGGGTGATAAGTACACGACTTATCAACCCGCCCTCTGATTTGAGGGAATTTTGAGTTTTAAGCATCTACACACTTTCTTTGCACTGACTCGTTGTTCGGCAATTTTAACGGAAATTGGGTAGCTAATAAACCTTCTAGGGTGATATGGCTGACAAGTTATCGTGGGTAACAGCCCATAGGTAGGTTGTCCAGAGCCCAGTCACTAGACCTTTCTTAGTTTGCTGCCTTTAGGTAAATCTTAGACTAGGGAAGCCACCTACTTTAAAAAAAAAAGGAGAAAAGAACAAAAAGAAATAAGCCACACTTCGCCGCACGAGTATGGCTGGCAAGTTGTCGGTGGTAACAACTCATCGACCGGTTGTCCAGAACCCAGCTCAGAAAATGCACTAAAAATTCCCAAAACACTTAGGAAGAAGCGGAGAAGTAGAATAAACCGGGGAGATATACACTGGATTCACCCTTGTGTTGACCCCGTAAAAAAATAAATGTAGGGAGAAAGCTACCGGTTGTAAAGATACACCTTTAAGTAGAATTCTGGTTAGGTCACCTAGAGGCGTAGAAATCCGAAGTCCGTTCTAATTACCGGTCAACGAGTCTATCACAATCACAATAAGCTGCTTAAAGCTTAGGGTTCTCATCAAATTTTGGGTGAGTTGAATGGCCGTAAAAAGCCACTCTTAAACCCAAAAATTTGAAAATAAAAAGCCATAAAACCGAAATTATGACTCTAAGATCGCCATAATCAGGCATCCGTAGCATCAGATAGTGACCCGGGAACCCTAGAAGATCAAGGGCCAGGGTGGTGTAAATCCGCACTTCAAATGACAAATCCGACCGCACGGATGAATTCAGATCGACGATCGCATTCCAATGACACAAAAATTGAGTCAATCCGACATCCGTGGCACCATCTACAACTTCCAGAAGATGGACGGCCAAGATGGCGCCACGTGGCGCCATCTCAGCTGCCCAAACGGCCGCTTGCATTTTGTGAAGGCCCCCTCCCGATCGCTCTCCGCCGTCAGATGGAGATCCAACGGTTGCGGTCGCTCGCACTTAAAAGCGTCCGAGCGACCATTTCGTCCGCGTATCGCAACGGCAACGCAGCCGCGGGCGAAGCAGAGGTCGCGGGTTCGAGCCGCGGTGAGGGGGTGGAAGGCGCGGGCGCGGACGAGCGTCAGATGGAGATCCAACGGCTGCGTGCACCGGATAGCGTCGACGCGCGATCGAACGCGCAATCAGACGCGCGGGGGGCGCGCAACGCAGCGGGCGCAGACACGATCTAAGCCGTCCGATCTCGTGATCAGACGGCTGAAAATCAATGGACGTGCGCGAGCGTTGCGCGTACGAGCCGCCCACGTCACCCACGAAGGGAGCTTTAGTGACGGATTTATCCGTCACTAAAGACCCCTTATTTATTGTTTTGAAGTTGTAATGTCTATTTTGCCCCCACTCCTTGCAACTATAAAAGGAGACCCCCTCCATACGAAATTTTCATCCCTTCTTTCTCCTCTCTACCCCTCCAAAGCTCAAAAGAAGCTTGTCCCACACCCAGGATGCTTCTTGCGAGATAAAGTCCAATTTTCGTTCCCCTTCGGAAGTGGATCCCGCGACGACGACGGCGTGCTGCTCCGTTCCCGTTCTTCTACTTCGTCCTGCTTCGTTCTCCTTCGTCCAGGCGTCGTCCCGTTCGACTCGTCCTCCAAGCAATCGTCGAGGAGGATAATTTCTCTCTCCCATTCTTATTTACAGCTTTTCTAGTGTAGAATTTTCTGCTTTATAGTGTAATTGATTTTCCGCATTCTAGTGTAACTTTTATAAACTATTGAAATATTGAATGCATGTTCTCTTTCTCTCTTTCTCTCTCTCTCTCTCTCTCTCATAGTTTGATAGCCCCATTGTAATTATAACACCTTGCTTAAAGAAAATCTTAAAAAAATATAATTGCGAAAATAGATCAACGTAGCCTCCCTGTGTTCGACCCAGAATTATTTTCCGTATAAATTTTATTTGTTGAACACGAATTCTTCGCTTCCGAACTACAACGACAGGTTTTCCAAAACCAATCTCGTAAGCGTAGCGATTCGCAAAACACGTTCAACAGACCACCACGGGGGACTCTCCCGGCCAGGAGAGCACCACGTGTTACTTCTACTTTTCGGAAAGACTGCAATCAAGATCGTTCCCACGAGGAACATTCAAGATCAAGAGAAGGATCTGAGAAATAAATCAACAGTGAATAAATGGAAAAATATCAATAACGAAAGTAAAAATATAACAGCTACTGTACACTCTACTGTTTCTTTTAGCTTTTAGTTGCCACTCTACTCAGCATTTCGCTGACGTGTCACCCTTGTTACCTTTTCAGGACCAGGCGTTGAGTAGCCAGAGTCAGCGGCTGCAGAGGGCGCTGGGCCTAGTAGAGCTCAATAGGGTTACCTGTAGTACCTTCTGTACTTTTCTTTCTGCTGTAGTGAGTAGTTTTCTGTTACTCCCTGTACTCTCTTTATTGTAAGCTTCATGTTATGTACATGTTTATTTCTCTTCTATTGTGGTGGTGTCTACTGTAGTATTTTCGTTCTTTACTGTTGTATTTTGTTACTACTAGTTATATACGTGGTGAATGTGGTTTATGTTACTGCTATTTTTGTTACTTTCTCGTTGGACAACTAGGTCTTGGGATTATTCGAGTCGGTCCGATTCTCGTGTCTCATAGGGATTCGGGAATCGGGTCGTTACAATTAATGATTTCCTCAAGAATCGGAGTCATATTTTCACCTTCCAGTATATGTGAATTAATGGTGGACTTTAAATCACATTTATTTGATGGCAGGGTCGAAGCAACTGAATCATTATCACTAATTTCATCCCCGAATTTCTTTTGGTTCACTTAAGTTTTTGTCGGGGTGTATATGTGATTCACCAGTAAGGGGAGGCGTTACTTCAGCATCCTCAATTACTTCTGAAGGAAGATCAGTCTTAATGTTTTGGAGTAAGCCTATATCTCTCAATTCTTTGTTCTTCTCACGGCATAAATTCTCAATTGGTATATATTGTCCCAGAGAGTCTCTCTTAGGTTCATCAATCGTGTGTTGGTCCTCCTCCAACTTAGACTCCGTATCTTCCCAATTTTGGGGAGGATGACTTTCAAAATCAAAAGAAAGAAGGAATCTAGGTCTCACCAGATCATTTATATCCTTAGGGAGTACGTCCTCAAATAACACATAATTCCCCTAAGATTCACTCCAAACTCTAAGCCCAGGTTCCTCCATTGGGTCATCATCCTCCTTAAAAATAGACTCTTTGTATCCTTATGACAAAAAATGATCAAATTCATCCTCCATTCCCTTAGGGTCACCTTCATTGGGCACATGTAAATCCTTAGAATGCTGAATCGTAGGTGTTGGTTGCCTAAGTGGAGGGTCGGGATTATGCTCACTAAGGGTAGAAGGGGGTTCCACCACATGATTAATAGGGGAAGTGGCATGAACAATATGACCTTGATCTGGGGTATCAGGGGTAGGAAAAATACTATCAGTGGGGTCAAGGTCCTCAAGTGGTACCATCTTCCCTTTCTTTTGACTCCAATATAGCTCAGGTGGACAATCATTAAGATAGTTCTCCTCTAGTGGCCGTGTCTCATGAGGAGCGTCTAAGTGATAGCTACTCAAAACGGGATCCCTATTATCAGTTGTTTCCTCATAATCTTTTTTATGATCACGGTTGTACGGGTACGGATTAGAATTAATAGTAAGACAGTAACTAAGCTGACGAATTTGCTCATTCAATTGTTGACTATTCCTCAACATCTCTCCCATAGACTCCATCATTGTATTTTGTTATTTTTGCATTTCTATCATAAAAGTGGAGAGGTTGCTATCAGATTGGGGAGGATAGTTAATCTCAGGCTCAGGTTGCCTAGGAGTGTTAGTCCAACCTTGACAAGAAAAATCAAGAAGGGTGGGAGGGTTGGGTGCTTGCATAGTAGTAGGGATTCAAGGGGTGGAAAATCCCGCTCCAAGGTTCTGCTCAAAAGTGGAAGTTATCGGGCTAGTACTCCCAGGATAGGAATATGATTGATCCCAAGAATTGTCATTGTACCCATCAAAGGATGGATATGCTCGAGGCATGGGACCTTGATTAAAAGATGGGAAGTATTGACTCTAATAATCTAAATGATAGGAGTAATGGTGATCCATTTCTTAAAGCCAAACAGGTTTAACTCTCTTAGAACTTAGAAGAAATCAAAATAAAAATAAAAACTTCCTAGAGAGTTCTACCATTGTCAAAACAAATGCAAATACAGTGGGATCCATTTTTAGTAGATTCTAGGTCTTAGAATTAAATATTCAGTTGGTGGCCAAACAAGTTTTGCAAGAATTACGCTTCCTAAGCCGACCTTGGTTGGTACCTACAACCTACTCGCAAGGGATGGAAGTCTCGAATAGAGCCCATGCATAAGGAACCGTAGTAACTTGGTCGATAGGCTTGTTTATTTCCGACTAACTTCCCTTGTGGTGCAAAGATGAGAGGTAGAAATTTATCTAGTGACCTTATGTATGATGTGCACAGTGTCTCAAGTGTGCAATACACGTACGCATTTTGTGTTTTAAAATCCTGCAAACAAGTCCTTTCGCACGGAATTAAAGTCATTGATTTTAAAGTTCAACCTCTTAGCAGTCCCAACTTCTTAAAGTGACCACAGAATTAATTAGATTCAAATATTTTAGTGGTCTTAGATTTAAGTCCAATGCGGATGTATGACAGGTAATTGATACTCAAGAAAAGGCGTATCCTACTCCAGCTGCGATGCAATTAAGATAAACTAGATACTGCTCATTCAATCCTAGATGGTTGCCCTATAGATATGCAGCTTCTAGCAGGCAGTTTGAATTTTTCTTTTTTTTTCTTTTTCTTTTCTTTTAATAAGCAAACAAACCTAATTTAATTTAACTAGCTAATTAACTAACGTGTAGTTCAAACAATTCAAATAAGCCTATAATCTAAATCAAATGGGAACACGCACCCGAAAAGACGCTCCCACATACAAGAGCGATAAGGATAAAAAGTACTAGGAACACATTCCCAAAAATGCCCAACACGGGTCCACAAGACAGAAATTAAATGTCTAACATCTATCTAACCTGAGGTAAATCTAAAAGAAGCAAATAGATCTTCGGTCGCCAATCCTCCTTTAACGTGTGTGGAATCAAGGCCCACGTGCTCTTGTTACTGCCCTCTAGGTGGCATTAAGGTCCACCAAAAATATCGTCTCCACCGCGTGCTCCTTCTCACAAATGTACCTCGCACAGAAGAATAGAGAATGGTCAGATAAATGCGCACCTTAAAATAATCAAAAATAAACCAGGTGAACTTATTGCATCGGTTGCCTCCTCGACAACGGTGCCATTTGACAACGAGATTTACGCTTAATTAAGATGATTGCAATAAAAAGATGTGTCGTTGATGTATTTTATGTGGTGGAAATCTTGTATCAAAAATTCATTAAATCTAACCACAATGATTAAGATGTCATATTCACATGGAGAAACAGATCAATAAATTCATGAATGTTTTGGCCTTGTATTCATCCAATCGAATGCGAGATTCGTGCTCAAATCTGATGCGCAATGCGACGAAAAGAAGATACACAATAACTCAAAAATGTAAGGTTACATGCGTAATTTTTCCTCAATAAATATGTGATCAGTAGTGGCATCTCATGTAATTTCAAATTACATGTGTGCTCGCGAGGAGTTGTGAAAATATGAATCCAAATCCAATGTAAAATGATGCACATAACATGAGTCAAGCTAATATAAGAAAGCATAAGTGCACCGTTGCAACTTCACCTCAATATAATAATAAAAAAACCAAAAATGAAAACCCGGCAATGGCATTGAATGTAAATTCTAATTAGACCCAAAACAGAGGATTTCTTTCCTTTGATGGCACGCGAGAAAGAGGGAACAGCTGGCCGTGAGAAGCTCCGAGGAGGTCAAGCATGCAGAGAGCTTCGTGATGGTGGTCGTGGCGTCAACGAAGACAGTCGAAGCTTGCCGGTCGGAGCTAGGGAAGCCGCCGGCGGTGAGGTTCCCGGGCCGGCCGTTGAGTGGTCGGTTGGTGCGGCCGAAGGCATGGTCAAGGTCATTGTGTCGAGGAGAGTGCGGAGGAGTCAATGGCCCGTCAAACGGATAGTTGTGGTGACGGTTGCGTGGAGAGGGGCGATGTCGGTGTTGGGTTCTTTTCTATTGGAGAAGACGAATGAGAAGAGGAGGCCAACCATGGCACGCGGGCGTGCACATGCGTGAAGGCATGCACATGGCTGTGGCTGTGGCACTACGAGTGGGTGCGGTGATGGTGAAGGTGGGTTGGCCTGTGAGTGGAGAAGAGGAAGAAGATGAAGAAGAAGTGGATGGGGTTTGGCTGCGAGGGGGTTAAAGTGGTGATGTTGGGTTTGGGTTTAAGTTGCGGTGGTGGTGTTGTGCACCTATCCTACATCCATCAAATATATTATGTTACCATATCATATGCTATTAAATGTAAAATTAATGCATAAAATTATATGCAGACTAAGGTGAATAATCATATAACTCTTAATCAAATAACAACTAAAAATAACTAATTATGGAATATTTAGATCAAATAATGATCCACTAAAGTAGACTTTTCAACTAGTTGTAAAAAAATATGGTATAACTTTATGGAATGTCACATCAGCAGACACAAAATGCTGGGAATTGAGAGGATCAAAACATCTATACCCTTTTTGAGTTCTAGAATAACCTAAGAAAACACATTTGGTAGCCTGTAGTGCCAGCTTGTCTTGTCAAGGACTCAAATTATGGACAAATGAAATGCATCCAAAAATATGAGGGATAACAGAAAACAAAGGTCGACCAGGATACATAACCTACCACGGAATTTGCTCATTAATAGCAAAATTCGGCATCCTATTAATCAGAAAACATGCTGTAGGGATAGCGTCCCCCTAATATAAAGTAGGCACAGTATGATAAATAAGTAGGGTGAGTGCAACATCAAGGAGATGTCTATGCTTCCTTTCAGCAACACCATTCTAGTAAGAGGTATGAGCACAAGTGATTTAGTGCACAATTCCATTGTTGTGGAAAAACCGCATCAAATGAGAAGTGCGAAACTCCAAAGCATTGTCAGAATGAAACATTTTGACAGTAACAGAAAATTGGGTCTTTATTTCCATAACAAAATTTGTAATAATAGTTCCAACATCAGATTTATTCTTTAACAAGAACAACTAGGTGGCATGGGAAAAATCAACAAGCACGAGAAAATATCAATGTCCAAGCCGGTCAGGAATCCGACTTGGACCCCAGACATCCATATGAACTAAATCAAATAAAGCAGATGACCCAACATGAGAGGAAACGAAAAAATTGGCATGGTGGTGCTTGCCAAGCAAGTAGGCGTCGCAAGTGATGGTGGTGCTGGAGAGAATATGAGGTAGAACACGCCTAAGTCTCTCCACAGGAAGGTGGCCAAGGTGAAGATGCCACTGGGTTGGGGACTTAGTGGCCAAGGCAGCCTCCTCCTTGACACATAGAATAAGTAGTAGCGATAGGAGAGCTACTTAGAAAGTAGACCCACCTTCCTCACGTCCGCCAATCATCCTCCTCGTAAGTCGGTCCTACAAGACACAAGATTGTGTATCAAAAATTTCTCTACAATTAAGCTCCCTGGTAATGCAACTAACAAACAAGAGACTAAGTGGAAAATTCGGCAGATAAAGAACATTTGGTAGCTACAAAGTGGAGGAAAGAGACCCTCCCTTTTCCAGCCACCTAAGATAATCTATCATCAGCCACCTGTACTGTTCGGTCTAGAGGGATAGATCTCAAGTCTAAGAAGACACCAGAAGTACCACATAAATGTTGCGAGGCCTCAGAATCTACCTACCAGTCTCATGTAGGAAGTGCAAACAATGAATATGCATCTATTATACCTGACAAGGAGGCAACGGTTGCAATCTCTAGAATAGGCTAAGACATCTGCCTGAACTTTTGCAACAACTCCTCAAATTCTGCTATAATCACCATATTAGCCATAGATGTGGTAATCTCTGTCGTCTGTTGAGCAGTAATCGATTTCCCATGCTTCTACCAGCACGTGGCCTTGGTATGACCCAGTCTACCACAATAGGTGCATAAAGGTTTGGGACCACAACCTCTAGCAGCTCATCCACGACTACGGCCACGGGTAGACGAGGCCCCTCTCAAAGTACCATGAGAAGTAGCCAATGCAGTAGTCTAACCTCTAGTCTCAAGGAAAGCAGCAGTAATTGTAATCCTGCTAAGTCAACTATATATGTCCTTAGGTGTAGGAAGATTGGTCATAGTCAATATCTGGTCCCGTGCGACAGCATACTTTAGTCCCAGACCAGAGAGAAACAGAGAAACTGCAAGCTCTCTCTTGAAGGCACGCCAAGAGGAGCATGCACAGCCAAGTCAATAACCCCTTGGCCTAAGAGTAATACTGGGCCAATGTCCTCCCATCCTGATGAAGATGGAAGAGCTCATGACAAATCTAGAAGACCTGATAATGCATGATCCCATCGCCAATCATGGGTACCACCGAGTTCATCATCTAGGCACAAACCATAGCATTATCACGATCCCATGTGGCATTGGCTCCTATTTTTTCCATGGGTTTATGCTGACTCGAGATGTGCTCCTTCCCATGACCCCTAACGGTCATCAGAAACATCTGGGACCATCGTAGATAGTTGGCCTCATCCAACTTAATCATGGGGCCAAAGAATAGACTTTTGTATCCCCCAGTGTCCATAGACTTGTCCAACGTGACTTCAGACAAACTGAAGTCATTGGAAGAACTAGAGGATGCCATCTTGCTATCCTCTACTACCCACTAGATGAAAATGAAGCGCTTTAAGCCTTTGAAACAAAAATCAGACTTGAAGTTACTCGATCATGGTTTGAAAATAGGTGTCAAACCATGAAAATGAATGGAACGACATTGGACCCCCTGAGCCGCAACCCACCTGGGCATTGGACCCCCTCGGCAGCGCCCCCCACCCCCCTCAGCGAAGGATCCGCCTGCCTTGGGCGGCGACAGATGGGTCCGACCGTCTCCCCTACAATCGATGAGAACTGCCCCACGGCCTCCTCTCCATCGAACGGTGGCAGCGATGCTAGGAGAGGTGGCGATCGTGGAGGGGACTGCGGAGGGTGCTGCTAGGGTTAGGGTGAAGGTCTCGAAGGCTTATTTGGGTGGGGTATCTAAGGTATCGATTTATGACCACTGCTCTGATACCAAGTAGGACAAAATGAAAGGTCTAAGTTTATTATGAGGGTCCTACCTCTCTTTATATAAAGAGAGAAAAATGACAAATTACAAAACAATCCCAAGACAGAAGGGGACTAACGCACCCTTACAAATAAATGTAAAACAAGAATCCAAATATCCAAGTCTACATGTATCACCGGAAAAACCTTCAATCTCCCAACAAGAGAAGCTCAATCAACATCATAAGCTTAAACAGGGCAAAGTAAGAGGATTGAAAGCTCTACTTTCCTATTAGAGATCAAGAATGATAATGTTGCCTCTAGAAAACAATTTTCTACTTGGCATGCTATGATTACTAAATATCATGGTGCTAGCCTTGGAATGTGCCTTGTCTTTAGAAAAAATTCACAAGTTTTTTGGAAAAGAAATATGCACTCAATCAGTTCCTCCCCAATCATCGAGTTTTATTATGACGAAGAAGCTCACAACTTCAACCACTCTGGTGGAGTACTCAGGGAATAAAGACTATCATGCAAACTCAAAAATTACAAGCAAAACATAGCATATTAAGCATAACAGTAGGTCCATCTTTTTCTTCACACTCTTCGCCTCATTTTTCCTGACAGCCCTCCATAATAGGAAAGATCAAGACCCAAAGCTACCGATCCAACTCCTTTCTTAACCCTTCAGCTCCACAAACACATTGACTTCAAAGCCATATTCATAATTAACAAAGTAGAAAACCATTCATATTAGTTAGATACTTTTTTTCAAAACATACATCGAGGGGGCTTTAGGCATACCCAACAAAATATTTGAGTTGATGTGTTAGCGATCTTATGATAGATTTCAGTGTGCGTTTTCTAAGTGAAATTTTCATTTTATATATTAGCATGGCTTCTTGGTAAGCTACCCAAAAACTTAACTACATACCGACCACACTTTGGAACATGGATCAAATGATCGTTTATGCAGAGAGTTTGATAATTTTCTTTATTATTTTAGCTGTCATAACTACCAACAGAATACTCCATTTTGTGCAAACATTAAATGTTTTTATATATATTTGAAAACTCAAAACCTGTAAATAGACCTTAGGTTAATGGAAGCAGAATTTCCTAAAATCAATCTAAATAAGAATATAGGTTTTTCTGAAAAAGGGCAACTAAATCAAAACATAATTTTATTGGAAGGAAGTTATAATTAATATCTAATTTCAGTGCTCAAAAAATAGATTTAATTGAAGTAATCTCTGTATAATCCAATCAAGTACGTAGTAAATGTCTCATCGAAGAGAAGGTTAAGATCCTCTGTCACATGATCATATTGTACAACTCTATCCTGAAAAGCTTCTAACATCACTTAAGGGACTAGTTCAAAATTCGAGTGGGCAAAAAAAAAATCAATTATAATTCACAATATACTTGTGATTCCTTTCCAAAAAAAAAAAAAAAAAGCCAATTGTGAACATATATACCCTTTGTCCTTTGACACTTCTTAGGATGTATACTCAAGTTTGAAGAACATATATATAAGTTTTAAAATTTGAAGCCTAGAACTACAAATGCCCCAATGTTAACATAGATATTGTTAAAGTAGGAGGTATGCATTAGGTAGAAAACAGCGAACATAAAACTCTCCAACTCCTTTAACATTAGGTTTTAACGTTTATTTGTATTTCATTGATGGCATTCCCTATTAGCCCATGTTGCATCATCTAAATGTAGTGGAAAGTGCCACCATGTTGCCACCCAACTGTGATTCACATATGAGGGATGCATGTAAATGAAAAAGTTACTTCGACTACATTATTACACACATATAGTCCAAAATGTATAAGGTTTCTCACATGAGCGATGCATACGAACAAAGAAGTAAATCAAAACAAGTTGTAGGTTGAGACTTGTAATCTTAGCAATTTGGCAACAAACTTGTGGAGGTTGTGGATGTGGTAATTATGAAGAAGATTGAAATCATTTTGAATATCTTGATAAAAATGATACCTGGAATAAGAGAATTGAAATTCATTTTGTTTTGTATGCCCTAAATTGGTCTAGAAAATTATAAAAAAGAAATTGTATGAAGTTGATAATACAATGAACCCCCACAATGAGATGATTTGCTTGGCTGGAGGTTTACACAGACATGCGGAGAAGGATGCATTAGAGTGTACAAGTGTTCATGGGAATCATACTTTGTTGACAAGAACCAAAAAGGAAAAACTTTCTTCATTTTTACCGTGTGTTATTTTATAATAAATATTTTACATAGTAAAAGAGGAGCATATGATCATTTATAAGAATGGTTGGATTAGAAGGAACATAGGTTGATATTTTTACTTGGAAGAAACAAGATCAATTGCAATGCAAGATTACAAGGTCCTTTCATGACAGAGTTTAATCACTCAACATAATATTTAGTAATGCATGTGTGTATAGAGAAATCAAAAAAGCAAGGGAAGTGGCAGATGCAAGCAAAAAAATTCTAAAGATGGGACAAGAAAAATTCAAGAAGAAAATACTGCAACAGAGAGCTTGGAAACACAACGAAAGTGCCAAATAGATGTGATGAACCACAGCAGCTTATAGCAGAAAGATAATCAAAGCAGTATTATGTGTGCCAAAAGGAGCATGAGCATAATGAGGATCACTAGTGAAGCAAATAAGTACATAAGAAGCCTAGAGTTAAACAAAATTACTTCTAGGCCTTCACTAAGATAAAATTGATGGGAACTTTGTATATTATTAAAAGGCAAATAAAGAAGTAAGAAAGCCCATCGATAAAGCAAAGGAAAAAGAATTTGCCAGCATCTTTATACAAAGATTAGTGCTAACGAAAGAAAAGCTATAGTTTCAAAGTAAGAGAACAAACAAAAGATCTTACTCGGCCAAGTTATATCAAAAATGAAGAAAGAAAAGGTGATCGTAGATAGTGAACATATTAAGAAAATGACAAAAAATTACATCCAAAAAATTTTATTTGGAAATATTACAATTGAAATCGATTTGGGAAACTTAGCATTCTAAGAAATACTTTGCGAGAATCAACAAACTTTGACGCTTACTTGAATTGTACAGGTTATCGATAGGTAAAAGAATTAGAAGAGGCCCTAAAAATAATGATACATGAAAGACCGTGAGACCCGATAGCATCCACATGGATGTTTGGAAATTGTTGAAAAAGGAAGTAGTCACCTAACTAACAAAATTATTTAATGTTATTTTGAGAGAGGAATACCGTGATACCATTATACAGAAGGAAAGAAGATACGTAAACCTGTTGAACCTATAGAGGTAACACATTGATGAATCACATGATGAAATTTCAAGAGAGGTCTACAAGTGAAGTAATTCACCTTTTATAGTACTTGGTAAAAATGTTTTAGATTTAGGAAAAAAATTTGGCATACAATTTTGATAATCCTTGAGAAGTCTTGTGATTCTATTTAAAGGGATATTTGTCAAGAAACTTGAAAAAAAAAAGGGTGCCAGTTATGTAACCTATAATTGTAGGTTTGAAATCAGGTGACAATTTATTTTTATTCTAACAGGGAGGCTCAAACCTGGGACCTCCACTGCCCTGATTATCCACCATTGTACCCTTGCCCAAGGGTAACTAGGTGACAAATTAATTAGAAATTGACATATGTTTGCACCAAGGTTCCATTTTTAGTCCTTACCTCTTCATTTTCGTGATTGTTAAGTTGACTAAGTACATCCAAGATGAGATATCATGGTGCATGATTTTGCATGTCATTGCATTCATCATTATACAATGAATCGGAGAATATAGCAAACTAGGGCAATAAAAAGAGGCTCTTGAACCTAGCATTTTTTTATTGTGCGTGTGTTGAAAGGATTAGATATGATAATGACTAATTATATGGAATGGAGGTTTAGTGTCAGTGGTAGGACAACTAGATGCATCAAAAGTAAGAGTTGGGACATGTTGAAAGTGTACTAGAGGGGAGTGATTAATACTGAAGGCGGTAAACAAACCGCTAATTACAAATAATGTAGATTTAAGATATCCTAAAACAAACCACAAATGAATAAACACAAGGATTTATAGTGGAAACCCAACCCTTGAAAAAACCACTACTCAGATCTTCCAATATAAGATTTTACCCCGAGTCCAACTCGGAATACTAACCGGTACTTATGGAGTACCAAACACTTTTACAAACCCTCTTGATATCCCAATCAAGAGCAATGGTTACCAAACCATCTTTCAATCCCTCTTGATATTCCAATCAAGTGCAAACCCCTATTTCTCAATAGGAATGGAACCCACAACTTGGGCCCTCATATTACAAGTAGATTAAGGAATGAAATAGAATTAAAACATAATTTAGCTTCTATGGATAGCCCGAATAAGATGTGAAATTAATTATATGAACTAGCTATCTAAGAGACTAAAAAGAACTCCCTTAGTGATTATGAGAAGATGATGCTGCTGAGAGTTGAAGTGATGAAGTTTCAAGCAAGTGTGAGTTGAAGAATCAAAGCTCCAATCACTTCCAAGAATACCAAATGTATGCTTTAGCTGAATGTAGACTTGAATGCACTTTAGAGTCAGTTTTTGGGTGTTCTTCTAACCCTCTAGGAGTGGGAAACCATCACATATATGTAGAGGAGTGAATAGACTAGTTTTGGTGTGCATAAAGCCCCCCTTCAATGGCTAAAATGTTCCCCAATTGGATTTGCCAATGACTAACTAATATGCTCCAAAGGTGCTTTATCTAACGTTAGGTGAACTATCTACCATTAGGTACTTAATTAGATGCAAAGTTTACTATCTCCTAGAAGTCTGTTGGACGGCCTAAAGTGCACTACCTAACGTTAGGTATACTATGTCAACGTTAAGTCAACTACCTAACGTTAGATGTTCAGTTCAACACAAAGTTCACTATCTCCTGAAATCCTCAAGTTGACCACAGACCAACTACCTAACATTAGGTAACTTAGACCTAACATTAGATGGACTGTAAAAAGTCCAATGTCCAAACCAAATATGTTGATCATATGGGGTTCTAGGGTGATCTATTAACCCCTAAAGATATGTTTTATCGTATTTTTGACCAAATTAGACTTATGCAAGTGGTATCCTAATAGTGTAGATCAATGTTAATCTTATTAGGGCTTCCCTTACATTATAAGAAATATGAAATTATAACTCAATTCCTAAAAATTACAAAGAGACCTAAACTTGATCTCCTCCATCTTCTTGGCTTCATAATTCGTTAAGAGAGCTTTAACCTGAAATTAATCTTGCAACAACAATGCATAATGTATAATTTTAATCTCAATTACTTGAGATGTTTGTCATCATCAAAACCACCATTAAAGGCTAATGTGGTGCCTAATTACTTATGCACCAACACATACTCCCTTAAAATAAAGGTTTTCCAATACCTTGGATCAACTTTTCAAAAGATGGAGAAACTAATGGACATATGTCAAATACCAAATTATTGAAGAATATTTATTTTTTTGAAAATATTAATAATTACTAATTGAAGTGGAGAAAAGCAGCAATGTCTTAATACATTTTCCTTGAAAGTGATCGGTAAGTAAAAAGGCATGTAATGCTACACAAATATGAATGCCAAGATAGCAATCATATATCAATCATAAGTGCTAGAGTTAATGGCATTTTATTTTCTATTTTATTTTGGATTTGTTTGTAACTTTTCCATCTCTCTATATAAGACAAATTAGGGTTCTATTTTGAGGTAATACCATTTATTTTTCAGTTTCACATGGTAGAAAAATGGCAATCCTAGATTGACAATCTGATATCCCACCAAATATCCATCCTTTCTCAATTCTCTACATGCACACAACGATCATGGCTTGAAGGATCTTTGCATGTGTTTTAGATGGTGGTGGTATGTTTATTTTATGATTCTTTATTTGTTATGGACCATGGTGTTATTTTCCCACAACTCTTCTCTTTATAAAGAGGTGTACGAATCCCATAATGAAATTAACGGATTCTATTTTCCTACTTTGTATTAGAGAAGTGATCCTAGACTAAAGCTCGTGATATCCCACCCAAGGAAGCCTCTAATCCTTCCCACCGACATCTTAATCATCTTCCCCACTGGTTGGGCCCTTTCTTTAGCACCGCAGGCACCACCAACGTCATCGCTGGTGGTGCTACTCCTTGTATCATCGACCCCTATTGGGCGCTGCCACCTCCTGGTGGTCTTGGTCAGGTTGCCGCTCAACCTCCCAGCCAGTCTCCTTTCAGCGCTGCCCTACCCTCCTTCCTCTTCACTGGCGATGCCTACTGCAGTCTTGCAATAGGTGCTATGTGAACAAGGGGAGCAGCAACAGCCCTTGGGGCACCCGAGCCCACCTACTATAGTCACCGCAGATCGAAGATCTAATTGTATATGGCCACTAAGGTCTGAACTAGAGATCTGATCTCTGTTGCAAGATCTCTTTGCTGCAAATCCAATCAGATAAGAATCATAGATCTGATAACCTCCTATAGATCTGATCATCATGCAAATCTGATTTGGGTCTAGGTGATCGAATTGCCTCCTGCAGATTTGAGTGTAGGTCTGATCTGTTTTGGGTGACCGATCTTGGCCTAACCTGATTTGCTGTCACCCTAATCTCCATCATCAGCCTTATCTAGGAGAACGTACAGCATCCTTGGGTGACCCCTTTCCACAAACTAGTTCAGATCTATTGATGATTCCTAATAGTGGTATATTTTTTTCCTAGATCTATGGTTTGATTTTGGGTTGCGTATTACCCTTATTGGATGACTCTTGGGGTGTGTATTCCCCTGTGATATTGTGTGCGGATTAGGAGGTATGTACTCCCCAAACAATGATGTTTGATGAAGGAATTTAGATGTGTTCTTATGTCTCTGGATGTGGTCTACTTGACTTCATAGCAAAGTATGTGAATCTAATGCACCAGGAGCAGTACAGGAGCCACCGTGGAGCAAGGTGGCTGATCGACTCTAATGCATCATAGCATATGTGCAGTGATCAAACCTACTTCCACTTGCTACAGTTTGTTCCTCTAGGGAGGACTGTACAGGTAGCTGATGATAGATACACCTCATTTAGGGGTAACAGGGAGATGTCTGTGACTCCCAGTTTGCAGTTGTCTGGCATGTTGCACATGCCAAAATTCCTGCTTAGCTTAATGTCTATGAGCAGAATCATGAAGGATCTCAACTACAGAGTGATCTTCGATGATGTCGGATGAGTTGTTTAGGACAAGCTCACTGGGAGCATTGTTGTCAGAGGTACAAAAGAGAATGGTCTTTATCATATGGGATAGGAGCCATTTGCAGGAGTTACTCGATATGTGTTGGTGGGGTAAAGTCATCTTTTAAGGAATGTGTCATATCGTAGTATAGTCGACGAAAATTACTTTACAACATTTAAATTTGTAAAGTGCTCGAAAACAAAGAATTAAGTCTGAGGTCGTTCGCAGGGAATAAATATGGAATTCACGCACTAATCACAATTAGTAATAATGAGCACAATAATAAGATGTTCAATGAATAAAAAATGTACTCAGAAATATATTCAATCTACTAAAAATGATATCCAATTGTATCAAAAGTTATTGGGATAAAAAGAAATCAAGAATCTAAAAAGAATGGTGATTTAAATCACCACTTAATCCCTCAAATTAAGCACATATCAAAGCATTCAATATCTCAACAGTGGTTTCAACCACTTAATTCTCAAATAGCCATGTCAGATAAGTCCACAATACCAAATAATCCCACAAAACCTTCAATCAGACGTCGGACCCTAAGGTTAGACAACTTAAGCGTTCAAAGAACAGCTAAGGTACAAAGCATCAGTAACCTCAAGGATAAAGCCTCTCGAAATCTTGCTAACTATTCAACATATACGGGGATGAATTTCAAGTCTACAGTGCAAAACCTACCCTTAACCCCTTCAGAATTTCTTTTCTTTCCTTTTCACTCAGAACCGGGTATATGGGTGCATAATAATTGGGTTATCGGGTCTCGAGCATAAGAGATTGATTGCATAATAATCATAGGTCCTAATTTACCTGAATTAAGTTAAATCCTAGCTTAACCTAGGAATCATGCATGAATAAGTGTCTTATTTTGCATCATAGTTGATTTGATAGCTTTGTAAATAATAATGCCATATTATGCTCTAATTGAGAGGCAATAATAATTGTAGGTAATTCAGGGCTGTGGACGATAAATTCAACCGTATAGACCTGCTCAGAATGATGACGGGAGTCCAATGTTTCCGAGATTGTCTTCATCAAACTCTTGTATCATCCTATGGAGTATAGGGAAGAGCAAAGGCCAAGAGGCAAGAAGGCAAAACTCCAAACCTTAGATGCCAAATCTGATCACATGAATGGATCCGGATCAACGATTGCAGTCCAATGACGCAAAAATCAACCTGATCAGAGACCTACAGCATCATCTACAAGCAAAGAACATGGATGGCCACGATGATGCCACATGGTGCCAGCCTAGTCGCCCAAAGCAGTGCCCCCAACTACTGAGGGGAAATTGTGGGCCGTTGGATCGTCATCCAACGGCCACAATGCTGTTGCATCACTCCTATTCAACACGCCTCATCAAAGGATCTCACCTTAGCTGTTGGATCTCCATCCAACGACTGAGAGCAGCTGAGCGGGAAATAGAAAGCGTGACAATCCACATGCCTGGCATGTTGGTTAATGCGCTCGAACAAGAGCGAATGCACGTTCGAACTGCGCGACACAAAAAATTGAGGGTGCGAAGCACGCGAGCGAAATCCAAGCGTCGAATCTTCAATCGACGATGATGGCGCGAACGCTTGGCGCGAGGATGAGCGCTGGATTGACACGAGTGAGATGACACGTGACTAAATGCCCCCACACACGGGCGTGCGAGCGGTGAAATTCAAAGGCGGTGGGTGCAGCTCTTTTAAGTCGTCCAATCTTTCGATCAAGCAGCTGAGAATCAAGCATGGAGCAGGTGTTTAAAAACGAAGGTGGTACGAGAGCGCACGCACACAACCGTGCAATCACAATCTGAAGGCCCAGCGCATGCCACGTGTCAGCACACGGTTGAACCCACACGTATCAAGCGCTATTGAGGTGATTTGAGGACGTGATCTGATTCGTTGATCTCCCGATCGACGGATCTGATTGCCCTAAGGTTGTTGCCCAGTTTGGAGGGTCAAATACTGGCTTTGCCCCTCATTTTGACTATAAAAAGACCCTAGGGGCCCCCATATAAAGCAATCTCTCCTCCAGCATCTCCTCCTCCATCTCCTCTAGACACCTTCAAGCTCCTCCAGCTCCCTCTTCCTTTGAAGCATCCACCAAGCCCACCTTGGTGCATCATTGTTACTCTCCCCGACCTCTCCAAAAGACCACCAAGGACCACCCTTGGCGCCCTTATTCTAGTAGTTTAGGTAGTTATTTTAATTCTAGCAATGCATGTTCTAGTTCTAGCTATTTAGTTGTAGACTAATTGCAACTCATGATCAATCAATTACCTACTTTGCTTTATATATTGTGGTTAGTATTTAGTTAGTAATTTTAAATTAGTTTTAAGATCAAATCGTTTTTTGCCTCCCTAAGTTCGACCAAGACTCACATCCCGTTACATTTTATTTGCTTCAACGTGTTTTTACACTATACTACGACAAAATTATTCAAAAATGTGATTTCACAGACAAACAAGGGCCAGGCTCACCAGGCATGGTGGTGAGCAAGGAGTGAGAGGCACATAAGTGAGGCAGACCTCACCCTGTGTCTGAGGTGATAAGGCATGGGACTTTTTCCTTTTATACGTTGTGCACACTTTGTCCCATATGATGTGGGACTAAAGGTACTACCTTCCTTCGTGTGCACCAGCAGCTGAAGTTGCTTCGAATTGTTGTTGGAGGTGGTTGCGTTTGCTCAATTGCTGCTACAGGTGGCTACGTGGTATGAGTTTGCAGCTGGGGTGTAACGACCCGGTTCCCGAGTCCCTACGAGACACGAGAACCGGACCGACTCGACTAATCCCAAGACCTAGTCGTCCAACGAGGAAGTAACCAAAAGAGCAGTAAAATAAACCACATTCAGCATGAATATAACTAACAGTAAGGAAGTACAGCAGTAAGGAAAGAAACTACTACAGTAGATACCACCACAACAGTAGAACAACATTTATCATATAACAAGAACTGCAGGTAAAGAAAGTACAGCGGAAACAAAAACTACTCACTAGAACAGAAACAAAAGAGGTACAAAAGACTGTGGTAAACTCTACTGGACCCTACTCGGCCCAGCGTCCTCTGCAGCCACCGACCCTGGCTGCTCAACACCTGGTCCTGAAAAAGGTAACGAGTGTAACACGTCAGCAAAACGCTAAGTAGAGTGGCAAACTAACTAAAGGCAACAGTAGAGTGTACAGTAGCTGTTATATTCTATTACTTCCTTTATTCACGTCTTTCAATTTTCCCACTATTTCATTTATTTCTCAGATCCTTTACTTGATCTCGAATGTCCTCGTGGGAACGATCTTGATTGCAGTCTTTTCCAAAAGTAGAAGTAGCACGTGGTGCTCTCCTGGCCGGGAGAGTCCCCCGTGGTGATCCTACCCTCAGTCAACCACCCCAAGGTCACTGACAGACATAACGGTGACTACAGCACGCGCGATAAACGCACAGGTAGCTAGCCCGCACTGGCACGCGGTCAGTCGTTTCCGTTAACGGGTGTGCCCAAAGCACAGCACGGAACCAGGGCAGAGCCCTCTCAGTAATAGGGGTCCGACCCCTCCACAGTAACCAAACCGAGGCCTTGCCCCTCCACAGTCCGCGCACCCTCGCCTGACTACCCTGGTTTGCCCTAGTGGGCCTAACAAGTCGGTGAAGGAGGCTAGCAGAACCCCGGGGCCCGTGGGGTAGCTAGTAATCTCCTCACACTAGTAGCTCTCCTCGGTACTACGTACGCGAGGGCCAGCAAGTCGGTACAGAGTGGCCAGTCCTAACCCCGGGTCCCTGGGGCGGCTAGCTCCGCTCTGCACTAAACAGGGGGGACAGTCGCTCTCCTTGGTACTCCGTACTCAAGGGCCAGCTCACTTCCCC
The DNA here is from genome assembly GCA_037157565.1 of Thalassia testudinum. Classification (NCBI taxonomy): domain Eukaryota; kingdom Viridiplantae; phylum Streptophyta; class Magnoliopsida; order Alismatales; family Hydrocharitaceae; genus Thalassia; species Thalassia testudinum. The sequence continues at coordinate 63,761,226 of JAZHRO010000051.1, forward strand.
AAAACTATTCCATTCACTTTCCAGGAGTTCTACTCCCACTTCCCCGTAGGGTTCCATCCTTTTTACTCAAGATCCAGGTTTCACTTCCCAGTTTCACGTTCTCACAATCCATGATCTCAATCATGTTTCTTTATTCATAACAGGCAGCTGTTAATTCAATTTACAGGCAGCTTTATATTCCTTTCCATTTTTCCAAGACTGCAGTATTATACATTCCACTAGTTTTTCCATCCTAGGGTTCATGCCACATCCTAGGATTTAGCATACAACTAGTTTTCCAGCCCGAGGATTCATGCATCACCTAGGAGCTATCATTCCATACATTTCTCATTCCTAGGATTCATGCAATGTCCTAGCTTCTAGTTATGATTCCATACCTTAATAAATTTTAATAATAAACTTAAGCCACTCTACCAGGTACAACGGGAGTAATGGGGGCGTGATCGGGAATCCCGCGTGCCTCCGCGACTCCCAAGACTGCAACTGAATGAGGTCCTATCACAAGGATCAAATACAAGGAGTGTCTCAAAACTGTGTATAGCTACTGTAGACAGGTAGAGGAATTAATTCTGAAAAGAACGCAACTCGAATCACGGAAAACGGAGCCCGAACGGGCCCTAAACGGGTCGAAAAAGACGATACTGTGCAAAATCAGACGTCTGGAACTTCTTCCAGACGTCTTAAACAGTGGATCAGAGAATTACCTGTTCAGCGTGGTTTCCCAGACGTCCAGAAGTCTGCAGGGACGTCTGTCCTAGCTCCCAGACGTCCGATGGTCACCCCGGACGTCTGGAGGTCACTCCCGCCGTCTGGTACAACTTCCAGACGTCTGATTCGCAAAGGATGGTGAATCAGCGAAACTGCGCACAGCCAACTCCCTCCCTTAGTACGGTCGGTCGACAGGAAGGAAGAAGAAAGCGGAATACACACCTTTCAGACGTCGGTATGAGCTACCAGACGTTGTCCTCGCCGTCTACCTATCAACCCAGACGTCTGATTCTGGAAATTTTTCCAGAATCAGGGCGCGACCCGGACTCTGCTCGCGACGCCGCCCACGTCGCACCTCGCGCTCCAGCTGCTCAGACTACAGCAGGTCCCTCTCTGCGTCGTTCCGCGCCCCCTGCGCCCTCCGCCGGCCAACCAAGCCGCTCCAGCGAGCTCGCCCTCACGGCAAAGCTCCGCCCTCGCACGCCGCGCCTCCTCCGCGCTCACTGCGGCCGCCACTGCAGCCCTCGCGCTCGCTCGCTCTCGTGCACAGGAAGGAGAAGAAGAAGGAGACGGTGGAGACGGGAGGGGAGGCGTGGTCCTTTTAACGTCGCGCGGAGAGGAGAGAGAGAGAAGGCGCGGCAGGCGTCTGCAGCCGCAGAAGAAAAAGAGGGAATAACGAATATGCGGTCTGCGCGCGCAGGCGCGCAGACGACTCGCGGGTGTGGACGATAACAGTTTTTCAGACGTCTGTAAACCATCCCAGACGTCTGGCAGGACGTCTGGATGTGATCCCAGACGTCTGGTCAGACGTCTGGGCCACCTCCCAGACGTCTTAAAATACGTCCGGGGCACGCGTTCGTAACAATATAACAAACTCAAAGGAAGTTTCGTCCCCGAAACTTGCGCCAACTAGGGAGCGGGAAAAAGATGTCCAATTAACCATAACAAACTCAAAGAGGACCAAAGCCGGTCCGAAAAGACGTACCCGCGAAAAGCTCCGGGTACCGCTCCCGCATTGCCGCCTCAGGCTCCCAGGTAGCCTCCTCGTACCGTTGGCTCCTCCACAAAACCTTTATCAAGGGTACTTGCTTTCGTCTCAAACTGCGGACGGCTCGATCTAGAATCTGCACTGGCCTCTCGGGGTAGGTCAGGTCGTCGCCCACCTCGACGCTCTCGTGACTCAGTACGTGGCTGGGATCGGCTACGTACTTCCTGAGGTTGGACACGTGGAACACGTCGTGCACACCAGAAAGTTGCGGGGGAAGGGCAAGTCTGTAGGCAACGGGTCCAACCCGCTCCAGGACCTCAAAGGGCCCCACGAACCTCGGCGCGAGCTTCCCTCTCACCCCAAACCGCTGTAACCCCTTCATGGGCGAAACACGAAGGAAGACGTGGTCTCCAACCTCGAACTGCACCTCTCTGCGTCTGCGATCCGCGTAGCTCTTATGTCTGCTCCTGACAGTGTGGAGTCATCTGTGGATCTGCTCAACTACCTCCTGACTCTGCCGGATCAACCTGGGGCCAACCTCCCACTTGGTCCCCACCTCAACCAAACTCAAGGGTGCCGTACACTTCAGTCCGTACAGAGCCTCGTAGGGAGCCATGCCGATGCTCGAGTGATAACTGTTGTTGTATGCAAACTCCGCCAGGGGCAGGTGCTCCTCCCAAGAGCCCCTCCAGTCCAGTACACAGGCACGCAAAAGGTCCTCAAGTGTCTGTATCGTGCGCTCAGACTGTCCGTCCGTCTGGGGGTAGTAAGCCGTGCTAAACCTCAACCTCGTCCCCAAGGCCTGCTGAAACTCAGCCCAAAACTGGGACGTAAAGCGGGTATCCCGGTCGGATACGATCTCCTGCGGAACTCCGTGTAGTCGCACCACATCACGGATATACCTCTCTGCCAACTGTGCTGGTCCCAAAGTGACTCGGATCGGCAAGAATCGCGCCGTCTTCGTCAATCTATCCACTATTACCCAGACTACGTCGTGTCCCCGCTGGGTAACAGGTAAGCCCACCACCAAGTCCATGGTGATGCTCTCCCACTTCCACTCTGGCACTGGAAGCGGCTGAAGCGGCCCTGCAGGCCTCTGATGCTCGGCTTTCACCTGCTGGCACACTAAGCACTGTTGCACGAACTCACCCACATCTCGCTTCATCCCTCTCCACCAAAACTCACGTCTCAAGTCATGGTACATTTTCGTGTTTCCGGGATGTATGGTGAATCTGGAACCGTGTGCCTCAGTCAGGAGCTCTCTCAACAGCTCCTCGTCTCTGGGAACGCACAACCGTCCCCTCAAGCGTAACACCCGGTCTGTGAAAGAGAAGTCCCCTGGGTCCCCTGATAGTACTCTGTCGCGCAAAGACTGCAAGTACGGATCAGCCATCTGTCCTGTGATGATACGGTCTATCAGCTCTGGCCTGGTCTGCCGTGTCACCGTCACTGCCCCACAGTATCCTCGTAACTCTAGAGGTCGCCAACTGCCCACCTCCTCCAAAAGGCTCCAACTCTGTAACTGTAGACTGGCCAAGCGTGCGGGCGCCTTACGGCTCAAGGCGTCAGTCACCACATTGGCCTTTCCCGGGTGGTAGGAGATGCTGCAATCGTAGTCCTTCAGGAGCTCCAACCAACGTCTCTGTCTCATGTTGAGCTCCTTCTGGTCAAAAAGATATCTGAGGCTCTTGTGATCTGTAAAAATCTCGAAGGTCTCACCGTACAAGTAGTGCCTCCAGGTCTTCAGCGCGAAGACAACAGCTGCCAACTCTAGGTCGTGGGAAGGGTAGGTATGCTCATGGGGCTTCAGTTGCCACGACGCGTAAGCGACAACATGACCCCTCTGCATGAGCACACCTCCTAACCCCTGCAAGGAAGCGTCCGTGTACACAACGAACCCGCCACTACTGTCAGGGATGGGGAGCACGGGAGCCGAGGTCAACCTCTCCTTCAGCTCCAGAAAACATGCCTCACAGGCGTCTGTCCAAGCGAAAGGCACGTCCTCACGGGTCAACTGTGTCATAGGACGCGCAATCTGTGAAAATCCCCTGATGAACCGTCTGTAGTAACCTGCCAGTCCCAGGAAACTGCGAATCTCAGTGGCTGAACGCGGTCTCTCCCACCTGAGCACTGCCTCGACCTTGGTGGGGTCCACCGCCAGGCCGTCACCAGAGATCACATGACCCAAGAAGGTCACCTCCCTCAACCAGAACTCACACTTGCTGTATTTGGCGTACAGCCTGCGTCGTCTCAGAGTGTCCAGAACCATCCGCAAGTGCTGTCCGTGCTGCGTCCGATCTCTAGAATAGATGAGCACATCATCTATGAAAACCACCACGAACTGATCTAAGTACGGTCTAAACACCCTGTTCATCAGGTCCATGAAAGCAGCGGGGGCATTGGTCAGCCCAAACGGCATGACCAAAAACTCGTAGTGTCCGTACCGGGTGCGGAAAGCTGTCTTGGAGACTTCGGTCTCCCTGATCCTCAACTGGTGGTATCCAGACCTCAAGTCTATCTTGGAAAACACCGTGGCACCCCGCAACTGGTCAAACAAATCGTCGATCCTCGGCAGCGGATATCTGTTCTTGATGGTGACCCTATTCAGTTGTCGGTAGTCCACACAAAGGCGTAGGGTCCCATCCTTCTTCTTCACAAACAGTACCGGGGCTCCCCAGGGAGACGCACTGGGCCTCACGAAACCTTTCTCCAAAAGGTCCTGCAACTGGGACTTGAGCTCTCGCAGCTCAAGCGGTGCCATCCTGTATGGCGCGGTGGAGATGGGGCTAGTCCCTGGTACTAGTGAGATCTCAAACTCGATCTCACGCTCGGGCGGTAGTCCTGGTAACTCGTCTGGAAACACGTCGGTGAACTCTCTGACCACCGGGATGCTCTGGAAGTCTGCCACAGGGCTGGGCTCTACCACCACACAGGCAAGGAAGCCCTCACACCCTTGGCTCAAAAGTCTCACCTCCCGAAGTGCCGAAATGCACCTGAAACCTCCGTCCACTGGCTGCCCGTGAAACTCGAAAGAAGGCAACTCCGGAATGGAGAAGACAATCTTCCTCTCAAAATAATCTACCAAGGCGTGGTAAGCGGATAGCCAATCCATCCCCAGAATCACACCAAAGTCCTCCATCTGTATCATAATCAGGTCAGCTGGCAGGCTATGTCCCCCGTTGCTGACCTCGCAACCCGTGTACACCTCCTCAGCTACAAACAGCTGACCACTCGGACCTCTGATTACGAACGGATTCTCTAACAGTGTATAATCCTGGTCCAAACTAACTGCGAAACTGGCTGCGACAAACGAGTGCATAGCGCCGGAATCGAAAAGCGTGTAAACGAGTCTGCCAGAAACTGAAACCATACCTGCTACCACGGATCCCGATGCTCTGGCGTCCCTGTGTGTTAGGGCGTTGATACGCCCCTCAGCTCTAGGTGCGGACGAAGCAGCCACACTCTGCGTCGGACGGGTAGGTGCTGGCTGGTACCCTCCTCGCGACTGCTGTCCTCCTCCTCGTGTCTGGGAACCGCGGCCTCCTGCGCGCCCTCCAGTGCTCTGCACGGGAAGTATCTGCTGACCTCCTGCCCTAGATGGGCAGTCCCTCCTGACGTGGCTCGGCTGGCCACATTGGTAGCAGAGGGGAACCCGACTCCCGCCCTTAGTGAGTCCCTACTGTCGGCTAGGCGGGGGTCCGGTGCTGGCGACCGGCCCCTGTCGAGGGCCCCCAAAGGCCACTGATGGCCCTGCACAACATGACGGCTCTCCTGCGGACGCCACGTGTCTCCGTTCTCGCCGGCCCTGTGAGAAGTCTGGCTGAAAGGGCCTCTTCCGCCCGCCGTCGGTCTCTCGCGCGGACGGGTTGGTCTCCTCGTAAGTCATAGCTGCCTCTACCACCCTCGAAAACGTCGGCAGCTTCAGGGGTTTGACATACCCCCGGATCGCAGGCCGGAGCCCCTCAGTGAACCTCCAAAGGCGCTCCTCCTCAGTGGCTACCGCTGTCGCTGCAAAGCGGGACAGCTCCAAGAAACGCGTGCGGTACGCGCTCACAGTCATCGTCCCTTGGCGGAGAGTGTGGAACTCCCGCCTCCTCTAGTCCTGCCACGTCTGGGGAAAGTACTGCTCGCAGAAGAGGGTGACGAACTGGTCCCACGTCGGCTCGTCCCTCTCCTGTCCCCGGACCGCCCTCCACCACTGGTGTGCCGCACTCTCCAGCTGGTACGTGGCAAAGGCCATGCGGCACTCCACCGGGGGGCGAAGGGTGTCGAAGATCTTCTCCAGCTGCTCAAGCCAGTCCTCTGCCTCGGTCGGGTCCTCATCCCCCTTGAAGGAGGGGGGCTTCAGCTTCCGGAACTGTCCGAAAAGCTCGAAGTGGCGCTGTAGGGGAGGTGCTGGTGCACCTCCAGGCGAAGGTGCCTCGTGTACAGAAGTGTCGGAGGAAGGTGGGGGTGGCAGGGGCCCATCCCCTCCCTCGTGTCCAGCGCCGTGTCCGTCGCGTGGTCCCACAGAGGACTCCCCCTCTGCAACCCCAGGAGGAGGTGCTCGGGGCGGTGGGTGGAGCTCCTCTCGTACAATATCCCGTATCAGTCTGGCGAGGTCCTGGGCCTGGATGCCAGGGGGTGGTGGCTGGTCCACCGAGACGTCAACAACAGCACGTCCATCTCGCCGACCTCGCCCTCGGCCGCACCCGCGGCCAGTCTCGCGACGAGGCATCTCCTGCAAGGAGACGCGAAACAAAACGGAAACGTCAAAACAGACGGTACCTAACAAAACTTCTAAGAGCTCATGTCAAGAGATATGTTGTGGTGGCTACTCTAGCTATAAACATGTGAATTGGTTATTTTCCAGTCAGTTGATTCACTTCTCGGGACAACCTTGCTCTGATACCATCTTGTAACGACCCGATTCCCGAGTCCCTACGAGACACGAGAACCGAACCGACTCGACTAATCCCAAGACCTAGTCGTCCAACGAGGAAGTAACCAAAAGAGCAGTAAAATAAACCACATTCAGCATGAATATAACTAACAGTAAGGAAGTACAGCAGTAAGGAAAGAAACTACTACAGTAGATACCACCACAACAGTAGAACAACATTTATCATATAACAAGAACTGCAGGTAAAGAAAGTACAGCGGAAACAAAAACTACTCACTAGAACAGAAACAAAAGAGGTACAAAAGACTGTGGTAAACTCTACTGGACCCTACTCGGCCCAGCGTCCTCTGCAACCACCGACCCTGGCTGCTCAACACTTGGTCCTGAAAAAGGTAACGAGTGTAACACGTCAGCAAAACGCTGAGTAGAGTGGCAAACTAACTAAAGGCAACAGTAGAGTGTACAGTAGCTGTTATGTTCTATTATTTCCTTTATTCACGTCTTTCAATTTTCTCACTATTTCATTTATTTCTCAGATCCTTTACTTGATCTCGAATGTCCTCGTGGGAACGATCTTGATTGCAGTCTTTTCCAAAAGTAGAAGTAGCACATGGTGCTCTCCTGGCCGGGAGAGTCCCCCGTGGTGATCCTACCCTCAGTCAACCACCCCAAGGTCACTGACAGACGTAACGGTGACTACGGCACGTGCGATAAACGCACAGGTAGCTAGCCCGCACTGGCACACGTTCAGTCGTTTCCGTTAACGGGTGCGCCCAAAGCACAGCACGGAACCAGGGCAGAGCCCTCTCAGTAACAGGGGTCCGACCCCTCCACAGTAACCAAACCGGGGCCTTGCCCCTCCACAGTCCGCGCACCCTCGCCTGACTACCCTGGTTTGCCCTAGTGGGCCTAACAAGTCGGTGAAGGAGGCTAGCAGAACCCCGGGGCCCGTGGGGTAGCTAGTACTCTCCTAACACTAGTAGCTCTCCTCGTGGGGGGGAAGTCATAGTAGATCCTGAGGTCATCTGAAGAAGGTGAACGTGACCAAAGAAGACGGTGGTGGCAATGGGTGATCGGCGAACCCCTAAAATCAAGAATACAACATTTCGGCCCCATTAAACAAGTTCAAAAGCTTCGCCTGAGAGTAGCGAGTGTTGTGGTGGTTGTGGTGTGGTGCGAGGAGGTGTGTGGTGGCCGTGCGAAGTCAGGGAAGGTGTTCGGAGGATGGGTTGTTTGTCGGGAAATTTTGGTGGATGGAAGAGCAAATAAGGAGAGGGCTTTTGATGAGGGTGATGCGGCAAAGGTTTTGGTGGCGATGGTGTGAAGTTTGGTAGCGTGATGTGGCCGGGCAAGCTGACCGGAGCCTCACCGGCCATGCAGAAGACGAAGGGGGAGAAGGTGTTATGTCGGTTGAATTAGGGTTGGAAGGGGTTGGATCTAACCTATAGAAGAAAAGGAAGAAGAGTGACTACCTATGAGGGAAGAAAGGGGAGAAGTTGGCGTCGGCTGTGATTAGCCAGTGCCGGAGGAGACGAAGGCTCCGGTGGGAGAGACGATGAGGAGGAAGGGGTCGGAGAGCCCTGGCTTTAGCCCACTAGGCATGAACAAAGGAGAGGAAGATGTTCCCTCTACCTATTGTATGTGGTAGAGGGCGACGAAGGGAGATCGAGAAGCTCACTGGAGCTTGGTTGGAGCAAGCTGGAGGAAGGAGAGGAAGAAGTGTTTTTGAAAGCCTAAAACCTCACTAAGGAGGATGCTGAGAGTTTCATGAGCATTTATAGAGCTCAAAACCAAGTTCTAATTGAGGAAGGAAGCTTGATTGGACCTTGGTTTGGAAGCAAAGAATCCCATGAATTCCATGGGTTCGCATGAGCTTTCTACCTCGAATCAAAGTCTAAGATTGCGTTCACAAGAATCTTCATCATCTGAACTCCAATCCCACCAAATTTGGTGGGATTTGGAGGTGATTTGATCAGATTTTAACTTGGTCAAAGTCAGTGCTTGCCCTGTTGACACATCAATGGCGGCATAGACTAAATTGTGAAGGAGACGAGAAACATAGGGACCCATTTACAATGAAATTGAAAGTTAGGGGCTTGGATGTAAAGAATAGAGATTTTAGAGACTAAAATGCAAATTAGGTCAAGATGAACTTTGATTGGGCCCAAATTTTTACCTTAGCTTAATTTGGACCCAAGAAATCTGATAATGAACTTGGATTTGAGTTTTGATTACGTTTGACCAGGCATTTTGCACAGAAGCTCAAATTAGGGTAGAATCCCGTCTGAATCTTTGTTCTAGGTTAAAATAGGTTTAGATGGTCAAACTAAGGGTACCAAACCTCTTAGAACATTTTTTCTATGAATCTTAAGAGGTTTAAATGGATTTTATCCTGACTGAAACTTATTCAATTTAAGCAGGTTTGAAATTATGATTTTATGTTTTGATTTGGTTCTCGTAACGCGTAAAACCCCATTCCTGACAATGTTGACCCACTTTTTGGAATTTTGAGCTTATTTGACCTTAGATTGACCTTTAGGTGACCCCATGGTTACTCTACATTTGTGATGTGATGTTAAAACTGTAGAATTAACCCTTTTTATTATTTTCCTTTCAAAATTGATTTGCGTGGAATTACTGTCCTCAGGCAATTATTTAGGAGCATTTGTCACTTCATTTCAACTAATTCAAGTTAGTTATGGCTAATGATGGTGTTACTATCATACCCCCATGCTTAACTTTTACTAGTCCTTAGCAAAATCCTATGGAAAGAACTTGATCTCTAGACCATCCTTTGGTGTTCAGATGCCTAATTTGTGCCACTCTCTAGAAATTAGATTGGAATGCTGACAATAGGCCTAGAGGTACTTAAGTACCAGCCAGGATCCAGACATGACCAACTTCATCCTGGGTCTGCTGCAAAAGTTTCTAAGGCCCGCAAAAACTACCTAGAGGTCTGTTGACCCTAATGATCAAAGCACCTGTGCGTTAGATGTATTATGTCCAGGTTCAGTTTACTAGTGCATTTTGATGAGAGAGATAGAGAAGTATATTTCATTTGGAGAGCTTTCTCTTGTCTTTTTATATTTCCCTAGATCCAACCTCAAATTGGCCCTAAACATGGTCTGTGTCGGATTCCTTGTCCCCACCACCAATCCTTGAAGGGTCCTTAGCTTTCGATGCTTTGGGATAGCACCGTCCATAGCAACCCCCCGAACTCCTAGCTTTCGATACATTCGGATAGTGCCGCCCATGGCGTTATGTAGCTAAATTCAGGCCTTGGCAATCAACATTTCGGGATAATCCCTCCTATGGCACCTGAACCAGCACAAAGCGCTTACATGACCCTGGTAGGATATTTGGAATCCTAGGAGACAAGCACCAAGGAGACGATATGTTAATACACATCTTCGAGGGGAATTTTCCACCTCTCCGCACTAGGAACTCGTCCAATCAATTTGTGTTTTCGAGCTACTCCTAAGCTAGATCTTCGAGACAACTTTTCATAACATAACACTTTTGACATTATTTCTTCATTAAGCTCACTGAAGAAGACTAATGTGTGATTTTGGGTGCTTAGGTTACCAAGTCTCGCAAACCAAAGTGCAGGTAACAAGGTCGAATACTCCCTAAGCCTTAGACTTAATACATCAACTTCGCACTTTCCTAAACCTCTTGAGGACTAATCCGAATCTTAACGAATACGTGAGAGTTTAAGCCCTAAAACAAGCCCAAGAGGCCTAAGATCAGTACTCTTACTAATCTCCTTGTCTTTAGCACTTCAAGACTTAATCCTTATTTTGATTTGGTTTAAAACTTAAGTAGATCCCATAATCAATCGCTATAACTATCGATTTTTTCTTGATTTTGCTCCTTTTTGACATTTTGCATTTCCTCCTCTTTTCCTCAAGAAAGATTTTCAACAATTCTTCAAATTTTTCCTCCCTTTCTCCAATTTTTTTTTCAATATGTATTTTTTTATGAGAACTCCTCAAAGAATTGAATTTCCATTTGTTTGCATTTTGACACCCCCCATGCCTAAGTTTTACAATGTCCTCATTATAAACTAGGTAGGTACAAATTCAGCTTGGTTCAAGGTTTAGAAGGGTAGGTGAACAGGTCAGGATGACTGTTGCGGATGATTTCAAGCTTTGATATATGTATCAATGGTGGAGTCGGTTGTTCTAAAGTTGAATCCTAAAGTGTAGTAGGAGTGTAGCTTAAAAGAATGATCAGAAGGGTCTCAGGTTTTGGGAATGATGGGTTGCCTCCCATTAAGTGTTAAATTCAATACCTTCAGCCGAGCAGAAGTGGTTAAGGAAAATGGGTGGTCAAATCGGAGGAATTTTGTAGAACAAGCACCTTGATGAATAGCCTGGTTAGTCCAACCAGGTGCTTGTTGTGACGACTTGAGTCCCACTAATCGACGAGACTCGAGTCATCTTGTGCTAACAGCTAGCACGAGAACTCACAAGATTGCAGTCACCCAACATAGAGTTATAAAACATAAATAGCCAACATGCATTCATAAAGCATTAAATGAAAGGAACAAAAAAGTGCTGACAATAAAAGCAAAGTTCTTCTTAATTAGAAATAAATGAGAGTCTCATAGAACTACCAAGAAAATTGAAAGTAAAATTCTACTAGTGGGAAAGGAGCTACAACTATGAGCCACCAGGTTGGTACGGACCATCTCCTCAGATAAGACCTAGTTTCGTAGAGGTCTGACCAATTGCAGTCGCGGCACTCGACTGCTTAGTAACACTTGAGTACAGAACCCAAGATAGCATCGGTGAAAACTGAGTAGAGTAGTATAAGTAACTCAAGTACATAGTATAGTATAAAGGCATTATCTTGATAGTTTGTCTGTTTACAATTTATTTTATATCTAGTCCTTTTTATGCAATTTGCGCATATTCTTGTTGCTCTCAAATTGTTAATCAATGTCTCGGGCACGAGACAATTTCGTGTAACTTCTTGTGGTGCAAGATCAATATAAGCTACCCTCCTGGCCGGGAGGGCTACTTATATCCATTGAGTCACCATGCCCCGTCACCTTGGGGTCAAAGCAGAAAGGGGTCGTGGCTACGACGTGTAGCGTGAACATGTGCAAGCATTGTGTACATTGAATTACAGACAGCCAATGTCCCACCCACCGGCTGAAAGAACTGCTCCAAACCTTGAGCCTTGCGAATCCGCTATCCTAGTTGGCCGCTAAGCCTAACTAAAGAGTCATAGAAAGGCTAGCAACTCCCTAAACCAGCCCCTGAACCTGGTCTGAAATGACCTAAAGCTATGGCCAAAATCCAGGGGGCTGAAACCAATTATCTAATCCTTTTATATTTTTTTTTTCTGACATATCCATCGTATTATACAATCAATTTCCAAATAACTGTACCTCATATTTTGTTAATTCAGAAAATCCTTAGTAATTTCATATTACTATTTCTAAGCTTTGTAATTATTTACATTATCTTTTAACTTATCCTTTTACAAATAGCTTCAATCTTGTGACAGTGGCCTCATGTTACTAAGAAGTTACTAGAAATAACAAAACTCGTTTTACGTAAAATGGGGTTTGTTTTATACATGCGATAACAATGGGACATTAATCTACATTATTTCCATAAAAGCTATTATTTCTCATTTAAGTGCCCATAAATAAGAGAAAATACTGGAAAGGTTCCAAACTCAACAAAAGGAGAATACACATCAACCGAGGCGGTATACAAAAAAGTTGTTCATGACGAGTCCACAAGTACTCGAAAAACCAGCTAAATTTAAAGAAGGGTAGACTACTCTACCTGATGCCGTCGGAGGTTCAAAGTGACTCCGAACCATGTGCACTAGGCCTAGGAAAAGTCCCCACACTTGCCTCGGGGTTTGTGCACGCATTGGGAAGAAAACCTGGTTCAATCGGACCCACGACGAGGTTGGAGACACCTAATTACATTTCTAATTTTTTAATAAGTAGAATGTACTCAAAAGTGAAAATAAATCATACCAAGGCATAGTACACGTCCATACGATTCCAATGGTACCTTATTTGTCGAAATCCGATGTCGAGAAGGCCTCGAACCAGATGAAATAGCCCGAAGGGATCCAGAGTCAAGTCAGAACGCCTACACACGCCCTGGTCGATGTGCCCGCGCACGCCTAGCCACACACGCCACTCATCATGCTGTGATTCATGCATGTAGGGCTCCGCGAATTGCCGCGCGCGCCCGCCTGCAACTGCTCGATTGCCACGTGTCGCGATCATGTGTGACCCCACTTGCGAACACGCGGGCGCACCCGTGCGAAATTGCGTGCTTTGCATCGCCACGCTTCACCCGCTCGCACGCCGCCACCACCACGCGTCGCACGCTCATTACATGCCGCCACCGCCACCATGACTTTTGTGGTGGGAACCCCGGGTTTTGCGAAATCGCAATCGAGTCCCAATGAAATAATTTTAGATTTTTGAAGAAGAAAAACTATGGTTTTTCTTCTCCCTTTTTCTCTTGATTAGATAGAGTTCAGGATGAATGACAACCCAAAGGACTCAAGGGGTCCTTAAATAGGTTTTAAGGGTGGTTTATAATAGGTTTAGTTGGGTGAAATACCCAAATTGCCCTTAGGGTTGGTTCACCTTACATTTAGGTCCCTGGTGACTTCTTTTAGCCATAACTTGAGTTATATAACTTAAAATCATGCGAAACCAGCGTCGTTGGAAAGCTTGCGACAAGAGGAATCCAATAATACCACATATTGCACCCTTTTGACAAATTTTGACCAAGGGTTGACTCAAAATAAGCATTTTTGGTAATTTAAGGGGTTCTGACACCAACACCAAACCCTAACCGGGTTTTCGAGTTCGAACTAACCCAAACCACTTTGAAATGACTCGAAACCTAGATTTTGGGATGTTACAATTGTTCAAGTCAACAGACTAATGATGCAGACCTCCAGCTGATAGACAGATGAGCTCTTCCTCCCTAGATGACTTTGAGGGATTGCATGGGTCATTACGTACTTATCACAGGCATCAACTATATTTTAGAGGCCTCATCCCTCACCAGCAGCTAATGGTCCACAAGTAGTTGAGAGGCTACCTGATGCCAGTGACAGTTTGGTTAGACCTGACTCCCTTAACAGAGCAGATCACCACAATAGTAAGACTCCTTCTACAGAGAGTCAGTCAGAGATACCAGATGATTTAGATCTTACTATTGCCACTAGGAGGGCACTGCGCACTTGTTAGTCTAGATATTAGGTTGCAGGTAGTTTGGCTACTAATGATCTTGCTCCTCAATTTAGCAGCTTCTGTTAAGCACTTACAGGGTCAAACATCCGTCTACCTACCAGCAGGCTATGCTTAATCCAAAGAGGCGTCAAGCCATGGAGGATGAGATGGCAACAATTCAGAGTACACAGACTTGAGATCTCACCTTTCTTCCTTCTGATGCACGACTTGTTGGTTCCTGATGGGTCTTTACCTTGAAATACAATCTTGATGGGTCTATTTCAAGGTATAAGGTCAGGCTAGTAGCAAAGGGGTTCACCCAGACACATGGGGTGGATTTCTTTGATACTTTCTCCCCTGTTACGCAGCTTGCTACTGCCCGGATACTTATTTCTGTTACAGCTCACAGACACAGGCCGTTATACCAGCTAGATGTGAAGAACGCCTTTCTCTACGGTGATCTTCAGGATGAGGTTTAGATGTAGCAGCCCCCGGGTTTTGAGATTCAGGGGAAGTGTGTGTGCATATTAAGGAAACCAATCTATGGGTTGAAGTAGAGTCCAAGGGTCTGGTTCCAGAAGTTATCAAAGGTGCTCCATTAGATTGGTTTGACGGGCTCTACTTCAAATCACTCCTTATTTACCAGGAAGACTGATAGAGGGATTGTGGATGATCTTATCATCACTGGGGATGACAGAGATGAGATAGATAAAGTCAAGAGGCACCTATCAGAGAAGTTTGTCATGAAGGATCTAGGACAATTGAGGTATTTTTTGGGCATTGAGGTTGCACGTGGCAGGGATGGAGTGGTATTCTCGCAGAGGAAGTATGCTCTTGATCTTCTTCAGGAGACTAGCATATTAGCAGCTAAGTCTGCAAATACTCCCATGGATCTCAAGGTCCATTTATATGATGAGGGATCTAAGGGGGTTGACAGTAGGGCCTACAGGAAACTAGTGGGTAAGCTCCTTTACCTCACCATCACTTGTCTAAACTTGTCTTTGTTTGATGGTAGGCTTAGCCAATTTATAGATAATTAATTAGGCAGCAATGGGAGGCTACAATGCAAGTGCTTAGATACGTGAAGAAAGCACCAGGACAAGGATTATTATTCCATAAGGGAACACCCATGGAGATTGTAGCATACTTTGATGTTGATTATGCTGGCTGTGCTGGGGATAGAAAATCTACATGGTTTACACCTTTGTTGTGGGCAATCTGGTTACATGGAGGAGCAAGAAGCAAGCGGTTGTATCTAGATCCAGTACAGAGTCAGAGTATAAGACCATGGCCCAGACAGCCGCTGAGATGGTCTGGGTCAAGTCAGTTTTGTCAGATCTTTATGTTCCTCTGGATAGCTCTATGGAGATGTGGTGTGACAACTTAACAACGACCTACATTGCCAACTTACGTGCTCAAATAGGAAAGATTTGGAGAAACGAGAATGTGGGTATCACTCAAGTTGGACTGGAAGTGATGATCACCTCCTCTACGGTGCTCACTATCATCTGTTGATGTTGCTGCTAAGGATGAGGAGGAGTAGGAGGGGGAGGGAAGAGGAACATGATATCGAGAGACCAACGAAGCAAAAAAGAAAAAAGAGGGGACTATTTTTTTTCCATTGTGGTAGTTGGCGTTGGGGTTGTGGTGGAATTGGTTAGGAGAAGGGGAAAGTTGTTGGTGGTGTCCCTCTCTTCTCTCTTCGTCCTTTTCTTTACTCTCTTTCAACTACTCGAGGGGCATTCGGTTAAACATCGATCCCTTTCAATAGAGGATATAAAACAGACTCCAATGATGCATGGTTAAGATTTTTCTTTTTCTTAACAATAAAGAACCTTAGAGGAGTCCTAAAGGGAAATCATGCACTTACGATTTCAAGTTTGTTGTCTCATCATCATGTCTAATATATTGAAATGCCTTTCATAAATAGGGCATAACACGAACTCTCCTTTTCTAAAGTTATTTCTATAAATTTGATAAGTCGTTCCTGTACCTTTATTAGACGAGCTATTCCATAAGACTACCTTTGTGAACTCACCAAGCAACTCTCCACCACAAGATGTGAATCGAGGTCACTCTTATCGTAGAAAAAAAAAGAGAAAAAAACATATCAACCTAATAATCAATAAATACTGATATTTAAATAATAATGATTAATCTATATCTATATACATAGCAAAGTTGTAACTTTTTTTAAAACATCTAAAAAGATAAGACCACTATTTCCATTATTTTTTCTGTAAGAAGATAATCTTATCAATTAGTTTGTCATTATAAGGTGTGGAAGAAGGTTTTGGATGTATGAGATGGGGGTGCTTTTCATTGGGAGAATTGGGTTTTGTTGGGTGGTGAAAAGTGTGGAAGAGAGTTTTGGTTAGAAGTGGTTTAAGAATTTTTTAATCCTAAATCTAGATTGGATCAAGCTGAGTTCAAAACATCAAACCTGAGGTTGATTCATAGTTAATTAGGTTGAACCTTAGGCTGGCTAGGTTGGGCCAAAGCTAAGTTCTTGAGCCTAAGCTCGACCAATGGGTCGGTTGAGTTGACGATGGCTCGACCCATTAACCAGGTCAAATTGTGGGAGGCCTTTTGTTTGGGATATGATGAGCCTTGGAAGCCACCGTCAAGGCTATTGATAGCAATCAAAGATTTTGTAGACGTAGGAAATGAAACATAACCAAAAAATGAAAATCAACCACATGAACAAGGAAGATTATTGACCCAGTTCCACCTCAAGAGTTGTACATTTGGGGAGGGGATCTAACTCTTAATATCCACTATTGGTGGAAATGATACAAGGAATTGTGAGCCATAATCTCTTTAGATTACCCCCATAGGTGTGTGTCCATAGGATGTGTCCCTCCCATGTGAGCATGAGGCCTATTTATAGAATACATGATGTAGGATTTATACATTTGGAGCTGTAACCACCACAATAATTGGGAGTTAAGGAGACATAATGGACAGTTATTGAGATATAATGGAGAATCATGGTAATTATGGCATTGATTGGTAACCGCCTGGGGAATCGGTGCCTCTTCGTATTCCCACGTAGACCAAGTCTAAGCGGGTTCAATGAGAGTCAAAGTAGGTTCAGTCGGTCTATTTACAAGCTAATTGGACTTATTTTGTGAGGCCAATTTTCTTCCCTCATGAGAGGCCCCCACTCTTGTAGTTTAGGTGTGTCGACTGCGAGAATAGACTACTTTCTCTTTTTTGCCCTCGTGTAGAGGTCATCCTTACCCTAGCAACTATTGCTCGATATTGCCGAGGGGTAGGTGCTTTACTAGTCCCGCTCGCCTTTTGGGGGGGAAGGTTGTTCGTGAATCATTTCTTGAAAAAAAAAAACAAGTGATTAGTAAAATATAATTCATCATGAAAGTGAGGGAATTCAGTTCCTGACTTCAAGCTTGATCTCAACCCATTGTCCATACTGTCGAGACTTTAGTTCCCAAGCTCTCCCGCCAAGGTTCCTCGCACGGAACCGACGCTTGCAGGGGGCCCAAGGTCCGCTCTAGTTGGGGTACCCACTGGCAGACTGTCCCGTGCGAGTGGTGTGTGTTTGTTGGGAACACGAGGGGATTTTTCAATCCTAGTGTGTACTAGTTTGCAGGCGGGTGGGAAGATAAGTGATAGATAATTTCCGTAAAAGTAAACATCTATTTTATGAAATAGGAAAGTTTTTACTTATCTTTGTATGAGAGGAGGGATGCGTGAACCATCGTTTGGCTGTTGACGGACTTACTGGCCTCGAAAAATTTTTTCTTAGTTTCTTCGAGTGATGTCGCCACTCACATCACATAATAGCCTTAGGATGGACATTGGTTCACCTCTCCACTAGTCGTTTGCCATATATGCAAGTGGAAATTGGTGAGAAAAAATGACTCCATATGTGTTTCTCTCGTAGCGAGCAATGCCTTTAAGAGCACAAAATAATTGAGAGGCTATTTGCGTCCCCATTTAAAGCTTGACACCATGAGTTTGAAAAGGAAGGGGTAGCCGACTAGTGGTGTCAATGCCCATTGTAAGGCCTATGTGACGTCAAAAATCCCCTATCCCATTGCTATGCATTTTCGATTATCGCAGCTCCCATCTCTTATTTTTGACCTGTACCCCCTTGTACCCATTGCCTTTTGCTGAATAGAGGGAGAACTTGACCTCTCTTGAGGTTATGCAAAGTCCTCCCCTACTATTGAATGAGTGAGAATCGTCTCTTAAGGAAAACCACGTCATAGTATAGTCAACGAAAATCGCTTACAACATTTAAATTTGTAAAGTGTTCGAAAACAAGAAATTGAGTTTGAGGTCATTCGCAGAAAGCAAATGTGTAATTTACACACTAATCATAATTAGTAATAATGAGCACAATCAATGAATCACAATTAAAGATATTTCATAAATAATCTACTCAAAAATATATTCAATAATAATTAAGAGTATCTCAAGAAATTGCTATGATAAAAAGAAGAGAGAAACACTAAAAATGGTGATTTAGATCACCAAGGATATCCCTCAAGTTAAGCATATCTCCCAAACATATCAACCAATCAAAATTTCTAACAGTGGTCCTTGAACCACTTATTCACGTCAACATAGAGCCAATATATCCGCAGTGTTCAGAACCCTGCATAAGGCTTCACTAGACGTCGCCAAGAGAGATCATACTACTTAACCATTCAAAGCTCAAAACAAGCACAAGGGTGCCAAGCCTCAAAGATGCTAAGTGTGAAACACATAGGCATGCATCTCGAGGCACAGAGCATGAATCCTGAAGCAAAACACTCCCCCTTCCTCCTCAAAAATTCCCCTCTAATCGGCTTTATTCAGGTAATTTGGTTTATAAGCAGGTAATCAGATCCGGGTAGGGTCCAGATCCGTGTGGCGTGTACCGCGAGCAAGGAGTGTTAAGGATGAGGTGAGAGGGACCTCACCTCTCGTGTCGAGGCAGTATGCCAATGCAACTAATTCTTTATATGCACATTTGAGTTTTTAAAATCCCACGACGTGGGATCATTTGTTGAAGCTCTCTCGCATGTGCAATAGCGACGATACTCTCGTTGAATTAAAGTTGTTATTGCCACTGTTGCATTCAATTGAAGACCCTGCTGCCTTCCTGAAGCCGAACTACACCTGCTCGACATGGTGGTGGTAGCATTGGTCGACGGATGGTGGCCGGCGAAAGTGATGATGGTGGCTACGACGGTGAACTTCGGCGAGAACCTAAAAATTAAAACATGGGCCCTAAGCCCCAATTAATACACTCGATAGGGTCACCGGAGTACGGCGAATGTGTTGGTGGTGTGCATTCGATGATTGGTGGACGAGGGTGGCCGGATGGAGTCGAGAAGGTCGGCAGAGGATGGGTTTGTTCGATGGGGTGTTTAAGTGGGTGGATGTTGAAATTTGTAGAGGGCTTTTGAAGGTGGAGGTGAGGCAAAGCTTCTAAACGTGGAATTGGGTGGTTTGGTGGAGTAAATCGCTAGCACAAGCTTACTGGAGCTCTCGTCGGACTTGGGGAAGACGGAGGGGAAAGGAGGTGATCTTCGGTCGATTTGAGAAGATAAAGGGATAGTCTAAAAACCCGTCCTGTTCTTAGCGTTTTAAGACATTTGGAGTGTCAGTTAGACGTCTGGACCCCCTTTTCGGACGTCTGGAAATTAAAAATATGTATGCACTCTGCATTATGCGCGCAGGCGGCACGTAGACTCTCCTTCTCTCTCCTTCCTTCTTCTTTTCCCCCTGCCGAACCCTAACCCCTCGGCTATAAAAGACCACCCCCTTCCTCTCCTCTCCTCTCCACTCCACCACTACCAACACACCCCCCACTCCACTGCTGTGAGCAAGGGCACGTGAGAGTAAGGAGGAGGGTGCGTGAGAAGGAGGAGGCCGAGGTCGAGAGCTTCGAGGAAGCTCGTCGAAAGCTCTCACGGCCACCACGGTGCGTGCGGGAGGAGGAGGGTGTTGGAGAGTCGTCCTCGACCACCTGCAGCAGCTGGAGTTGCGACAGAGCAAGGGGAGACGCGGCGAAGCGCGGTGAGAAGCTTAGGAGCACGGTCTGATACTGGAATTTTTCCAGTATTAGACGTCCGAAGTGTCTTCCAGACAACCGGCTGGACGTCTGGCGTCAACACCAGACATCTGAAAGCATTTGTATTGCAAAGGTACGTCTTCTTCGCGGTTACGGACATGCAGGCCACACCACAGACGATCCTGTTGGGTTAAAAGTGGGTTGTTGCTCTGTCGTGGGCAGGAGCAGCCTTGGGAAGGTGCGCAGAACGCCTTTCCACGCACTTTTGGACGTCTGGACAACTTATCAGATGGACGAAGGCGCTTCCAGACAACCGGAGGACTGGTCAGATGTCTGGAACTATTTTCAGACGGTCGTGGGGGGAGTCCTGGACGTTTGAGGTCGCTGCAGAAGCTTGAGGTGAGTCTCTGTGACTTTTAAGATGTCTGGAATTATTTCCAGACGTCTGATTTTGGTCTGCAGACACATTTTTGACCCGTTTGGGGTCCGATCGGGATCTGTTTTAAGCAAACGAAATATTTGTGGTTTCCTTGTGAGTTTCTCTATGCATTAGAAACCGTTATACATTGTTCTAAACCTTCCAGTGTGATGTGTTCCTTGGTATAGGACTTTGACCTGTTGCATGTCTAAGGCTTGCAGAGGCGCGTGGGTCTGTGGTTCGAGCCCCCAGTACTCCCGAATTGTCTGGTAGAGTGGTCCACCCCTGTTATACTTATTAAATATGAATGCATCTATGAAAATTTGACAACTGGAAACCTAGGATGTGGCATGAACCCTAGGATAAGAAATGGTTGAACCAATTGTTTGCGTAATTGAAATTGTATATACATGAATGAGCTGAATTGTTAGCCACTGCCTGTAAATAAATATGAGCTGCCTGTTAGAATATGAGCTGCTTGAGATAACTAAACAGTTACCTGTGATATCACTTGTTGCATGTGTTAAATTATGGAAATACTAGCTGCATGTGTATAAACGAGAACTAAATTGTGAATGATGAAACTTGGATTGGAATAATATAGTGAACATGAGCATGAACCCTACAGGGAGTTAGGAGTAGAGCTCCTGTGGTTAGATGGAAAAGCTTGGATTGTGGACGGGAAGTGTGCTGGCCTTTGAGTACGTGGTACCAAGGAGAGTGACTGTCCCCTTTTAGTGTAGAGTGGAGCTAGCTGCCCTTGGGTTGGGACCCGAGGTTAGGATTGGCCACTCTACACCGACTTCTGTTGGCCTTCGCGTACACGGTACCGAAGCGAGCTACTAGTGTAGAGAGGGAGCTAGCCACCCCACGGGGCCCAAGGTTCAGCTAGCCACCTTACATCAACTTGTTAGGCCCTCTGGGAAAATCGGGGTAGTCAGATGAGGGTGCGCGGACTGTAGAGGGGCTAGACCCCTGTTTGGATCTGAGGGGCTAAACCCCAGTTTCTGAGAGGGCTAGGCCCTATACTGTTCCGTGCTATACTTTGGGCGTACTCGCTAGCGGAAACGACTAACCGCGTGCCAATGTGGGGTAGCTACTTGTGCACTTATCGTGCGTGCCATGGTCACCGCTACGTCTGTCAGTGACCTCGGGGTGGTTGACTGGGTGTAAGACTACCACAGGGGACTCTCTCGGCCAAGAGAGCACCACGTGTACCTTCTATTATTCGGAAAAGACTACAATCAAGATCGTTCCCACAAGGAACATGCAAGATCAAGAAAGATATCTGAATGTTAACCAAATGGGGTGAAAAGAAATTACCTGTAAAATAAAATAACTTGACAAGGATAAATATTCCTGCTACTTTTACTGCTTTAGATAGTATGGTTACCACTCTACTTAGTGTTCGCTGACTTCATTTTTTTCATAACACTGTTCAGGTTCAAGAGTTGAGCAGCCCGAGCCACCGGCTGCAGAGGGTACTGGGCCCAGTCGAGCCCAGCTGTAGTTTTCAGTACTTTTGTTGTACTCTCTTTTCTGCTATAGTGAGTTCAGACTTTTGCTATTGTTCCTGTTACTGTTGCTTTTGTTTTACTTTCCTGTTGTTGTGGTGGTGTGTACTGAACTAGTAGCTTTTACTTTCATTTACTGCTTGTATGCTTTTACTGTTTAGTTATATTGCATATGTGAATGTGGTTTATTTTTCTGCTTTTCGATTATTTCTTGTTGGACGACTGGGTATTAGGATTAGTCAAGGTGAGCCGGTCTTGGGTCCTGTGGAGATTCGGGAACCGGGTCGTAACAGATAGAGAGACGCTAGAGAGATAGAGGGGAAGGATAGGTCTAGCTAATAGACGACAGGGAGGAGATTTGGCATCGGTTGTGATTGGCCGGCATCGGAGACGAAGATTGCTCCAGTGGAGGAACGACGACGACGAAGGGGCTCGGAGTGACCAAACTTTGACAGGTTATGGTCGCGAAGAAGAAAGGAGGACGTTAGTGCCTTCAATTTGGTCGTTGAAGGCGCGGACGAGGGAGAGTGAGAGGGTCACCGGAGTTACCAAGCTTCTTGATCGGAAAGGAGGGAAGAGGTTAAGAATCGGCCTAGAATCGACTAAGGAGGACACTGGGATCATCGTGAGTTTTTAACTGAGCTATAATTAAGGAATGAAGCTTGATTGAACCACAATTTAGAATCAAGAAACCAATGGATTTCGTAAGCTTCGCTGGGGCATTCTACAACGAATCAAGGTCCAAGATGTTAATCATATGATTCTCTGCAATGTGAACATCAATCCCACCAAATTTAGTGAGATTTGATGAGTTTTGGATCAATTCAAAGCTCATCTATAGATTGGTTGACCTAATAATGGTGTCAGGGAGTAAAACGTGAAGAATATGAGAAACTAGGGGCCTTTTTGAAAGGAATTTCGAAAGCTAGGAGTCTGATTGAGAGAAATAGAGATTTAAGGGATTGTAATGCAAACTAGGTCAAGATGAACTCTGATTGGATCCAAATTTTGCTACTAACCTAATTTGGATCCAAGGAATCTAATGGTAAACTTGGATTTTAGTTTTGATCACGTTTCACTTGGCAGTTTGCACAAAGGACCAAATTAGGGCAAAATCTCGTCTGAAACTTTGTCCAATGCCAAAATGAGTTCAGATGGTCAAACCAAGGGTACCAAATCTCTAAAATATTTTTCCTATAAATTTTAAAAAGTTTAGATGAATTTTATCCTGACTAGAACCTCTTTAGTTTAAGTGGGGCTGAAATTAAGGTTTTGTGTTCTGATGCAGTTCTTGAAATGCGTGAAATCTCATTTTCTATTTGAGTGGACCAACTTATTGGACTTTAATGCTCATTTGACCTTTAATTAACCCTTGGGTGACCATGTGATTACTCTGCATTTATGATGTGATGTTGAAACTGCAGATTTAGCCTTATTTTAATGTTTTCTTCTTAGAATAGATTTACGTGGAATTATAGTTCTCAGGCAATTATTCAGGAGCATTTGTTTCTTGATTCTGACTAATTTAAGTTAGTTATGGCTAATGATGGTGTTACCATCACCTACCTAGGGAGGAGGGACTTCGAGTGCTTGCCGAGCGGGGAACATAGCCAGGGTGGAGCTTGGGCGAGTTTGGATTTAGCCGGCCATGGGAGGAGGGCAATCGACAGGAGGTGTTCTCAGCCAGAGCTTTCCGGACCGCCATGTCTCTTGAGGTTAGCCCGTGTAGGGGAGGACGAGGTGGCGGTTGGTGAAGCTGAGAAGGGAGCGCTGGTTGGAGGTGGCGAGGTAGTGGCTAGTGGAGGAGTGGAGGCGAATGAGGGTAGGGCAGGAGGGCGGCAACTCGACGATTGACTCTACTAGCGGCACCACTTGGCCTCAAGCTGCTGCTGCCATATTAGCTCTTCCCTGCCGACCATGAACTCTCCTCCAACCGACTGGTGTGTGTGTGTGGGGGTTTCCTTTTTTCTTTTTTCTTAATATGTTAGGAGAAAACCAAACATGGTGGCAGGAAGCTTCTACCTTATGCAATGGGTAGGTTGGGCAATAGGAACCCCCGGTGGGGACCTTGCTGCTCGAGATTCTGGCGGGAGGGTGGCCCTCTTCGTGTGAATTGGTTTGCTAGAGTTCTTGAGGGTAGTCTCACCCTCGACTTCTCTTGAGTTCAGGCGTAGTCTCAAATAGAAGGAGGGACCTCGAGCACCTACCCTACCAACCACGAGCCGCGTTGCACGTAGCAATCGATAGCAGACACCTCGTAGAGGACGTTGAGGGTGAGGACCACCACGTAGCTCGCAGCATCCTCGAAGAATGTGACCTTGGCATTGGCGATGGTCACACCGCGGCGATGACACTCTGCGAGGTCTATGTGGTTGACCCCCACGGAGGAGGTGAGGATGGCCATGACAGAGCCACAATGGGAGGAGAGGAACTCCTCTTTCTCCTTTTCACCCGAGAGGCCACGAGGCGAGTCATGGGGCTGTAAGAAGCAGTACTTTTGAAAGAGGCCCTCATTGAACTCGCCAAAGAGTGGGCCAAGGAGGAGAATGAGGGTTGTCGCTCTCCCTGTTGACATGTGTAGGGTGGGATTGGGGCTCTAGCAAGGAAGGCTTGGTGCTGTTCTTGTTGGCCTTTTTTTTAATATTCCGTTAGGAGAATTCCCATCCCCTGATAGGGTACCTATGGCAGAGGTGGGACTTCTCAAGGAGGGGTTCCTTTAAGGACACTACTAGTGGATTGGTAATAGAAATGGTGTTACCTCCCTTATTAGAAGTAAATCCAACATGTAGTGGCTGGTGGACATCCCCCATGAACCTCAGGCAGGGGTCCTGGTAGGAGATGGTGCTTCCCTAGGCAATGGACTTCGTGGATGAGGGCAAGATCGCTAGCAGGAGGAGCTCTTACCGAGCAGAACTTGCTAGCAAAAGAAGCTCTTGCGGGTGAAGCGACTAGCCGGCCATATGAGGCCTTAGTCGCCACAGAAGGCTAGAGCATAGGACATCTAGCGCGAGCTATAGCCAAGGATGGCCAGGTGGACCTCCTGATTGGTGGGAGGTGCTGTCGGTTGGAGCTCCTAGGCAAAGTATGTTGGTGATATCCAGCAGGAGGAGTTCAAGAGACCATACCCTTTCATCATTTCATGACAGGGTCACCTTTTTTGCCTACTATCTTAGGGCATTAAAGAAATTTTTGGCAACCCCTTGAAATCTTCGGTGGTGATGGGAATGGTAGGGTATGACATGGGAGCCCACCATTAATATCACCTGCTTGTGAATTGTTGGCACGGAGTTTGACTTTTAGTTACAGTTTCCCATAGATGGCGTCATTTAATGAGCCCCGGAAGCCCCCATGAGGGCCATCGATAGCCATCAAAGAATTTATAGACGTAGGAAACGAAACATAGCCACAAAATGAAAATCAACCACATGAACAAGGAAGATTGTTGACACAGTTTCACCTCAAGGAGTGCACATCTGATGAGGGGATCTAAACCTCAATATTCACTATTAGTGGAAATGATACAAGGAATTGTGAGTCGTAGGCTCTTTGGATTGCTCCCATGAGTGTGTGTCCATAGGATGTGTCCCTCTCATGTGGGCATGGGACTTATTTATAAAATACATGATGTGTAAGGTTACGCATTTGGAGTTGTAATCACCACAATAATGGGGAGTTAAGGAGACATAATGGACATTTATTTAGAGATAATCGAGAATTATAGTAATTATGGCATTGAATGGCAATTGCATGGGGAATCCTCGCCTCTTCGTATTCTTGCATGGACTGAAGCTAAGCGGGTTCGATGAGAGTCCAAGCAAGTTCAATTGATCTATTTACAAGTCGATTAGGCTTATTTCGTGAGGGCGGTTTTCTTCTCTCCTCAGGATAAAATAGATTTATTTTTTCATTTACTTTATCTAACCAAACAAAATCCTTGATTCAATTTGCTTGATGCAAGTAGTTGAACTAGTCAGTTTGATTCGAATTCAGAAAGTATTGCTTTCATTTACTCTCCGACGCTAACTGGATCCTTTCTTCTTGATTTCACCCACAACCTAGTTGAATTTAGTTGGGAAATTAGTTAGTCCCAGGATAGAATTAGGATCCGATAAGTTAGGTAAGGTATTTGCTTGGTTGGATGAGATAAGTGGTAAGATAATAATATTTGGTATGGTGATGTGTTATTAATAAATGATATTTTAATATTATGATGCAAGAGTGTGGGGTTAGAGTGGATGTATTTTTTATATATTAGTGTTAATGTAATGTGATGAGATAGTTAATATTATGTTGTTGATTTGATGAAGTAGTAGAAATTGTAAAGGATTATTTATTTGTAGGGATTAAGTTATTTGTACATATTTAGATATTTTAATTTTGAGTTACAATAATTTTATGATTATCCAATTCTAAAGTAAGAGATGAGATGAACATAATCCAAGATCATAAGAAAAAAATCCCTCACTTATCACTTCAAACATCCCTTAATTTGACATTTCCAATGCAAAACCTTTATGATCTTATATTTATCCAACCACTTACCAAATTATTCCTCAAAATAAATCCCTTTTAACCTCGCTCGAAAACCTGACACCCGCCCCTAAACCCTTATCCCTCCATTTAACCTGTCCAAACGTAGCCTAAAGCGCCAGACTTTCGTCTTCGTGGTTTTCTACCTCTCGTTAGGGTTTCCCGCCGTTCCCACACCGTCTTCCACCTCGACCTCCACCACCACTTCACATCACCTCTCTTTCCCCGGTTCCCGGATCCCCCCTAGCGTTCCTCCGGCGGTGGGGACGGCGAAGGGATGCCAGACGCTGCCGGGGACGTCGACATCCCCTTGGCGTGGGGTAAGAAGAGGGGGGTGTCGAAGGACAAGGGGGTGCAGTTCTACGCTTCCTTCACCTACGATGGCGTCGAGTACTCCCTCCACGACCACGTCTTCCTCTTCAAGGACGGCGTCCACCAACCCTTCATCGGAAAGCTCGTCAAGATCTGGGAGACGTCCGCAGGGAAGAGGCGCCGCCGCGTCAAGGTCCACTGGCTCTTCCGCCCCTCCGAGATAGCCCCCCACCTCAGCGACACAACATTCGAACCCAACGAGCTCTTCCTCGCGGCAGGCAATGGAGCCGGTGTTTCCAATGTTAACGAGCTCGTAATGCTCTCCAAAAAGATCCCTTTTTTTCATCTCTTTTACTTACTGCTTCCAATTATCATCCTTCCACGGTATTCGGAATTCACGTCCCGTAAAGATGGATTCTTGGATTGTTTGTGAGTGTTTCATGGAATTATATTACCTAGATAATTATATGGAGGTGTTGAGTTCTGAATGCATGTATTTGGCTTCGCATATGGACTTATGATCTGCACTGATTTCGCTTTCGAGGTGCATTGGTTAAGGGCATTGTGGATATAGTGTGATTGGGACCTCGATAACCTAGAAGAGCGGATTTTTATATGCATTCACATGACATGTTGATGCTGCTAGAAACGGCGATGCTGCTGCTAGGGATTTTGGGGCCTAGTGTGGCTAACCTCACCACCTTCCTCCCAAAAGCAGAAAAAAAAAAGAACACTCAAGTGATTTAGGAAAGATTTGTCATGGTACAGATGAATAATGCTGATTTCGAGATTGCATGCTTTATATCTACGAGAGAGAACCAGTGAGGTAATTGTGAAGACAGCAAGGAATTTGCATTGAGGATTGTTGAAGAACTCAAGCAACTTGAGCTCTGCATGCCAACAGTTCTATTGATATGATGCTAAGTGGATCCTAAGAAGGATCCCTTAACCCTTAGCCCTTGTAAGTCTAGATACAGTAGTATCAACAGTTCTAGTTTTCCTTTTCAGAGGTTCCACTTGAACAGTGGTAATATGAACACTGGGGCTTAACCTTGCTCCAAGGAAGGATAAGCTCGCTTATTTAAGTGCAACAGTCTCAGAAGTTTTTATTTGCCTTTTGTGGATGTTTTGCTTTGAGTTATGATAAAGCAATCCCTTTTGCCGAAGTCCCTACAGACTGTGGCCTATATTGATCTTAGCTTGAGAATGTGTAGTAATGACCATATGTATCTCAAGTGACGAAAAGAGCTTGCTCACATTCAATGATACCCAAATACAGGTGATGTAGAGGATGGTGGACAGTGCATTGACTTGGATGGAGTAAAGCTAGAATGGGAGGTGATTTTTGAAAGAGTGGTCACCAACCAACTCCAAGTTGACCCAACTCTTTTAGTCAATCACTGATGGATTCATCATGGCTATAATAATTGTATCTTTCTTGACAAGGATCGATATGGAGGGTTTTATCTCAAACATGGACTTAAAGTTTCTGATTTTGGTGATATTTATGGAGTTCGTGTGGGAAAGGGGATTCCTAAACTCATGGTTCACATGAATAGAAAAGTGTATCACTGTCATGGTTGTAAATGTCGACTTTGATGCCGCCTCATTGATTTCGGAAATGTGCTTCTCTGGGGCATGCTGATGAACACTAGAATTTCGAAGTTGAATTTTTGGAGGCACGCCGAGAACATGGTGAGAAAACTTGGAATTTGGCCAGAATAACCATAACTCTATTTATTAAATTCATAGAGTTTGCTATCAGAACCAGATGGGTACTGAAACAAGTATAGGTTGTAGCTTAGGACTAACTCCATGGAGCATATCAATGCAAAAAATGTGGGTCCAGTGATCCTTAGATTAAGCAACCTTAGTATTAACCTACCTTAAAACCATGGATCTATATATTTAGCCTTTAAAACTCATGGTAGAATCAATTGACCTCGAGAGCTTAGATATAACTCCGTGGAGCATATAGGTGTAACAATTGCGGGTGCACTAATCCTTAGATTAAGCAACCTTAGTATTAACCTACCATAAAGCTTTGGATCTATATATTTAACCCTTTAAACGTACAAAAGAATCAATTGATCTCGAGACTGTAGTATAATATATGGCTTTAAAGAAGCTCAAATACCTTAAAGATATAGCAAACGGAGAGAGAACCCTTTCAAGTGCTCTTCCGACTCCAGGAAACACAACAGTGCTTTGATTGACAAAAGTTTGACTATGCTTGGCCATTTCACCCCTGGTTCTACGAATGTTGCCTCTACTAGTAGGCTCATGGTGGTTGGTGGCTCTGACATTCTGTTTTACCTAACTTTTCATGACAAAAATCCGAAGGTGTCCAATCTTCCCTTGAACATTAGATGGTGATGATGAGACCTTTGGGCTTGGGGAAGGATGAAAAGAGGGACAATGGGTTGAAATGGGCTACTGTGTTGCCCTTTCTGACGTTAAATTACTGAAATGATGCAAAATTTACAGTTATTTCCAACTGTTTCGCCAAAATTGGCGACACACCATTGAAGCTCAATTAAATATGGTCGACACCCTGCCATTTTAATTAGTGTTGAAATGGCATCATATATGAAAACGGCTGTTTTTCTGGCATTTTGTGAGAATTCTAATGACACTTGGAACATTGATCACTGCCATTTTTGTTTTTGATGTTGATCAATGGGAGCTGAGCAAGGGTGCACCACTGTTTGTGTCATCTTTTGCTTATTTGATTGGCATTGCAGTTCTTCTCTGCAATATGGTCAGGGTATGTTGGTTGCAATTCTATAGAACATAGATGCTTCTTTGTTATTCACGGGGATAGTAGTCATGATAGATATTTTTGGTTAAACCTTTGGCCTTTTTTCATGTTCTCCTAGTCACCTTCCAGTTTGGTTGACATGGATGTTCATGACCCTGCGTTAGGTGCAACATCGTTTGAGATTTTAAGTGCTGATTGTTACTTTATTAGAAGTGTTATTTGGCTTCTTCTCAGATTACTACCATACTCATATCATCTGATCTCCAGAGTGCAGACTGCTGTGATCTCTTTATAAAGCCCACCCAAGGAAATGCCATGAATTTCCGACCTACAGACTGGATGTCTGTGTTGCAATGCTGCAGATTGAGAAAAGGGTGCTATAATGTATCCCTTATTTTTAATGCTACTTTGTAATTTGCCCATGAGACTAGGGTTTGTTTGAATGGTGACCACTATCCACTTCTATCTTCAAAGGCTCTTTAACTTTTCTCCCTTTTCAACTGTTGGCCAAATCTGCTTAGATTTGAGGACTATTGCAATGCCCGCACACACCCCCCCTCCCCCCTCTCAACACACACACAACACAATCATACAAAAGAAAAGTAGAGGAAAAATCATCTAACCCGATGTGCTATAACCTCCAGATTAATCAATTTACTCGACTTTTTAGAGAGTATCATTTTTGAAGTTACCATTTTGAATCAAATCACCTCCTCTCTTATTTATTACGAGATAACAACAATTAAATATTGAAAAAGTACCTCAATTTTTTGTATACCGCATAATCCCTTGTCATCCTATCCAACTATTTAAATGTATAAAATCAAATGAATGTTAATTCATCATTATATTTTCTTAATTATTTTCATACCAATGCGTTATATATTTATTATGTATACTATGTTAGTGTTATATTTCTTTCTTAGAACCCAAATTTGGTTGGTGTGGAAGGCAAGAGAGAAAGGTGTGCACATGGAGAAGGAAAACTTAAAGATATTTTTGTCAATATTTAATGATTGTTATCTTAGCATAGCTAGAGAGAGGGTGATTTGATTTAACAAAGAAACATTTGGGGGTAAAACGATGCCTTTCAAAAAAATAGTGTTTAAATTGATTTAGGCTGTGTTTGGATGTGGGATAGAGTTTTCCTCTTGGTAAAATTTGGGATGGGATAAGTTTTAGTGATGTTGGTGTAAGTGATGGGATAGTGGAAGTGGATGTATTATAAATTGTAAGTTATTGTGATTTAAATATAGATGAAAGAGTTTTAGTTGATTTGTTTTATATTTGATATTGGGCTGTGTCTTTCTAATTGTTTTGTTGGATAGTGGAGTAAGTGGAAGTTAGATGTGATATGTAAGTTAATATGTTGTGTGCGGAGATTTGAAGTGACATTTGATCCTAATTCATAGTACTATTCATCCTATCTATGCCTCATGACCTAATCAACATTTTTATTCCACATCCAAATACAACTTTAAAGACTATACTTAAAAAAAACAAAACCAAAAAAAAAAATCATTTGTTGTCAAATGCTCTTCATGTGTACCATTTGTCATTTGGGCAACGATCTTTAACAAGCACTTTAAATTCAAAAGAAAGGCTTGCCCGATTATTACTAGGTTCACCGAGTATTATTTTAAGCAAAGGGATATGTGTAGAGGTGAATCAATGATATTGCAAACTAAACATTCCATGACAAAGCAAAAGTTATTGACTCTATTTTGATTGATGTGGGGAAAGGCTTATCATATTTATTTTCCAATGACTTAGTGAGGTCAACTGTTTTTAGAAGATATACTAGTGGCTACTTGTTTCATTGTCTAGCCTTCATTATCACCTCTTCATTGGTAATCACGAATGTTAAAAGTCTTCATATCACGTTGTTTTTCTTTGTTTTATTTATTTTCAATTTTTTGGTGGGCATGTATGTAATTTTTGTATTCTTCCCCCTTTCTATATAAAAGAGGTTAGGATTTCTTTTTGTAATAAGATTCTTTATTATCTCTTACATGGTCTGAGAGCAGCGGTCTTAGGTTGGCGTTTGATACCCCATTGATTTCCATAGCCTTTGCTTCTTCCACAAAATAAGGGATCTCTACTTCTCTAGTCTCCTCCCTTTGCCATTGCCATGGCTTAGGTAGCACTGTTGTATAGCAGCATTGCAATGCAGCACCTAGTGCAGCTAGGTGGTGTTGTAGTACATGCCAACGTTGCACCATGCACTATGACCCTTGCGTGTGACTTGGGTTCGTGTGTGTGTGCGTGCGCATGTGAGGTCTCACCACATGGCTTCTCTTTGCGATTCTCTTCCTTCGTAGATGACTTTGTGTTGCTCGTGACTTACTTCTATGTTGTTTGCTTCTTTGGTGGACTGTGGATGGTTTGATATCTCTCTACAACGGCGAAACTTGATGCTCTCATCTATAGATTGGGATTGTCTCTCAATTCTTGCTTAGAATTGTCTCTACTACTACTTGGGATTGTTTCCCACTGATATTATTGTATTTGCATGCTACCTCCTTGGAGGATTCCTACTTGGATCTATACTAGAGACTCGTTATCCACATGTGATGGTGGTCCTTGTGCTCTTGTCACCCTCACTGATACTGATGAGGTTCAGGAGAATTTGACATCTATTACTGCTAGCAAGTGGGTGATTGTCTTAAGTGCATCTACTCATCTTACCGGTGACATCCATTCTCTGTGCGATACTCAAACAGCCAAAATGGCCACCTCTGTGAAGCTGGCGAATGGTACGTACTCTCTTATGATTGCAGTTGTAGATGTTCAGTTCTCTTTTTGACTACAATTCTTGGATGCACATTATGCACTTGAGTTTACTATGAGTGTTCTATCTATCAGCAAGTTGTGCAACGATTTGAAGTGCCGTGTTATATTTGATGAGCATCACTGCTACTTTTAGGACAGATGTGCTAGTCAGATTATTGGTGGTGGATATGAGAGGGATGGAATATATTACCTTGATATTTGCACTCATTTTGTCGGAGTTGCCTCTATCTTTATAGATCCCCTATTCTAGCATTGTCGACTTGGTCGTACCTCCTTTCAGAAGCTACGCCAGATGTTTCTTGATTTGCCCCCGTTTGCTAGATTCAACTGTAAGGCTTGTCAACTAGGCAAGCATCATTGATTTACTTTCCCTCCATAGATTGAGAAGCGTAGCAAATTACCCTTCCATCAGATACACTACGATGTTTGGGGATCGTCTTGTGTGACCAGTATTGTATGCCACACATACTTTGCAATGTTTCTTGATGACCACAATCGATCAACATGGATATTTCCAATGGATTGGGATGAGATTCTTCATGTGCTGAATCTTTATTAAAGTGTAGAATGTCTACATCTATCAGGATATTTTGTAGTGATAATGTGACACCCTAAAAGTAGTCTCACATAGGATATTCATGAAAATGAGTAGTGGGATATAAAGGGTTGTGAATTACTACTTGATAACTTAGGTTTAATCATTTTGGGTGGTTGCTTTGGATTCATCAGGCCTCTATCCAATAAGTTGTCAAGAATAGTTTTTCTTGTTAGACTTGGATTTAGACTTGGGTTGTTATAAATGATACTAGAGCTATGAGTTAGCTAGAGATGTGGGAACTAAATGCTATGCAAGACTAAGTGCAACACCATAAAAGTGATGGTGTGAGCCATCTTTAGAATCTCTACGAGCTACCTCTAGAATCTCACATTGCTTGGTAATTGATTGATCAAATGAACTTAACGAGGACATTAGGATTTTAAGTGGAGGAGATTGTGACACCTAAAAAATAGTCTCACATAGACAACTCGTGACAATGAGTAGTGGGATATAAATGATTGAGAATTACTACTTGACAACTTGAGCTTAAGTATTTTAGGTGGTTGCTTTGAGTTCATTAGGCCCATACCTAATAAGTTGTTAATGATAGTTTTTCTCATTAGACTTGAGTTTGGGCTTGGGTAGTTACAAATAATGCCTTAGAGTTCATGTATAAGGACCTGGAGTCGTTCTTCATCACTAATAGCACCTTGCATTTGACATCTTGCACATATACTTCTCTGCAAAATGGCATTGTTGAGAGGAAGCTGAGATATATATTGCTCATAGCTTAGACTCTTCCCATCTTCATGAAGGTGCCAAAACAGTTTTAGGGAGATTTTTTCTCAAAAAAGAAAAGGTTACATAATTGATAACCACCCAGTAATTATATTAATGAAGGCCTAAAATAGCCAAAATTACAAGTTAGAGGCTCAGAAATTTACCAAACAGGTGATACAAGAAACCAATTTTTTGGCGTAGGGTGCCTCATTCCTGAAAACAACCACATTCCTCTCGAGCCAAATACCTTAGAGCACTGCTAGGATCCTAGCCTTCTCCATCTTTGCTCGAAATACATTCGGTTCACCATGTCGATTCCTAGATCTGAAAGATCTCCAAAAGCCTTCAAAGTTTGAGTGTGATAGCTAGTTGAAGCGGAAATGTCTCCATATTTGATCAGAAAAGGGGCACTAAAAAAGTAATGGTCTATATCCTCATCGGTCCCTAAGCAAAGTGGGCATGTTTTTTGCCTATCCGATACTCATCAAGCCCTCCAAACTCTCACCATAAGTCTTTCTCTTATGAGCAGATTTGGGGAGTGATGGTCTCTTTATCTGTTCTGCGAGGGGAGATCCAATTTCAGTTATTGCATCTGATGTAGATTGTCCCTTTGCTTTGCCACTGTGTGTTTGGATGTACATGCTTTATAGTTTATACATGCCTTTGGATAGAAAGATAAGTTGTCTCCTTGTGCACTTAAGTGCATTTTTCTTGGCTACTCGTATACTTAGAAGGGATATTAATGCTATGATTCAAGTAGTCAACAGTGCATTGTTACAACAAATGTCACCTTCTTTGAGAAGGTTCTTTTTTTTCTTCGACAAAGGAACCAATATTGAGCTTGTACCCTATCAGCTGTAGACATATTATAGACGTAATAAGGAGCCACCTACTGTTCCGTTGCCTACCATGTCAGCTCCTCCATCGAATGATAGTCCTACCATGCCTTTGGAGACAGAGTCAGAGCGACGAGGACGATA
This sequence comes from Thalassia testudinum, assembly GCA_037157565.1. Taxonomy (NCBI): domain Eukaryota; kingdom Viridiplantae; phylum Streptophyta; class Magnoliopsida; order Alismatales; family Hydrocharitaceae; genus Thalassia; species Thalassia testudinum. Next base: position 63,795,683 of record JAZHRO010000051.1, read on the forward strand.
GGCCGATTGCTTTGAAGAAGGCAGCTTGTTCTTGCGGACTACATCCTATCTCTCATTATGTCCATTGCTCACTTGTAGTCATCCTTGCAGTAGTTTTCCAAAGTTTTGTTTAGCATTGTGGTTTCATGTGATTACTTAGAAGCTTGCCAAGATCCTCAGTGGAAGGCTTGCAGGGATGTTGAGATAGAGGCTCTTACTACTCGAGGCACATGGGAGCTTGTATCATGTCCACTTGGGGCTAAGATTGTTGACTGTAAGTGGGTATACATAGTGAAGTACCTTGCACATGGCAACATTGATATATTCAAGGTAAGATTACTGACCAAGGTCTTCACACAGAGATATTTTTTTACTATTTTTAGACCTTCTCTCTTGTCGCTCGAGTGGCCTTCGTACGTGTCATCCTCTTGGTTGCTGTAAACGGGAATTAGCCACTAGTTTAGCTTAATATCAAGAATGCTTTCCTCTATGATGATTTGACTGAGGTGTATATGTGGCAACCTCCTAATTATGAGGGTGAGGGGGGGTGTGTATGCAGATTGAAGAAGGCCATACATGTCCTTAAGTAGAGCCCTTGTGCTTGGTTTGACAGATTGACCATAGAGGTGACGGAGGTTGGCTTTAGGTGATCCATATATGAGAACTCTATCTTTATTAGGAAAGCTACAACTAGCACTATAGTTCTCGCTGTATATGTGGATGACATGGTTATGACAGGAGATGACAATGCAGGCATTCAGGAAGTGAAGACATTCTTATAGAAGATCTTTTTCACAAAAGACCTAGGAGAGCTACGGTATTTTATAGGGATAAAGGCAATTGGAAAGGAACGTAGCCTGGCACTCTCTCAGTGGGAGTATGTTCTTGAGATAATTGAGGATATTGGACTCCTTGGCACCGATTTAAATGCCGACGGCATGCCGTCGGCAAGGCCATTTCAGAGCAACGGTCGTGCCGACATGAAGAAAACGTCGATTTACAAGGATTTCGTTGGCATGCCCTCGGCACGGTCAGCATGTCGTCGGCATGGTTGGCATGCTGGCGAAATTGGTGCCCATGTCGATGTTGCTATTGATTTTTTAATTACTTTGCTATTTTTGTTGGTATGCATCGGCATGCCATCGGCATGCCCACAGCATACCCTCGGCATGCTCATCGGCATACCCATCGAAAAACGGGCATTTCCACGGCATGCCCTCGGCATGCCCACGAAATGTACACTTGGAATTCATCGGCACGGCATCGAAATCGGCATTTCGAACCTTGGGCACCAAGTCCTTTGCTGTCCTTGTTGAGCAAAGAAGGAATATAAGGAGACAAAAGATCTACCCTTTGAGAATGTCCATGGGACCATGGGTATAGGAGTATTGTGGCCAAACTTTTATACCTGATCATTACTGGCCCATATATCAACTTTGTAGTCAGTAAGGCGAGTTAGTATATGGACAAACCATGCTACAGTCATTGACATGATGTTCGTCTCATCTTGAAGTATTTGAAGGGGTCTCCAGGCAAGGGACTGTACTGTAGGAACAATGAGCACGTAGATCTATGTTCCTATTTTAGACTATGTTAGGTCTATTGAAGATAGGAAATTTACCATTGGCTATGCCATATTCCTTGGAGGCAACCTTGTTTCATGGCCCAGCAAGAAGCAAACGGTTGTGGTCCACCCTAGTGCTAAGGTTGAGTGTAGAGCCATAGCTCATACTGCATGTGAGGTGATGTGGATCACTTCCTTCTTGGTTGATCTTGGGGTCCAAGTAAAGAGCTCAATTCCTATGTTTTGTGACAACAAGTTAGCTACATATATTACTTCCAATCTTGTCTTCTATGAAAGGACAAAACATATTGAGGTAGATTGCCACTTCATATAGAATGCTATGATGGAAGGAAGGATTGCTATGTCTCACTTGTCTTTTGTGCTTTAGTTTGCTGCTACCCTTACGAATGCTTTGACAAAGAAGCGACACTCATTCTTATGTGACAAGTAGGGCTTGATGGACATTTAGGGGGAGTGTTAAGAGGCTTCATATCATGTTGTTTTTCTTTGTTTTATGTTATTTTTAGTTTCTTAGTGGACATGTACACAATTTTTGTATTGCCCTTTCTCCTGTGTAAGAGAGGCTAGGGTTTCTTTTTGTTATAAGATTCTTCATTCTTTCATATGGTGAGATGGGCAGTAGTGGGCATTGAGACAAAGGATGCCCCTGCAGACGGTTGCATTGCCTAATTTGTTGTTGAGATGGAAATGTTCTCTGTCCGTTCCCTTTAGATGGCACCTGAAATAAAAATTATGGCATAGATGGTGATGTCATGATTCACCATCAATTTTGCTGATGTGGGAAGTGAGATGAGAGATGCATGGTGAGAGGTTGGAGGATGGAAGCACACAACCATGAGGGCAGGAGATTTTTGACAAAAAATCTCATTGGGAAATTAGTTATTGGTCAATTTGACTTAGTGTTGGTCTTCTCCATTGATAAAGTAGAAATAATACATGGAGCTATATACATGAGTTTTGTATACAAAGGCTGCCTATAACAGCTTTCCGCAATCATATGGGTAGAATAGAGGGAAGTTACAATAAACTTTTTGAAATGGGGAAGTTACAATAATTATGATGGTAGTTGGGTGAGTGTTGGTAGTGGCTAATTTTGGAGGTTGTGAACATTATGATGTAGTGGACCATCATGGTCTGCAATCATTTGCCTTCATTTGGTCAGCAGACTGGATGAGAATATTAGTTATTGTTTTAGCAAAATTGGTTCGCAACACGTGTAGGGAGTTGTAATTGCATAAAATAAACTCATGAACATAAATAAATGTTTGATTGTGTGTCAGATGAGTTTGTTATTCTTAGAATGTCATGTAGTATTATTTCATCTACAATGGCATACTCTATTTATTTATTTACTTTTTTGAGATATAGCTTTGCTATATTATGTTTAAATTTCATTGAAAATAGTAGTGAATTGGGTTTTGAGAAGGGATTGCCAATCTATGTTGATAGGTTTAATCTTTCATTAAGCTGATCATTTTCCATCTCATTGGTGGTATCTTGTGCTTAGATTTCTACAATTATGGTATTTGCTAAATTTCACAGGAAGCAATTGGTGGGAAATGCATTGTGATTTGTACATCAAAAGATGAAAGAAATCCTCAGCCATCACAGGAAGATCTTGAAATGGCGGATTATACATTTTATAGAACATTTGATGTTGGAACCTTGAAAATTTCAGACAAAATAGGAGATTCCATACAGGGAGTTGAAGGCATGTTTTCTAGTGATTATGTTGATCCAATTATAATATTTGGTTTTTAGCTGATGCTAATACCTCGAGGACCTGTGAATGTTCTTTTCAGCTAAATTTTTCTTTAATGGTAAAGAACAAATGCCAGGTGCCATTGTGAAAGTGGAGGATGGTAGAGTAGAACCTTGTAGAGCAGCTGAAGGTATTTATATTAAATAAATGCCAACATTGAAATACAATTATTTTCTAATTTCTGTACAATATTGTTGTTTTTCAGGGGGGTTAAATGGTGCTGCTCCCCAAATCGAAGAGAAGCCTCAACCTGTTAAAGTAAAAGCTCCTTTGGACATTTGTGATGATAGGCCTTCCAAGAAGGCTAAACTAGAGGTTGATCAACAGGTCAAGACTGAACAAAAGCGTATACCAGATAGTGAAAAGGACACTGCTGTCGCTAGTGGAACTTCTGATGAGAAGATTAAAAACATAATCAATAAAGAACCTGTTGAGGTGGACAAGAAAGCTCGGGGAAATTTAAAGCTTGATAACCAACAAAATAAGTTGCTTGATGGGTCTTTTAGTAGGCCTGCACTTGCTTCTGATGCCATAAAAGATTCCATTGAGGTTGACAAAAGGGCTTCAGAAAATCTAAAGCTCGACAATATACAAACTCATCGTCCTGATGGTTCCCTAAGAAAGCCCGTGTCTGATTCTAAAGCCATTATTGACAAGCAAGTTGGCTCTGATTTTGCGGAATGTTCTAGAAGGCCTGAAACTGTAAGCTTTATTTCAATGTGGATATGTTGCAACAATACTCCATATTGCTTTAAATGGGGGACACTGTTATATCTCTTGTATGGTGCATTTCTGAAAAAGAAAACTCTTCTTTGGTTTAGAAAAGTGTTTAATTTCTAATGAATCAAAAAGCAAAAGATTGAAATTTACTTTATTTACTCCCTTGTATGTTTTTTTTTGAAGTATTTACTTGTATGCTGCCCTAACTAGTGTAGAAAGGGCCTTGCCATGACAATAGATAAATGCTTCAGTGAGGTAACGTTGGTATTTTGTCTTGTAGTGATGAGAAGAAATCTTTTCTTTCTGTATAATTTCCCTCTGTCCGCTCTTTTCTGTGCTATGTGCAAAGGTGGTTCTTTCTGCACTAAATGGCTGCTACTGCTAGCTTGTGTTTTAACAACAGACGGGAAACTTCACGTGGAGTTTGTTAGTGCAGTGTCATTGGGTTATGTTCCTTTCTTGGAGATATCTTAAACCAGTCCTTGTAACGTTTAGAGGTTATGAGGGTCAACATTTTTGTTGATATCTTTACTGTCTCCATACAATGGTATAATAGCTTCATTTTTTGATAGTGGTACTCCCAAGGCTCTTTTGCTATGTTCTGTTGACTGCTTTGGTGTAGACAGATTGTCTAAAAATGATATTGAAAATCTGTTGGGTGGCTAAGACCACAGGATTGTATGTAAATGGGATTTGATTTTGTGAAACCAAGTATATTTCTTTTGGCAGGTTTTTATTTATAGGGTCTGTTAACAGTGCATTGTGCCTAGTCCATTTTCTTAAAAATGAAAAGTTCCTGCTACCTCGAAAAACAGCCCTGATTACTTAATTCTATCTTTAATTCTAAATAGGTTTGTTTGATCTCATCTCATCTTTGTACAAAAATACTTAATTATCCTCTCTTCATTAGAAGATGAGACCACATTCTTATTTCTAATTTAAACCTTATGAAGATTAGTTGTGGAATGCCCTGACATACGAGATAAAATCTCATCATGGTTGAAATTGGCATGCGTCATCCATGAATTTATATTTGTATTTTTTGTAATAATACTGTGAATCATGCCATGCATTTTCTCTAATGCTTTTTATGGGCTGGCCAGCTTGGGGTATAAACCAACCTTGTGTACTACCTTGGCAACTCATGGGGGACGTTTCATGCATCTTAATTACACTGGACAGTTTTTGGCTTTGTCATGCAGTTGAGAACATTTCCACCCACCTTTTGCACCAGTTTTCACTGTATGCTTTTCTGTGGAAGGCTGATTATGGGCAAGTGTTGTTTGTTATTAACAATTTGAAACCATGAGTTTAAAGACAAATTCAATTTCCCATAATGAACATATACGTGTGTGTGTGTATATATATATATATATATGTGTGTGTGTGTGTGTGTGCTTGCGCGTGTGTAACTCCATTGATGCAGCTCAGCTCAGTGGCCACTAACATACTTTGACGTGATCAAATGTCTTGGGTTGCACTTTAGCTGTTTAATTTTAAACATTATATATAAGGATCACCAGTGAGTGTCTCAATAAAGCCCTGAAGAAATTCTAATAATTTACTTCATCAAATATTTTGCTTGCAATTTTAATTTCTTCCCAGTGTGTTGCTGGTCAGTGTACACACACTCTCTTAAACAAACAAACAAACAAACAAATAGAGGACTTATCCAATGATGCTTAAAGCTCAGATAAGCTGCTTGAGCCAAAGTAATTTGTAATCTTATATAAGAAACACAATCATATGGATTGAAAGTTTCCTAAGATATATTGCATATATAATTATAGCTTATTTGAGCAAAACTGATTTGTAACATTATACAAGAAATCCAACCTGGATTGAAAGTTTTCTATTTAGATTGATTGCATATACAATTATTTCAAAAATGAATGAAAATTTGTAAAAATATTTGTTTGTAAAAGTTAAAGCGACAACTTGAAAGACAGTTGAAACAATTGCGACTTTCCAACCTCGGGGGAGGGAATTGCAACTCTTTTGAAGGAGTGTTGGCATACCAATGCTGGGGAGAGAGGGACTGTTGCTAGGGAGAGAGGGAGAGTGGGTGACCATTGACCATCGGAGGGGGAGGTAGCGAGCGCGGGAGAGACCTCGGTGCTTTAGATGCCTCAGCTGGGGGCACCTCGCCGAGGATTGCAGAGATCCCGTTTGCTCTTTGCGGTATGGTGGCCTGGGCCATCGTTGAGCCCACTATCTTTGGCGAGTCGGTCCTTTAGCGGGATGGAGCTCTGAGGGTCTTTTGGCCCCCCGGATAGGGGCCCCCATGGTGGATGTTGATGCGCCATGATCACCTCAGTTGCGACCCATCGAAGTGACTCTCTTAGGGGTGTTGATTAGCGAAGTAACGTAGGGGGATGTTGGAGTGATGGCGGTGAAGGAGGTGATGTCGAGGCTTTTGGGCTTAGGATTGGAGTTCAGGCTGGCGATGGTGAGTCCCAAGAAGATCCTCATCTTTGGGCTGCGACTGGAGGAGGTGGGTAGTTTGGTGTTCACCAATTTCACAGTGGGAGATGGCGTTGTGCGGTGGCGGTGGCTTTTGCCACATGATGGTGCGACGCGCAAGGCATGAGCGATCATCGTGGAAGGCAGAGTTTGAAGTGGCCATCTCAGGTATCCCCCTACGGTTGAGAGCTTTGGAAGTGGTGAAGGCGGTGGTCGCACCTTTTGTGATTCTTAGAGAGTGCTTCGGTCTTGGCATTGTGGAAGGGGACCTCTCGTGTGTTTGTGCGACCATTCACTTGAAACCAAGCAATAAGGCGTTGGAGAAGGTGACCTTGCGACTTGACAGCGAGGCTTGGGTGCTTGCCATCCAGCAGACCGAGGAGAGGCGGAGATCCTACGCTCAAGTCCTCAGGGTGGGGGGCAGAATGTGGTTGTTGATAGGGCCACTGGAGAAGGGAGACACGATGGTGGTGGGTCGGACTGGTGGAGGAGGATCTGGAAGGTGAAAGGTTGCGGTGCTGCTGGCGGCGACGATGATGGAAATGTCGCGAGATTTGTGTCGATGTTGGAGGGCCTTGAGGAGGGTGATTGCAACATTGATGAGTGAACTTTGGAGGCCGTTGATGAGAAGGTTGCTGGTGTGGACATTGGCCTCGAGAGATCTGTAGAGGGGCTACTATTACTACAGTATGGTGGGGAAGGCGAGGCGTCTACGGCGGACTTTGTGGCAAGATTGAGGGATGTGGGTGTGGATGTAGGTCTCGAGAGGTTTATGGGGAGGAAGGTGAGGCGAGATCGAAGGAGAGTGGTGAGGGTTGTGGTGGAGCTTTTAATGCCAGTGTAGTTGTTTTGGAAGAAGTGGTAAGATGCTGCAATGACTTAAATCGAAGGTGTGGCCCACGTAACTTGGCACGTGCACTGCTTGGAGGAGATAATGGGTTTGGGTTTGGTTATGAAACCCGGATAGATCCCTTGCACCTTGGTGAGGCCCTATCGAGTGTCCCTTGCCCTGGAGTACGGGGTTGCAACGCCACTGCCCGTGATTCACGATGTGGTTCGATCGGCGACGAGAGATGGAGGCTGGCTGGAGGAGCTGCGGGTGGACCTCTGGGGGGCAAATCCTGGGGTGACTTGCCTGTGCTGTGCGTGGTAGGGGCAATGACATCGAGCGAGTGGGACCGTGGTGAAGAGGGCATGCTGGAGGAGGGCTGCGAAGGACACGATCGAGGACCAGAACAAATGTGTGGATCAGAAGGGGACTGGAGGGTTTGCGACCAGGGGGATGGTTTATCTGCCCCTCCACAGAGCACTAAGTCTGGCGGTTGCAGAGGGGGTGGGGCAGCACCTCGCTTGAGGCTTGCAAGTTGGAAGCGAGGTTGGTGCGAAGGGGAAGTTGGGCCATTCGGTACTGGTAGAGGTGGTCCTTTGGGTGGGAGGTGGGTGGTAATGGCAGTTTGGTCGAAGGTAGAGGCTCACGGAGGAGGATTATGGTGGATGCACGAGGTGAGGCGGGGCCATTGCAGCACCCTGAGCCTCCACCTGAGAAAGATGGGGATGGCATGTTGTGGTAGGTTGTGGAAGTCGTGGGCTTTTGACCTGTTATGGGGGGCGTGTAGGTTGTTTCCTAATGACAGGGATACTCACTTGGAACGTTAGGGGCCTGAACGACCTTGTGAGGAGGGCAGCATTGGGAAGGTATATCAAGCAGTGGAAGGTAGACATGGTTCTTTTACAAGAGATGAAGTTGGTGGTTTGTGACATGATGCTTTGGAAGGAGATAAGGGCTCCTTCATGGAAGGTTTGTTGGCTCTGAATGTGAGCGGCCGCACGAGAGGGTAATTGATGGGCTAGTGAGAGGATGTATTCCAGTTGGTGGACTCTTCTATGGGGGTGCATGTCATTTTGGCTGCATTGGAGAGCAAGGGTGTAGGAACAAGATTGGTGGTCTTTGGGGTTTATGGTCCGACAGATGGAGTGACAAGGGTTGCCCAGCGGGAGGAACTCTCTATGGTGGCAGCAAGTCACCAGGGACATTATGGCTAGTTGGCGGAGATTTCAACACCACGTTGTGGGTGGATGACAGATCGACATGAAGCGTGAGGTCGGATTCGGGAGTTTGTGGCGTTGCATGGTTTGTTGGACCTTTAGCCTACTTCATGTGCTTACACATGGAGGAATTCGAGTGGCCAGAGATCCAAGATCGACCACTTTCTTTCCAATGTGAAGCTGGCAGAGGCTTTCCCCTTGGCCTTTGTCATGTTGATGGACATACCATTCTCGGATCACACACCCCTGCTTTGGAGGTTAAATGAAGCAATTTTCTTTGGCACGTATCTCAAGTTTGACAGAACTTGGCTGTTGGAGCCTGTATTCAGGGAAATTGTCGAAGAGAAGTGGAGGTCCTTGGAGTTTGAAGGGACGACAACGACTAGGTTGGCTACCAAGCTAGCTACTTTGAAGGGGCACTCGGAGGAATACACGAAACAAGTTAGAGAAATATGAGAGGAGGAAGACGGAAGCCCTAGCAGAGATTAATGAGCTGGATAGGTGGGAAGATGTTGAGACGTCCTTTAAGGAGAGGGCGTACAGGGCGAGACATCTTCAGGTGGTGCAAGAGGAGGACAAAAAGACAGAGATTGAGTGGAAGACCAACTCCAGGTAGAGGTGGTTGAAGGAGGGTAACTCCAACACTAGATTCTTCCACCAAGTGGCGTCGGCCAGGCGGAAGAGGAACTGGATCAATAGCTTACTAGTTGGTGGGGTCCAGTATACAGGCAGGGAAGAGGTAGGGAAGCGTAGACGCGGGAAATGGAGGTGGTTGGGAGAGCATGCAGGGGATCTCTACTAACCAGGTGGCGACTCTCATTGCTGCCTTCTTAGAGGAGGTTAGGGCTGCAGTTTGGGGGTTCAATGCTGATGGATGCCTAGGACCAGACGACTTTCCTGTGCTTTTCTACAAGGAGTTTTGGTCGATGCTCAGGGAGGAGGTGATGCAGATGATTGTAGAGTTTGTTGAGGGTAATGGGGGTTTTGACAAGCTCAACAAATTCTTTATATTTTTGCTTCTGAAGATGGAGGGAGTAGAGGCAATAGAGGATTACCGGCCAAGTGCACTTTCCAATGCGGCTTACCTGATTGTTGCGAAGGTGTTGGCCAACAGTTTGCGTGGGGTGCTGCAGAATGTGATCTCAGATGTACATATGACCTTTGTTCCGAGGAGAGGTATTTTGGATGACTTCATGGTAGCTTTGGAGGAGGACAAAGGTTTTTCTATGGAAGGTAGACTTCAGTAAGGCGTATGATTCAGTGCAATGGACTTTTCTGTGGGCTAGTCTGGCCAAGAGGGGCTTCCCTTAGGTGTGGGTTGACTGGGTGAAAAGATGCGTCATGACGACCCCCTTCTCGGTGCTACTTAACAGGAACCTGACTAGTAGTTGGGTACAACCAAGTAGTGGTGTCCGGTAGGGATGCCTGCTTGCCCCTATGCCTTTTATCTTAGTGGCAGGTGCTTTGGCGAGGGTTGCATTTCGGGCTTGTTCGGGAAACCTCTTCAAAGGTTTTGTGGTAGGCGGCGATCTCTAGGTTCCAATTATGCAATATGTGGATGATATGCTCCTCTTGGTGGAAGGCTTAACCGTGGAGGCTAGGAATGTGCATGCATTGCTTGAGTTGTTAGGGGGAGGCTTTTGGACTGTAGATTAATTACCAGAAATCTAGCTCTGTACCTTTCCATCTCTCGGAGTCGGAGGTGGCTGGATGCAGTGCGGCACTTCGGGCGCTGATTGGATCCCTGCCATTGCCTTACCTGGGTCTACCTTTAGTAGTGGGGTGACTTAGGTTGCAAGATTGGATCTCGATGTTAGAAAGGATGGAGAAGAGGTTGGCGGGGTCGGCATCTAGGTTGCTATCCAGAGGTGGTAGATTGGTGCTGATCAAAGCTGTGCTCTCTTTCATATAGTGCTACTTCCTCTCTGTGTTCACAGTACCGAAGAATGTGGAAAGGAAGATTACTGGCTTGATGCACGATTTCTTATGGACGAGCTATGTGGCTTCTGGAAGAGGAGCCAGGTTAGTGGCCTAAGATGAGTTATGTCGTCCAATGCAAGAGGGTGGGCTAAGTGTTCGGAATGTGGATTGCGTGAATAGAAGCTTGTTGATGAAGTGGATTGCCAGACTTCTGGGGACGGATTGGGACATGGTTAGGGAGGTGATGCGGAGGTGCTATGGGTCCTTTTTGGCTCGACAGACCTTGGAGTCACCCGTGGCGAGGGCTTCGCACTTTCTTAAGGGGTTGGCGTCGGTGGTCTCGGAGGTGCAAGACTTATTTACACCTCTTCTGGGGGAGGCAACGAGTTCAAATTCTGGACGAATGATTGGATGGGAGATGACCCCCCTTTGTGACAGATTTCCTGCCTTATTTTCCATTGCAACACTTAGAGAGGCAATAGTGAGGAGCTTCTGGTCTAATGCATGGTGCCCTGACTTTCAAGGGGCTTTCTCTGGTTATAGGATGGAGTTGCAGGAGCTCTTATGATGTTTGTAGGGGTAGGAATCGGAAGGAGCAGATGGTTTCCATTGGGAGGAGGGTGAATTCTTGGTGAGAAAGGTATACAATAGGTTGCGAGGCCCCTTGTTGATGACCGTCATTGATTTCTTACAGGACTACAAATTGGTTTGGTTGGCGAAGTGCCCCCTTAAGGTGAAGATTTTTGGGTTGTTGCTGAAGAGAGGAAGGCTCACCATGAAGGTTTGAAGGGCGAGGTGTGTATCGGCAGAGGATAGGGCATGCGTGCTTTGTGGGGGAGAGGAGGAGGATATCGAGCACTTATTCTTTAAGTGCACTTTCACTGGTCAGATTTGGAGGCATCTAGGGGTGGACTGGATCAACCATGGTAGCTTCGATGGCTGCTGGGATTCCTTTAGGAGAGATAGGGGAAGGGGAGGCCTAATGCTTTTAGGACGAAGAGGGAAGGGGGATGGTTTTAGCGATTTTGTGGAGCATTTGGTTGGGTTGAAATGGGGTGGTCTTTAGAGGGCACACCCTTTATGTTGAAAATTTTATTGCCATTATTTCCTCCCAGGTGGTGTAATTGTAATGTTTTAGCCTTGTTTTTAATGAATGTTGGGTGGTTATCTCATGGATAACCATCCTTTCTCTTTTCAAAAGAAAAAAAAAGGAAAGAATTGAAAGCAAGTTTGATTTGTGATAGGGTAATAAAACTATTGTAATGCAATTCAAAAGTTGTAAAGCATAACGTAAACATTCGTAATGGCTCAAACAGCTTATATGCCACGAATGGCTGACCTGAAATTTCACATGTGTGCACGCACACACTAGCGCATTTGACCTTATTTCAGAACAGTAGTAGTTTGTCTTGTGTATTTTGCTGCATATATATGATGCATTGGTTTCTTAAATTTTACAAAACTAACCTACCAAATCAATTTGTCTAGAAATGGCTCAAAATTGATTTGTGTGGAGGCAAATAATTCATATAGCCGACCCCACTTAGTGTGGGAGAAGGCTTGTTTGTTGTTGTTGTTATAACCTACCAAGTTAACCTCTCAGTTTGTCCTTGGAATATTTATTTTTGTTTATATTCTTTTAGAATGACAATAACAACAACCAAGCATTTTCTATTGAAACTGGGGTTCTATGTGGATGCTTTGCTCTCACCTGGAACTATTGTGGGTCATTCTAGGACTTGAATCCAAAAATCCATGATCTATTCTGGATATTCTAGGACTCAAATCCAATAAACCAAGGTTATGCTTAATAGTTTTCTTTGTTGTTTATATTATCTAATAGAATGCATTAAAAAACCTTTGCTTTTTTATTCACTTTTCCCCTACCCCTCTTCTTAGACCCAAGCTCTAATTTTTGACATCTAAAAAAAGTCCAATTTTGTTTATATTGTTATGATTCACAATGTATGTTTTGGTTGTTATTTGGTAATCATGGTTTTCATTGTTACTAATGCTGCATCTTTTTGTCTTTTTTCAGGACAGAAGCAAATGGTTTGCAGACCTTGTAAGTTGTACTTCACTTCTATTGGCTACTTCCGAATTAGTTTTCTGATGATTTTTTTTGTGCTTTCTTTTTCATTCTAACATGTTTTTATGACATGGGAAAGTTATCAGCTTTTCCTTTTTATTATAGTCATCATCATACCTGCCCTTTTCTTAAAAAAGTCTTGAAGTTGGAAATGAGTTTTATTTGTTGCACAACTACTGCTAAACGATAACAGGGTCAGTTGAGATGCATATATCTAAATATTTGGATATAATTTTAGTTGGTTATTGTTCATATTCTCAAATTTTGTGTTGAACACATGTAGTAAGAGCAACAACTATATTGGAAATGAAAGCGGGTAACATTAAACTCAAAGTTCAAACATGCAAATGACACATGCCATGAATGTTCTTGATGGCAGCAAAAAGATTATCTGAAAATAACCATAAAGGATCTGAAATAAGCAAACAAAATAACATTTTCCAAAAAAAAGAGCAAAAAAATTAAGCATCCCACAATATATAGGCAGAGAAACACTTTCATTGACAGGCTATAAGCTAGAAAATGGTGTGAAGTTTTTGACGTTCTAAATATCCAAGGTGCTGGGCATAACTTGTGGAATCATCAGTCTTGACAAAAGACAACGTAGGGCAGGAGGAATACCGATCATCAATGGAGCCACAATAGGATGACAAGAAATGCTTTGCATGAAAGACTCTGCCAAGCTATCGTGCTTCCTCTGGATCATTCTTTTCAGTTGAGGTCATCCAGCAACTAGATGCTGTTGCTCTCCAAGCACCGTAAGAAACAGGAACTCGAGTGTGCTAGGAGGAAGAAGGTAGATAATCAGGGAGCTACAAGAAAGAACAGGGCCTTGGTGAGGAGGGGTTTGCGTAGCATTGCTGCACAGATGGGTCCTTTCTGTAGGAATATATATTGTAAGCATTCAAACAGTGATATGGAGAGGAACATAAACATCATGGGACGTGGGTTGGGAAACACAAAAATTAACGTAAAAAGTGACGTACAAGGTTGTGAACGTGATCCCCACTTGATGTATGTCATTTTTATGTAAAAAAAAGTACTCACACGTGACGGGGCCCACCACTGTTGTACGGGGTATACTACTGGTGAAACCAATGGCAATCACTTTTGTATGGGTGCAAACCACTTAAATCACCTTTGGAACTACTTTGCATTGGTGTAAAATCACTTTGCACCTAAATAATTACCCTTCGCCTTTAAAAAAAAATTACTTTGTACCTTAGAAAATAATTTTTTGTCGGTGCAAAATTAAATTCTAAGTGTTTCTTCACCTATGACAAGTGATTTTACACTTGAAAAGTGATTTTTCACTTTAGGGTTTAGGGTTTAATCTTTAGTGTTTAAATCTTAAACCGTAAGGTGAAAAATCACATTTCAAGTGAAAAATCACTTCTCATACTTGAAACTATTTTCCATAAACCTAAACCTTAAATCTTAAACCTATAGGTCAAAATCATTTTGCACGGGTGCAAAATCACTTTGCATCGAGACAAAACCACTAGATCACCTTTGAAAAAATTTTATACCGGTGCAAAATGAGATTGCATCAGTGTAAAGACATCTTAGAATAATTTATCTGCACAGGTGTAAAATCACTCAGAATAATTTATGACCGGTGTAAAATTATTTATCATTTGTGCATTTTAATTTAAAGTGTTATGGTGATTTTTTTCAATGTGGTGGGATCTACCATGTAACAAACCTTACGTTCTTTTATTTTTTTACATTAAATATCAATTATCAAATGGAGCCTACAATCACACCACATTGCGTCATTTTTTGTGTTAATTTTTACGTATCTCTAAATTTTTGCAACATCATGATGTTGGATGTAAGATTTATGTGAAAAACTCTTTATGTCAAGAAAAGAAAAGGGAGATAACCTTTCAAAAAAAAGGGGAGATATTTTGACAAGTGTCCTAAAGTATTGGATGTTCAATTGTTTCCTCTCGATGAAACAAGGGAGTGCAAGTGTATTTGTCTAGGCTACCCCACTACTCTTTACCTCACTTTAACAAGGTGGGATTGAACTCTGTCGATGATTCATTTACTCAATAACGGTTAGTCTCTCTCAGTACTCCTCTAAAATGTGAAACGTTGAATGCTCAACTTGTTCTAGCAAATCCTCATCCTTACAAGAAGCAATGGTAGGGACCAGATGGATGGTGCAAGTTGTTCAATGCCCTTCTCTTGATGAATGGCAATAAAGCTGCAGCCTTGTCTTTGCTTGTAAGCAGTTATGTTGATGATGAAATCAATGAAACATGGATGCATGAATAAGGTGAAAGGACCCTGAGGATAGGTGGGATTGGATTTTAAATAGCTGTGAATTCCTCGATACAACTCAAGATGGAGAGAGCGAGTGAGAGAGAGAGAGAGGGGGAGAGAAAGTGAAGGTAGGGACAAGAGGGTGTCAGAGGGTGGAGGGGAGACCTTTCGGAGGGAGGAGGGCGCTGGTGGCGTGGCTGGAGGTCTGCGCTGGTCGGAGGTGGTGAGTCGGAGTCGGGTGGAACGGGGCTTGATGGACTGTCGGAGGTCTGTGAGGAGTCGGGTGGGTGAGGCCAGACGGGGTCGCTGCTTTAAGTGCCTCGGTAGCGATCATTGGGTTAGAGATTGCCGAGAGCTGTGGCGGTGTTGGAGATGCGGAGGGTTGGGCCATCAGAGCGGTGGGTGCCTGGGGGCGCTGTGGGCATGAGGAAGAGGGGGTTGCCGTCGCCCCTGCCAAAGGTGTTTCCGGAGACAGAGGTGGAGGCCCCTTGGTCGGAAGGGGTTAGGGCCTTGAGGAGTCTGGTAGGGGAGGTTGTGGAAGGGAGGGTTGCGAGAATGGCGGTGGAGGGCTTATTAGGAGAAGCATCGAGAAGGGGAGGGGTAATGGTGGTGCAGGTGGTGGAGGGGCTTTTCGTAGCATACGGGATCCTGGCGGAGAAGCGGGAGGAATTGTTATTCACTGTGTGCGCTGTGGGGGGAAGGAGATGGTGCTGGAGGTGCCTGTCGCCGCATGATGGGGCTCTGCCGGAGCGCCCACTCGAGCAACCAGTGATGGAGCTTGCCATCGCTGGGATTCCGTGGTGGTTGCGCTTGGTCGAGGTGGTGGGGGTGATCGTAGTGCTGTTTGTGAGGGTCAGGAGTTGTGGAGCGCTCGGGCTGGCGGAGGGATCGATGACGGTGCTGGTCGAGCTGAAGGCCGGGCGAAGCCGTCGAGGAAGATCCTGCTGCGTCTAGGAGGATCCTCCTGGGTGGTGGAATGCTTGGAGCGAGGACGGTGGTGCGCAGCCGCGACAGTCGGAGCTGCGAGGGCGGCGATGGGGAAGGGGCAGCGGTGGCTGAAGGTTGCGAAGCGGAGTCGAAGAGTAGTTGACGTGGGTGCGGCCCCCGAGTGGTCTGCGAAGTTTGCGCGGGGGAAGCCTGAGGGTCGCGGCAGAGACGAGGTCTCTTTGCCCGAGAGATCCGTGGAGATCTTGCGGAGGACGACCAGGATCCACGGGATTCGGGGTGCGTCGAAAGAGGAAGGGTCGGCAGCTACGTCTGGGGAGGGTTGATTCGGAGGAGAAGGGGATGGATTTTTAACCCGAGAACGTGAACAACACGTGCTGGGCTGCGGAGCTGTGGAGAGGAAGCCGATCTGGATCCGGATCCTTCGCTAAGATCTGAAGTTGCGTTTCGGCCCATGCAGCAGGGATCTGGACCCCTGGAGGTAGCCCGGACTGAAGAGCGACAGGAGCCCGGATCCGAAACTCCAGTTCGAGAGTTCTCCTTTGAACCTGGATCTGGGAGGGCAGCTTGTGGATCATTGATGTAAACACATTTACACTACTTAAGATGTCTATTTATGTATGTTCTTAAGCATAGGATTGCATTTCATGATATAAATATTGCATTACATGCATCATCTTGCATTTAGAATACTTTAAATAAAATGGAGGTTAATTGTCTCCTTTTATGTGCTTGGACAGGGTAAATATTTTATTGGGACCTCAAATTAAAGATCCAACCGTATGGATGTGATCAGGGCAACGATTGGAGTTCAACGACTCCAAGATCGCCCTAATCAGGCATCCGTAGCATCAGATAGTGACCCGGGAACCCTAGAAGATCAAGGGTCAGGATGGTGTAAATTCGCACTTCAGATGATAAATCCGACCGCACGGATGAATTTGGATCGACGATCGCAGCTCAACGACACAAAAATCAAGTCAATCCGACATCCGTGGCACCATCTACAACTTCCAGAAGATGGACGGCCAAGATAGTGCCACGTGGCGCCATCTCAGCCGCCCAAACGGCCGCCTGCGTCTTGTGAAAGCCCCGCGCCCAATCGCTCTCCGCCGTTGGATCTTAATCCAACGGCTGTGGGCGCTGGCATTTAAAAACGCCTGCTCGACCATCCGCGCCCCATAGCTCAGCGGTCGAGCGTGCTATCGCGAGCGCGGGGCGCGGGTTCGAGCTGTGGCGAGGAGCGACGGGCGCGAGCAATTGGAGCGTCGGATGGAGATCGGACGGCCGCGCGCGCTCGATAGCGTCGACGCGTGATTGGACGCGCGATCGAACGCGCAATCAGACGTGCGGGGGGCGCGCAGCGCGCGGGCGCGGACGCATCTTAAGCCGTCCGATCTCGCGATCGGACGGCTGAAAAGTGATGGACGTGCGCGAGCGTTGAGGAGCGGGCATCCGAGGAGGCGCGCGTGGGCGCGGCGGCGACGGCCACGTCGGGGCTTTAATGATGGATTTATCCGTCACTAAAGACCCCTTATTTATTATTTTGAAGATGTAATGTCCATTTTGCCCTCACTTCTTGCAACTATAAAAGGAGACCCCCTCCATACGAAATTCTCATCCCTTCTTTCTCCTTTCTACCCCTTCAAAGCTCAAAAGAAGCTTGTTCCACACCCGGGATGCTTCTTACGAGATAAAGTCCAATTTTTGTTCCCCTTCGGAAGTGGATCCCGCGACGACGACGGCGTGCTGTTTCGTTCCCGTTCTTCTGCTTCATCCTCCCTCGTCCCTCTTCGTTCTCCTTCGTCCAGGTGTCGTCCCGTCCGACTCGTCCTCCAAACAGCCGTCGAGGAGGATTTCTCTCTCCCTATTCTTTTTACCGCTTTCTAGATTAATCTACTTGTCCTCCAAGCGACCGTCGAGAACATTTCTCCATCCATTCTTTTAATGCTTTCTAAAGTAAATTTATTGCTTTCTAAAGTAATTGTTTTATGCTTTCTAGTTGTAATGAACAATCTCTTCAATGCAAAAAATTCCTTGTTTATTCTACATCTCATTTTGATTTCTCTGTGTAATATTCTTTTTCTCTCTTACTCTCTCTCTTCTATTTATTGTAAATAATTAGATAGTTTTAAATTGAATTATTCTGTAACAAATAAAAAGAAACGCGTAGTTTTTAAATCAAACGTCTGCCTCCCTGTGTTCGACCTGGAATTTTAATTTCGGTATAAATTTTATTTGTTGAACACGAATTCTTCACTTTCGAACTACAACGACAGGTTTTCCAAAACCAATCTCGTAAGCGTAGCGATTCGCAAAATCCATTCAACAATCATCACTCGAGCTCGAGTTTGCAGCAGCGATCCGCAAGCAGCTTCGGGGCAAAGGCCCCTCTGGTTCCTCGCCGTGGCCCCTGGGATCGGCGTAGGAGGTGGATGGCACTGGACAGATGGTGCCCGGGAATTGGTCCTTGGCGATGCGAGGAGTGGGTGATGAGGAATGGCCCCTGCTAGGGGCAGCTCGACTGTTGGTGGTATTGGGGGAAGATGATTGTGGGCTTGCGATGGGCGAGATGAGGCAGTATCGAGGAGGCAACTTGGAGGTCTCAGAGGTGTACTCTAGGCAGCAACCGGATGGGAACTTGGGGGATAACCAGGTGGAGATTGCCTTGACAAGGTGGATGCCTCGGTTGGTGAGCAGGGGGTGCAGTGGTGGCCTTCGTTATTTGAGGAGATGGTCGTTTCGGGGCAGGCAGAGACCAAGGGTGGTAGTGGATGGACGTGGACGACATCCTGAGCACCCACAGACGAAAGAGGCGTTAAACGGTGACGACGAAGAGGTGCGGAAGACGGCGGAAGCTGGTGGCTTCAGACATGCCACACAGGAGAGTACAACATCTGCTAGATAAACGGAGTGATCACTTGGAATGTGCGGGGCCTCAACGACCCCACGAGGAGGGTGGCTATGGGGAGATACATTAGACAATGGAGGGCGAATGTCATGTTGCTGTAGGAGACGAAGATGGCTGACTGCGGAGCAGGGGTTTGGAGAGAGATTGGAGGGTCGTGGATGGAGGGGTTTCAGGCCCTGGCTACGAGTGGTAGATCAGGAGGATAGATCCTTGGGTGGAGAGAAGATGTCTTCGCCCTCGAGGACGTCCGACGCAGAGACCATATCATCTCGGTGTGCTTAGTTAGGAGTATTGGAGGAACCAGACTGAGGGTTACTGGGGTATACGATCCTATTGACGCCCAGGCGAGGATGGTAATGTGGGAGGAGCTTACGGCGGCGGCGACAGATTACCATGGAAGTCCTTGGTTGCTGGTGGGGGGGATTTCAATGTAACTTTGAAGGTGGAGGACAGGTCAGGTGGATGGGGGAGGTGGGACCTCGGGTCAGTTCTTTTTGTCAATTTCGTTGAGGCTCGTGGGCTTGTGGATTGGTCCCCCACGGCCTGCACTTACACTTGGAGGAATAATAATGGCTAGATGTCCAGGATTGATAGGTTTTTTTCCAATGTGGAACTAGCTGAGGGTTTCCCGATAGCAGATGTTTGTGCGTTGGAGAGATCTTTTTCGGACCACACTCCCCTGATGTGGCGATCGAATGAGGGGGTACGTTTCGGCAAATACTTCAAGTTTGACAGGTTGTGGCTTCTGGAGTAGGGGTTCAGGGCCTTGGTGGAGGAGAAGTGGAAGGCGATGGAGGTGGAGGGCTCAGCGGTTGTGTGTCTGGCGAAGAAACTCTTCATGTTGTGCGATTACCTAAAGCTTGTCAGGAAGGAGATCAGAACGTCAAAGAGGGGAAGGAAGGAGGCGACACTGGTAGAGATTAGCAGAGTGGATAGGCAGGGGGACCAGGCTCCTATATCCTCGGAGGATAAGGAGCTCAGGGCGAGATGTTGAAGGTGATCCAGGAGGAGGACAGACAGACAGAGCTGGAATGGAAGGTGAAATCCAGATAGAAGTGGCTGAGAGAAGGTGATTCCAACACCAAGTTCTTTCACCAAGTGGCCTCGGCGAGGAGGCCAAAGAATTTGATAGACCAGATGGTGATTGACGGGGACTCTTTCTTCGGTAGGGAGGAGGTGGGGTAGGCGATGGCAAAGTTCTTTAGAGAGTTCATTGGGAAGTGGGCAAGGGGAGGATGGAGGTGGAGGGGGTACATGTGCAGCATATTTCGGAGTCCCAGGCAGAGGGTCTCACGACGGGTTTCTCAGAGGAGGTGAGGGTGGCGGTGTGGAGCCTTAATGCAGAAGGGTGCCCTGGCCCAGACGGCTTCCCTGTCTTCTTTTTCAGAGAGTTCTGGCCCTTAGTGGGCGTGGATGTGATGCGGGTGTTGGAGGAGTTTGCGTCGGGCAACAGAGGCTTTGATAGATTGAATAAATACTACTTGTTTTTGCTGCCTAAGAAGGAAGGGGAGGACATCCAGGACTTTAGGCCGATTGTCCTGTCCAATGCAGTTTACCTTATTGTGGCCAAAGTCTTGGCGAACAGACTGAGGGGTGTCCTGGGGGATCTGGTCTCACTGATCCAGATGGCCTTTGTTCTAGGGAGGGGTATACTGGACGAATTTGTGATTGCAAGGGAGGCGTTGGAGGCATGGAGAAGGGAGAAGAAGCATGCCATCTTATGGAAAGTGGACTTCTCCAAGGCATATGACTCGGTTCAGTGGGACTTTTTGTGGATGTCCTTGCGGAGGAGGGGTTTCCCTTCGATCTGGATTGATTGGATGAAGTTGTGTGTGACGACGACATCATTTTCAATCCTTATCAACATGAACCCGGAGGGAGGTTGGGTCCAGTCTAGAAGAGGGGTTAGGCAGGGGTGCGCTCTTGCACCTGTGCTTTTTGTTCTTGCGGCAGATGTGCTGGCGTGGGCAGCACACAGGGCTTGCAGCAGGGGTTGTTTACAAGCTTTGACCTAGGCGGAGGCAGGGAGGTGGTGGTCTTAAAGCATGCTGATGATACACTATTCCTAGTCGAAGGAACGAGACTAGAGGCAAGGAGACTGAGGATCCTACTTGAGCTCTTTGGGGAGGCGTCGGGCCTGCGGATTAGCTGCCAGAAGTCGAAGTTTGTTCCGGTTAATCTATTAGCTACGGACACGGAGAGGGTGGTTGCTACTCTGGAGACAGAGAGGGGCTCATTGCCGTTGGTGTACCTAGGCCTTACCCTGTCGGACCGTCGCTTGAGATTGCAGGATTGGCTCCCGTTGCTGGAAAGGATGGAAGGAAGGTTGACTGGGTGGTCCTCCAGGCTCCTATCTAGAGGTGGGTGGTTGACCGTGGTGAAGGCGGTGTTAGCCTCCATGCCGTCTTACTTTTTGTCAGTCTTCCGTCTGCTGTGCCAAGTTGAGAAGAAGGTTTCGGGATTGATGAGAGACTTCTTTTGGTCCACCACAGGGGCTACGGGTAGGGGGATGAGGATGGTAGCATGGAAAGAGGTGTGTTAGCCGGCACAGGCTGGTGGGGTAGGAACATGGGCTATTCGAAGCGATTTTGCGGCTTGCTACGGAGATTTCCTATCGTGGGGACCTTTGTGCTCCCCCTAGGGGTGTCTCCCTTCCTCAGGGGCCTGGCGACGGTGGCTGGAAGGGTGCGGGTTTTTTTGACCCAGTGCTTGGTGCGGGAGACTCCTTTCGCTTCTGGCTGGACGACTGGTAGGAGGTTGTATCTACTCTAGGGGAGAGGTTTCCTCGCCTCGTGAGCAGTGTGTTGGATTCTTCGGTGAAGGTCGGAGAGTGCTGGGACGGATCTTGGTGTCCTGTCTTCCGGGGTGGTCTCTTCGATTAGAGGTGTGATGAGTTCCAGCGACTGCTGCAGGAGTTGGTGGGTTGGGTGTCGGGTGATGGCTTTGACGGTTTTCATTGGGAGGAAGGTGACTTCTTAATGGCGAAGGTTTATCGCAGGCTGGGGATGGGAGGGGCGGATGTAGATGTTGATCTCATGCGGGATTGTAGACTGATATGGCAGCGAAGTGCCCGCTGAAGGTAAAGATTTTTACCTGGTTGATGGATCATGACAAAGTAGTGGAGAGCGAGATGGGCCGGCACCGACGACTTGGCATGCCCTTTGTGCGGGGGGCGGTTGAGGATGTGCAACATCTTTTACTCCAGTGTCTGTTTGTGAAGTAGATTTGGCAAAAGATGGAGATAGGATGGATCTACTACCAGGTCGTGGACAGTTTCGGGTCTTCCTTTCGCAGGGGAAATGTGGGGAGCAGTGCTTTCACCTTTCGCTCCAAGCATGATCGGGCCAAGATCTTGACTATTTTGTGGGAGATGTGGCTGGGGAGAAATGAGGTGGTATTTAGGGGGGAGAGACCTTATGTGAAGAACTTTGTATCCACTATTTTCTCCCAGAGTGAGGCCTGGAGGTCCATCTTGTAACTCATGATGTAATTGTTTTTTGATGGAATGTATGATTGTGAGTGATTATCTTTTGGATAATCATCCTTCGCTT
Source organism: Thalassia testudinum (assembly GCA_037157565.1). NCBI lineage: Eukaryota > Viridiplantae > Streptophyta > Magnoliopsida > Alismatales > Hydrocharitaceae > Thalassia > Thalassia testudinum. The sequence continues at coordinate 63,817,925 of JAZHRO010000051.1, forward strand.
TTAAAAAAAAAAGTCAACTGTGAATTCCTTGAACTTTCACATAAATTCACCAATTGAAGGGGAGTGTAATGAAGGGTGGAGGATATGAAACATCTTTTCTTTAATTGCCAGCCTGCCCAGGAGATTGGGATTCCAGGGGAATGCCTTGGATTGACTCCTCTTCTCTTGACAATTTTTGGGCCACCTTTGGGAGGGGTTCTTTTTCCCATGGTTTGGCATGGTACAGAACAAAGGAGAAGGCTTCGCTGTTGGTTGCTTTTTGTGCTGGTTGGAGAGAAACAGATGTGAAATTTGAATCCATGGGAGCTTATGTAGATAACACATTTTTTGGGTTAGGGGCTTTGTTGAGGAGTGGGGTTGTTTATCCTTGTAACTCCTGTTCTTAATCAACAAAATAAAGTGGAAGTCTACGAGCCTGGAGTAGCATTTCTTTTTCCTTTTCAAGGAAAAAAATCTCACCAAGATCATGACTAAATCAAGTCAAGACACGTTCGAGAAATTTCAGACTATCATAGAAGACAAACTCAGGACTTTGGACTGGGGTGCGAATATAAGAAGTGACTGGACCGAAGTGTCAAAGTTTGGAAGGTTTGGGGTCATTTGCAGTTACCGAAACATCCACGATAGGGGGCTGTAGAGGAGGCAGAGGTTCTTGACATTGCCTTTGTTTAACCTAGAAATCTGGTGATTTATTGCATTGGTGTTGTGGGTGGCTTTATTCGATGTAGCGGTAACCAAGATGATTCACAAGGGGAAAGCCATTGTGGATAAAAGAAGATAGTCTTGTGGAATATTTGTGGGTTATGGGATGAAGAGTTCTGCAAAACTCTAGGAAGATATTTGGGATGGTAGGATCCTAATGTCTCCTATAAGACATAAAGTTGAAATGATTTAATGTATGATTATGGGGCAAATTAGCAGTGAGCATTAGAAAGAAATTTACCCTCCAGACTTTTGTGGGCTAGTTGGTGGCTTGCAATGACATTGTGTCCTAAAAAGAGAACAACAAGGTTGGTAAGGGTTCTTTTGGTTATATTGATATTGATGACGAACCATTACGGAGGATAGGGTTTCTTTGGTTTTTTGTACTACATTATATACCATTCCTTCCAAATGGAGAGTGCGTGGTCTATGATGTAGCAAGGATGCACCTGTGATACCATTGTAAATATGGCTTATAGTCAATTCATTCTCATCGAATGTGGGTTGCTGCATAACATATGAGAGTAGATGGGTGTTGCCTCACTTCTTATTCTCACTGTGTCCAAATCACATGCCCTTGCTCCTAAGTTACTGGTCATATTGGGCAACAATTTGTTTATGTTAAAATATGATCACCATAGGTGCTACATGGAAAATATGTCGATGGACTACGGGTCTTTTTATATATATTAGCAGTTTTCATTATGAGGACATAGGAGTGGAGCAAGTCACTAGATGGTTCCATCCCAAAAGAAAGTGGTAGAGTCTCTATTACATCAAAGTGGATGGTGAAGACATAAGCGAATCAACCCTTGAAGGAGCCAATTTTGCATGTCTTCAGCATCTTGTTGTCAAAAGTAAGAATTCTAACTCGACTATTCCTCAACTCTTCTTCCACCTTTAATTTTCAAAATGTTTTCCATCGTGCTATCTACGTTCTCTATTTTAATGGTAATAAGGGTGCTATCTTCCCTAGGGTAGTCACCTTTTCAAGAAAAAAAACACTTGTCCTCTTTTTGTTGCTACTGTCCGAGCGTTTCTTCAAGGTATCCATTCATTCTTGTTGCCTGACTCTTGTCTTGGACATAGGCAGGGAACTCACAGGCTTTCTTCCTTAATTAGCGTCTTTTTCTTGATGTCGTGTTTGAAGTTGATCCATGTTGTTTTCCTTTAATTTAGTTGATGTTAAGGAGAAAGAAAAGAATTTTGGTTAACAATTGGAAGTTCATTCATTTCCCAAATATTTGACAAAAAATGCATATTATTTAAATGAATATAGACGTGATGCATTCGTGAGAAAGTTCATAGCTGCAGAAATCGGTAGTCGGTATTTGGTTGGTGAGGTCATCGGCTAAGGAGTATACGGTATGCGGGTGATTAGTCGAGGATTAATCGGTTTATTATTTTTCAATATTTAAAATTTTAAATATAATTATATATACCATTATATATATAAAGTATACATATATATGAATTGAAATATCACATATATGATATACATATTCTCTCAATATAGCTTTTAACAAATAACCACCAATATCACAACACATAAAATAAGGTAAATAAATTAAGATTGATGCATCATAAATTTAAAGGAGACAAGTTGGGGTAAAGGAGATAAGAAGAGGGAGGGTTTTGCTTAGGGCTGAGGTTTTCGTGTGTTGGGAACTTAGGGTAATGGGAGAAGTTGGGTTTAGCTGGGTGCATTTAGGTGTTAGGTTTAGTTAGCTTTTGGTTTGGGGGTACATTTCAGGTGCATCAAAGCTAAAAAAAATGAAACCTTAAAACTGACTTGGTCGATTAATCGGTTGATTACTCAGATAATAGATCGATTAATCGGGTAGGTTGACTATAGTGTTGAATATAGGTACTCGGTTCATTTTTGGATTGCATATGATTATGTGGTCGATTAATCGGTTGCATAGACTAATTTTTGCACCCTTGAGAAAGTCAATATACAGTGATGCTTAATTGTTGGTTTTATTTGTCAATGGAACTTCAAATCCTTGTGTGGCTTTTAGAGAAAGGGATGTTTCTAGGTCAAGTCTAATTATCAATCAACCCATATATCTCTCATTTTAGCTCTAATCAAGTGAAATTTGTGTGGTTTAAATATATCTTTGAGAACCGATGCGAAACTTGTGAGTTTATAGATTTGTAGCGTGCTCTAAGGCGCTTAGTTTTTTATAGTGAAAACTTTGCGTAAGGTAGCCTATTCCCATCACATAGTTTGTGGCAAGCTGCAAATGATGACAATGATGTATCCTACGAAGAGGTTGCTAAATTTTAGAGACTTGTCTTTCTTGTGCCAATTCTATTGTTGATAATCTATTTTTCCATTTGTGAGTTAAACAAGCTTCCCTAATGGGGCTAATCCATTCTCATTAGTTGTAGGGTTACAGTTGTTCAAAATTGATCTGGATATCTACATAGAAGTGTGGTTAATGCTCTAGTAAGGAGATGTAAGGAGTTGGATGCAGAGCATCCTAGAGAGGGTGGGGAAGGTCGAAGAAATGTTTGAAGGACATAATAGGCATGATCTCAATTACTTCAACTTAATTCTAGAAATGACACAAAATGGATCTAAGTGAAGGCAAATAACCCATGTCGGTGACCTTAGTATGGGAAAAAGCTTTGTCATTGTTGTTGTTGTAAGGTTTATCTCAGAAAGTCTCTCATTGGGCATTTCACTTGTAGTGGGGAAACTCCCTCACTACTTTTCTATTACATGTTATTTTTTAACATTTAACACGATGGAACTATTACGTGTTGTTTTTTTCATTTTGTATTATAGCCCGTGAGGATATAAAGAGAAGATTGAAAAAATATTTTCATAAGCTTTTTAATGAAAAATAAAAGAATGATATCATCTTGGGAGTTAGCCAATTCAGAAGTTTATGTGAATCGAGCAAGCTATCGGAGGATACTAAAGAATGAAGTAGTGGAGGTTTTGAAGATAATGAAAATTCGGAGGGTTGTTTGATATTCGTATAGACATTTGGAGAGTGATGGGAGAAGAGGGTATATCTTGATTTACAAAATTATTTAATACTGTTTGAAAATGCAAGAAGATGTCAGATGAATGGAGGAAAAGTTTTGTGGAGGTGTGTGATAAATAATGTAGGGTGACAGCGAGAGAGGGAGGAGGAAAATTGAGAGAGCAAGAGAGGGGGAGAGGAGTGGGGTTGGATGCTTGTGAGGGGGGGTGCAAGTGAGAGAGGGAGGAGGAAAATGGAAAGGGCAAGAGAAGGGGAGAGGAGCGAGATTGGATGCTGGTGAAGAGGGGGGGTGAGAACGAGAGAGGGAGGAGGAACAAGGTTGGACGATGGTGAAGGGGAAGGAGAGGAGGGGGTAGCGAAGGATGTGCTTTGCTTTAGATGTAGGGGGAAGGGGCATGTTGTGAAGGAAGGTTGGGACCCGGTGAAGTGCCTTCCTTGTGGGGGCTTTGGTTATTGGAGGGTGGCTTGTTCGAGGGAAGTGCGGTGTGGGTTGGACACTTCGGGTGTGGTTGCGTGTGCCTTGCTACCTCCACCTGAGGGTGCTCCTTCGATTTAGGTTGAAGCCCCTTGGTCGAGGGAGCTTGGGGTGCTTGAGAGGGCGTTGGTGACGGCATTGGTTGGTGTGGTGCTGGAGGGTCGGGTGGGTCTGAGTGCACTGAAAGCGGAGGTGGCGAAGGTCATGGGGGAGCATGTAGGTGAGGTCGGCTTGAAGGTGATGGGGGAGGAGAGGTATCTTTTGCTGGGTGCACGACTGAAGGTGGTGGATGTGCTTTTCTTTAGGGACCTTCATTGTTTGATTGGGGTTGTTTGGTGGAGATGGGTGGTGAGATTTGATAGGGCACTTCAAAAGTGTCTTTTGAGGAGAGCGGTTGTGCTCTTTGACGTAGGGGGAATCCCCCTCTTCTTGTGCACGAGGGAGGTTGTCGCGGCAGTTCTCGCACCTTTTGTGAGAGTGCGATGGTGTGAGGGCCTCGGTTTGAAAGAGGACAACCTCCCTCTCTATGGTGCAGGCTATGGTGGAGCTTGTACCAGGCAAGCACTTCCACAAGAAGGTGGCCCTCTGTCTTGGGGTCCTATCTTTGGTTGTTTAGGTATGGTAGGTCAGGGATCGGCCTAGGCCTTTCGTAGAGGTGGTGGTGGGCCACGGTAGCGTGGGGGTGGCGTTGGAGGGTGCTACTCTGACGGAGAAGGGTGGTGTGGAGGCCTAGGATGGTCGGTGGGAGTGGCCCCTCGATTGCCGAGTCAGCGGCACTTGGTGCGGGCCACATTTGAGTCGTGCAGTCCCTGGAGAAGATTGCGGCGGCGGATGGATTTTCTTGAGCATTTAATTGGGAAGGAGCTTTTTTGGGAGGTGAGGGGGCGGTTGTAGATGCCAATGAGGCATTTTTGGGAGGTGGAGACTTGAATTAGGGATATCCTCTCTTGGAAGGTGGGGGTTCTGTCGATGGCTTGGAGGAGGACGTGGGGGAAGTGGGGGCCCCACTTTGGGAGGGAGAGAGAATGGTATTATTGGGCTCGGGCCTGGATCCTATTAGGGATCTGGAATGCATAGCGGGTGGGTCTAAAGGGGGTTCGGGGGTGAAGGTCCTTGTGGTCCTCTTACTGGTCGGATGGCGGCGAGCGCTGGAGAGCTGCGTGGAGGATTGACGGGGTTGGCATCCTTCGGAGGTGGGGCAGATGGTGGACATCTCTAGGCGGTGAGGCTGTGGCACTGGGAGGAGGCTTGGGCGGCGGCTTAGGCCACCTACATGGTGCCTAGGCTGACAAGGGTGTCGTGTGGCGTTGCAATGGTTATAACAACAGCCATAGTAATGGTGAAGTTTGGTTGCATGGAGGTGGAACCCTTCTTTGGGGGTGGAGTTGGCTATGGCCAGCTTCCTGGAGGGATCGCCGTCCATGAAGGAAGCGATGACGGTCTTTGAATGTGAGGTGGCCATCAACGTTGCTGCGAGAGATGGGACGATGTAGGTGCTTCCCGACGTGGTGGTGATGACAAAGGTTGGTCCCAAGGAGGTTTCGGCCAGCATGGCAGCGGCGACGTTGAACCCTATGCAGGGTGAGGGCGGAGGAATGAAGGAAACGACGGTGAGGTATGGTAGAATGGAGAAGATCCAGGGGGTTGGAGGTGTTGATGATGTAGGTGGGCATGTTGAAGGGGCTGAGGGGAGTGGGTGGTGCATGGATTTTTGCGACATCGAAGTTGAGTGGGTGGCAATGGAGGTTGGCTTTGGTCGCTCTACAGGGGTTGTTTTGGCCAATCCTCCATGTTAAAGGTAGTCACTTGGAATGTTAGAGGGCTCAACGATGCGTCCCGCTGGGGCACGTTGCGATCCTATATCTAGAAGTGGGGTCCTGACATTGTTATGTTCCAGGAGATGAAACTCCAGTAGTGTGATCAGCGGGAATGGAGGGAGATTGGAGGTGGCCTGGTTGGTGGTTTTTTCGCCCTGGATTCGGTTGGGAGGTCGGGGGGAATTGTAGTTGGGTGGAAGGAGGATGGGTTTTCTCTAGTGGACTTGGATGTGGGGTCAGGGGTGATCTCAATATAGTTAAGGAGGCGAAGTGATGGGCTATGCTTGGTTTTCTCTGCGGTCTATGGACCTGGTGATAACCCTGGGAGGCAATCCCTCTCGGAGGATCTTAGTCGAGTTGCTATTAAATTTCAGGGGTTATTGTGGCTGATTAGGGGAGATTTCAATATCACCTTCTTGGCAGAAGATAGGCCTGACGGCAGAGGAGGCTATGATTTGGGATTGAAGGATTTCGTGGGTTTCGTTGTGGAGCATGGTTTGCAGGACGTGCCCCCAAATTCATGTACGTTCACGTGGAGGTGCTTTGCTAGTTTAATGTATAGATTGGACTATTTCTTAGCTTCTGTGGAGATGGTAGAGGTCTTCCCTTTAGTGGGAGTTCGTATACTGGAGAGGCCTTTTTCAGATCATACGCAACTGTTGTGGGAGTTCGATGAAGGCTCTCGCTTTGGTACATATTTCAAATTTGACAAGGCATGGCTAATGGAGGAGGGCTTTAGAGATATGATTGGAGATAGGTGGAGAGCTTTGCACCTAGAAGGTTCAGCGACAACTAGATTAGAAGCAAAGCTCCGGGAGCTGAGAGTGTTTCTTAAGGAGTATAGGAAGTTGAAAGAGGAGTGGAATAGAAAGAAGGAAGAAGCGCTTGGGGAGATCCAGAGGTTGGATAGAGTCGAGGAGTAGGGCCTTTTGAGGACAAAGGAGAGGGCGGCTAGGGCAAAACACATGAAGGCGATCCAGGTTGAGGATCGGAAGGCGGAGGTTGAGTGGAGAACAAAATCTAGACAGAAGTGGATCAAGGAAGGGGACTTAAATACAAAATTCTTTTATATGATGGCTTCGCCCAAACAAAGGAGAAATTGGATTGATAAGCTCCTGGTGGGTGGGGTGGAGTTTTCAGGTAGGGAGGCTATGGGCAGTGCAACGACAGACTTTTTTAGGGAGTTTACGGGGAAGAGGAGGGACGAGGGATGGCGTTGGCGTAGGATGGGTGTTCCATGAGTGGATGCGGGGGCGGTTGTGGAGTTGGTGGCGCCCTTCACGGAAGATGAAGCTTGGGAAGCAGTTTGGGGTTTGAATGTTGTTGGGTGCCATGGTCCTGATAGGTTCCCCGTGCTTTTCTTTAAAAAATTTTGGTCCCTATTGAAGGGTGAAGTCATGCAGGTTCTTGTGGAGTTCAGGGAGGGCAGTAGTGGGTTTAACAGGCTTAATAGATTTTATATGTTTTTGTTGCTTAAGGAGGGGGCGGAGGTGATTGATGATTATAGACCAATTGCCCTGTCGAATGCGGTATACTTGATTGTGGCTAATGTCCTGGCAAACAGGCTGAGAAAGGTGATTGGCGGGGTGGTTTTGGAGGTGCAGACAACCTTTGTACCAAAGAGGTGTATTCTAGAAGGGTATGTTGCTACCACGGAGATGCTTGCTCACTGGAAGAGGGAGAGGGAAAGGACTTTTCTTTGGAAGGTGGACTTCAGGAAGGCTTATGATTCAATCCAATGGTCTTTTTTATGGGTAGCTATGAGTAAGAGGGGTTCCCATCAAAAGGGATAAGATGGATGAAGCAATGTGTCACAACGATTTCCTTCTCGATTCTCATCAATGGGAACTCAGCAGGAGGTTGGATACAACCTAAGAGGGGGGTGAGGCAGGGGTGCCCTTTGGCTCCTATGCTTTTTGTGTTGGCAGCTGATGCTTTGGCAAGGACGTTTGGTAGGGCTTGTGAAGCAGGGCTGTTTAGGGGTTTCTCGATAGTGGGTGGAGCGGATATGTCTATGTTGCTGTACGCAGACAATACCCTTTTCTTCGTGCGAGGGTTGGAGTTGGAGGCAAGGCGAATCCGTATTCTCCTAGAGTTGTTTGGTGAGGCATATGGCTTGAAGATTAATTATTTGAAGTCTTCGTTTATCCCATTTTGTATGTCTGATGACAAGGCTGGAGCCTTTTCTTTGCTCTTGGGTACGGAAAGGGAGGCTTTGCCTATCCATTATCTGGGTCTACCCTTGACATATAGGAAGTTGCTATACAGGATTGACATACACTGATGGAAAGAATTAAGGGTCGATTGGCTGGATGGGTGTCTAAGTTGTTGTCTAGAGTGGGGAGGTTGGGGTTGCTTAAGGCAGTATTATCTGCTATGTCGTCCTATTTTCTTCTGTGGTGAAGATGTCGCGACAGATTGAGAACAAGATTGTGAGCCTGATGAGGAATTTCTTATGGACCAACTATGGGGCGAGTGGAAGGGGGGGCAAAGCTGGTGGCCTGGGACGAGGTTTGCAAGCCTGTTAAGGAGGGGGTTCTGGGAGTTAGGGAGGTGGGAAGGATGAATGACAGTTTATTGGCGAAATGGATTGCGAGGCTGCTGGGATAGGAAGACTGCTTGGTGGGGAGGATCTTGCCCTCTTCATATGGGGTGCAGATTGGTTGGGAGATCCTTCTGTCTCCACCAAGAGGTGCTTCTCATTTCCTTAGAGGGCTATCTTTGGTCGCGCCAAAGGTGCGCCCTTACTTTACTCTGGTCCTTGTATCGGGCAATGTATTCAGATTTTGGACGGATGATTGGACGGGGCATAGGGTTGTATTTGATTGGTTCTTGAGACTTACGGCTGTGGCGGTTGACAAAGAGACTGTAGTGGTGGAGTTTTGAGACGGATGTTGGTGCCCCATTTTCTTGGGGAATCTTGCAGATTAGAGGATTGGGAGGTGCAACGGCTATTGTAGGAGTTGGAGGGATTCCAGCCAAAGGAGGGTGTTGATATGTTTGGTTGGGAGGAGGGAGAGTTTACAGTCTGTGATGCCTATAGAAGGCTCGGAGGCCTTGATACGATGGGGAACATTGATTTTCTATGGGACTGTGGGCAGTTTTGGGAGGCCTCTTGTCTACTGAAGGTGAAGATTTTTGGTTGGCTTCTCAGGCGAGGAAGGTTGATGACCAAAGTATGGAGGGCGAGATGGACCCAGGACGTAGACAAATCTTGCCTTCTTTGTGGGCAAGTGGATGAATATATGGACCACCTATTCTTCTCGTGTCCTGTGGCAGCTTAGATCTGGGACTGGTTTGATGATCGATGGTGGACTCATGATTCTTTTGACATCTTTTGGAGATCGTATAGATGTGGAAGCAGGACTGATGGGTGTAATACTTTTCGGACGAAGGAGAGAGCTAGGTCGCTGGTGGTTTTATGGTCTATTTGGTTGGGGAGGAATGCAGTTGCATCTAAGGGGCAATGTACGTATGTGGAGAATTTTGTTGCCTTTGTGCTCTCCTTTTTGTTGGGGTGGAGTTCTTGCTTGTAACATGGCGATTACGCCTCTTTTTTTATTAATATATTCTCTTGGTGGTTATCATAAGGGTAACTATCCTTTCCCTTTTCAAAAAAAAGTTTTGTGATACTTTTATACAAGAACAAAGGAGATATACAAAATTGTTCCAACCATAGAGGTATTAAATTGATGAGTCATACGATACAACTATAGGAGTGAATAATTGAAAGAAGGTTGAGGCAAGTCTCTATAGTAACTGACAATCAGTTTGATTTTATGTCAGTTCGGTCTACTATTGAGGTAATACATCTCCTGAGACGTATGATGGAGATCTACAAAGCCAAGAAGAAGGATTTAGATATGATTTTTATTGATTTGGAGAGGGCTTATGACTCTGTCCCAAGGGATATCTTATGAGGAATTTTGGAGAAGAGACATGTACTAGTTTTATTTATTAACCTCATAAAGGATATGTATTATGGAGGTGCAGCCTGGACTAAGGATGGATTGATTGACTACTTTGATATTACCATTGGCCTGCATCAAGGATTGACATTAAGCCTTTACCTCTTTGCTCTGGTCTTAGATGAGTTGATGAAGCATATCCAAGCAAAGGTGCCATGGTATATGCTTTTTGCAAATGATATTGTGTTGGTTGATGAGACGAGATGGAGTGAACAAAAAACTTGAGCTTTAGAGAAAAGCCCTGGAGTTAAAGGCCTACGCCTAAGCAGGACAAAGACTATGTATATGGAATGCAAGTTTAGTGGTAGAGGGCACAACGAAGGATGGATGCAAAAATTGAAGAAGAGTGCATCCCAATGAAAGATGTTTTTAAGTACTTGGGATCAATTTTTCACCAAGATGGCAAAATTGATGGAGATGTTACACATAATTAATGCAGGGTGGTTGAAATGGAGGGGAGCATTTGGTGTTTTCTGTGATAAGCGGGTTCCTTTAAAAGTAAAGCACTATCGAGCTGCTGTAAGACCTGCCATACTGTATGGTTCTGAATGTTGGGCTGTCAGCCATGTGCAAAAGATGTTTGTAGTAGAAATGAAGATGTTAAGATGCATGTGTGGTCATACAAGGAAGGATCATATTTTAAATGAGATTATTCGAGTAAAGGTTAGGGTGACACCCATAGAGGATAAAATGAGAGACACGCTTAAGGTAGTTCGAACATTTGCAAAGAAGGCCATTAAATGCTCCATTCAGGAGATGCGAGGAGTTGGAGGTTGAACCTGCTAAGAGGGGGCGATGAGGACCAAATAAGTGTTGAAAGGAAATTATTAAGTATGACTTTAGTTACTTCAATTTAAGTCAAAAAATGGCTCAAAATAGATTGTGTGGAGGCAAAGAATCCATATAGCAAACCTTACTTAGAGTGGGAAAATGCTTGGTTGTTGTTGCTGTTGACATGAGGGTATGTCTTATGAGAAAAACCTTATGTATGAATATCCACGGGTACACATTGCAGGTTGGCTGCCCTATACTAGCCAAGTTAGAGATTGATTACCTAATATTTATTGCAAATTTACATGGAGTTGTTTTGTTAGGAGATAGGATTAGTTCTTGTTAGATTTAACTCTCTCCTGGAACTTTCTGAGATGTTCACTATGTTGATTGTGGTTCTAGCAAATAGACCTTTTCTATGATCATAACCTTTATGCTTGAGGTCAAATGAAGACTTGAGGTACAACCTTACTTTGTATTTGAGAGATTTTACCTATCTGAACTGAGTCTTAGGAGACCGATGGAGTGGTGGAGGAGGTTCGAGGACTTCGATTCAGAGACACATATCATCGAATTCAAATTGGCTAATTTGAGAACTTTCTTGATGGGGATACTAGACAGGTACAATAAGAGTGTGAGTGTAGAAGAAAAGAACCATTGGAAGTAATCTCTAATATTGACAATATAAAGGATAACATGAGCTTGTGAGTCATGAGATTGCAGAACAATCAAGTAAGCAGGGGATCATTCAGGAGGAAGGTGGAAAGATAACTACAATGGAGGCAATAGTCAAGACAGTTATAGTTGAAGGGAGGTGATGATTGCAAGAGGTGTGCCGACAGCTGAGTGGATGGCAGGATCAGGAGAAGGATGATGGTCAGTGATGTCTTCATTGTCTTGGTGACAATCACAGAGATTATGGACGGAAATAGCAGCTGCTTTAATAAATTATTTTTTCTTTTTTTGCTTTGAAAGAGTCTTGTCTCAAAATAGATTTAAGTTGAGGCAAAGAATCCATGTAAATGACTTCAATGTGGGAAAAAGGCTTTGCAGTTGTTACTAGTCTGCCTGGGTGTTTTATGTCTTGTTTTGGAGATTCTTAAACATTGTGGGTGGTTTTAAAAGAACAGCTTTATTTGGAAAGTGGACATTCACAAGAGGCAAGAGCTCATGGCTTCTTTCATCTCTTGACTTCCAAATGTTGTTTTTTTCTTTTCCTTTAATTGCATTGCCAAGATTGGTGCTCTTCGATCTGAGCATGGGTTGTTTGTGGAGATTTGGTTCGAGCATCTTCTGCCACATCCTTGATTTTTGACGATGGTGGAAATTACGGTAGTTGGTCAGGTGAGTGTGGTTGGCACAATTTGTGCCTTTTCTTAGGCCCTCTATTGGGCTTTACTCCATTCAGGCTGGCTCCAACATGGGAAATTGTACTTGCATATTTCCATCTTACCTTTGCAGCCACTTTTTGGGAAAAGTTGGATGATGCTTGAGAAGATTCCTTCCAGAAAAGCCTCTGGGAATCAGACTATAGTGGTTCTGTGAGGCAATGACTAGAGCAGTTCTAGAATCCTTATGGGTGCCAACTTATATGTGCGGAGCTTCGTTCACACAGCTTGCAATCTGCAGTTTTGTTTTTGGTGTGGTGTGGGGGGGGGGGGACATTTTCATTAGTTTTCGTATTCAATAGGCAAGTAAATTACTAGATGTTTGGCATCCCTCGAGTAGTCCTTTTTTTTTCTTTCAATGAAAAAACTGACCGATTTTGTATTGATTGGTTTACTTCTCAAAACAAACACTTCTGAAGAGCATCATCCTCCTTGTTACTGGTTCAACTGCAATTAATTTTATGGATATTAATGAGGGGTCATGGAGCTGCATTCTTTACTTTTTATATACAGGGAAAAATGTGTACTTGTACATCTGGTAAGAATTTCTAAAACTTGAAAGACATCTAATTCTTATTGGGTACCATGAGACTACAGCAGCTACTACTAGGTTAAGGTTCCTTGTCAAACTAAAATTCAAGCATTATCCTGAAGATTCTGGGTAACCTCATTTTTCGCACTCACAATCACGTTCATATTACACGCTAGTTAGTAGTGCCATAACATATTAGTGTCACTGTCTGGTGTTGGCTTTCACTTTGTCTTTTTTACTCATCCTCATCACAGCCTTGGGATACGAAAATGAAGAATGCTTATGATCAGGATAGACTTGTGATGCTTGATAATTTGGATGCAGAATATTCGCATGCGGAAATAGAGGTGCAATTTTTTCTCCTTTTTGTTTCATTGCAAGTATAAAATTTTCTGTTCTCATTTGAGACATACCTTTCATTGCATATCTTTCACAAGATTTTCACCATATTTTCTTGCTCAATAGGGGTAGGAACATGTAGCTGTTTGCTTTCTGAAACTTTCAAGGCTATGCACGTGCATCCTTCTAGTCATCACCACTTTACTATCTTCTATTCTTGAGTTTGGCATAAAGTTGACTAAGTGATTTAAATTTCGTTGGCATGCTGATGAAATAGCTAATTCTGGGATGTCATGCTGACATCATTATTGTGTCGAGAGACTCGAAACACAGGATTTCAACGAAATTTCACGGAAATTTTGCCTATTTTGTCGAAATGGTTGACATGTGGTGAAATGCACTCAGCATTTCGATAGTTGCTGCTATTGCTCCCATTCTTTGCTGTTGCTATTCCTTCTCCAGTGGCTGCTATGTTCTGAACCTCCTATTTCTGTTGATCCGTACCTCGGTGTCTCAAAAAAAGATTATACGAAAACTTTACTTCATTCTTAGTTGATGCCAACAACTCTAATAACTAGTGAAAGAACCAAACATCATACTCCTTGCCTCCCCTTTACCTACCCCTGTTTCAATTTCATTTTCTCCTCAAGAGAAGGATTTTTTGTTGTTGTTGCATGAGACAACTACAATTGCTACTCTGTAGTCATTCTTTTGCTGGGATTTGATTTCATTTCACATTTATTTATAATTATAGAGTAGATCTAATATTATTACAAACATTTAGATCTAATCACAATTTAGAATTGAGAAAATCTTCTCTCTCTCAAAAGGAAAGAGAAAACCTTTGTTTAATTCTCCAAAATAACATCCTAAGCTTGTGTTAACATTAGCATCTTTCTTCTTATAGTCAATTTTGAAAATAGTTATTCATTTAAATAGGGAGTATAAGACGAGGTTTAGGGTTTGGGGCTTAAATGGAAATAGTTTTTCCTATATTTTTATCATTTTGACTACTTTTGCCATTTTTGTTGACATCCGTTGGCGTGCGTTCAAAATGAACTATTTTGGGATATCAAAATCGTTGAAATTTGAGTTGAAAAACAGGTGTTTCCATTCTGTTCCCTCTGCATGCCGACAAAATGCTCCATTGAAATTTTATCGAAACAAAGTCCAAATCGGCATTTTGATCCTTGAGCTGAATGTGTCAACTGAATTCAAACCCTTTCTGCTAAACAGGACTGGTATTTTACAAAAAGTGATTGATGGTACTATCCCTATATCTATGCTTTGCAAAAGTGATGTTGACATGTTATAGTCTACGTATCACTTTGAGAATTTATCATAAAGGGGGAACTTTTTATAGCTTCTAAAAATTTCCAATATTCTCATCTAAGAATTAAGAAAAGACAAACATGGTTCATGTAAGAATTAAGAAAAACAAGTAGAACTTCAGTATTTATGTGGCCTCTGTCGATTTAATTATATTCGACTGGTTCATTCTCTTTTATCATAGCTCTTGAGAAAAGCCATCTGGCAAGTCTGAGGATCAATTGCTCTCGAAGATTTGTCCTTCTTAAGATCGTTCATGAAATGGTATGCACATGCATAGAATTAATAAATTAATCATGTAAAAAACCCCTCAAGTATGAGCTTACACTTTCTCATCCTGATCTTTGATTTTTTTTTTTTTTTTTGAAAAAGACCTGATCTTTGAATGTTCCCAATTTCTTTTCCTTACAATTCTATTGTATTGATGGGCATTCTCCTTATGAAATTTCATTTTTTTCCCCTAAGTTGTGGCGGTTCTGCTGTTCTCCCTTCCTCCATCCGTCTTCCTCCTCCCTCCCCTTTTGTCTGAAACTGAATTTCTTTCTTTTTCTCGTCATCTCTCTCTCACTCTTCCTAACATTCTTCCTCTAATCCTCTTCTCAACCACTTTGTTCCCCATCCCCATGGATGCAGAGATGTCTCCAACATTAACTTGAAGTGGATGTTTTTTTGAAAAGAGCTTGAAATGGATGTTATTCTGCACTTTTGGGCATATTGAGAATCTAGAGCTGGGCTTGCTGCCCTACCTCTCTGTTGTGATGCAAGATAGGAATTGGCTGCATCTTGATATGTATAGATGTCTGTTTCAATGATAGGTTCTTCGTGATGTTGCTGCTGAAATTCTTGAATTTGGTTGTTCCAGTAGACACCTGTCTCAATTTTGGTTGTGCTGTTGCTTACCGAATTCTGACCAGTCTTGAATGCGCTTGAAGGAGCTATCTAACTATTGTTTGGGTTGTTACTTCTCATTTCTGGTCCAGTGTAAATTAACTTATAAAAACTTTGGACAAGGTCTTGCTTAAATTAATTCATGCCAAATGTTTGGTCTATATAAATGTTGTCTTGGCCTTATGTTTATTGGAGGATTTGGAGCAATATTTTAGTTTAAGCTATATTTCTTTTTTCCCCCTTATGTGTAAGTAGGAATAGAATTCCTTTTTCCTCTGCATTCTTTGTAGCATCCTCTCTACAAAATGGGCTCGTTAGTTTGAATAAAGTAGGGTAGAATTTTATTTAAGATGTTAGATTTTGTAGAAAATCTTATTTCACATTTTCTTTCCTGCATTCCCTCCAAGCATTCTCCTTTCCCCAATTCTCTTTTGTATGACATCTCACTACTGTGCTGGACTCTTTCTATCTCCTCAGCCCTGCCTCCCTCCCTCCTTACTCTCACACATAAATAGCAGTTTCTATCCCTCCTCCTCCATGATTTTCTTTTTTTTTCACTTTAATCTTATTTGTAATGTTTTACTTTATCCCCTTTTATGGAGGAACCCCTCCCTGGCAGGGGTCTAACAGATCTTAGGAGCCTCAATCTCAATTACCTCGATCTCTTTCCACTCAACCATAGGTTAATGACAATTTCTCTACCGAACATGCTTCCCTATCTCAATCCTTGCTTCTTTCAAGAAAACATCTCAATTCTCACTCCGCAACCTCGATCAGTCTTCTCCAACATCCAATCTTGTTTCTTAAATACAACAATGTTGGAAAAATATCAGCATCATTATTGTTCTAATTGTTGCCATTGGAGCCTTTTGACCTCTTGCATTCTTGGTAGTTTTAGCCATTAGATAACAAAGGGCTAGTACCACTGAACAGACTCATGGTTTACAAGGGTAAAAATTTCAATGCAACCAAATGGTTGGGATCTCTCTAACTTGAATGGAGAAACAAAGAATAGCAGTTTCTAGAAAAACAGCCACCTAGACGGCTTGCTTGGCTCAGTAATCAGTGGTGATCCAAGGACCAGAGCACATATATGTCAACAGTCCATTATATGGTTTGGCTGAGCATTTGGGCTGAATAAGCTGAATACTCGGCTGCATACTTTTCTGATTTCCAAATAGAGATTCAGAATAAAGATTGGGATTTTGAAGATTCAGGATGAAGCTCCTTATACTGTCCTTTTGGATGTTCTGAATGAAGCTCTTGAAATTTATGCCACTGCATTTTCGTTGAGTCATGATGCTATTTTGTACAACACTTTATTTGTTTAAGATGCCTCTAAAAGAAAACATTTTATTTATGCTTTGTTTTAGCACCTTTGTTATGTTTTGTTTCCGCTACTTAAGTTTCTCTTGAGAAGTATTTTTGGTACTTATGTTTGTGTTTAGGTACTCATGGTTTTTATTCTAGTTTTCCATGATTTTCTTTAATTAGTTTTTATTGAAAGGGATTTTGTTTAATTAGTTATACAATGCGAATATTTTTTTATTTTACTTATTTAAAAATACAAACTACGTACTTGTTCGCATGCTCATCCGAATTCTGAGCACTTACTATGTAGTGACCTATTTAACAGAATACTGTGCACCACCTTCTTGAACATTGAAGAATAGAATTGCTTTAGATTCCAAGGTGGTTTTATCTTCTAGGTGGGTGTTCATGGCAGAGCTGCATCTGGTTGGGCAGAGGTGCTGGGTCTTGTTGAGATGATCAAAACAAGGTTGGCATTCGTAGGCACAGCCGGCAGACTCAGGGGAATGCATTGAGGTTTGGGTTGATCCTTTTGTCTATGTGTAGGGATTCTGGCCCTGCATAAATGGGTATCTTTGGAAATGTCTTTTTTGGGGAACAGAATCTGCTATTTTGCAATGGGAAAAAAATGGAGTTCCTTCTCTACTTGGGCTGGATGCTAGTTGATAGGGGTGCTGATAGGGTTCTTGAATTTTGCTTGGCCTAAAGATCAAATGGCTCTATTGCATGGGATAGGATTCTTTTTCTTAGTAGGGCCCTTGGATGTGAAGGCATGTGCTTATAGTTTTGCTTGGGAGGAGGCCAGATGGGTTTACTTTGTGGTGACCTGTGATAATGGTCTTGCTTCTAGATTTTAGACATCTAGAGCTCTAAGAGGACATGTGGAGTTGTGTTCTTTCAATATGTGTAGTCATTTTAATGTGATGTTGTGGATAAAATATAGACCTTTCAACAAGGTGGAAATGATCATGGCTCTACATACTTTTGGGAGGTTGTCACGAAGATGGGATTGCAGAAGGTGACTTTAATGACTGCCATTGCATGTAGAGTACTTCTATTGAAGCTTCAAAGTCAAGAATTGGTAGGTTGTCCTCCCCCTTAAAAATGAATCGATTGGTTCTTGTGCTTGGTGGAGTTAGTTGAGGTTTTTGCCTTTACAAGTTGGAGGTGACAATGAGACATTTTTATCAATCACTCTTTGTTTCCAAAAAAAAATCAATCATACTCTTATTCGAATGTTAAATGAAGGCTTGAGACTGAGAACTTCAAATTTGGAAAATTTCTCTTGTTGGGGTCTGATTTTAGGCAGTTGGTACAACATTAGTAGGTTGCGTCTCCCACTTTGGATAAACAACTTGTCACTTAACTAAGTGTTTGTATGGGATGTATGGTTTTTGATAGAGTTCAAGAAGAAGGGTAAGGAGCAACAAAAGAAGCTTACGAACAAGTTTGGAGATTTCCAAAGACTGGTGCAAGCTAAGATTGGTGTGTGGCCATACAAGGAAGGATTGCATTTCAAATGAGATTATACGTGAAAAGGTTGGGATGACATCACTTGAGGATAAAATGAGAGAGACATGTCCAAGGTAGTTTGGACATTTGCAGAGAAGGTTAGTAAATGCCCCGGCAGGAGATGTGAGGAGTTGGAGATTAAACCTTGTAGGAGGGGGTAAGGAAGACTAAAGAAGTGTTGGAAGAAAATTATTAAGCATGATCTCATTTACTTTAATTTAAGCCTTGAAATGGCTCAAAATAGATCTGAGTAGGGGTAAAGAATCCATGTAGCCGACTCTACCTAGCGTGGGAAAAGGCTTTGTTGTTATAGTGCAAGCTAAAATTGATAATTGAAGGAGATTAGATTGAGTATTAATAGCGTTCTTGGCAGTTGTAGTTTAGGATGGGGATGTAGTCACTCATTTCTTTCATATGGTGATGAGGGGGTGAAATGGTGGTATTTCACTAATATTATAGTTGGGAGCAAGGGGAATGTTGGTGGACATGAGATTGGTGCTTCTTTAGTTGAAAACCTTTAGGCCTTAATGAAGAGAGTTAGGAAGGGTGAGTGGAGGTGGTCTGGTAGGGACTCTACTACCATTATTGGGAAAGATATGGCTCTATTTGGAGTTTGGGGTGAAAGAGACTTCACGTGAAGGTGTTGTGCTCATATTGATTTCCATATGTTCTTAGGCCCTGTTTGGATGAAGGTTAGTGTTTGCCCCCAGGTAAAAGTTAGGAAGGGGTAAGTTACAAAGGTAGTGGTGTAAGTGGTGTGTTAGAGGGTGATAGATATGATAGTTTGATTGATATGTTCTAAAGTTGTATGTTGATGTGATTTATATCTAGAGAGTTGTAATTTAGTTGCTTTATATTTAATATTGATTTTTTTCATTATTGTTTTGTTGGAAAGTGGAGTAAGGTTAGATGTGAGAGAATATGATATAGGTAGAGAATTGAGTTGATATTTCTTGTAAACCATACGTGCACCTTCTTACTATTTATGTATTGTTCTCCTGCCCTTCCACGTCAGCTACCCCCTGGACTTAGCTCTCAACCAAATGGGGCCTTGAGGAGTTTAGTATAGTGGTTGGCTATGATGTGATGACTGTCTACGATTTTGAGGCATAGCTGTCGAGGTGCTTGCCTAGGTGCACATGGGTGCCATTATGAGGAGAGGTGAGGCTCTAGTGCCTTGTTAGGCCTTAGGCGAGGGGATTTGCCTAAGGCTCTGCTTAGGCTAGGGCGTTAGGGGCCTTAGGTGAGTGCCCAAACTAAGTTTGCAGTTTCTCATTTTTTAAAAATGCTTTTAAGGGTTTTAACTTGTTTTTCCTACTCATTGAGAACTCTCTCTTGGTTTAAGACACATATACATGCATTCATAGATGCACATATGCATACGTATATACATCTACATACATATACATGTACATACATGGATATATACATACAAATAGATACATATACATCTACAAACATACACATGTACACAAAAGTTTGTGTGTATGTATATCTATACATGTACACAAAGACATACATGTGCATATATATGCATACATGCAACATAAAAGCATAATTGTGTACTAACAGATATGTGGGTATACATGTATATGTGTGGAATTGTATATACATTGCACATATTTATCTACACATTTATTTATGTAATGTGTATATGCAAGTGTATTGTGTTTATCTAAGCATTAATTTGTCATGTATGCATGCATAATGTATCATATTTTTGTTAGTGTATATAAATATATATTCATGTATGCACCAATGTATATGTCTCTACAAGTCTTTTAGTGGCTCTTTTCTTTTTGTGCGATCGCCTAGTGCCTTAGGCTTTTTGGACCCCTTTCACCTTTTAGCATGCCTCGGCTTTGACAACACTATTTTTAGGGGAGGGCGAACAGTAGATTGGTGCCTATTGGACAATCCCTTCATTAGCAAAGATATGGAACGGGATTGGAGGTGGCCTAGACCATTATTGGGAAAAGGTGATGCGGTTGTTTTGGCTTGTTTTAGAGGCTGAGACAAAAAGAGGCCATGCACAAAATTAATTTAGTAGGGGCACAACCCAAGGTGGATCCCCCTTGTTCTTTTTCAAGGAGTTATGTTTAACAACGAAGCAACATAACTTATGTTTAAGTTTATTGGAGATGCTTAGAAATACTTGGAATGTCTAAATCACTTGGAAACTAAGCTTTCCAAGTATAAGATAAACGATCTTTTCAAACTAAACTTGAAGTTATGGTTTTCTATTTGTTACTCATTTTGGTTTCTCGCAACCATCTTGAAGTTGCCATCCTCTTCTATGCATCTTCATTAGATTGTCCATAGCCTTGATAAATGCACCTTCTTGTGAGCTTTAAGCTGTTGATCACACTTTGCTAGTCAACTTTAGCTGTAGGATAAATTCGATCGTGCATGAATCTTTCGTTTCAATTTCATCTCCCTTATATTTGAAAGAGCACAAATACGTTGAACTTACATGCAATTAGCCGGCAAGTTATAGTGTCGACTATGAATAATTTCTTGCGAAACTCATTGGTTTTTGCAGAAAAGAACTGTCAAGTCAATGTTACCACTTAATCAATTTCTTCCTTTTCCTTCCAATTTTGCAATTTTGTTCTCAATCTTGCACGAATATCATTTTAAAAGCAAGGTAATTGCCTTATTTTGGTAATTAAGCATTTCATGGCCTCATCATGATAAGATTATGTCACTGGATATTATAATTACATATAGCTAACAAGTTAAATCTAAGCCAAGAGTTTGAATTTAATTCTTTTAGGAGTTGTCTTGGAATCGAATGCTGTGGTGCATATGTATACATAGGGGGTGAAATGTGGCTACCTTAGGGGACAACCAATTAGCTACTCCCAATGCTTTTAACTTCTTCTATGGATCACATATTTCCATAAAACTTTGAGGATTGAAATAAATTAATACAAGAAAGATGTGTTTTGAATTTTGTTTGAATTAGAGATTCTTAACCCCTTCAAGTAGGGTTGATCTTTTGTAGTATTTTGACCGTTGAAAATTTGGTGTTGCTAACGGAGGGGATGGGATTGTCTAATTGAGTTATATTAAGATAATAAGATCCCCAAAGTTTCATGGCGATATGAGATTCGCAGACAAAGTTACAAGTGTTAAGGATAACCAATGGACTCCCTCCTTGGGGTAGCCACATTTTACCCTATGTACATATTTTTATTTAGAGATCTAATCCTTGATAAACTACAAGGATTTTACCCTATGTATATATATTTCCTGGTTGTTAGAGCTCCACACTTGAAAGGTGATCTCGAGTTATTGACGAAAGATATTAAACACCTTGTCATTGAAAGGATCTCTCAATTTTCCTTTGTGGCTAGTGTATTCCCGTGAGACAAGGCTTGGGAATTTGGTAGTCGATCAAAATGTTATCCAAAATAAAATCATTTGATATAATGTAGGAAACTTGGGTCTAGATGGAGTGCGAGGATGAGCTTAGGTGTTGTAGAGGGAGAGAATGAGAGCGTGGGCATTGTAAGGGAGGGGACAACAATGTTGATGTCATGAGGGAAGATACCAAGTTAAGGGAGTCATAAAGGGATGGAATGAGACTATGGGCTATGTATCCCTCTCATAGTTTCACTTGAGTGACCTTTCATGCTACCCCTTACAATGACGGTGGATGATGGCATCCTATTGCCATCATCCATTTGGGACCTTCTATTGCTTCAGGTGTTTCATGATGGGGCACCTCACATGGGACTACAAGTTTGATGTCATTTGTTGCCACTTTCTTGGCATGGGGTCATTGAGCTGCAGCAGGCTTGACCATTGCAGGCTAGGTGATGCTTTCTAAGATGTTCTTGGCAATGAGCAGAAGATCTCTATGGAGCCTTTACGTGCCTTCAAGGCTTCACTGGTTGGGCATGTGATGATTTTCGTTGGTGCAACTTGGGTCTTCTCGGTCATGGAAAAATATACCTTTAAAGATTTGCTCATGGGCTTAGCCATCTCATGCTTATGGTGGGCAATGAACTCTTTTGTCATTTGGTAGGCATAGTCTGTCACCTATTGAATGGTTTTTTGACTCTCTCTTAGGTGGAGTTGATTACGATCTCCATTTGTTTACTTTGTTCCTTGTGAAGGTGGGTTAGGCAATGCATTCAATACTTTATGGGTGCATCGCATCAGCTCTAGTGTAGGGTGAAGTTGGATGGTGAGAAGTTGCACTGTTTCCCTGGTAGCCATATTGGAAGTCGAAATGTCGGGGATTCACTTTCCCTCCTTTTGAGTGGGATCTACCATCATTAGGATGTAGTTGGTGTTACCGATATTTTTCGCATGTAGGGATCCTACTGTTGTGTCCTTGACCCCACTCTTGATCTAATGGTTTGGAGACTTGGTTCTTAGTTGCTATTAAACCTTGGATCGCTTAACCCATTCTTCCTGTGCTTGAGTGATGGTTTGCCGCCACATATCTGACGTGTTGTAGTTATTTGAAGTCATGAGGCATCTTGCAGATACGCCATCGAGATCTTTGAAGCCAAATCCAACTTTCGAATCACTTCTCGGTTCCGACTCTTCTAGGTATGACCTTTTAGACCTCTCTGCTGGTTTCTCTTTGCTTTTGGGTGGTATGCGTTGTCTATCTCCTTTGTTATTAATTAGCTCCTCTATCTTTGTTGACTGCAGTGGAGGTTGACCCTCCACCAATTATTTTGAACTCGTTGGACAAAGTTGTGGGAAACTTGGTGGAAGCTTTGATGAAACTTTTTCTTTAGTTGGATCCACCTTTCGATTTGATTTGACTTTTACAGATATAGCCTCTTGGACCACCCCATTGGTTTCCCTTTGCTTTGGGCATAGACTCCACATTTGTTCTCTCGTTACTGATCTTCTCCATTTGCTTTCGTTGGTTGTAATGGAGTTGGGCCCTTCGTTGGTTTTATCAAACTCTCTAAAGCTTGAGGGGGCTTCTTCCAAGGTTTTCATGCAACTTTCCAACTGACGTCCTTTGTCGACCTTGATATTCCTTTTGGATGATAGTTGAATTGAGCATCACTTTGCCTCATCCTTGGAGTCATGCAACAATGTAGAAGGTTCATCTTTGTTGCCCCTCCAAGGTTGTCACGGGACTTTCCAAAGGTTGTCACGTGACTTTTGAATTGGTGCCCTTTGTCAACTTTGATATTCCTTTGGGATGATAGTTGAATTGAGCATTGCTTTACCCTATCCTTGGAGTCACGTAACAATGTAGAAGGTTCATCTTTGTTGCCCCTCCAAGGTTGTCATGCGACTTTCCAATTGATGCCCTTTGTTGACTTCGATATTCCTTTAGGATGAGAGTTGAACTGAGCATCGCTTTGCCCTATCCTTGGGGTCATGTAATAATGTAGAAACCTCATCTTTGTTGCCCTTGCATAGTGTGTTGGTTGCTCCTCCCTTTTTCTCAAGGATTGACTTTGAGGCATATTGAGAACCTCCAATGTATCTCTCCTGACCTTGGAATTGGATTCGTAGATGGGCACTATCCTACAGTAAGTGTTTGATCACTTTGATTTGTTATGAAGTCTGAGTTTGTCTATCAATAGACCGACCGTAGATCACATTGTTGTTCAGACCTTTGATGAAACAAAATTACATTTTATTGTAGACTAATCTTTCAATATCACACATGCAAATCATCCTCCGCAAGGATCAAAGTGAAGATTTTCATAAAATGTCAATGTATTTTTTACTCTAAGTTTCTTGATACTAGAATTTATGTAAGGAACCTCAAAAATGATTTAATGCTTTATTCGGATCAAGCAAGCCTGAGAGCTTAAGTGGGCGTTGCTATTGTATTGTTATTATTGATGACTTTTCTTGATTTACTTGGGTTCTTTTTCTTGGATCTAAGAATTTGACTTTTAAGCAATTTAGCAACCTTATGAAATGGATTCAATTGAGAAAGGTTATGTAATATCTAGAATATGAAGTTATCATGAAAGATAATTTGAAAATCAATTCTGAACTGGTTATTGTACCAAATTTGTGATCAAGCAAGAGTTTACGTTTCCTAGAGTTGCTTCTCAAAATGGTGTTATTGAAAGAAAGAATAGACCCTGCAAGAGTGTGCTTGGACAATATTGTGCAAGTCAAGCTACCTCAATATTTTTGGCGGAGGTAGTAAACACAGCTTGCTATATACAAATCGAGTCTTAGTTAGGCCTATTGTAAATAAAATCCCATTTGAGTTATACTTTGATCGATCTTCAAGAATGTCTTATTTTAAAGTATTTGTATGTCGATTCATTCTCAATATAAAGGAAAACCTAGAAAAATTTGATGCTTGAAGTGACGAGGGGATTTTCTTGGGATATTCATTAAGAAGCAAAGATTATAGAGTTTTTAACAAGAAGACTTCTATTATTGAGGAAACCTTACATGTATCTTTTGATGAAACAATCTCGAAAACTTGGTCTTCAAGTAGTCATGATGACATACCTATAGAAGACCCATCATACCTGAAGATAATGTAGTTTCTTGTAATCGATGAAATCTATAAAGGAATTCAGAGTAGATCCTCAGTCAGCAACTTTGCATTAGGTGCTTTTGTTTTCTAGCTAGAACCTAAAATAGTTGAGGATGCCTTTAGTGATGACGGTTGGATATTGGCAATGCAAGAAGAGTTGAATCAATTTACACTTGTCGACTTTGATGAGACATACGCACTTGTGGCTTACCTAGAATTCATTCGGATGTTGCTAGCCTTTTCCATCCATATGGGGTTCAAATTATTCGAAATGGACGTCAAAAGTGCATTTCTGAATAGATGTTTTAGTGAAGAGGTTTATGTGCGACAACCTCTAGGTCTTGAAAACCCAAAACATGTTGACTATGTTGTTAAACTAGACAAAGCTTTATACAGACTTAAATAGGCTCCTAGGGATTGGTATGAACATCTTAACGACTGTTTGCTTAATAATGGTTTTCAAATAGGAAAAGCTGATACAACACTATTTACAAAACGAAAAGAAAATGCTCTTTTAATTCAAATTTACGTGGATGACATTATCTTTGGTGCTACTAATGATCTACTATGTCAAGTGTTTGCTACGGTAATGCAAGACTAATTCGAGATGAGTATGTTGGGAGAGTTAAAATTCTTTCTTGGACTCTAAATAGATCGGTTAAAGGATAGGATATTCATATCTCAAAATAAATACACTCAAGAAATATTGAAGAAGCTATGAATGGAGAACACTTAAGAAAAGGATACACTTCTGGTAACCACCAATCGACACAGGTAAGTCTATTGATAAGAAATTATATCATAATATGATTGGCTCTTTGTTTTATCTAACGACAAGTAGACATGACAATTTATTTGTGTTCTTGCGTTCAAGTAAACCTTAAAGAGTCACACTTGAATGCTGTAAAAAGAATACTTAGGTATCTTCAACACACTACTGATCTAAGTCTATTCTATCCTAAGTCGATCACTGGATCTCTATTCCTATTGTGATGCTAACTATGTTGGAAGTTTGACGAATTGCAAGAGTACCGGTGGAACTTAATTTCTTGGAAACTTCGTGATCTCATGGTTTTGTAGAAAACATAATTTTCTTTATTTACAATGGAAGTTGAATACATTGTCACTTCATTAGCGTGTTCGCAGCTTTTGTGGATGAAGCAAACCAGTCAAAATTATGGCATCACCTACAAAAATAATAGAGTTCTTTGTGATAATACTAGTGCCTTAAATCTTTCCAAAAATCTTGTTGAATACTCTAGGACAAAACACATAGATGTGAGACATCACTTTCTAGGAGATTATGTTCTCAAAAAGAAAATATCCGTATAGTTTGTAATAATAGAAAAATAAGTAGTTGATATATTTACTAAACCCTTAGCAAAAGAGATTTGTTGTCATCCGTTGAGAACTAGGACTTTCTCGACTTGAAGAACTTCAATCTTAGACATTAATTTCAAGTTTTCAAGCATTGATTGATCAAATATCAAGTTTGATGGATCAAAATGGTTGATTGATCAATTGCATTTTTTTGACCAAAAGTTGTTTTGATCGATTAAATCTGGACGAAAATCAAGTTGTGTAAAACTTCTTTACTTACCTTGATTAATGATCGTCTTCAATCAATTAGTGATTTTGATTGGACTCAACTATCCACAACTTATTCACCATTACCATTTTCAACCACGTAAATCCTTTAAAAACTTCAACCACATGATTTTTTTAGTAAAACTTTTTACCACCAATGAACCTTGCCCCCACCCACCCCTACCCCATCCAAACGCTTGGTCAATCAACCACCCACCCAAAACCCCAAACTCCCGTAGTTGCCACCCTCTCCTCTCCTTACGTCGTCGTTGCCGTCCTCCCCACTAGCCATCGATGACCAACTACCTCCTTTTGTTCATCCTCCTTGATGAAGTTCCCTTCTCGATCGATCAACAATAGGTTGATCTTGTTTGGCATAACCCCCTTCCCTACTCTGCATCTCTTTGTTCCTTTATTTTTAGGGTATATTTGCTTAAAAATCACGTTTTTTCATTTGTATTCATGATGATGACATGTGGTTTGTTCTTATTTCTACCAAGATCTTGCTTTAATGAAGGATTTGTAAGCTTCTCACGTGGTTTTTCATGTTTGGCTCATTCGTTCTTTTATTGCCTCGACCAATTAGTTTCGATTGATTGATCAACGCTCTTGTTTGATTGATCAAAAGAGCATTTTAGGCATTTTTCACACAAGTTGGTCGATCAATTTAATTTTTGATTGATTAGTGTCTAATATTGATCGATCAATCCCACAGTTATTTGATTAATTCTTGATTTTGTTTGAGCGAACTGCGTGCTTATGGCCCTCAAACGTGCTTGTGTCTCTTCCTCTTCCAACCCACGCATGACGACACATTTGACGGATTCTTTATCAATGATGCTACACGTGAATGTTTTTCTTTGTTCTCAAATTATCTCCACACATTGATCGTCCAATTGATTTTGCTTACTTTGAGATCATCTTTATTAGCCTCTCTGACCTATTCGCTCATCATAAGATTCTTTGATTATTTAAGCAAAACTTCTATGTTGGGGTATGCACCAGCTAGATCTTTGGGGTGGATCCAATGGCTTGCCATCTTTTTTACACTAATATGAAAAATATTGGTGAATGTTTGGACACTCAGTTGGCATCCAATGTTTATGGAATAAAGGCCTTGGTGAACTTGGATATCATTTCTGAGATTCCTGATTCTCCATCCACCGGTCCTATCTTTGTGGAGTTTTGTCACCAAACCCCTTTTGACATCATTCGAGAGGCTTTTCTTACTCCTACAAACTATGACTTGGGCCATCCCACCAAGTCAACTCATTTTTGTCCTCTCGCATGGTTCCTCAATTGTGCATTTTTGTGGAACTTCATGTCAAAGATAACTTTTGAGAATTGTCCGTCGGCGATGCTCATCTCCTTGTATGCTTTCTTGAAGAACAAGTTCGTGAATTGGAACCATTTTATTGTCCACTTCATGGACAAGAGGCTCTCTAGTTTGTTTTAGTTTGGTATGCTTCTCTCTCACATTTTTCTACATTCTTGGTCCCCATGGATATTAATCATAAACAGTTCATCACCGGAGTCTTCGTGTTTGCTAAGCTTACTTACACTAAGATGGGGCAAGATCAAGGTCACCCTGAGACTTCTGGGTTTGAACCGTTCTCCATTCAGGTGGGACAACCTTCGACTACTTGTTCTTCCCAGCCAGGATCTTCTGCAGGTCCACCTCTAATAGTTTATGAGCCCTTTAGGGGTTACGTTCCTGTTCCTGCTAGGCCCACTCCCTTGTACTATGATCATGAGTGGCCCCATCTTGATGGGATCTTTTCTAGTGGTGCTACCATTGATCCCCAGGTCATGGTAGACGACATCTCTCTCATCATGCATTGCTAGTTAGAGATAGTTGTCGAGTAGCTAGATCATGACATCTAGATGGCCAATTTCATGAATGCCGAGGAAAAATTTCTTGATCATTTAGTGTAGGTGTAGGGATCGTACCACTTCTCGGTCTCGAAACACACCTGCTTCCCTGTCGAGCGCACCAATAACACCTTTACATCCTTCACCACCTAGGCCATCGGAATTAGAGTAGAGAGCTTGATCTTCGGTTTGCTGTTGTCTTTGCCTTGCTCCTCCTGGAGGTTCCTTAGGGTTTCCAGAGTTTCATCTAGATGATGTGGATCTCGATATGGATAACGCTAATGATTTTGAGGATTTTCTCAATTGATTTTAGATTCCCTTTTATTTCTTCAATGTCATGTATGATTATCTAGACTGTTGATTAGCTCTTTATTATGGTAGGCTCGCTGAACTCATTTTATTATTGTAGTATTCTTGATTAGATTTTTATGGACTTTATATGCTTTTTATCATGGAATTGATTATCATTCTATTATGATGGACATGATTACTTGGCAATATGATTTAGCTCATATTGTATCAATTCTTGCACATAATGCTTATATTTTAGAGTCATTAATGGAATATTACTTGAAAAAGGGGAAGAAAAATAACACTTAGATATGCTTCATACAATATCACTTGTTTAAATATGATAAAATAGCACTAGTTTAATTTGTTATATAGCTTTTTGTTGATTATAAGAGGGGGAGAAAAATATGCATGTTGATATGGAGAGTATTTCTATATTTATTATCTGGCATGCGTAATTATAAATTTGTCATCATCAAAAAGGGGAACTGGGAAGAATGTTGAGATCCTTGTTTTGATGAAACAAAATTATACTTTATTCTAGACCAATATTTCAGGATCACACTTAGCACAAATTGAAGCAAA
The DNA here is from genome assembly GCA_037157565.1 of Thalassia testudinum. Taxonomy (NCBI): domain Eukaryota; kingdom Viridiplantae; phylum Streptophyta; class Magnoliopsida; order Alismatales; family Hydrocharitaceae; genus Thalassia; species Thalassia testudinum. The sequence continues at coordinate 63,846,784 of JAZHRO010000051.1, forward strand.
TCATCCTCCGCAAGGATCAAAGTGAAGATTTTCCTAAAATGTTGATGTATTTTTTACTTTAAGTTTCCTAAATCTAGAATTTATGTAAGGAATCTTAGAAATGTTTTCACACTTTACTAATTTTCTAGTTATTTGATTCAAGTCTTTTCTTTACTAAGTATAAAAAATCGACCAAAATCATAGAATTAATTAATTAACTCAATTGATCAATTAGTATAGGAAAATTGATGGATATTTGAGTCAAATTGAAATTTATTTTTCATGCAAATAGATTGACCAAACCTAAAATTAGGTTATCGATCAACAAAGATTAATGATTGATCAAATGTCGAATTGGTTGACCGTGAAGTAAAATTGATCGATTAATATGACTCAAAAGTTACTTTTTAACCTTCCAAAATTGACTCTGATTTACATATGAATAGGACTCATCGTTATGGATTTCAAAATACAACTCAAAAAGTCATTTCAAAAGAAAAAGCCCTTCAACTCACTCTCAATTCAAAAAAGCTCTCATGCTTTTGTATCCTTTTTCAACGCTCATCCTTCAAAGCACGTCGCTTCATGCCTTTAGAAAAGTTTGTTTTGCTATTTAAATTTCTTGAGGTTCCATAGAATTATATTTTCTATTATTTTATTTTTCTGTTTTGATTGGGACCTAGCTTGTTGGGATGTTTGATTTTTGACTTATCTTAGTAGGTACAAGAGAAGTGGGTTGTAAGAGATTGTGTTACCATTGTTCAAGTGGTGCGGATAGTAGATTGACTAACTTTAGCCTAGTCGGGAAAATCCTAAGCTGAGAGGCTTGGATAGTGGTTTTTATCTGAAAGGTTTTCCACTATAAATCAAGGTGTACTTGCCTCTTTTTGTGGTTTGATTGTGGCTTGATATTATCAATTTTTTTATCATACACTAATCACCCTCTTCAAGTGTAGGCATTTAGATCCTATAGGTGCTTTCAATTGTGCCTTTGTTGCTTCACCAACTAACTCTCCGTAGGATGCACAAAAGATTGAAATTGTTGGAGTTGCAGGCTTTTGTACCGTTGGCAAATGCATCATTGGTGATTGGCTACCTACGTTGAGAGTGATAAGGAGGGTTCTTATTTACAATGAAAATTGTTGCTTGGAATGTGAGGGAGTTGAGGTTTGGGGATAGATCCATAGGAGTGGAAGGTGGACATCACCTTATTGCAAGAGACGATTCGAAGAGTGTAGATTGTGCTAATGGGGTAGGATTGGTGGTGGTCATTTGGTTGAGTCTATTGCTTCGAATGCTTTCGTTGGATTGAAGGACTTGTATGGGATAAAGAGACTTTCAACCTGGTTGGAGTGACTAGGAGATCCTACTTGCCGTCAACGGACCTTGAGAGCCAATTTCATGGCTTCTTTTACGGGGTTATTAATGTTTATGGGCCTTGTACTTTGAATGATATGCCAACATTTTGGGCTGAGCTACTAGAGTAGTTGATGGATGCCACTTGGTAAATGGGAGAGATTTCATACTCTGCACTTCAAAGATCACCCAGATAACTTTAGAGACAGCGACAATTTTGATGACATTGTGAACTTATTTTCCATTACTGGTGTTATTGAGCTAGAGGTTAAAAACTATAGATTCTCATGGAGTTTTGAGGAAGGGGAATTAGATCTAAGATAGGTTCTTTGGTTTTGCTTTTATAAGTAATTTCCCATTACCTTTATGAGAGCCTTTCTGAGACCATTCTTTGGCCACACTCCTTTGGAGTGGGACTTAAGAGAAGATACCTGCCTTGGGAACTACTTTAAAATTTGAGAGGTTTTGGTTGTTGGAAGATGGCTTTCGACGAAAATTTAAGCAAAGGAGGAAATGTGATGTCGTTGGCCACCCTATACAGGTATATCATAACAAAACCTTTTTCCTGCAAGAGGTTTTGGGAATGCAAGAAGCAACTGTAGGAAACAAGGAAAAGTGTAAGGAGGCATTGACTAGCAATTCCATGACTTACATAATGGAAGAGACTTACAAGTTATTGCTAGGAGAGGTTGGGGAGAGATTTGAACTACATTAGAATGTTCAATACGAGGATAGAAAAGAGGTGGGGTGGAGGCAAATATCGGTGTAGCTAGCTGAAAGAGGAGACGTCAACAACAGGTTTTGTTGAGCCCCTTTGATTATTTGTTATTATTGTTGTGTGGAGTCCTCGGATGTTAAGAAATCCATCATTTGGCAAATCATTAATTTTGAAAACCTCGACGACTAAGCGCTTGCCACAGATGTGGTCAAGAGAGGGAGTCATAGGCCTTTGAGAAATCAATCCACTTTCCTTAGGAAGGCCTTCCTCCCAATGGTTTATGTGCTAATGTCATGTCTCCGATACGACCCATTTTTGAAGGCATATTGACATCAAAGTAATTTCGATATACAGGCATATTGCTGGTATATTGAGGTTATCGATGATATGTCGACGTTGTGCCGATACCGGTGCCGATGGCTGCAGTTGCTGCTCCTGTTGGCTGTTGCTCTTGCAGCTGTTGGTCCTTTTGCTCTTGCAAGTTGCATCTGCTACCTGTTGCTCAGTGGTGGTCTAACAGCGGCGATGGGTCTTGACTCATGAGTCTCAGTAGTGGTGTAGAATTGACTGTAGCTCGTGAGTCACAACCGGAGATGGAAGAGGTGGTGGATTTGTTGCTCTTGCTTACCTCACATATACACAGAAATGTGGGGTCTGTTGGTGCCTTGGTGGGAGAAAGATGAAGAGATGAGATAAGGAAGGAGGAGATTGTAAGGTGATATTGTGGATTATGTTACCATTTACGAGTGTTATTGGAATAAGATGAGGTGAGGAGATGATTTAATTTATGTATTGACTCAAGACTTTTGTTTTCATATGTATGGCCTTTTTACATAACCTTTTAAGATTTGTACTTAGTAATTTGTGATTTACTTACAGTTTTAATCATTATAAGTGAATTTAGTCGACATTTGTCGATATGAGTTGACGTGCCCTCAGCTTGCCCTCGATATGGATAATTCAGGCTATCGATAACCTCGATAAGCTGACATCGATACACGAGCATTTCCACGGCATGCCCACATACGTGCACTAGGAAATTCTTTGGCATGGCATCGATATCGGCATTGCAAACCTTGCTTCCTTCTACATCTTTGCTAGCCTGAAACCATCTTGTTAGCCAAGATAAAGGGGTCTTGGAGTGACCGACCACATACAAATGCCAACTGCATAGGTCCAATCAAGGAGGGGAGGAGATCTTGAAGCCTATTAATGAAGATGTTGGTGACAATCAAATACACAATGTTGGACAGTGCGATGGGCCTATAGTCATCAATAGACTTCACATTAGGCTTTTTAGGGAGGAGGAAAATTTTTTTTTTTTGAGCCTTTTGAAGCTTTTGTTATCATCCATGATCTTTGATCATAGCCATAAAATTTGCCCACAATAGGGTTTTGAAACTCCCTATAAAGAACACTTGAATCTCGCTTGGACTTGGGATCCCTCAGTCGTAAGATGCGAATTGCTGAGAGAACCTTCGCTGCATAGACATATCGAAACAATGTGTTACACATCTCACTATTTTTAAGGATAGGCATGTCTGCAGTGCACCACTCCCAACAGTTAAGGGAGGGTGCCTTGTGTATTCCTGAAGATGCTTTTGCAGGGCCTTGGAAATCTACGCCTTATCTAAGATCTCATCACCACCTTCAAGATGGCCATGAGATTAGAACAACCCTTGTTGTTAGCTGCCAAATGGGAAAATCTAGTGTTTACATTACCTTCTTTAAGTCATAATTGTCTCAGTCGCTGCCTTTAGTCCATCTCTCTCTTAATGTCTTCCTGTTGGACCACACACTGGAACCTACCTTTCAATAGTTTCATCCACGGTCAACACCTTAGAATCCTCCCTGTCAAAAGTTGCCACCTCTTGTAAAGCTTGTAATCTTGATTGCTCCCTGTGCTCATGAACCTCCTTGTAAACCGTGAGAGTAGCCCTTCGATGTTGAATCCTTGCTGCAAAGGTGGCGGTTGCAGATTAGCCCTGTTGGACTTCCATCCACTTTTCCTCCATTAGCCTCTTGGAGTCCTCTTTGAAAAGTATGTCCAACTTGAAGTATGTGGAAAAGAAAACCCCATCCTTATAGTCTTAACGTAGTGGCATGTGATTAGAGAATGGTCTGGCCACAGTGGTAACCTTAGCCAGTTGAAATTGTTCTTCTAGCTCCATGGAACACAAAAACCTGCCAATCTTTGATCGTGTCCTCGAAAAATTCTCCAAGTAAATTGAGCCCTTGCAACTGAGTGTCATATAAATCCAAATTGGCAACCACCTCCTCGAAGTCCCCAATCGAATGGTCCGTCCTCCCATCTGGGCGATCATTCGCAGACAATGTGATGCTAAATTGCCACCAACCAACCAAGGACAACCATCAACAAAATTAGCAAGCCTACTGGAGTTCATCTTAAAGCTCCCCCTATTGGCATCAGTGCGGCCATACATTGGAGAAATGGCGAAGATCCCTCCATTTGCACATTTCCTAAAGTATGGTAGAAAGTACTCGTTGCCCAACCAAAGAGTCTAGAAGTTTGAAGGCACAAGTGTTCCACATAAGGAGGATACCACCAGAGAGCCCCACCAAACGAACATCGAGAAAGTCGTTGAAGGCACTTCCCACGCAGATCTCTAATATTGCATCGATTCATTCCGATTTTGTCTCTCGGATCAGTGCTATGTTGACCTTCCACTCAAGCAAGTATTGATAGAGAGTTGACCTCCTAAAAGAATCCCGAGGGGCCCTTGATGTTCCAAGTAATAATATTAACCATGGAGATCCCCCCTGCAAAGGCTCGGGCCCCAACCACAGGGGCCACCCTTCATTCGGCCTCCAAGTGACATATAATGCCATCTACCAGAGTTTTAAGAATTGATGCTTTCCTCTTAAGCTTTCGTCTCATGTAAAGTTTATTTATGAATATGTATTTCGGGCTAAGGAAAGGTCTCTTGGATGAGGTGGACTGTTTTGAGGACATTTGGGATCGAATGGACCTTCGGTTGTCTTCCTCAAGTGCTGAAGAATCTGTTGCACTCGTTTGATCAGTAGTAATTGTTGGAGATCGTTCACAATTCCTGTTTGCCTTGGCCAATGCCGAAGAAGTCCATCCTTGATTGGCAAGATGAATAGCGCTTAGGTTGGGATGACCCATACCCCCGAACCAAGGGGCAATAGTCCAATCCTTGTTCAACATTGGACCACCTCCATTACAACCATGGGTTTGCACACCAAGCAAAGGTGAAGCATCAAAAGAGCAAGCGTCTTGTGTCCCTGCACTATAGGAGGTCCACTGCTACAACCCACTGAAAAGAAAGGAGGGTGCAAGAACGTATTTGATCCAAGCTTGATGCTAGATTTGGGCCCGAGAACGACCAATTATCGTTTTAAAGCATGTTGGTTCGATTAGGGGCAAATTCTTGCGGGCCTTTGGCATTAGTGGCGGTTTTGTTCCTTTAGTTGCCTAATAGGAGGTTTGGTAACCTAACGAGGCTAGTGGTTTTAGGGTCTTGAATTTGCTTGTGATGAATGAAACCCTACTCTCCAAGTGAGTCCCACTTGGAGGAGGATTTTTTTGAGGGGATCTTCATAGTTTAGAAGGGCTATAGATGACCTTATTGTTCTAGATGCATGATTAGTCCCTGGTTGGCATTGTTGTAGTTTGTTTTCTAGGTTGGTTCCTTTTGCTAACAACTCTTTGGCTTCCATAGCTAATTGTTTTACTAATTAATGTTGGATGCTTACTTTTCCATGATACCTTTTTGATGCTAGATTGGAGGACTTGACTCTTCTATTGTAAACTGTACGCGAGATTAGGCTAGGGGTTTGGAGAGATGGTTGGATTTGGCGGCATGTGGGATTCTTAGAGAGTGCTTCATGGTGGGCCTCGTCTCGGTTGACCGAGGGTAGGCCTTAGATTGCAGGAAAATTTGGAAAACACATATTCCCCTTATCCCCCTTAAGGGGAATTATTTGTATGCTTGTTGAGAAGGAATAGGGTGGTAATGTAAGAGTATCAATGAAGATGGGCTCTTGATGCCGAGTCTACTTTTATTCTTTGTAGTGAAGTAGTGGAGTATATGGAGTAGCTATTCTTTGCTTGCCTTTTTACATAGGTGTGCTGGTTGAGTTCGACATGTTGGTCCTTATTTTCCTCAGAGTTCAATTTTTCGTCTAGCATCCACATCATCATTATTGACAAGGACACAATGAGGAAAACTTTTATATTTTAAAGAACAATGACATTATTTTTAGAAGGGAGAGAACTTTTGTCATTGGTGTTTTGCATTTTTATAACTTCCTTCGTAACTCTTGGTGTACTTAGCTCTTTATATTAATGATTGTGAGTGGTTAACTCCTTTGTTACCTCTCTTTCCCTCTTCGAAAGAAAAAAATGGTAGTTGATTTACTAATAAGGAGTGGGATTTCTTTTGGTTAGATGTGGTGGCAGTTGATGGCCATGACAATGTGGTACAATGATGGGAGGTATTTTGAGGAAACGTTGAAAGGGCTCTTGCTATCATACCATGGCTAATTATGTATTTTAGGTTTATTGAGAGATGAAGTGTGATTGAGGGTTCATTTAGTCCTAAATTGTGTGGGGCAAATTGTGTGTGGTTTAGGTTGCCTATATAAGGTCCATGTATCCGCCAGTTTACTCTTGAGAAGAATACAGAGATACTATGCACATAGGGGCTCTCTTGCGGTTGTCTTTGCTCTTTGTGAGTGGGGTTTCTACGTAAACTCAAGTCTTCTTGATTTATTATGCTTTGATATTATCATTTGCTATTATATCATTTTTGTTTATTTTTAAGATGGTATTAGAGTTGGTTCTTGGGTTTTTTATCATTATGATTAGGTTCCACATATCATTATTTTTTATTTTTGAGGCCTTATGGTTGATGCCATGATTGCCACGCCTTCTCCTCCACGATAGAGATGAGTTGAAGAAGAAAAAGATCAAAGTAGGAAAGATAGTTGCAGCATGGATCGAGGCGACATCGGTGACAATGGTGGTAGCGTGGCCATGGGGCCTTAGCGGTGAAAATCTTGTGCAAAATCGTAAGATTGCAAGAGATCGTGAGATGCACTAGTTGTGGTGAGATCGCGTGAGGTTGAAGATGCGGCGAGATCTCTCTCGGCTCAAGAGGGACTACAAAGGAGAACTTTATGGCGGCGTGTGATGGAAAACAACAGTGAGGTGATGGCAAGCTTGGCGGCATTGATCATGTGCAAGAGAGCAAGATTTTGAGATCTTTGAAGCCTCCATGTGAGGTCGATGCTGTAAGATGCATCGATGAAGGAGAAGATTAAAGCTTGCAGTGTCCATGCAAGGCTGATGAAGAAGCTAGGGTATTCTATCGAAGTGGTGGGCCCTACGCGTGGTTAGTGCACTAGTGAGGTTATGGCGGCATGCTTGGCTGTTAAAGGTGGGGAGATCGACGTTGATCTCATGCGAGATCATGAGTGGTCCTCGTGCCAGCAACGAAGTTGGTGGCGTGATTGGAACATCGAAGAAGAAGAATGTGTCTCTAGGGTTCTTTTGAACCGTTGGAGATATTTTGGTACATTTTCCTTCTTTGCCTTGCTATTTTTCCTTTATTTCTTTTAAGGCTCTTTTTGGGTTTCCTCTTAGCATTGCAAAGAAAAGGAGGTAGAAAGAAGAAAAAAAAAGAGAGTGTGCGAGCGTCTTTCTATACCCTATATGAGATTCTTTTCTTTAAGGTCCCCACATGAGACTCTTTTGTTTGGTCCCCACATATGAGCATTTTTTTACTCTTCACGTCTGCAAAGGAGAGACCTCTCTTTGAGATTTTGTGTTGAAGAGGCCCTGTCTCTTAGTAAGCAACCCTTCTTAGAGTCTTCAAAATAGGAGGCACAAGCACCAAAGCTAGCTTCAACAATTCAATTCTAGACTTCGACTTGCTCCTGCTTACGAGCAAGAACGATGATGTAGAGAAGTGGTGATTTGGCAACATTAGTTGATGTTTCTTTGAATGTTGTGTTTTTTTACTGTGTGGAGTGTGGATTTCTTTTGTACAAGCTAAGCATTCCATACTCCAGCTTGAGGGGGAGTGTTGAGAGATGAAGAGCAATCGAAGGTTAATTTAATGTGTGTGGTCTGGGTTGCAATATAAGGCCCATATATCCGTCAGTCTACTTTTGAGAAGAATGCAACGATACTACGTCCATAGGGGCCTTCACCCGTAGTTTTCTCCCTCCTCTTTGTGAATGTGGCTTCCACGTAAACTAAAGTGTTCCTAATTGATTATTCTTTGATATTATTGTTCAGCATTATCCCGCTTTATTTATTTCTTAACAAGGTTCTTGTACAAGGCCTAATAACTCATTGTAGAGGATTATTGGAATGCCTTACAAGTATGTTCAACATGGGAATGGCTATGACAATAAATAAGACCTTGTAGGAGATGCATCTTTATAATCTTTTCACCAATTTCTCAAACTTTCCTGCTGTTTGCAGGATCTCCTTTTTCAAATCTTCAAACAGAATTGTTCTGTACGGCTTATTGAGCAATCTACCTTTTCAAATCCACACCATGGTATGGCATTTAGATGGGACACTTTTGCATTTTGCGTCCTTTTAATTTATAATGGCATCTTTCAGCTTGTAATTTGTCTCACTAGCAAGGACCATAATTTTTCCAGGCCAGGCTCTTGCTATCTTTAAAACTTCTGAAGCTGCTGATCAGGCGGTTCAAAGGCTGAATAAGGAGATCTTGATGCTACCAAATGGACGGTAATTGAAGAGTTACTAGTAATACTTATCTTGCAGATGAATCTGGTTTTAAGGGTAAACAGAGTGAGGCGCTTGATCCTTTTTTGTGCAATATGATTTCAGATGGATTGGTAATATTGGTCCTAAGAAATGTTTCTGATTATAAATTGGTGCTTTTTCTTGGAGAGGTCAGATTTTAAAATAAAACAACTTCCAAAGGAGATAGGAATTTGGCTAGGATATGGGCTGGCGTGGGACATTGCATTTCTTTGGGGCCAAATGGAGGTCTTGCATCACTATATATTCCTCTTTTATAACCAACCCAAAACTTACGGTGTTTTTCGTTCTACTTGGTTTTTAAATGGACAATGACCTTCATTTATCACCATTTATAGCTTTTTTCCATTTTTTTTTTCTTTTTTATGATCTTGTTTTTAAATGAACAATGACCTTCATTTATCACCATTCATAGTCTTTTTCATTTTCTTTATTTCTTTTTTTATGATCTTGTACCTTGCTTTATTTGGATTCTTCTTGGCGAAGGGAATGACACTTAGGTATTGTGGATGCCACTTCTATTAGACTTGGTCAATGGATTAGGGCCCCGCTTGCGTAACTTGCTCGATTGGCTCGTGGACTGGGCTTAGGTTTAGGAAAAAAGCCTTTGGGTTGGCTTAGCATGGTCTAAATTTTAACTTAGTCACTTATAGGTATGGTTTTAAAAAATTAGCCTTAAGGTGCTTGAGGCTTACATCTTGAGGCGAGGCAGAAGAAATCGCCCCGAGGCTATAACCTTAGCGTTGCAATGTGAGGCGTGTGCCTCGGTTTGTCGTGTCGAAGCTGAGGCGGTGAGGCGACGAGGAAAAATTGAGGCTATAGCCTCAATCAAAAGTTCACACTTTCAGGTCATGTGAGTTATATATGACCTAATAAAGTAAATAAAATCCCTTTCTAAAATCCTATATCCATCACCTGACCCCAAACAATGGCCCTAACCTCTCAAGCTCAGAAAAATCCATCGCCCTTAATTGTTGCATGTCTTTCTCCATCTTTAGACTCCTTCATTATCATTGCTGATGGCTGTTGTTTCACCACTAGTTTCTAGTCACCTCCCCTACATACCACCCCTTATCAGTTTGTCCCCCCTGCATTGCCTATCGTTGCCTCCTTCCCCTTTCAAGTCTTAACCTTTTTGATATTGTTGGTAAGAGTCTCGATCTCTCTTGAGTTACACATTACATTTTTTCGTGTTACTTATACCTTTATTTTACTATTTAGTTATGTTAAATGTTTTATGTGGTTAGTTTACATGTTATGTGATCACTGAATTTGTTATTTTTTAAGAGGCTATGTGATGATTGATTACTTAAATCTCATTATATTATTATTATTATTATTATTATTATTATTCTCTGAAAAAAATATTTGTTTATCATTATTTTGATTTTTTTTAGTACTATTATGTGACTAATATTTTAGTTTTTTGAAGAGTTTACATGTTGTGTGGTGCTTATGTGTATATAAATCTTGTTATATTACTTCATAAGTGAATATTGTGTGTGTATGATGCGGTAATAATATTTAGTAATGGATATTTAAATGTTGTGATGTAAAAATGACATGAAAGTGTGTTTTTACATTGTTTTTCCTTCATTAGCACTTAACAGTGTATATTTGTGTCATTTTTTTTATTTTCGATCCAAAAATTGAGGCTTACACCTCACCTCGATAAAGGCAAACCACCTTAGTACTGTCTCGTGTTTTTTAAAACCTTGCATATAGGTAGGGCTTATGTTTTATTTTTTTGAGTTGGCTTGGCCCTACCTATTTTAATGCTAGCTAAGCCTAGAAGGATCCCTTCCCAATTCACCAATCACATTTTTGGATGCAACTTTGGTTAAGTCCAACTTAAGTTCTTCGAAAAAAGATAATGTAATATGGCCTAACTTTGATCATTTGTTTATGATTATATTTGTGGAATGTGGATGCAACTTTAACAAAAAAATATCAGTTAACTTTTTGGAAAGGTGCAAAATAAACATTACCCCATGGGTCAGCCCAACTTATGGGTTGGCTTGGGTCGAGTATTTTGGCTTGTGGACCATGTTGAATTGGGCTTTGGCCAAGATCTTTGTTGTGGTCGAGTCAATAGTCTTTATTGTGGTTTATGGCTTGACCCAACTCACAACTTGAAAAGGTCTATAAGGTGTGCCAAGTGCCTTCTATAAGGGTCTAGAATGCTGTGCACTTGTGTTGACAATAAGTAGGCTGCATGCAGGCTTAAGGTTTTTATGCTTCTTTGCCTAAGTGTAATTAGGTTTCCAATCGATTTTCCATTTGCTTTGATGTTTTAAGCTTTTTGTCTTGATTTTGTTTACTCCTCTCTTATATTTTCTTCAAGATTATTTGCATATGTATAATCTAAAATATGTATTATGTGCATATGTTTTTATAGATATATGATTCCTTCTTTTGCTCTTGTCCTTTCTACCTTTTTTGAAATATGCTTGGTCTTGGATTATTGATGTAGATTAGGGTTTCTAATCAAGGTGGTCAATTCTACTTCATAATTTTCCATCACATTGATTCTCCACATTCATGACCCTTCTTTCATTGTGTTGCCACCTTAGTTGTTTTGAACTAGCTTTTGCAACGCACCACCAACATGTAAGTTGCCTCCATCCAAGCTAGGAATCCTTGTTTGGATGGGGGATATAGTTTACCCTTAGATAGAAGTTAGGATGAGATAAGTTTTAGTGTTGGGATAGTGGAAGTGGATGTGATAGGTGAGTCAATGTATTATAAATTGAAAATTGATGTGATTTAAATATAGAAGAGAGAGTTGTATTTTATTTGCTTTATATTTGATATTGGGTTATTTTTTTTATTATTGTTTTTTGGAAAGTGGAGTGAGTGGAAATTAGATGTGATATATGAGTTATTATGTTGTGTATGGAGATTTGAGGTGACATTTTGACATTGTTCATGTCATTGTTCACCCTATCCCTGCCATGTCACCTAATCACCCTTCTTATCCCTCATTCAAGCAAGGCTTAAGAGACTACATATTGGTTCTCTATGGTTTCCTCCCCTGATTGTCCAGACATACTTTGAGAGGATCTATTTCTTGTGTATTCCCTTTAGTTTTGTTGAGATTTTTGGGGAAAAATGAACTTTGTTGATTTGAAAAGAAGCTTTTAGCCCTCTTTTATAGAGAGGGCAAGGCAAAGATTGGAAAACACAAACCACTCATTTACTAAAAATAACAAAACCCATAAATAGTAAGACAACTAATATAATTCCTAATTTATTTCCCAACACTCCCTTGCAACTCGAGACGCAAGAGATGATGAAGACTTAGATCCTTTCCTCTTTTCATCGGGAACTTGTATCTTTGAACTCGTTATCATCCTTCAAGACATTTTGATTCGGAAAAGACTTCGATTCTGGTTGAGGGGTAGGAAAGACTTAGGCCTAGTTGAAAAAGACAAGCTTTTAAAGGTCGGGAAAGATTTCGACCTTGGTGGAGAAAATAATGGCTTGGAGCGTTATGGTTCGGAAGAGAAAGGTGGTTGTCTCATACACCAAGTTGGAGGTGGCTCGTCGGAGAGGAGCAACTGGAAAGGAGTACCACTGCACCTCATCTTCTTTTTTTTTCTTTGATTTCAGTGGGGTGGCGTTGGTGGACTGGAGGGGTCTTGCGGCGATGCTCCGGTGACTCGAAGGTTGGTCGAACCACCCTGATATGTTAGCTTGGGTTCTAAGGAACTCAATGATGCGCTTAAATCTTTGAACGGGCGTAGTTTGGTGGGCCAAACACGTGATCCAACCCACCCCTGTTAAGGGTGGCCTTGGACAAGTTGGGCCTTCTCACTGATGCGTGATTGGTCGGAGGGCCCTCGAAGGGGGTTGGTCCAATAGCATGGGCCCTGGCGACCCAAACCCTGCTGGTCCCACGTCGATGGTGCGTCGGTGGCAGTGTCGGTGGTCAGTTTTGTTACGGCGGTGGTAGTCTGTGGCAGTTGAAGAAGGAAAAAAAAAGGAGTGGAGGAAGAAGAGAGAAGAGAAGAGAGTTGGGGAGAGGAGAGAGCCTCTCTGGTGGTTCTCCAGAGACCAACGGCACCGCCAGAGGGCCTCCCCCCTCTAGATCTTCTTCTAAACACTAGACCACCAAGATCGGTGGCTTTGATATCATGTTGAAATTTTTGGGGAAAAATGAACTTTGTTGATTTGAAAAGAAGCCTTTAGCCCTCTTTTATAGAGTGGGCAATGCAGAAAATGGAAAACACGAACCACTCATTTATTAAAAATAACATAACTCAGAAATAGCAAGACACCTAATATAATCCCTAATTTATTTCCTAACAAGTTGCATAGATGATATTTCAATCTCATGCTTCTTGAAGTCTTTGTTCTATGTTCAAGTCCTTTGCAGAAATGGCAAACAAGCCTCTATTTCTATTAGTCAACATTAAATGAACTCAGAAGAATCATTTGAATCCATCGAGCAAAGTATGGGTTAGCTGGTGCAAGTGTTTCTGCTCCAAGTTTTGAAAAAGAACAAAAGCGGTGGAGAGTTTGAGTCTCCATCGATCTCATGAGGGTGACCATAACACGTACCAAGGTTTTTGTTTTCGAATCATGCTCGAGGGGAACTTGTTGATTGATTCAAGGCTTTTGAATCGAGATGGAAGGGACTATTTCCCTTTTCGCCCATTTTGAGTTAGAATTAGACTTCATTCTCAGGGCCTCAGGGGTCCACTTCTTTTCCTTACTGAATTGTCCAACTCTTGCTTATTAAGCACTATCTCTACTTCACCAAACATGTTGCAGTCATCAGAAAGTCAGCCAAAGACTTCAAAAAAAGGTTGATCCTTAACTGAGAAGTAGACAGAGAACTGGTGCTTAACATAGCAATTGTTACAAGGATAATAAATCAGGAAATCCCTTTCCATAGGGACCACCGTTAAGCTTGATGGCTCCAGCTATAGTTGCTTGCCATGGATTTTTCTATTCTTGGTAAGTGGGTATGATTGTTAGCCATAGAGGTTCATGCAAGTCCTCTTGTGGAAGTGATTTGCAACCAGGGAAAATGGGGAAGGTGATTACGAGGAGAATCTACCAGGCTGAGCATCAAAAAATGCAAACATAAAAATGCAAACATGAACAATGATGTCCAGTCCCCAACACCAGTCCTAAAGGGCTTTTACAAATATCTTGGAGAGAGCTTCTTAATTTTGAGCCAAAGCAAAGAATGGGAGAAACATCAAAAGGCAGGCTAAGTAGGGGCACCAACAGCCTTTTAGAACTGAAAAGGAGCACCAACGCCAACCTTGGCATAAAGATCCCCTCCAATTGCAAGAAGGCATTTGACAAGCTTTTTCAAAGAAATGAAACCCAGCCACATAAAGCAATGGTCATCCCAATCAAGGTTCTATACATACAACTCAAGCAACAGAAGAGTGGAAAGTTTGCTATCACCACATCTAGATGCACCACTTGGCTAGTAGAGCTTCATCATAACCTCACCCCCTGTGTCGACTAGGTGCCCTCTAACAGGGCAATACACCTTTCAAGCAACAAAATAATTGCAATCTTGCCTTGTCCCTTCGCTACTTTTTGGAGGAATCTCCTGCAAGTTGCCTCAATCATAGCGATAAACTCTGTTGGCATAAACAAACTGACACATTGTAGGTTGGAATTGTCGATAACATAGTCTTTATCAGCAAGGTTTCAAATGTTGATTGTGATGTTGATTCAACTATTTTGGAACCATTGTGGAGGAATGCCAAAGGGATGTTGAGGAAATGTCAAATTTCAATGTTGAATTTCGATAGCTTCAGCACCCAAAAAAATAGGCATTTCGGAGGGCACTGCCAGTGGCATGGACAAGAAATCTCAGAATTCTATTTGATGATTATAATTATATTAAATTCGTATAATTGTGCTACCAATACTAGACAAAAATCTGAACATTAATCTCATTGAAACAAATCTATGCATTAGATCTCAGGATCTAACAATTTGAGTAAGTAAAACATATAGATCAAATAATCACAGAATTAGTTAACCGGCCATATGCTCGTGGATGTACAACTGTCATGCTTAAAACCTATGATAGAATCAGTCAATCTAGAGATTGTAGCTTAAATCTAGATTAAGGAATAAGAAATAGATACTATCTAACTTTAGATAAGCTCGCCGATATGCCATGGGCACACTGTGGGCATTGGCGACACTGTTGACATGCACGCCTCCCTGCCTTTGACAATGTCCTCATCTTCCAACCTGCCAACTTCCTTTCCATCTTCTTTCATAGCTGGTTGAAGTCCCTGTACCCCCTTCACAAACACAAGCTTCTCTCCCCTTGACAGATAACTTGCCTTCCAACCCGCCAACTTTCTCTACAACTTCAGTAGGTTAAAGTCCCTGTTCTGCAGATCAGTAGCTGCAATTGGCAAAACAAGATAACCAAGACGAAGTCACCCCTCAACTTGGAAGGCATGAATGCCATCACATTAGCATTAGCATTGTTCATTTCACAGGTCACACAGCTGGACTTATGTTAGTCAAACATAGGCCACAGTTCCTCCCTGAAATTAAGTAACATACCACATTCTCCAGTCCAACCACAAACCCTTCCACCAATAACTCAATCATTAGCACAATGTAATGACGGAGCCATCAACCCACGATCTTACCCCGAAACTGAACAAACAACAATAAAAGAATTATATATTGCTAGAGCATCCACATCGTGAACAAATGACAAAGGAGCCAGGGAACAATTGCGAGTTGGGTTACCATTTAGTAGAATAGAGAAAGCAGTAGTTGCTATGCATTTCTTTCTTCCCAGTATTTGGTCTTTAGAAAACGTCCCTGAACAATTGAGGACCTTAAAAATCCCTAGTTAATCAAGTCATTGGCCCTAGCAAAGTTGACCTTCGATAGACCTTTCTCCTGCTCCTCTTCCAAGAGCAAACAATCTCTCACACATGACAATGCAATCTGTTAGACACTAATCATGGATAAAAGCAGCCTAAAGAAATAACCAACAAATTGAGGATCAAAAGAAGATGATTAGTCTGCACCGATGCTACAATCAAGTTAATTGCATTAGAAAATGTAATGGGCCAGAGATAATGAACTATCTCAACTGCATCCTGAAGGTCCTGCGGAACTAAAGCAGTATACTAGAGGGGAATGGTGAATAATATCACTTGATAATTTAAAGAATTAACTACGAAGCAAACAAATTTAAGTCACAGAGAAGCATACACAATTGCACTTGAGTTTATAGTAGAAACCCTCGGGTAAAAATTACTACATAAGCCTCCCAGCTTAGGATTTTTTCGACTAGTCAACCTAGTCAATCCACTATCACACCACTTGAAATGAGGGTGGTATGACTTCTTACAAATTACCTTCTCTTAACAACATGAAGAGAAGCACAACAATGGGTCTTCCCAACAACTTGGGACCCAGATCAAAGTAATAGATAAAGGTAAATACAATGAAATCCTATGGAACCTCAATAGAAAATCAAACTGATATTTTCGTAGAGGCCTTTATATCGGAGTGCTTTTGAAAGTGGAGTAGAAGTGTAGAAGCATTACAGAGAAAGCACGAGTGCTCTTTTTCTAGATATTTTTCTTTCTTGATTGTGTAGAAAAAGGCCACCAAGGTCCTCTATTTATACTAGAGAATTGACCTAGAAAGGTAGTTTTTCGAATCCATTTGGTCGATCAATTAAGGTGGGTGGTTGATCAAAATGGCTTTTGATTGGTCAAACTAATTATTTGATCGATCATCTATTGGTTGATTAATTAAGCTAATTGATCGATTAAATGTATTTTAACGAACTTCCTAATTTGAGTAAATTTGATCAACTAAGTTGATTGGTCGATCAATTAACCTAAAAACTTGAATTTAGAAAATTACGTTTAACGTAAAAAATAATTTGAGGTTTCTTACAAATAATCTAGACTCAAATAAATATAAAAGACTCAACGGACGACTGTGGTGAGTTTTGCTTCATTCCATGAGTCATTGAAAGAGTTCCGAAAGATTAGCCTTGATAGATAACATAATTTGGTGCTTCAAAATATAAGTACTAACACATCCTTCTTGGGCAATAGGAGCATGAAGAATTTGTTCAATAGATCAAAGCTGTGGTTACCCACCACAAATTCCCTGATCACTATCATCAAATCATCTTTCGATACATTTGAAAGCAGCTTCTGACAAATGGGTAACAATCAGGCCTTGGGGATCCTCCAGCATTATTAAGTCCTGACAGGATGAACTAGTCATCTATGATGATTTGCGACAAGCATCTTTAACTGACAGTGTAGCCACATCCATGCCTTCCTCTCGAACTGTAAGGGCCATTGTGCTGCCCAGTATGAAAAGCCTGGAATGAGAAGCGTCCTAGTTACCAACCTATTGCTTGCCTTGAAGCTTATTGGTGTCTACTTCCAGACTTATATGGTTCTTCCTCCTCTCACTTGCATAAATCTGGAAGAACTTCGCATTTTTTATACTCCTCCTTAGCCAAGTCTGACATAGCCTTTTCCATCATTAACCTCAATCTTTCTATCCTCTTCGATGACCATATTTTGATGTCCTGCTTGTTGAACAACCTCTTCTGGCCCAGGCTGCATGAGTCCTGAACCTGTCCAGTCTGGCAACTCATATCTCCTTTAAGGACAATCCTATTTCAACTGCTCTCTATAATCTTGAGGAACTCCTATAGCTTGGGCAACTTAGCGGTGCAAGCCACCATCCATAAGACAAAAACACTTATCCCTTGTTCCTCTGCAACCTTTCAAGAGCCAGGTTTTCTTAGGTAGGACTCCTCAAATTTGAAAAAAGTTGTACATCTTGTATCGTCATTTGACCTCCGGCATAAGTGGCTACAGTCTGAAAAGGGTTTCCTAAAGGAATGATATTTGATAGGGGAAGCAAATCCATGAACTCAATACAAGTAATGAATCTATCAATGCTTGAGCCCAACTCTCTCGAGGAGGAGCTTGTCCATGTAAAGCGGTAGTTGGTTACCAAGAAAACCACCAACTCAAGATATTTAATATGTCACTAAACTCCATTGTGCTCTAGATTTCTTCTCCCTTGGTTGGTCAAACACTTACAAGGTGACATTAAAGCCACCCCTGACACCCATGCAATTGTGGATGCATGTTGTTTTGAAAGGAATTTTGGATACACGCTGCAGGCATGTTTGAGCTTTGCCCACATCTTTCCCTCTTTCTAGTCCTGCAACCTGTACATTGAAGGGAACAATTCGTTAGATTTCCTGATTAGCACCACCAACATGATATGAGCTCCTAGCACAATACAATGTCCTCCATGAAAACATCACCATCCTACACAATAACCTAGACTTAGGACAAACCATTGTGTTCAAAATGGTAAACTCCCTCCAACACCTCCCTCTCCAAACCTGATCATTATGCGCTGTGCCATTAACTTGGTCTCTTGTACAAAAATAATAGATGGCCCCACCTTGTTTTTTAATAGTTGGGTTCCACTTTATAAGATCCCTCTTTAGACATTTTTACAGTCGGGATTCCTCAATCCATGTATATTCCAAGATGCTATCTTCATTTGCTACCATGCTTCATCCTCATAGCCTGCCACTTGTGGTCAATAAGGAAGAAGCTCCCGTCCATTCCTGCACATTGTAGGTATCCACTTTAGGATTGGGTTGAACCATCCCTGGTAGAGGTCCCTTCATAGATTTATCCTCCAAACATCCCATTTGAGTGCTGCCCTCGACCTCTGATTCCATCCAATAATCGCCCCTCCCAGCAGGCTGACCATTGCTGGGGACTCCAATATATGGTGCATGTCTAGGTGCATTTCGAACCCTATGATCAGGGCTTTCCAATTGATGTACATCAGCCAAAGATTTCACCCCCAAAGATCCCACACCGTGCACATCCATTAAAGTCCCACTAACCCTGCCAGAGCACAAGATGTCTGACACAAAACAAAAAGAGAACTCGAATCTGTACTCTGATCTGAGCTGCAACGGGTCTCAATGCACTAAACTCATCCCGTTGCATTGGTCAAATAGGGTATTAATGACCACCCATGATACAATTATTGGAGGCCAAATAAGGATCCATGCCTTTCTTGCTACTCTCCCATGAGCCAAACATGTCAATGAAGCAAGTTTTGATGATGATTCGAGGGATTGCATAGTGGGATGGAGTGATTGATAGAGGAATTATTACTCTTTTGAGTGTTAGTTGTTTAGATGCATTGAGGTTCTTGACTTCATGACCAGCCCAGGGAAACCTTCCTTGCTTGAACCCAATCAGGCTGGACAGAACTCGCTTACCAGGTCCTTAGCCGACCTTGACTCTAACTGCTCTTGTTTTTGCCTGCCAGTGTCAGCCCGATGCTGTGCTCTTCCATTCCTCCTGCTTGCTAGGTTGTGCATAGACCAGGCCATGGGTCGGGTTAGGTGGGCCATGGGCCGGGTCAATCGGGCTGAACTTTCAAAAGCCTTGGCCCAAGCTCTAGTCGGGTCGACCCATGGGCCTATACACTTGGCCTAAGCCCTGTTTCTGAGGGTCGAGTTGGGCCTGGGCTGACCCATAGATTAAATATAAAATACTTTAAAGTTTTAAACACAAATATAGATAATGATACAATATGAATGACAAAAACCAGAATGACAAAAAAAAAATGTCATAAGTGAAAGGAACAATAAGAATCAAATCTACTTTAGTTAAAATGTTATAAAACTCATGAAGGTTTATCATTCATATAAAAATTAAACTACTGTATATCTAAACTATTAATCCTCCATGAAACACATCCTAGAAAATTTATAAATCACATGGAATTTAGGAAGAATATAAGTATTCCTATGTTATTGTACTAGCAGTTTAATCCCCAATTCTCATCAATAGCTTTCAATCTATTACTTCGTACTATGTTAACTATTATGTATACTTCCCCCATGTTTTCCTATGATTGAATGTGCTTATACAGGTATACTAAAGGTCCTTGATTCATAATTAAAAAAAATAATATAAAGGAATAGACGGTGCAAGAGTTGGATGGTGGTTGTTGGTCCAATAGATGATTCTCGTCCTTCAGGTTAAATAGATGATTCATAATTTTAGATGGTAGTTATTGGACGTCTCATGTGGTACTTGGAGATGGGTGAAGATTTTGGAGAAGCGAGAATTTTTAAATAGATGAAAAATTTGGCATCCAACAAATGAGATTGGAATTGTTGGAGTTCCAAGTTAAGACTCTTAGAGTTCTTGATTTTAAATATTATTGATTTGTGGATCGGGCTAAGTTGGGTCGGGTCGGGTTGTAAATTGGAGACCCAAGCCTGCCCATTTAAAATCGGGCCAGTTAGAGGGTTGGGCCAGGTCGGGTCATGAGAAAAAATCGAAGCCCAAGCCTACCCATTTTGTGGGTCGGGTGAGTTGGGTCAGGTTGATGGGGCCCCTAGCCCATGGCCAGGTCTAGTTCTGCAGTAACACAGCAGACAAGCAACCTTTTCATGGGTACACAAAGGAGCGCCCTCTCTTCGTTTCATTGCTTTGCTTGATCAACCCATGGGGTCAAGGCAGAGGCCTCATCATGCTGGACATAGCAACCAGCCTAACCATCTGACAAGTCAGAATCTCCTGACAAAAGCTACTTCAAGCAAAGCACGAAAAAGATGGGGTTCAATTCATGGCAGCTTGACATTGGACTCTTAGAGAGCATGTGGATAATTCATGTTCCCTCTGTGATTTGTAAATCTAGCCCTTCATGAAAGTTGTATTTCTTCCGTGTGGCCATCAAAGGAATGAGATACCTATGTCTAGAGGGAGGCCAGAGGGAGAGAAATCTCTGTTTTTTTTTTCTTTCCGTCCTGTTATTTCTCAACCTCTACGCGCCATTGGAGGTTCATGTAGACTTGTTTTCATGATGATGTTCTTGAGGTGCTGGACCATCTAACTAGCTGGTGATTAGTCCCACCCGTGTTCTGTGTGGGTTGTGTGCCTTGATCTCTTTTTTTGTCTCAACTTTTTCCAGCACCAAGCAAATCATGTGGTGGTGGTGAAGGCCTTGACAGCAGCCTCCAACCTGCCATCACTGTAGATCTGTAGTGGCAGGTTTGGGTTTGTGCTCTGCAAATCTGGTAGGTGCTTTTTTTTTTTTTTCCAACGTCTCATTTCAGAGGGTTTTTCAGATGGACTTCTTCGATACAGTGTACTTTGTCACCTGAAAATATGCTATAGTAGATTGTGGATCACACATGTATGTTGGATAAATATCCTTTTGCAGTCCCTCGTCTATATCCCGCTTGTTTTGTCTTCCATCATTATCCAATGTAACCTTTTGTTGTAAGGCTCTACAGCTTTTCTGACTTTGTCAGCCATTGCAGGCCCACTAATTAGCTGAGGTGATGCATGTGTTGATTGCTACTAGAACTTGCTTATATGCACAGGCTCACACACGTACATACAATACTTGATTTGTATTTGACCCTTAGCATAAATTTGGATCTAGTTTTTCCTATTCTTCATTGGCCTGTTTTCTATATTGCAACGAGAAGTAGGAATAGTTTTTATTTGCTTTAATTTGATTAATAGAATGCTATGATTGCACTTGAATATCCCTATGTTTGCATGCGTTTCTTTATATTCTTTTGGATGGATAAGAATGGTTGGTTGGATTGATTTAATTAAATTTGGATGCATGTGTGAGTTTACTTTTGTCTTACAGGTCTCTGATAGCCAGTAAAGGGATAACCCGCTCACCTGATCAGAAATCAGCTGCTATAATTGGCATGCTCTCTTTAGAGAAATATGCGAAACAGAGAAAGTTAAAGGAAGATCAGGTGAGCATCCATGCTGATTTGGGTGTATTTTTGTTCCTGCTGCAACAATTGTATTATTTTTTAAGGTAAACTATTTGTCAATTTCTGACCGTGTTTCACCAGAGGAAAGCTGCTTTTGCATCTCATTATTCTCAAGCAAACACAATTGAATATGAGATGGCAATTGAATGGATGCTTTTGCATACCAAAGAAAAGTCGTGGTGGGAGGAGTTGCATGAGGTATTTTTGCGATTATGCATTTTACGTGTTATATTAGTTTGATGAATACGCTTGCATTTACATGTGTATTGGTAGAAATAGTTAAACTTGAATCGCTGTCAATTTTTTTCACCGCAAAAAAATTAGACTAGCCAACTTTTTTGTGCAGCTTATTTACTTTGTTTCACCTCTTGTGTCCATTATCTTTTGTTTGAGCTTGGCTACTGTTCCAAGCATAATCCCCAGTATTTATAAGGGTTCAAGGATTTGAAGACACAATCAATACACAAACAAATGGTACAATGACCGGTGACCTGGTTCCACCACTAAGAGGTTGTATATCCGAGGAGAGGATCAAACCCTCAATCAAATCCACTATCTGCAGGTCACAGTACCATGCTTCATTCTTATTAGAGTAGAAAACCCTCTTGTCCATGTTGCATTTCGACAGCCGAGTCTTATAGGCATGGCGGGGCATGGAGCGGTTATCGCCGAACATCGTGTAGTGGATTCTGCTTGTCTTGTTGCTGGTTACTGCTTTGTCACTCCACGTTCTTTCCTTTTTTGACCATGGTGGAGATCATGATGTCAAACGAGTCTTGTCAAGGGCTTAAAATATAACAGTTGATCAAATACTCTAAATAAGGACATTTACATGTAATTATTGCATTTCAGCAATTAATCTTGAGCTTCAGTTTGAGGACCCCTCGAGGTTGGGATTAATGAGCTGTGGCTTTCGTACCGGCCTCTTCTGTCGGCAGGATCCGTATGGTTGCTGGGGTGGGGCGTAGGCATTGCTCCTTACAGCCTGGTGCTCTTGGGTGCGTTCGAGAGTTTTTACCCATAGTGTCCATGCCTCCTAAGTATTTCAGTGGCTAATATTGAGGTCCATCTGCTTATTTATGTGGACACGTGTTGTAATGAGACGTAGGACGATATTTGATTCATCAGCTACTTTCTATTGCACTGCATTAACTGGACTCAAACGTGGCCCTATTTGGAGTTTGGACCCAATACTTCATCTAGATGTGATAACTTTCAATTCTAATTGATTGGTAGCCGGTATAAAGTGCGGGTGTTGAAATCTAATGGGATCAAACTTGACCCACAAGTGGAACTTGATCTTCATATTTAGAGGTTTGGGTGTCTTTGGAACAGGATAGTTGCTTATGTGAAGTGTCACGAGAATCAACGCAATGTTAGAAGTAGAACTGCATTTACTTTTATTTGGTCTCTTGGATAATTTGTAGGCATCTATAATATTGTTTCTTCTTACTTTTTGCTTCTCCTTCCTAAATTTTTGAGGCGTGAACAATTGCATACTAGTTCAAGTGATGCCATCCAGCATTGAGAACTTGCATATTCTTTTCACAAGTTCCTATTGATGAGAAGCTTGTGCCTGTGTCTATATGGGTACCATAAATGTTTTATAGTACGTTGGTGTGCACGTTTTACTTGTATCTATGAGTTTGACTTGTCCATGTCTTGCAATCTTTAACGAGCAAGCGTGCCAAGTCCTTGGCATGACATATCGTCATGTGTTCTCATGTGCATATGCCTCTATATTAGAGAATTTTCAATGGACCATGAGGCTCAAATATGATATTTTACAGATGTTTCTTCTACGTTATATAAAAACTATAATTTCTTTTACAAAAGTTGTATTATTTTATCATAAACTAAACTTGTTTAGGAAATATTTTGTATCTTTACAAACTCATGCTATTAACTTTTAATCTCACAAGTGTTTCTACTCTTGGTGAAATTTTGTGTTAAATCTAAGAATCAACTTTCATATCGCATGGTCGAATTCGTAATAAGAAAATCCAAATTGATTTATCTCATTGGACGAGTCATTTCACACACATGCACACATCCATTCTCCCAGTCTTGCATGCACAAGAGCACACGTACACGTGCACACAGCCCTATTGTGGTTATGCATGGACCTATTGCGAACTTAATCATGAACCCTGGATGTTGCAGGCAAATCGACAAGAGATCAAGAAGCTTGCCGGGAACTCGAGAGTAAGGTAGAGGTTGTCCGCAACTATTTTCCGCAGGGCAGAGATACCATTCTCCTCTATGCTTTGCCTTCAGAGGTGTAAGCAGTTCAGCTCTTCCCGAATTTGTTCCTTGACCAATTCTCTATGGTCGAAGCTGCTGACTAGTTGTTGTAACTCCTTTTCCCCCATTAAGTAGGCGGGGGATTCCTAGTGGCAGAGATGTATAGAAAATCTTGTTACTGATCCTCGAGTTTAATGGTAATCAACATTCAAATTTTTTGGCTTAACTCTGCTTATTAGGGATCATGCTCTGAAATCTTGTGAAGTCAGGAAATTCAAAGGATCGAACTCAAGAGATGAGCACTTCAAAACTTTGCTTGGAGTCGATAAAATTATTTGCAACAAATTGTGACATGGGGTGTCTTTTGGGCAATTCAATTAGCATAGGAGATCCATTTCATGACGTAGGTTGTTCTTAACAATTAACTCATGAAAATTTTTTGCAATGAATTTGTTTTCAAATTCGATGCGATGCCTTCTTAATGTTACGTGACTCTTTTCCAATGTGTTCTTTTTTTTTTCTTTTTTTTGAAGAAGATGAATATTCATTAAAAAGGGAAGTATCCGAAGCAAGAGATGTATCCCAGATGGGAAGGGGGAGACAATAAATCCACACCTACGGAGGGGAAAATGTCTTGTTGAAATGAGGGAATTCAAAAATTAAAAAATAAGGTAAGTCCCGTCAGGAATCGGAGATCTTCGGAAGAAGATCAATATTACGAAGATTGCGTTAATGAGTTTACCAAATAAATTGACATTAGGAGAATTTGGTCGTTATAAGTATGGGGTTACATGTAATTTTAAGTAAAATAAAATTATATGTGCCACCTCGCACGTGACCACTAAATGGGGTGAAAGCAAAATATGTGCGTGTGCTTGTACTTGAAACGAAGGGAGCTTAGGTGCAGCCATGCTTTAATTATAAGAAAATCATATGCAGAAATCCGAGAAATGAAAAAGGTTAAAAGTGTAATTGGAAATTGAAATGTAAATTGTTTCTAAACCAGTAGAAGCAAGTTGAACAAATGATGTACGAGATGTCAAGAGATGCAAGTCTCTACCCTTGCTATTAGGATGCATTTAATAATGAAAAAGAACATTGCAACATTGCTTTGAGTGTAAAGAAATTTTTAAAAGGGAACAAAAGTTGTGATGGATGTCAAAATATGATGTTTGGTAGCTTCCGCCGGTTTGTTTGTGCATCACAAGGCAGGGTAAGGAAAAAAGTGAACGAATTTGGTCGAGAAAAGGATGGTTTTGTTTGCTTTGTTCCTTCCACCTGAATAACCTTCAGTACGGAGTAATTTTATCCACCCTTTCCCCTGGAAGGATATCACTTCATACCTCCGTAGTACCCAATCATCCTTCTTCCTTCTTTGTCAAGGGGAGGATCATGAAGAATTCTATTTTATATGTTTGTATTTACTTGCTTGAATTCTAATTGAATCAGGTCTCATGGAACCCACCAAGATCTTGATTCGATTTGTTTGGAAAATTTAAATTTGAATATGCTTTGAATATAAAAACCTTTGATTTGTATTCGATTCTTATTCAAACATTCATCAACTTTTTATGTAATCCATAAGTATACGAGATGTGTCAATTATTTTTTTATTTGATAATAAATTTTTTGTAAGTTTGGCCAATCAAACACAAAAAAAAGATGATGCACAATTAACAAAATTATTTATGAAAATAATGTTAATGAACTTAAAAGCATATCGCATGAAAATAAGTAATATAAGTTATCTCTTCCGCATTACTTTATCAAAAGAGAAAAACTTTAGACCCTCCTCTCACCCAACATGTACACACACTCGTATATAGATATATGTATGTCCATACATACAAACATGTATATGTACATATATTGGATCAAATTAAATCTAATAAAAAGAGATTTGATTTGTTACGTTATTAAATTTAAAAATTAGATTTATATTCAATTTATTTTACCCAAATCGAATTGAGTAATTACCAAATCGACTTTGAATTGAAATCGGATGATTTGATTAGTAGTCCTAGTTGTATCCTCCCAAGTTCGTCTCGCCTCGCCTCGCCTTGCCTCCACACATATCAATACTGAACCGGATCCCTTGAGTCGCGGTACTGGTCCGTCTTAATTTGAACCCCCGAACCGGGTCTCTGAAAAACCAAAGCTTTTGGCTCGACTTATACGGTACAACCCGGCTTCCAAATTTCCTCTTTTTCTGGACCAACCCCAACTCTTCGCCCCACGAAACCCACCACCACCACCACCACCACCACCATGAACCGCCTTCTCCTGCACCTCCGACCTCTCTCCACCTCCACCACCACCTTCCCCCTCCGGTCTCTCTCCACCACCGCCGCCACCACCTCCTCCTCCTCCTCGTCACAACAACTGGAGGAGGCGAACGGGAATGGGAAAGTTGCTAAAACCCTAGCGAAGGAGACGGATCCGGGGAGCCACAGGGACATGAGAAGAGCCTTCTACATAGACGGGGTGGTCGACAAGGTCATCAACCGATCCCTCGGCCACCCCTTCCTCATGTGGACGAGGACCCGCGCCGAGTTCTACCGCCTCCTCAAGTCCAAGCGCGGCTGCCGCCTCTTCCGATCGAACACGTTCGTGTACCAGATCCGGTCCACCATCCGGGGAGACGAGCTCGACTCCAAGAAGCGGTTCGGCGCCCATAAGATCTGCCTCGGGAGGTTCCTCTCCGACCACTCCCGGATCAAGCGCGACCTCTACCGCTACAAGTACCTCTCCCTTGCCAAAAAGGCCTCGGACGATGCCTTCCTCGTAAAGTTTCGATCTTCGTCGTTTTCTGATCCGAAAACCCAAATTTTGTGGATTGCGGCTTCTTCTTAGGTTAGCCGTAACCGAAAATTTTGTCTTTTTGCAGGGCTCGGAGAAGGGGGAATTATCGCAGTCGTGAAGGGAAAGGGGAAGGTATGTGTTCCACCAAAATCTCGCATTTCTCTCTCGTTTTTAAAATTTTTTTGAGAAAATCCGAAAGGTATGGGCTTGGATTACCTCTTTTATTGAACTCCACCAATGTATGTACAAAATATGCCCTTCAAGGGGAGAATTCAAATGAATTATTTGCTAATATCTTCTTATGATGCTTCACAGCTTGATTTTTCCTTCCCCTCTTCACAGCCTGCCAATGCCCAAATTCTCCATTTCTTATGATGGAAGCCCCCCCATTCTGATCAGAAGTTTGCCCCCTTTGTTTCTGCTTCTGTAATTATAGCACATCGTACTCTAAAGCATCATGCCACTGTTCATCTATTTCGTCTCTTCTTTGAGTTTGATTTTGCTGCTTCTGCTGCTCTTTTTTTTTTAGAGCATTCAGCAACATTACGTCTATCAAAAGGTCTGACTGCAACGAAAAAAAAAATCAACATTATGTTAATAAAAAAATCTCTTCATCTGAAAAGGATAACAATAGCAGCATTCTCCCCCATTGGACTTGAAAAATCAACATTAGAGAAAGGTAAGAAACTTTTCTTTTGTGTGCAAACATCCCATATATCTTGCCAAATTGTATAAGTAAATATGACAGTAGAAATCTTCATCAATTGAGGCCTTTGTTAACGGGATAAAGTTACTGGTACAAGCTCAGACCAATTGATTATACAAGACAGGCTTCAATCTTTTTCCATATGTTATTATACCAAGATTAACTTATTCAATAATGTAAGATTTGGCCAAACTATGCATTGAATGAATTGGAAAATGAAAGATAGGCAAGCAGCTTCCTTCTTGAGCATTAAAATTTTCAAATTAAATGAATAGGTGACAAAACTTATCTTTTGTGTGCATATCCTATATGACTATGCACACTTCCAGCAGGCAATGCTGTCTTCTGTAAAGGCTACTCATCTTTTACAAAATTTAGAGGTTCTCTTAAATATTGCAAAATTCAGAGAAAGAGGCAATTGTGGTAGAAGCTAGACCCTCATCTTTATCGGTGTGTGCACTTATGGTCTTGTCAAGAATGCCATCCAAACTTTCAGCCATAAGTGCCTCTTCGAACTTCCAACAATCTGGAACATATAACAACAAAAACAACCAAGCCTTCTCTCACTCTAAGTGGGGTCGGCTATATGGATTAGATCCGTTTTGAGCCATTTTTAGACTTAAATTGTAGCAATTGAGGTCATACTTAATAATTTTCTTCCAACATTTCTTTGGCCTTCCTCACCCCCTCTTAATGCATTCAACTCCCAACTTTTCACATCTGACTAGGGCATTTAACGGTCTTCTTTGCCAATGTTCTGGTCTCCCAACAATTTGGAACATAAAATAAAAAATTCTCTGAAAGCATAATCAAGGAGAAGAAAAAATTTAGGCCAAATATGTGATAATAGAAAGGGACCTGGCTTCTGTGCACATACCCATAAGGTGTGTGAACCTCCAAGCTCTTTTGCATCAGCTCCTTTTTCACTCAGAGGTAAGGCAACCTTGCCAATTCCAGTTTCCATAAACTATAAGTCTCCTCTTAAAGATTTTTTTGCCTTGCATATAAAATATTGCTCCTCTCTTCCACCCCTTTGTTGGTAAGAATGCCTGCAATAGCATTGGCTTCCCGATATTGATGTGTCATGGAGCAAATAATCCCACTTAAGCTACATATTTTCATCCACTGTTGTTGAAGTTGCTAAATTCCACATTTGTTCTCAATCAGCATATCAATTAGAACCTGGGAGTCAGATTCAACGTATACGGATTTAAGTCCTCTATAGTTGCAATATCTAAGGCCATCTAATAAAGACCTCATTTCATCCTCCATATTTGTTTCAATCCCATAAAAAAAGAAAATGCTAACAAGCAATGCCCATCAGAATCTTTAATAACACCAATGCC
Source organism: Thalassia testudinum (assembly GCA_037157565.1). Taxonomy (NCBI): domain Eukaryota; kingdom Viridiplantae; phylum Streptophyta; class Magnoliopsida; order Alismatales; family Hydrocharitaceae; genus Thalassia; species Thalassia testudinum. Next base: position 63,875,563 of record JAZHRO010000051.1, read on the forward strand.
ACCAGCATTTCCAGGGTTTCCTTTGAAGCCCCACCATTATTTAGCTTTATCACATTTATGAAAGGCCTCTCCCAGATCAAAATCTTACAATCAATTTGTGAGCTTCTGTACCATCAAACCCCATTTACAAAACTAGCTTCTTTTCAACACTATTTCTGACAAACTTGGTTCTGATAAGATGTTTTATCAAGTTCAAATTGGATTTCAACTTCTTTCGAATTAGCTGTTCAGGAATCCAACTGCCAGAGAACTTTCCTCCTATTGCTCTCAATCTAAATTGCCAATAATAGCCAAGCAAAAATAACCGTTCTAATTTTCCTAAGAAGAGTTGCCTTAGACGGTCTTTTGAAAAGATTGTTACACCACCCATTCCAAATTCTCTTTCGCTGATGTTCAAAGCCACAAATGGAGATAAATCAGCCCCACATGAATTTTGAAATTTGCAAGCTCTCCAAAAAAAAAAGTTCCATGTGCCCAATTTGAGGTCTTTTTTGGCGGCATACACATCTCGTAGCAATCTGAAATCCCATCTTCTGGAGATCTTTTTTTGAATGGCAGTCTCTTCTTCATTAATCTCCACAAAGAAATGGAAATTTTAGATGGAATAACTCTGCCCCAAAGTGCTTTCCCCCATTGATTTGCAGCATTCTTCTTTCTGATAGAGTCCCAAGCAGTCTTAATGTGACATTACCATCATCAGTGGTTTTCCACATTCTCTTTGGCATCTGATTATTCAGTTGTGCAAAATGTTTTCAACCAGCTCTTGTTGGATACTCAAGGACAGGAAGGTATCTCCTGTTGGATGTTTAAGGATAACAATTTCTCTTTATTGACTTGATTGTCTTCACAAATATCAAATAGCTTCATTGCTGAATTGCTAGCATCAATAGCAGATAAATCAATGGGAGGACCTTTATTGGATGTCTACGAAGAGACAATAAGAGGACCTTTACGAGTCCAATCTTCTGTCCAGAAGTTAAAATCTCCATTTCCAATCTCTAGGCAAGTGTTCTTAACTTCCTTCCAGGTTTTTTGCATATTCTCCATTTAGCAGGCCCTTCAATCAAGTTTTCTTTTTCTAACTCTCCATATCTTGCCTTTTCCAAAAAATACTCTGCATCTTGCCTTCATAAAATTTGTCCAGAGGGAATTAGTTGTATAGTATCTCTTAACCAATTTCATTTATAAGGCCATCATCACGTCCTCAAGTCTGCTAGTTCCCCCCCCCCCCCCCCCCCCCCCCCTTCATTAAAGGGCTTACAAATATCATTCCATTGATCCAATGTTTATTTTTATTCTTATCATTGCCACCCGAGAAAAAAGTAGCAAAAATGCTTGCCATTTTATGAAAAACTCCTTTATGTACATCATAAACTGATAAAACATGGATCGACAAACTAGACAATTTTTTAATTAAACCCAATCTGCCTCCAAGGGATAAAATTCTTCCTTTCCAGCTAGCAAGCCTCTCTTGAACTTTATGTACCTTGAAATCAAAGTATTTCTTTTTTGTTCTCCCATGGTATATTAGACTGTTAGAGATTATTTTAGAAATAGAATTAGGAAATTAGGATTTATCTCTTTCAAAATTATAGAAGATATGATTTTTGTTTTGTTTAAGATTTCATTTGTTTCCTTGTTTAGGATTAGGATCGACCTCTCTCTTTATATAAAGAGGGAAGAACTCTATTTCTTTTCATTGCAATCTATGAATTCCAATTACAAAACTTTCCACATGGACAACCCAAGTAAATGGCATCTTCCCCCCTGCCCATCTTTTCATGGTCATGAATAATGTCAATTCTTTGTTCCTTGCAATTAGTGGATACATAAAAATTACTTTTCATCTTTTTAATCTTCTGCCCAAAAGGTTGAAGTTACTTCAAACAACATCAAAAACATCATCAGATTTTTAAATGAATTTTCACCCATTTGTAAAGATAATGGTGCCATTTTCCAAGAGTGAATGAGTAATAGAAGGAGCTCTCCAATGAGCATAATAAGGTGGGATCTGCCTCTTTTCTAGTTTCAATAACAATGCCCTGTTTGAGAACCTCTTTTGCAGTAATATAAAGATAGGGAGACAACCTATCTCCTTGCCTCAAACCCCTTTGACTAGAGAACCAATCAATGGTGCTACCATCAATTAGTAAGGAAAAGTAATTCCCATAAATGCAGGGCTTAAGGGCATCACTCAACCATATAGTTAAAGCAAAATTTTTCCATGACTTCCGAAAGAAATACCCATTCAATCCTGTCGTAAGCATTTTCCTTATCCAGCTTTAATGTAACACTAGTGCACAACTTGTGTGTTGCATTGGGAAACATGGATAAGTTTAAATCCAAATCTGTTCATTCATTGACATGCAGGCTCACCTTTTACTGAGAATGAATGGAATTAACATCTGCAATAACTTTTAACTTCGTCAATACTATGTAACTCCAAAGCCATTGATGTTGGATACAACTTGAGAGGTTGTAATCTAACATAAAACTTAAAGGGGATTTATAATAGGAACAGAAAGTTATTTCATAAAGCAAATAGAAGTAAAAAAATAATCTTGCCAGTGATTCCCTAAGATAACCTAAGTATCTTTCCAAATAGGCATATAAGGTAAAGAATCAAAAAGTTGCCAACTAACAGTCAAAATGAGTTTTACATCTCCAACACCTCAATCTTTAATTGATGAAATTCCCTACAAACCCACACAATGAAATAACCTAATTTTCCTTCCAAATAGGCACACAAGGAAAAGAATGTAATAGTTATTCACTAACTATACAAAATAAGCTTTATGGACACAAAAGAAGTATCGAGGTAAAAAAACTCCAAACAATCAGTTGCTTTAATTTTTCCATGCAATCAAGATCCTTCATTGTGGGATTTGCTAAGGTTCCCACAAAAAAGAATGTTTCCAAGACCCATTGTTGGCCATCACAATCGAAGTCCAATATCTCATCACTCCAACCAATTCGGTAACCCTTTGACTTCCTCCATATGCCAACTTTCTCCATAATCAAGCTTCTGCTTGATTTACTTTTACTACATTATCTTTGTCAAACAGATCAAGAGCTAGGAGTTTATCACTCAATTTTGCAAAGCAAAATTGGTCCATATCAGGTTCTTCACCACTTAGCTCAATCAAAGACTGGAAAAATTCTCTCCCAAGGCATCCCATGTCATCCTTTGAATATCTTATGATCCGAAAAATTCAGCTTCAATGAATGCAAAAGTTCCTCAATCAAGTTGCATCTCCTTTTGGCTAAATTTCCCCTCTTCCAGCCATGATCTAAAACTTTCTGAACTCTCTAAATTGTGATGAGTTTACTGAATAAGAAAGCAGTACTCTACTCTGAAGCTCATTGCATTCAATGCTTCAATAACAGAATTTTCTGAAAGATGAAAATGAAAGAGCATCAGCCTCTTCTCTTTCTTAAAAGAAATAAAACTAGGAATATAAAGGAACCTTATTGATGTGTGCATATCGCAACTGGATATGCACTCATCCAATTATGAATGCTAAGCCGGTTTACTTTTTCCGCCTTATCTTCAAACAAAATCCTAAAATGATGGAGCAAGGCTCGAGGAGCTTGATATGATATGCTTATGAATTAAATCTGCACAAATCTGATCCCTTTTGTTGAAAATTTGCCATGGCCATCAATATTTCCATTTCTGCTGTAAACATACTTTGCATCCTGATCCCATATTACATTGTCTCACTGCTGATTGTAGCATCTGCTATTTGCTTTCAAAGAAACATTCTTGTCATGCAGAACATTCAATCACCTTTCTCTTTGAATTCGCTGCGTTGTGATTTTAATGTATGACTTTTGTTGAAAAGAATAATGTGTTACATTTTTTCAAGTCCACCATCTAGTATTCATCTACTTAAAATATCTATTTTTTTTTTAATGACTCGTTGTTAACCTTTCACATCTTACCCAGGACCCCCATTTACATCTCCTTCACACATTTATTCTTTCTCTCAGAAGAAAGTCATTAGCTTGCAAGGCCTCTCCAACATTCAAGTTTCCTATTGACTCCCTTGTCTCATCGGGAACAGTCTTCTGCAACATTCATGCAGCACACTACATTGTCTTGGATATGCTTATCAGCTCTTCCGTAACCAGAGTGAAGAGGCTAGGCCAAAGCTCACTGTTGGCTCGTCTGGGCATCAATAGCAAACTAGTCTGTTAACCTACTTAACTTGGGAAAAGACTTGGTCATTATTGTTGTTATGCAGAAAAATATGCTAAAGATTTTCGAGCTTTGGGTTAAATTTATAAAGCAATACTTGTATTTCATAAAAGCTTTTAGTTGAATGAAATTTATAATGAATATGTTTTTTCAGTTGGTTTTATTCTTATTGCTTTAGATGTCTTTGTTTTGTGGTCTTTAAACCGATATCATGATTAGGATTTATTTCTCTTTCGCCTGGTTTTACCTTGGTGATTAGCCAGCATGCAAAGTGCCCTTGTTGGCATGTGATGAATCACTCAGTTTGGTCAGTAGAAAATGCAAATTTTAAGTGAAGTAGGGTTATCACTGGTTTAAGTTTTTCGATTTATGGGATTGAAACTACTAAAAGCGTACAAGCAAAATGCTGAGGTATAACTTATTACAATAAAATATTCTTTTTCTTGTTTTGTTTTCCCAGGATTCATCGAATAAAAAGATCAAAGTTGGATGATAACAGCAGAACCAACATGGAGATATCAGGACCAGCATTTCAATGGGCGCTTTGCTTTCTCCATGAGCCCACAGTTAAATCTGAGGAAAGAGCATGTAGACAGTATTGATAAGGAGGTATATCTACGTGTTTTGGATTTGCTGAAATCATCCAGTGTAATTTGGTGCACCATCCATTCAGTGGTTTAATTTCAATCTGTTTGAACGGTGCAAAATGGATGTTAATGCCCTTGATTCTAGCTAGTGATGTTCTTTTTTCTCCCTTCGCGCACTCGGAGTTGACTATACCACCATGATTGTATTTTTACGTTTAACAACTATTACCGTAACAAAATAACCTTGGACTGCGTTCATCTTCCATCACGAACCAAATATTTAATTGTCCTTGCAGTACTATGTGGTAATCGTTTCCGTGGTCGTTATTACATGCAAATTAATTTCAGGCAATTAATTTCTTGGGCGTAGTTTGTTTGGTAAGATATCTTTTGAAAATTGAGATAATTTATTTTGGTTGATTGGTTGGATTAATCTCAGTTACATGAGATAATTTATTTTAGATTTGATGCAGGATAAATTGTCTCGTACGTTAACCTTTCTCATCTTATCTCATGAAAATAAAGGAAGTCATCGTTATTCCACTGTATTTCAAACCCTCATTGGTTAGTTTAGCAGGATAATTTTTTTTGACTTTCAAAGGTAGGATATATCTTCTAAAATTATTCTCTGAGAATTTTATACTAAGCCTTGGAGAGTTGATTGGGATCTTCGCATGTGCCTTTGGTTCTTGTCCTCAACTAAATTTCCCATGGATTCTGTCAATCGTAACCCTCTAGTCATTCTGGTGTAATCGATTTGTGCTCTAGCGCGATCTCCTGTGGACCATGAAGGGTGCTGTGCTCGGGCGGAATAGAATTTTGGTGCTTTCCCTTGGTAAAAAATGATCCTACGGCTGTTTATTATATTACCAGTCATCATATTTTATATTTTTTTCATTCGGCTCGGTGGTTCTTTTGTTATGTTTCTTTTCCCCCATTCTTTTTGACGTTGCGAAACAATTTTGGGCTTACGCGGAGAGTTCTGGTTTCCTTCAGGAACGGCGTACAAACAACGTAACACGACGGTGTTTCCAGGGAGGCTAATGGGTTGTCTGACTTTTTAATACAACTTTTGTAATTCTATATTTTTATTGCGGTGGAATGAATTAAATGGTTACTGGTTGAAAAAAAGAAAAAAAAAAAATTCTACTATTGGTTCCTTTAAGACTTAATTTAGTTGAGAGATTAATCCTTAAAAAAAAAATTAACCTTCATTTACTTTACTATTTAACTTTTAATTTAATAATCTAAATTTATTTATTTTAATATAAATTTATCTAACATCAATTACAATAGATATTAATCAAATTTATGTTAAAATTATATACTACTCGAATATTTAACATCTTTTATATTTTATATATTTAATATCACTATCAATTAAATATCGAAAAAGTTAACATCATAATTTAATATCAATTCATATTATTTTATAAATAAACATAAATACAGATTAATATTAATTTTATATTTCTTAATATCATTTTCCTAAACTTTCAACATCCCATAAGATTATTATTGGTCAATCCAACATTTAGCAAATTAATTTTATTTTTTATTTGACAAATTAGTATACATTTGATGTAAGTTTTAATTAATAGTACAAAATAATTATATAAAAATGATTATATATTTTTAATTATTTAAAATTAAAAAACACATACTCGTTAACTATGGGACGACTTGTCCAACCGAATATTGCATACTGATTTTTTAGAACATTGATCAAAATCAATGGAAATCCCTTCAAGCTGGTCACAAAATCTGGTACCAATCACGGTCTTGTGTGGTAAGATTTTATTTGCTGGTTTAGTTGTTGACCAAGTCTTGCAGGGTTTTTCCTTGATGTACTCGTTGGGAGTAACACTCTTCTGTTGAGTAATGCCATAGTTACCTTTATTAAGAAAAACAAAAAGCTTTTCAAGTCCAAGCTTTGCATCCATAAAGGCATTCATAAAACAAAAAGCACAGCAACACCTTTAGAAAAACTTATATCAACAGACATCTTCCATTGAGCAAGAAATAAAGCCATTCCACTTCTACAATGAATTAATTTGGAATGATCCGATCCCTTCCTTTGTTCCTTCATGTAATCGCCAGCTTTCAAGATAGGCTTAACTTTTGAACGTGGCAACGTCTTGCAACTTGTCTTCGCTTGGGCATTCCTCGTCAAAACACCTCACCGTCCACACCCACGTTTTCTTCAAGAGAAAAGTCCTTCAGAACAACCATGGTGGGATAAAGTTACTTGAATCAACTCCACAGGCTGACATTTGCTTGGACACTACTGCTTAGTATACCCCATTAGATCGCAACCGTTGATGTTTTCCTCAGAGTTATGAATGCTCTAGCATTGGACATTCTTTCTTCAAGTGTCCAGGCTGGCCACAATTGAAACACACTCTCTTCGATGCTACAGGTTTTGAAGCTGATGCCTTGCTTGTTGGTGATGTCAATACCAGGTCTTCTGATTGTGACTCCACTTCACATGAGGTGCTTGTATTTAACTGTCCCTGGTTTGGACACTGTCTCCTCAAGTGTCCGACCTGGCCACATTTGTAACATTTTTTTGGCATCGAGCACATTCCCTTCTCTATCTTCCCACAATTCTTACAGTTTCTTGCACGCTCTTTAGCCTGGAACGCATTTCAAATACAGACCAAAACAGTCATAACACCATTTGCCATTTAAAGATATTTCCAAATAATCTGTCATTGCAAGATCCAAGTTGAAGTGCGCCTTACAATTTTGGATCTCCTGGTCAGTTTCTCGTGCTTCTTAACAGACTCCTCGGGGGCCTTGCAATCTTTCTTCAAGTGTCCAGGCTCCCCGCACTTGTAACACGTTCTTGGGGGTTCAATTATTCCCAAATGTGGCTCTGCACGAGACTTGCATGGTAATCCACTCTCTTTAGATTCACTTGCAGGGCTTTGAGTCTGGAAGCATTTGTTCGGACACGTGAAACATAGAAAAATGTTCACATGTTGCTTCCTATTTAAATACATTTACCAAAATAATGTGTTGCTGCAAAATGCCCAAGTTATAGTGCTTACAGTTTCAGAACCGCTAGTCTCTTCTTCAACCTCAGAATCAAAATTGCTATCCATATCGGCACCAGAATTGGGCACAGGCTTTTCAAGAGACCCATCAGGAGCATGGCAAGTCTGGAACTCTTGCTTGCATATTCCTGCAGGCGGAATGTGAAAAATCTCACACAGCAGCTTGCTCTCACTAGATTCATTTGCACGCTCTTGAGTCTGGAATGAGCATCGTACAGAGTTATGTGTATTAAAACTAAAATAAAACAATTATATACTTTCCCATCTGAAGAGTTTACCAAATAATGCACTATTGCAAAATGTCCAAGTTGACATGCTTACAGTTTCAGGCATGCCGGTCCCTTCTGCAGTCTCTGAACAATATTGGCTATCAATATCAGCAATAGAACTGAGCACAGGCTTCTCAAGGACTTTGCAATTTCTTCTCAAGTGTCCGGGCTTGCCACATTTATAACACAATCTCCTAGATGTGGAGTCCCTTTTGTCAACATCAACAGAAAATTCAGAGGCATTAGAAGCAGGAATAAGCATCTTAGGAGAGAGATTGGAGTGCTCAGTTGGCTTCTCCTCAAGCATTAGATTCCTTGAAGCCTTTCTGTCAACCTCAACAGAATCTTTATTCGATTGAGTTATGAATTCATCAGCAAAAATTCTATTATCAAGTGCATTAGCCTTTTCATTGTTACGGATACTTTCCTGTTTTATCTTAACCAGCTTGTTAGCTTCTAATTTAGCCTTCTTGGTAGGCCTATAATTACAGATGCCCAGACCAGCTTCAAGCAGAACAGGTTGAGATTTCCCCTTAATCTGAGGAGCAGAATCATCCAGTGCTGCCGAAAAATAACAAGAAATTATAGTATAAGATAATATTTTAATATAAATGACACAGGGGGGGGTGGCGATGTTGTAAAAAGGAAAAAAGAGAGATATAAGAAGAACCATACTTGGAATGTAACATGTCTTTGGACATTTTTAGGTTGCCAAAAAATAAAGAATCACAAAGGTTGACACAAGGTGGTGTGAATGTGAGCCCCACTTGATAATTGACATTTAATGTAAAGAAACAAAAGAACGTAATGTTCGTTACGTGGTGGGTCTCACTGTATTACTTTAAACTAAAATGCACAGGTAATAAATAATTTTGTACTTGTGATAAACTACTTTGAACTGGAGATAAATTATTCTGGGTGAGTTTGATTTTGTACCGGTGATAAATTATTCTAAGCTATTTTTGCACCGGTGCAATCTCATTTTGCACCAGTGCAAAATTATTTCAAGAGTTGTTTCACCCGTGTAAAGTGATTTTGACTTACGGGTTTAAGATTTAGGTTTATGGAAAGTTGTTTGACGTATGAGAAATGATTTTTCACCTTAGGGTTTAGGGTTTAGCAAAGCCAAACTCTAAATACTAAAGACTAAACCGTAAACCTTAAGGTGAAAAATCACTTTTCAAGTGTACAATCACTTGTCATAAGTGAAGAAACGCTTAGAATTTAATTTTGTACTGGTGCAATTTTACTTTGAACTACTTTGCATGTGAAATTATTTCAAAGGTGCAAAGTAGTTCTGCACTGGTGTAAAGTAGTTTTGAAGGTGATTTGAGTGGTTTGTACCCGTACAAAAGTGGTTTGTTGTTGGTTCTAACAATGGTGGATCCCACCATGTTTGAGTTTTTTTTTTTTTGCATAAAAAGAAGATATATCAAGTAGAGACCATGTTCATAATGCAGTGCGTCACTTTTTGTGTCAACTTTTACGTTTCCCAACTCGCATCCTTCTAGGTTAGTTGGATGCCACAATGAAACCAAGTATCAAAAGCAAGAGAATTAAAGTACACTCCCCTGTCGTCTTTGAAATAGTTGCCTACTTTTCGAGAGTTCGTATAGTAGAGAAACCTATTAAAATTAAGGTCTCTTAGTGGAAGAAGCTCATTCTTTGAGGTCCCCTAAAAGAGAGACAGATTGTGTTTTATGTCTCTCTATGGAACAGACAGAACAATGGGACTTCAAGTCCCTAAAATAGAAGAGGCCCTTTCATTTTGAGGTCTCCTTGTGGAAGAGTTTCTACTTCGAGAATGTCTTTCAATGCCTCCTACATTCCACTTGAATGATAAATGCATGAAAGTGTAATCTTCAATGGTCTCTGGAATAATCTTCAATCTACCTAACTTCATGTAAATCATCCTAGAGCACCAACCTACTCCTTTCACCTAAAGATGCATTAAGTGATGGGAAGACGGCTTGTTCCGTGGAGATTTTGTAATTAGAATTCATTCATTCCAATCTCTAAGAAAATAAATAGAATTCATCCCTTTATATAGAGAATGATCAATCCTACTTCCAATCCTAATTCCTAAACATGGAAATAAATCAAAACATATCTCCTATAATTAGGAAAGAGACAAAACATAGAAAGAAATAATTCCTACTTTCCTAATTCTATCCCCTAAATTATCTTTAACATTCCCTCCAAAGTTGGAGTGTACAATGCCCAACTTGTAGTAGTGGTGTAGGGGAGACGATCCAAAGTAGCAGGAGAGCTCCCCCCATTTGACGCAATCCAAGGCTAGAATAGGCAGGAAGGCAAGATAGGCAAGGTAGGCATGCACTCAAACAAGCACATAGGTAGTTGTCCCTTCATCAATGAACAAAAACTGACTTAGAGACCTTTCAACAGTCGAAAAGCGATCCCACGTAGGCTGTAGCGTAGGAGAGACAATCCCAAGCACTAGTAAGGGAGACGATCCCAAGTAGTTACCAACGTAGGAGAGACGATCTCAAGCACTAGTAGTCACCTTATACCAGCAAAAAATCCTTTTCGTTAGGAGAAAGCAAAACTAATGTAGGGCATTTACAGATGGAGTTGAGCACGTGGCTTAGTTGCTCCACTAGTCATTGATGTTTTTAGCGTTGATCAAGGTGTGGCTCAAGGCTTCAATGGAGTCCTTCGAGCAAGTTGCATGTTAGGCAGATTGTATTTTTGTGCATTAATAACCGTCGCAATTGTAGCAGTTGTAGGAGAGCGTGTTTGAAACATGTCATTAGGCCGTTTAGATCCCAAGTCTCGTTCAGAGGCAGTTTTACCTACCCTCCCACAAAGATGTGGAAGGCACAGGACCACAATATATAGTTTAAGGAACCCGATAGTTTAATCGTGGTTCCTTGAACAAGTACTAAGGCCAAGATCTTGGCCTTAGATGTCATCGTTGAAGACTCTCAGTTCGCCATCGCAACAACTTGGATCTCGCTGATCAAGGAGAGTGCCAGAAATCAATCGAAGAAGATGATCGAGCCATTGAATTGGACACAAGTTGGTTTGGTGTTCATGCGTGGACTTGCCTGGTCACATAGTAGGCCTTGCCGTGTGATGGGGGCCTATGCAGTGATACAGGGACCAATTTGGTCCCCTTTGATTGGCACTGCGTCGGAGATAGGCCAAGCTTCGATGCTTGGCGATGCTTTTAGTGAGATAATGATTGATGTAGAGAGGAGTAGAACCAAGCGACACACAGTGTCGCAGATAGGAGCCAAGGAGGTTGTGGATGCACCCTAAGGTAGGAAGGTTAGGGCACAGTGGAACAAGTAGGGGCCCCAGGATAGATCCATTCTGATACCATGTAGAGATTTTGTAATTAAAATTCATTCATTTCAATATCTAAGAAAACAAATCGATGTCATCCCTTTATATAGAGAGGGATTAATCTGGCTTTCAATCCTAATTCCTAAATATGGAAAAAAAATCAAAACACATCTCCTACAATTTGGAAAGAGATAAAACATGGAAATAGATAATTCCTACTTTCCTAATTCTATTTCCTAAGTTATCTCTAAAATGCACCTTTTGTAAAAAGCTAGGAATGATTTGCATGAGCATGAAGGGGAGTATTGATAAACCTTTATTAGGTGGATGGTAACTAGATCCTTCTCTTGAACCAATTAACCATTTAATACTTTGTGTATAGGTAGATCCATGCTACTAGTTGAGAGAAATATGAGAGAGACCAATATATATTGCCTTGTACTACTGGTTTTAGTTGAGAAGAATAAACATAATATTCATCACATTATGGTGTTGCTAACAGGGTTTTTTCTCTCCTTAGATAGATTTTCCCCATAAATCAAGATACTTTTGTGGTGCTTTTGACAATGTGATTTACATTATTTATACCCCAGCAAAAATAAATGCAAGGATCACCATCTACTTCACCAAATTGACCAACTTTACCCTTCTCACCTTCAGCAGCACAAGATTTGAGCACATGCTTAGGAAATTTGCAATCTCTCCAAAGGTGTCCAGGCTGGTGGCAGTTATAACATAATCGCGTGCATATCCCTGGATGTGGCTTCTGGCAAGCCTTGCACAAGAAGTTGCTCTTGCTAGATTCGCTTACATGCCTTTGAAGCTGGAACAGGCATTTGTACAGAGTTAGCATGCCATAGATAGAAGCAGCAATATTGTTCCGCAGTTCAAGGAAATTCACCAAAATATTGCTTTCTACAAAATGTCCAAGTTGAAGTGCTTACAGTTTTGGGCATCCTATCCTCTTCTGTGATGTCAAAACATTCTTTGCTATCGATATCAGCATTAGAATCAGGCGCAGGCTTCTCAGTAGACCAATCAGAGAGCTTAGTTTCCTTTTGATCGAGCTTTTCAACCACAACACAAGCTTTAATAGCATCAGAAAAAAGGCACATACATCTTAAGCGTCACATGAGAGTGCTCAGTTGGTTTGTTCCCAAGCATTAGATTATCTGAAGCTTTTCTAATTACCTCAATAGAATTTTTATCAGTTTCAATTTTGATCTTTTCGTCCGACATTATTTTAGCAACTTCTGTAACCTTTTCACCGTCTGGAATACTATTTGATTCCATCTCATCCTGTTCATTGACCTCTAACTTAGCCTTTTTGGTAGGCCTATCATCGCATACGTCAGGCCGAGAATTAACAAGAACATTTTGAGATTTTCCTTTGTTCTGAGGAGCAGAAGCATTCAATCCTCCTGAAAAAAATAAAAAATATATAGTATTGAGACAAAAAATTAATCTAAGCAATATAAAATAAATGCAAGTACCTCCATCTATTTTGCCAAATCGATCAATTCTACTGCTGTCAGCTTTTTCAGCGGGTGACTTGTCTTCTTTCCTATTAAATATAAATTTAGCTGGAAAAAAAATGATGTGTGGTGATGGTATTAGGTCCAGCTCTGTACATTTTACTCTGAATGAAGTTCCAACACAATTTTAATGTAACATTTGCAGCAAACGGCCATTGTCAAGAATACCTTCAACACCAGGAATGGCACCTTCTATTTCAGGACATATTTTGAAAGTTTCAACATTAAATGCTCGATGAAATACGAAATCTGCCACCTCTAGATCTTCATGTGATGGCTGAGGATTTCTTTCGTCCTTTGACGTGCAAACCACATTGCATTTTCCACCAATTGCTTCCTATTTGTTGAACAAAAGTGACACGATAAGTATACAAGTCTCAGCATTTTTTATACTACCAAAGGACTAAAGTTGGGGAAATAGAACTGGCTCAGATGAAACCAAAAAACATTAGGGAAAATGGATGAAACGGAGATGAACGAGGAAAACACCTCGACAAATTAAAAGACATCTGTTTTCAAACTCCAAGTCTGCCTATGTCAGGTTGCGCGTTGTTTTCAAACTCCATCTCACGATGGCCTCACCTTCTAGCTCTCCTCAATCCAGTTTAATTCTTCCTCCACTATCCACGGGTCAGGATCATGGCGTGTGCTGTATAAGAACATGCTATTGTTTCCTTAGATAGACCTTCCCTGAGTTCCTCTACCCACGTCTTCCGACGTGAATCGGTTTAAAGCAAATACGTCTGTCTATCGCACAAAACGCAAGCCTCCTACCAAAAGAGAATTAAGAGTTACCAGCAAAAGCTTAGAAGTGAAGATCCATTCCATTAGCTTAGTTCCTCTGTCCACCCAAAATACTTAAGCCTAAGTTACCAAATGGTAACTCTCGATCCTTTCTAATCCATTACTCATCTTCCCGAGTTTACGACATAACACTATTTTTTTTTCGCCCCAGGAGAGGTGGTGTTACATTTACATTTAAGAGATTGGGCATGAGCTGTTATTAGAGAAAAAACAAAAATTGTTGTTTAAGCCTTAGTTATCAACTAATAATTTATGGAACCTTTGCAATGCGTTGGCTTATAGGAACTCTTTTTTTTTCTTCCCCCTAAATCTCATCCGATTGCGCGTGTGAGTTCTGTGCACTCTCTATGAGTTTGGTAAACAATGAAAATAAAAAGAGAGGGTGTGGGGGGAGGAATAATTACGATCTCGTTAACGTTGGAGGCACCGGTGGCGTTGCCGGAGGCGAGGAAGAGCTCGTTGGGTTGGAAGGAATGGTGATGGAGGAAGGGTTTGATCTCAGAGGGGCGGAAGAGCCAGTGGAGCTTCAGCCGCCTCTTCCTCGGCGGAGCCTCCCACATTCGTACGATCTTTCCCACGTAGGGGACGTCGGCGCCGGACTTGAAGAGGAAGGCGTGGTCGTAGAGGGAGTACTCGACTCCGTCGTACGTGAAGGACTCGTAGAACTCCACCCCTTTCTTCTTCCCCACCGCCTCCCTCTTCTTCTCCCCCCACGCAAATTGCACGCTTGTCTTCCCTCCTCCTTCTCCTTCTCCTTTGTCGCCGTTGACCCCCGCAGGCTTCGACATGAAGGATCTCGGCGGCGGCGGCGGCGGCGGCGGCGATATCTCTGCAGCAGGTGGGGAGGAGCAGCCTTCTTTAAGTCAGATTTTATTTTTGCTTTCTTTCTTGTGAATCTCCGTTTCGCCCCCCCGACGCAAACGGGTTCCGATTTTAGCAAAAGCTCGTGTACATAAACGTAAAATGTGATGCATTGAGATGTAAATGTGGTCACCACTTTATGTATATATATTTATTTATGTGAAAGAATATTAACATGCCATAGAGTTACTATTATTTAAATCAATAATAATTATTTTGTATGTTTATAGATAATTAAAATTATCGTTGAAATTACTTTACATCTATATAAAATCACCAGATCATTTTCGGAATCATTTTACACTTTCAGAATAATTTTACATTAATCTAAAATCATCTCAGCATAATTTTACATCGATACAAAATCATAACAAGTACAAGATTTCATGTAATATTTGACACTCATCATTTGCTAGGCAAGTGGAGAGAATGCAAAGCATGGAAAATGATTTTTAAATAGTTAGATCGTAGATGCTTTTGTTGGATTCTCTTACCATGACTTAATTATATACATATAATATGAGATCTAAAATAATACATCGTCATCCTTTTTGCTGGTGCCCTTCAAAGGTTCTCATGCTTCTTTTTGCCTCACTAGAATCGCCCATATGATTTAGGGTTGGGTCTTCCCTTATCCAACCAAGATTCAATACTTCTCGATCATCACAATTTGATCAGCTCTCGCTTGACATTTTTTGTTTCCTTTGTTTGTGGTATTGTTTTGCTCATCACTAAAGTTATATAGGACCATGACTTAACTATCTACATATAATATGAGATTCAGGACAATACATTGTCACCCTTATTGTTGATGTCCTTCAAAGATTCTCATGCTTCTTTTTGCCTCACTAAAATCGTCCATATGATTTAGGGTTAAGTCTTCCCTAATCTAACCTAGATCCACTACTTCTCCATCATTGTGATTTGATTAGCTCTTGCTTGACATTATTTGTTTCCTTTGCTGATGGTACTATTTTGCTCATCACTAAAGTTATATAAGAGGTTCAATATTCCTAGGTTACCTTTACTATGGTTAGTGGCTACCAACAATTGAATTGTACCTTGATGGGTTATTCCTAGATAATTGTACACTTCTTCTATTTAGTAATTACTATAGAACCACGCATCCTAATCCTATGAGATGCTTCTACCTATTTGCTAACAAGTTATGCTAGCTAAAAGGAAAACCATTTTAAAGAAATGAATAATCTATCTAAAGCTTTCATGACCTTGACCTTAAAATATATCAATAGTGCAATCCTAAACTTTCAAAAGTACCAATGCCATCCCTCTCTTTCTAGAAAGCAACCCACCCCATTTGAATCAAGGCATTCCTTTAAAACCTGAATAAACCTTTAGCTGATTTCATTCAGAAGCAACCAATCAAGAAAGATGAAATGACATTGAAAGAAAGGGAATCACACAGCTACGATTGCTTGGAGAAGGATATAGACCATATAGAAGAGATATTCCTCAATGATTGAAGAAAAATAGTAGGCACATAAGGACAACAAATCGATCATAGGTCTTCTTAAATATTCAAGAACTACAATGGTAAGTTTTAAATTTTGCACTTCACTTGAGAATTCAAAGTTTGGATATGTGAAGTTCTCTAGAGCATTTGACGGCTATATATAGCAAAATAAGAAAACAACGTCAACTATTGTATTCTATCAAAACTTTAACCTCCTGCCATACATGTATAAGTCCTCAATATTAGAATCATTATATAAGCACACATATATTATTATAAGGAGACTCATATTAATGCATATCATATATGTATATATCAGTAAATATATCCGTTATGTGATCCAATAAGAATTGGGTAAATTACACTTTCAGTAATATGGGGTTAATTACATAGAAACTTTTTGTGGAATTACAGTTTATTGATGGGTAAAATCATCAATTCTATTTTAGCGGCTATGGTCCCCGATGATATGCGAGTAATGGGCGATTTTGGTTTCCTACACCCTATCACGGGAAATATAAGGGCCTGAGGTGGAAATGGAAAAAAAATGTCAATGTCTCTTTCTCTTCCGTGCTCACTCTCTAGATCCTTAGAAGCACCATTGCCAAGAAAAATGAGTTTTCGCGATGCTTTTGTAGCGATGATTTTTGTTAAAACTATCTTCTATAATATAATATATAAATGACAGTTTTAAAATCTTCTTATTAATGATATAGACAATGGTTTTAATTAAAACAGTCGTGTATATTAACCCTCAATACCCTGTCATGTGTGCGGAGGTCCATGCATTGACCTACACGACGGTTTTCTAGAAAACCGTCGTGTATATCATTCACCAAAATTTCCTTTGGCGAGAAATTTCATGCTCTAACCCGACTTTAGATGATAGTTTTATATAAAACTGTCGTTAAATGTGCAATATTAGCCCACAGTGCCCGATCCCCCAGAACCCTCCCCTTTCTTTTCATCCTCTCCTTCCTTGAACTCGACGATCAACCTCCGGCCGCATCGTTGCCTCATCCTCTGTAAGCACCCCTCCTCCTCCTCCCATGGCTATCCTCCTCCTCCTCCCATGGTCGTCCTCCTCCTCCTTGTGCTCCTTCCACGTCGTCGCCAACCTCCTCCTCCACATGAAACCGCCGCCCCCTCCTCCTCGTCGATACCCACGGCGTAGTCCACCTCTTCCTCCATACGCAGCTGTCGCCCCCTCCTCCTCGGCCACCATCCGCCCACCTCTGCCCCTCCTCCTCCCACTGGTCCCTCCCCCATTCGCCCCTCCTCTTGCCTCCCCACATCCGCCCACCTCCTCCCCGATCTGCCCCTCCTCCTCCCATTGCCCCCTCCCCCATCCGCCCCTCCTCCTTCCTCCCCCATCGGCCCCTCCTCTTGCCACTACCTCCTCCCCTTGAATCACCCCCATCCACCCCTCCTCCCCCCATCCGCCCATCCTCCTCCCCCTGCCTCTCCCCATCCGTCCTCCCTCCTCCCACTCTCAAACCTACTCTCATCCCCATCATTTAATTTTTTAAATTAATTTTATTACAAATTACTAATTATTGTATTTTGATTTGTGATATTTGATTTAGGTTATAGTCGTCATTAAACACGTGCATGTTGATTCGTGTGTTTCGCAGGGTATGAATGTGGGCATTTTTGTATTAATTATATTGTTATATTTGTATGCATGAATGTGGGGTGTACCCACTTTAATTTTGATGTTTAGAATGTGGGGTGTGTCCACTTAGGTTTAGAATGTGAATTATTTTTATGATTCTGGGGTGTACCCACTTGATTTAGTAAATTAAATTTGTTTGATTGATCAAGGGATATACCCACTTTCTTCTAAATGTTTATTTGATTGTATTATGTATGTTTGATTGATTTAGAAAATTAATCAATATAATCTACATTTTACTTGTCACAATCACTCTAAGAACAATATGAAACTCACAAAAAACCAAATCAGAGGTTGGCAAACCCTAAAATCCTAATTTAATTCACATCATGCTATAGACAACGTGAACATGTGAGCTTAAAATCAGGCCTTGAATTCTTCATAAAATCATCTCCAAATCTTCATTTAAACCTTCCAAACATTAATCCCCCTTCGGCCTTTAGATTAAACTCATTTTGGATTGAGACATAATATCGCTCAAGTTGGGCTTTTCATTTGAATCTGCCCAAGTGATTTGATTACCTAGAGCTTCTAAACACTAACAATCAATGTTCAGGAACTCAAGGTGATTCTAAGAAAATCAAATGGGTCATGGCTAAGCCTCATCTTAGTGCATTTGAGATTCCTTGGCCCAAAATAAGGAACAAATTGGGTGTATGCTCATTTGAGATTAGAAATCCAATTAGACCCCCTCAGATTCATCGTAATACATCCAATTAAGCAAATAAAAACTCAATTCGCTCAATCAAATCTGTTTCAAACCAAATTGAATCCCAAACTCTTGATTGGGCATAAACTCTCAATTCACTCTTGATTGTGTGGTGTACCCACTTTCTTCTAACTGTTTATTTGATTTATTATATATGTTTGATTGATTTAGCAAATTAAATTTGATTCTATTATGTACTTACTTTATGTTTGTTTGATGTTATTATCTTAATGCATTTATAGATACACACACTTGCACAAATCTAGATGCACTTGAGGCCAAATAATAGTATTCTAACCCCTAGGTTACAGGTTTTGGGAGGGGATAATCGTGTCAAAATACTTACCCGTCGATACTTATGATCATGTTATACGGAAAATGTAGAGTGATTGTATACCTTACTTACATTCACAAAGTTTTGTCTTTATAGCATGCTAAGAGAGTCGTCGTCCTTTGTTCAGAGAAGTTCTGAACAAAAGGGGGTCCTTGAAGATTTGATCATAACTTAGGGTTACTTGTTACATGGAACTGATGTCTGGAGGAATTTCGGTAGTATCTTTTCGCTTTTCTCTGGTATACTAACTGAGCTTTTCTATGTTCCTAATGCACCCTTAAATAGGAGTTATTGGGAATGTAATTAAGGTTAGTCCTGGAAGGTATATTGGAGGAGTGCAAGGAGATGCTTCCGAAATTTCTCCAGACATCAGTTACATGTAACAAGTAATGTTGTGATCAAATCTTCAAGGATGGGCTATTAAGTAAAAACCCTAATCAAAATACAAACAATATTATAAAATCAGATTATAATTATTGGGTGATTTTATTTCATTTTTGTAGATTATAATGGATAAGTCTTGGATTAGTTTGAGGAACTCGGATTACTCTCGATACAAGAATGGAGTGAGAGAGTTCCTTGATTGAGTATTTCATGACGATAGGAAGTCATTCTGACGAGGAAACAAGTTTGACAGGACTTTTTTTCCCATATAGGAGGTGCTTGAATGGATATTCATATGATAGGAACACTGCATACGAGCACACGATTTGTGACAGCATTATACTAAGTGGATTGCTCATGGAGTGGATCTTATAGAGGAAGTCAGACGATCTCCGATAGGTTTCGATGAGACAACTGTTGATATTGAAGCTGATGATATTGATGAAATGCTTGATGAAATGAGAGCAGGAGTTGAAGATTCGGCTAGTAGGGAAACTTGTAATCAGTTTTATAATGCTATTAGGGCAGTGGATGAACCTATTGCTCCCGGTATCACGTCCATTTCTAAGTTGTCATTTCTTTTGAAGTTATTTCGGATGAATGTTATGAATAGAGCGACCTTTAAATTGATGTTCGAGGTGCTTGAATTCATTGGAAAGCTTTTAAATGATCTAAAAGGTTATCCAAAGACATGGTATGAAGTAAAGAAACAGATTTGTCAACTTAGTTTAAATTGTGAGAAAATTGATGTTTGTCTAAATGATTGTGTTATACAAAAATGAATATGCAGAGTTAACTAGTTGTCCACAGTGTAGTGTTGAGAGATTAAAATGGGAAATTCACTACAAACAAGGGCCAAAAAACAGTCAGATAAGGTTCAACGTTACTTTCAATTGATTCCTAGGCTTTAATGCCTTTTTATTTCAAGTAGAACTGCAAATTTGATGGCATGGCATAAGGATAACATGTCACGAGATGGTCGCATTCATCATCCCGTAGATTCAGAAGAGTGGAAAATGTATGACAACACTCATTTAGCATTTACAGAGGATGCAAAAAATGTCAGATTGGGTCTTGCAAGAGATGGGTTTAATCCTTTCAAAAACATGTACCCATCCTATTCAATTTGGCCAGTCGTGATGGTAACTTACAACTTCCTACATAAAATAATTGACCCTCTTCATCCCAAGTCCAAAGCAGCCAGGAAATGCAATTGACGTTTATCTTCAACCATTAATAGATGAACTGAAACTGTTGTGGTGTAACGATGTCAGTACATATGATACACACAGAAAAGAATTCTTTAATATGCATGCTGCATTATTGTGGATCATTAATGACTTCTCTGCATATACAAATTGGTTAGGATGGAGTACAAAGGGAAAGTCTACTTGTCCAATATGTATGGATGACAATTATTATCTTCGACTACCTGAAAGCAACAAGTTTTGTTATTTGGGACACCGTAGATTCCTACTTGTTAAGAATAGATGGTGAACAACAGTATTTAAGGACAAGTTCGGCGATAAAACTTGTCTGTATTCTTCCAAGAATATGATGAATAAGCTAAATACAAATTTAATAAGGTTATCAGGTTTTCAAATAATGGAAAAATTGCAACAACTTGGCAACATACTATTAGGTCGTTTGTTCAAAAAAGATCAAATAGCTTTAAAACATATGAGTTTTAAAAAGAAGAGCATTTTCTTCATGGAACTTTCGTATTGGAAAGATCTAACTATCTAATATAATCTTGATGTGATGCATATTGAGAAGAATGTTATGGACAACATTTTGGATGTATTCAACTTAACTGATAGTCCAAAGGATATGGTGAAAATGAGAAAAGACATGATAACTTTAGGCATTTGTCCAGAGTTACATGCTATTGAAAAAGAAGACAGCAGTTATGACTTTTCGGAAGCCATTTACAGCCTAAATAATGATCAATGAGAGAAAATTTTCACCTTCTTGAAAGAAGTACGGGTGCCAGATGGTTATTATTCACAACTTTCTCGATGTGTAAATAAGGCTCAAAAGAAAATTAGTGGGTTAAAGAGTCACGACGGTCACGTTTATATGCAAGTCTTGTTCCCACTAACTATTTGTGGAGTGCTACCTAATCCAGTTGTGGATTCATTTATAGAGATGAGTCGATATTTCAAAGTTATTTATTCGAAAACTGTAAATTCTGATTTATTAGAGTATTACGATAAGCACATAGTCGTCACATTATGTAAAATAGAGCAGATATTTCCTCTAGACTTCTTTGATGTCATTGTTCATTTAACTCTACATCTTGCAAATGAAGAGAAAGTTGTTGGGCTTGTTCAATACAGATGGATGTATCCAGTTGAACGGTTTCTGAAGAAACTTAAAGATTATGTGTTAAATAAGGCTAAGCCTGAAAGATCTATTGTTGAAGGATATCTTGTAGAAGAGTCCATTAACTTCTGGGCCGTGTATATGGATGAGACAGACAATTGATTTAATCGATTACAGAGAAATTATGATGGAGGGTACAATGAGAACGAGGAAGATTATCTTTTCATATGTGATATTCTAAGAAGGTCTATCCTCCACATAAGTATAAATCAACCTCTGAAATCGATTGACGTCTAACTCACTTGTACATACTTAAGAAGATTACATAAGTTGATGCATTTTTTAATAAATTTAAGGAATTTTCACATCCAGAAACAAGCGAGGTTGACTTTCTCGAATGGTTTAAACAACGTGTTATTCAAATGAAAGAAGAAAACGACCCACGATGGTTACAAGACTTAGACATAATATCCGATCAACTGTTGAGTTATGGATATTACCATTCAGGTTACATTATAAACAGGTTTAAATTCAGGACAAAATCCATAGATGATTCGAAGGTCACAGCATGCTGGTGTTGTTGTCAGTTGCGATTTGAACACTGGTTGTGATGGCTACTACGGACACCAAAGAAATCATTAAGATGAGCTTTAGATATGATTGTAGAGTTATCCTTTTCAAGTGTAATTGGTTTGTCATGTTTAAAGAAGGTATTGGCTTCAAACTTGACAAGAAACACGATTTTTTAACTTTGAATAAGAATCATCGAAGTCTTCATTCTTCAGAACCATTTACATTAGCATGCCAAGTATTTCAAGTCTTCTACGTCCCTGACAATAGTAGAAATTGATGGATTATACCCGTACGGACAATTCTACGTGAAAATTTTGATGAGCAAAAATATGTCGAACATGAAGTAGAAGTAGATGCTTATCAAGAACACTTACAAGAAGTTGGTGCAGGTGTAATGGATATTGATATGTAAGATATAATTATCTTCTATACCATTTCTCTTGTCTACCTTACTTTATTACTTCAGCTTGCAATGGATTGCCTCATATGCTTCATAGTAACAAAGTTGAAGCCTTGAAGTAGTTTTTTTTTTTTCAGTTTAAGAGGCATAAATGTAAACAAGTTTTTGTGCGTATGTGCGATATGAATGTGTGCATTTCCGTTGAAGATTGTTTGAAAAGAAAATTAGATGGCTATGTGATCTTGGGACTTGTGTGGCCTTTAAAAATGTGATCTTGTTTTAGATTGTTCTTTTTTTTTTCCCCTCCAGGGTATGGAGGCATTTCTCTAAGCTTGTCTTAGTGAAACAATTATCTTGGATTTTAGATAGGAATAATAAGAACTAACTAAGAACTGATATCGCGTCCTTGTTGATACTTGTGTTGAAAGAGTTTAGACATTATAACAAGTCTGAAATTGATTACAATGTCCAGATTGTTCATGTTATGTTTATATTTCCAAGGTTCTATGATGCTTATGTTTATGTTTTACTATATAATGTGTGATTTTCTACCATGTAAAATATGTCATTTCCTTTATACAGGATTTTAAAAAATATCCGTAACATAGGGAAAACTCTAGCAAATTTTTTTCATATTTTTTTATTTTTATTTATTTCTTTCTTAATATTTATACAAATACTAATTTATTTTAATGTATAAGCAGATGAAATTCAAGAAATTTGCTAATAGGGGTGAGGATGACTAGGGTACCTCAGCGGGTAGGGATGAGACGAAGCCTCCTTCTACCTAGCCCACCCAGTCCCCCCGCTCCCAGCCACCTCGCACCTAGCCCCCCCATCACCCAGACTCCCCCATTTGTCCCTGAGTACATCCCTCTACGTACTCACCTCATACACCCAGTTGTCATGATACCTAATCCTACATTTACGAGGGATCGTGAATATGTTTGGCCTAGTGATCTTGCCCGATAGTACCAGAACAAGGCAAGAGGGTGGTTACCAATGTAGTGAGAGAGCCAAAGCCAGAGATTGTCACCCACTATCTTGACGACGATTAGGATGAGGACGAGAGCGACAATGGTGGCGAGGATGAGGACGAGGAGGAGGGTAAGGATGATGTTGAAGTACAGAAGCCACCTCAGGAGGACCATCAGGTTGAGGCAGGGGCCAATTCTACTGGTAAGAATTGTCGGTAATATCTTATTAAAATTTACTTCTAATGTTTTAATTTTTAATTATATTTTTCTTATCAAGTAATAAAAAAAAGGAAGGGGTCCGACAAGAAATTCACATCTAACTACACTTCCAGAGGGGACGAGAATCAAAGTGCATATCAACGAATCTGGAGAAGATCCTGACTATCCTCCTTTCACCTGCAGACTGTCTAGGATAATAAAGGAGCTTATCCCCCTTTGTTGTTTTAACTGGAGGAGGGTCTCCAAGGAGATTAAGAGGCATCTTATTCATAATATGGAGGTAAATAATTATATATTAATGTATATATATAAGTTTAATTTAATAATATTTAATTCGTTTATATGATTTTGTAATATTACAGCGATTTTTGATTGGGTTGACGATCTGAATGTCACAAAGTACATCCTTAATTATGCCGCGAGATGACATCGTAATTGGAGAATGATAACGAAGAGAAAGGTGAAATTTGTAATATTTTTTATTCTTTGTTATTTACTTAATTAATTTATTTTGAGAATTTATTTGTATAATTTAGTTTTATAATACAATGTCATCTAATGAGGAGTCATTGAGGAACATGCCTTCTACAATAGCAGCAGATGTATGGAAAGAATGCTGTGAGTATTGGAATAAGCTTGAGACGGAGGTAATTATAAATACTTTTAAGGGCATTTTGAGATAAATGATTTAATTATTTCCCATTACAATATGTTATATGTATAGGATCAGGCGAAGAGGAACAAGGCCAATAGGGCCAAAGCTCCAACACAGACCTACTATTTGGGTCGAACTAATATAGATAAAGTTAAGGCAAAATATATAAGTAGTTCCTTATAATTATGCCACTTTTACGTTTTTAATTAAAGTTTTAATTATAACTATTACCTACAATTTGAAATATATTTACAGGCACATTCACATGATGATGCCATGCTCGATTGAGTTGGTGTGTATGAGGTTACTCATAGCAAGGCCACCATTGACGACGAGAGAACATGGATACATGAGACATACCAGAAAAAGAATGTAGGTAACATTTATTTATTAACTACTTTAATTTTTATAGTTACTTTAATATGACATTAAATTATTGTACTCTGTAGGGAGAAATGATGAACTTAATCAATCTCCCTACAAACGCTGCTTCCGGCACTCTGCAGCACCCTCTTATGACACCTGAGGAGGCTTTTAGGTGAGTCATGCCTCCAGAGCACGGAGGCTTCATTCTTAGTGGGGGGAGGAGTCAGACTATCTTCAGCTGGTATAGGCGGAAGGGGTCAGTGACAGTAGCTGCTGTCCGGTAGATGCAGACATAGCTCTATGATGTCACCTCACAATTCTATCAGCAAACTCAAGCTTGGCAAGATGCTAAGAAATTCATGGAGCAGAGGAAGGAGATGGAGCAGCAAAGAGCGGAGATGAGAGAGATGATGGCATTATTACGGGGTAGCGGTCGGGATAGCACTTCCTATCACTACCTGCCTTGCAGAGATGACGATGACCTCGATGGTGGTGGAGCAGGACAAGGGGTAGAAGTTGTGGCATAGGTTTAGATTACTTATCTTTTCGTTAGTTAGGTTTTGTATTTTGCTTAGTTATATGTATATTTTTATGTTATGACATACTTTTTTCATTATGTTTATATATATATTTGTTGTATGTTAAATGTTTTATGTTGCATGTTATATGTTGATGAAATTTTTATATTGTGTATGTTGTATGTTTTGTATGTTGCATGTTGTATGTTGTATTTATATGTTTAAGGTGTTATAAGATTCTATAATACTGATGACTTTCCATATAATGATGATAATTCTATCAATTAGAATCAATTTCGAGGGTACATGTGCATTAATGACATATCATAATGGGTTTGAGAGCATTGCATGCATATTTTGTAAGATTGCTTGTAATTAATGCTTAATGACCATTTGTACAAGTGCACACTAAAATAGGTCTCAAATGAGCAGTCAGACCGTACGGATGGATCCGGATCGATGAATGGAGTCCAACGGACTCAAAATCACCTCAATTAGACCTCCGTAGCTCCCACAACAAGCTTGGGAAGTTTTGATCAACAACCCAAAGCTAGTCACGTGTCACGCATCCACGCGCCTGTAGCTACTGCTCTCTCTCCAGCACTCCATCAAGCGCTCTAAGCCGTCTGATCCTTGATCAGACGATTGAGGGAGCGCGAGCATCGGCACAGAAACGCGACCATCCATGGCTGTAGTGCGTTGGTCCGTGCCTCAGGCCACATGTAAGAGATCGCCCATTCGAAGCCTCGTAGAGGGGAAAGCACTGTGCATCATCACGCGCAGATGAAATTCTGCCGTCGATAGAAGATCGGGCAGATATCACCGTAGCTACGTGGCACACTCTCACGTGTTGGATGCACGCGATGACGCTGCATCTGACAAGCGCCTAATGTGCGATCTGAGGCATGAGCTCACGAGAGATCTTGACCGTTGATACTCGATTAGACGGTTGTCAGCAAGCGCACACGGATTGCGTGGGCAAAGCAAAGCACACGCGCTTGCGTGGATCGGCGAGTGTAGGGCTACACCAACACTTTTGGAAGGGGTATAGTGACATCCTGGATGTCACTAAATCCCCTTACCTGATTTAGAAGCCTCCTTTCCACTATAAAAACCCCCACACACCCTCCATTTGTGATCATCTCTACACATCTCTTAGCATCTCTTCCTAGCTTCTTCTTAGCTCTACCTAGCATACTTCACACCCTCCCGGAGTTGTTGAGTCACCGACGGAAGCCCCTCCACCGCCGTGGTTGCCTCGCCTCTCCATTTTGCGCATCTTTACCTTAGTTTAATGTTTATGTTGTTTTAATCCTTCCTCTAGCATTGTAATTGTGAAACAATTCTACTTGTGCAATATATTACCATCTTGTTTCATCATGTTGTGTTTCATGCATAGCTAAGTAATCACCATGTTATCATAATCAATTTCTAACTCTCTCTCTCTCACTCTCGTTTTTCGTAAGAAAACTAAACAAACATCTTGTGACACCTTAAAGCGATAAACTGATCCGATTTCACGCCTACCTAAGATCAACACTTGGGCTCATTTTGATTATCTTCATTTAAAATTGATGTCGTAAATGCATGCTATAACGACGGATTAAACTTAACGCATTTCATGACTTCAGTTTTTGGCGCCATTACCGGGGAGGCAACAGATCTTTTGTCACTTTTATCCTTGCAGTGGTATTCACATTTTCTAACCTTCTTTTCTCTTTCTTTCATTGGTTGCAGGAACTTGATGCGTTGACGACGAGAGGAGAGTAATCCACATTGGTAGAGTTGGAGCAAAGTGCGGTAAAGAACTTTTGTGAGTACCACTTGACCTAGTGTAGTTGCATCTTTCCATTATCTAAAAAAAAAGAAAAAATGCATCTAGGATTGTGCATGAACTTTAGAATAGTTTGATTGTTTGCTTGCTTAAAATAAATCCAAAAAAAATCTAAAAAATTCAAAAAATTGACGTGGTGAATGATTACTTAACCCACATCTCAAATCCATCACCCAAACAAAAAAAAACACTCTAATGTTCTTGAAGAAAAAAAATCTTTTTGGAGTGCTCCTTTCCTTTTGAGTGATGTTTATGAAGCCACCGTGTGTTGTATTTGGCTGCATAGCACCAATTCAAATCAATTCATCCGATAGAATTGCATGAACTTTAAGGTTGTTTTTCTAGGGCCACATCATTCTCTCTTAAAGGAAATTGATCATCACCTGTTTTGTGCAGAACCTTGTGTGCCCACTTAAACATTGTCTGAAAACATTAAGAAATTTCAACCCTAAAAATCACTAAAGCAAGGACGAATTATTAAACGACACCACATCCTAAAAACCTTGCTTGAAAATCATGTTTTGTTGAGTGCACACATACGCTCAATTGGACTAATTAAGAGTAACAACCCCCAACAATGCTTCATCACATATCTTGAGCACAAGCACTAACCTAGCCCCACATTAAAATTGAGTACATGTGCCATAGGTAGGACTAGTCTAAGTCCTGGAAGTGTAATTGGGTTTGTTAAGTGCTTGGCCTTAATTCCCATCGTGGAATCTGGAGTCTAGGCTGCGAGGAAGTGTCAAACGACCATGGTTGGGGGGTATCAAGGAACTGGTGGCGCAAGCCAAAGGTCGAACCTTCCCCTCAATCCCCTCATAATCAACCTGGCCAGATTAACTTGAGGAAGGGAGGTTTAAGTACTTGAAGATTTGATCATTCTTTCCAAGGCTTTTAGGTTACCTAGGTCTATACCATAGGGCTTAGTTTTGTTTGCTTGGTTGTGCATACACAATTCTCTCATCTGTTCTTCCCTCATCCCTCCACTTCTTCCAAATCATGGATTTCAATGCCTATCCTTCCTTTCCAAACTATCCCCAACATGATTTATATTCTGGCCCAAGTAGACTGTATCCACAGTTTACTTGGGATAACTAGCCACCTAGTTGGGGACATAATTCTGGACCTGAGTACCCAGAATACCCCTCTTGTCCCAACTATCCCAATTTTAACCAACCCACACCAACATCCTATTGGGATACATCCAACCCACCCACCCAGGGGTACGATCCAAACCTTGGGGATCCTTGTCTCGATTCTCCTTATGATGACTCTTCTTTTAGGTCCCACTCACCCACTAACCAATCTGATAGGACCTACACACTAGGAGAACTCCATGACCCCTACCCTTCCTAGGACCATAACCAATATAGGTCATCTGAATTCAAGGATCTCTCCTACTTGACCTATGGATTGGAAGGGATGTTAGAAAAATAGAAATCAAATGATGATAAACCTGGGCAAACCAAGAATGATCAACCCTTGCTTTGGACCCCTGATGATGAATTCGACTGGGAGGAGGACTTAGAACCTCAATTATTTTGGAGTAGGACTAAATAGAAAATGGTGCCTCTTGAAGAATTGGACCCTGAAAATGATAGAATCAAGGACCCACCTAAGAACCTAAACCTCAGTACAGACCCTAACACATCCTCACCCATGCCCCCCTAACCCTGAGTTGAATGCTAAGTACAATAGGGAGGAAATC
Source organism: Thalassia testudinum (assembly GCA_037157565.1). Classification (NCBI taxonomy): domain Eukaryota; kingdom Viridiplantae; phylum Streptophyta; class Magnoliopsida; order Alismatales; family Hydrocharitaceae; genus Thalassia; species Thalassia testudinum. The sequence continues at coordinate 63,904,342 of JAZHRO010000051.1, forward strand.
CAAGGGAAACTTAATGACACTCAGTCAGTTCTTGATAGCCTTCAGTTGGAGTTATATAGACAGAACCAAGAATTGATTGAGGGGAAACAAGCCATGATTGATATGGTCTAACAACTAGATGAAGAGGGCCAAAGAACACTGTTGAAAGCAACCCCTTTTATGGAATTCATGAAGCAAGGCCCCGTGGTAATTGATTGGACCACACCCAGCTGCCCAAAATTGGTACAACCCACTATCAATACCCCCCCAATGTTGGAAGGCATTGAGAATCCTTTCGAAAACAAACCAGAGAAAAATGAGGATGAAACACTCCAAAGTAATGAGGATGGATCTAAAAATTGGGAGGATAAGATTGGGGTTGATGTCCCTACATTCAATGATAATAATTTAGTAATAAGGACATCAAGATTTGAGGACGGGGAATCTAACTTGGACCACTCTAATTGTGAAATACTTGAGGACCCCATCATGGATTCGAAGGAAAAGCAATGGGAGGAACTAGAACATGAAATGAATGATGAAATTAGCTCCATCACAAGTTCTTCTCTAATGGTTGACTATGATTTGGAAGAAATGAACAACAAGATTTCAAGATCCAAGGACTCTGAGGAATTAGATAAAAAAATCATGATTGAGGATTGGGAGGATTTTCACTTGGACCTGCCTGAATCAATCATGATTGATCAGACACATTCCTTCCTAGCTAACACAAGTCTCAAAGATGTTAATGCAACTAATGTGGAGTTGGCCAAACCTTTGGATTCTAAATTTCTAGAGGAAGAAGAGAACATTTTGTTGAAATCAAATTTTTGGATGGATACAATAAGGACCCCCCCTGAGGATAATAAAATCAAAGAAGGGAATGTTGACTGTAGGGGACTTGAGTTGATCAAACCACTAACCTTTTGTCAGGACCCCTATGACCTTTATGACTTAGATCCAGAGAGGAATAAAAACCCTATGCTTCATTATCACCTCGAACCTAATTTTCTAAGGACAAGAACTGCTTATTCTGACAATCTAAATGTCAGACATTAGAGATTAGGGTTAAGTCCGTCCAAGCAAACTTCTAGTTTGCATGCCCAAAGGAAAAGAGACGAATGGACTAAGGCATGCATGACCAAAGACTTTTTGAGTTCCCGTCCCTTAGGGATGGGACACCATAACCTAGTTCGCATTCATGGACTTTAGACTCTGGGTCTAGCTGATTATGTCTTCCCCTTCTTGACCCAACCCATTCAATTGATTAATGTTGTGTTGTTTGTGTACCATGCCTAGCTGAAGGCATTAAACTTAGCTCTTGAAGCTGACCGGACCATCACGAAATTCAAGTGATATTTTATTTATTCCACTCCTTTTTCATGTATTTATTACACAATGAGGACATTGCATTAAATAGGCATGGGGGGGTGGATACTGTAGTTCTGAATTATTTTGTCAGCTTCGCAAAACATCTGATTTATGTACTCATTTCTTTTTATTTAAAAGAAAAAAGAATTAGGAAAAGAAAACATAAGCATTAGGAGCTTGTCAATTGTAGGGAACGATATGTTAAGGACTTAACACTTAGACTCCTCAGGTTTTCAGGTTTAATCAGCTCGGGTGTCCACTAAAATGTGGATTTGTTCTCGAGTTCTCGCCACCTTAAATTATATTAATCTGATCAATAAAGTAGGGTGATAAGTATATGACTTATCAACCCACTCTTTGATTTAGGGAGACTTATAGTCTAAGCATCTATACACGTTTTGCACTCACTCACTCCTTGGCAGTTTTAACGGAAATTTGGTAGCTAATAAACCTTCAAGGGTGGTATGACCGGCAAGTTGTTGATGGTAACAACTCATTAGCCAGTTGTCCAGAGCCCAGCCACACGACCATTCTTTTACTACTGCCTTTAGGCAAATCTTAGATCAGGGAAGCCACCTACTTAAAAAAAAAGAAAAGGAAAAAAAGGGAAAAGAAAAGAAATAGAAAAATAGAAAAGGGAGAAAAAAGGAAAAAGGAAATAAGCTGTACTTTACCGCACGAGTATGGCTGGCAAGTAGTCGATGGTAATGGCTCATTAGCTGGTTGTCCAGAACCCAACTCACGAAATGCACATAAAATTCCAAAACACTTAAGGAAGAAGCGGGGAAGCAGAACAATCCGAGGACATATACACTGGGTTCGCCTTTGTGTTGACCCCACACAAAATAAAAGTAGGGAGAAAGTTATCGGTCAAATAGATACACCTTTAGGCAACATCCTTTTAACAACGTAGAAACCCGAAGTCTGTTTTAATTACCGTTGAGTGAATTTATCACAATTTTCATGCTAAGATGCTTAGCATTTAGAGTCCTTTTCGAGTTTTGGGTGGGTTGGGTAGCCATAAAAAGTTACCCCGAAACTCTCAACTCTAAAAGTCCAAAAAAATTAGAAAAGATGAAATATATATATATATATACATATATATTTGCTACAATATAGGATACGGTGAGGACTTGGGCAGTTTGCATTTTGGTAGGCACTTGGGCACTATTGAGTCTCAATGGGTTAGGTTCTTAATCGAAATTTCCTCCTGTTGATAAGTAACTTGTGCTTGATCAATCGATTCTTAATTCTAGCTGAAAATAGCATTTAGGATAACCTTGCTAGGGACTAGCAAGGGATGAGCATGGAGGTATGATGACTCTACATATAATGATGATAACACCAATTAGAGTCAATTTTGAGGGCAGATGTGCATTAATGACATATCATAATGGGCTTGGGAGAATTGCATGCATGTTGTGTTAAGATTGCTTGTAATTAATGTTTAATGACCATATGTACAAGTGTACATTAAAACAGATCTCAGATGAGTAATCAGACCATACGGATGGATCTGGATCGACGACTGGAGTCCAACGGACTCAAAATCACCTTAATCCAACCTCTGTAGCTTCCACAACAAGCCTAGGAAGTTCTGGCCGTTGGTCTGATGATCAATGGCCCAAACCCAGCCACGTGTCGCGCATCCACACGCCTGCAGCCACTGCTCTCTCTCCAACACTCCTTCATCAAGTGCTCTAAGCCATCTGATCCTTGATCGAATGGCTGAGGGAGTGCGAGCATTGGCACAGAAACCCGACCATCCGTGGTTGCAGTGCGTTGGTTCACGCCTCAGACCACATACAAGAGATCTCCCGTTCAAAGCCTCACGGAGGGGAAAGCATTGTGCATCACCGCAGCTTTACGGTGCGCTTTCACGTGCCGGATGCGCGCGATGATGCACACTTGTGAGATGACACCGCATCTGATGTGTGCCCAATGCGCGATCTAAGGTGCGTGCCCACGCGAGATCTCGGTCGTTGATACTTGATCAAACGATTGCCAGCAAGTGCACACGGATCGCGCGGGCAAAGCAAAGCACACGCACGCACATGAATCGGTGGGTGGAGGGCTACACTGACACTTTTTGGAAGGGGTATAGTGATGTCCTAGATGTTGCTAAAGCCCTTACCTGATTTAGAAGCCTCCTCTCCACTATAAAAACCCCCACACACCCTCTATTTATGATCGTCTTTACACATCTCTACATATCTCTTCCTAGCTTCTTCCAAGCTCTACCTAGCATCCTTCACTCCCTCCCGGAGTTGCCGAGCCGTCGATGGAAGCCCCTCCACCGCCGTGGCTACCTCGCGTCTCCATTTTGTGCATTTTTACCTTCGTTTAATATTTTTGTTATTTTAAGCTTTCCTTTAGCATTGTAATTGTGAAACAGTTCTACTTGTGCAATATATTACCATCTTATTTCATCATGTTGTGTTTCATGCATAGCTAAGTAATCACCATGTTATCATAATCAATTTCTAACTCTCTCTCTCTCACTCTTGTTTTTTGCAAGCAAACTAAACAAACATCTTGTGACACCTTAAAGCGATAAACTGATCCGACTTCACGCCTCCCTAAGATCGACACTTAGACTCATTTTGATTATCTTCATTTAAAATTGATGTCGTAAACATATGCTATAACGACGGATTAAACTTAACGCATTTCGCAACTTCAAATACCTACATTATATATGGTGCAAAAAAAAATATACATATATACACGACGGTTATGTTTACAACCGTTATTTATATATACATGATGGTTACGTTTCAAACCATGGTTTAGTACTAGTACATGACAATTTAACAATCGTCGTTTATGATTCACGTACTTCTCGCCCCTAGAATAATGTCATATACGACGGTCATCAAAACTGCCGTTTAATGGTACTTAACGATGGCTTGTAATATAACCATTGTTTATAACGATACATGACGGTTCTAGAAACCACCGTGTAAAAAACGACAGCTTGAAATGAAAATCATCGTGTATTGTTTGCACCTCAAAACACGCCTATAAGAATGCCTTCTTGTGCTATTTTCTAGCATTAACTATGTATATTATAATCCTGTAGTTGCATTTGTAAAAACGCTTGCATGCATGCATTTAATTGAGAGGAGAAGAGAATGGAATAAATGGCTTGATTTTTACATTTTTCTTCAAGTGTCTCTTTGCAAAAGTCCCCTCTCCATATTTTATTTTCATCTTTCTTTCTTCTAACGGTTTTTCTCATTCCCGCGGCTGCCTTCTTCCCGCGCCCACATCCACGCCATGCTGCATGCAACGCCTCTCCCTGCTGTCCTTCCCGCACCTCTCCCTGCAGCTGCCATTCTCCCCCATTCCCCGCATGCTCCACGCCATGCTCTCCTCCTCTATAAAGCCGCAGCTCTTCCTCGCGACGAGAAGGAGGGACGTTGCTGCAATACGCAGCTGCGGCAGCTGCTGAAAAATCGCCACGCTGCAGTCCACCACCTTCCTCGCCCGTTCTCCCCTCCCATACGCCGGCCCTCCGTCGAGGAGGCACCCGACGAGCAGGAGAACCCACTGTGGTGCTCACCACCACAGTGGGAACACCACCGCCCAGCTCTTCAACGAGTAGGTGGGCGTGGTGTTTTCTTTTCTCTTCGTTTTCATCTCCACGCCATTGCTGCCGCTTCAAGGTCCGAAGCTTGAAGCAGCAGCAGCCCAGCGGCGACAGTAGCAGCAGCAGCACCCCCGCCTCCTCCGCGACCTTCCCCGCAGGCGCGCAACCCTCCGCGCGCGCCTGCAGGCCCATTCCCCGTCTCCGCCTCTGCTCTGTCGCCTCTGCAATTCCACCCGCGACAGGCCGCTGCGCGCACTGCAGCGGCCGGCTAGGCCCTCTCGCCGCCCCCTGCCAACCTCCGCAACCCTCCGCGACCGACTGCAGACTCCCCGCCGCCCTCTCCGACCACGCCATCGCCCGCTCTCCTTCCTCGCACCCGGCCTGCAGACGCCTCACCTTCTCCGCGCGAAGACGCGCCTGCATCCGCGATCTTCAGACGTCTGCCTCCGCCTTCAGACGACGCGACGTCAGACGTCCGCCGCCGCGAGCAGACGCCTTAACTCGCTGCCATCGTCCGCGCTCGCGATCTCTCCCGCCCGCTCTTTCTCTCTCTGGCGCTCTCTCTCTCTCCGCCGATCTCTCCCGCCCGCTCCCTCTCTATCTGCCGCTCTCTCTCTCTCACGTATTCTCTATCTCTCTCTCTCTCTCTCTCTGTCTCTCTCTTTTTTTTCACTTACAGCAACACACACACACCCATTCACCGACACACACACACACACACACTCATAGTAACATATATACATATATATATATATATATACATATATCTATATATATATACTTATATATACATAGTATATCTATATAGTTATGTATACATACATATAATATAATATATATATACATATACATATATAATATATATATATATATATATATATATATATATATATATATATATATATATATACACATACTCATATACATATATATATATATATACATATCTATATACTTATACATATACACATATATATATACATATATATCTAGATACATATATACTTATATACATATATATATATATATCTATATAGTATTATATATATATACTTATATACATATATACATAGCTATATACATATATACATACATATATATATATATATCTATATATATCTATACATATATACTTATACATTTATATACATACATATGTACATATACTTTCATGTTATTTATTATACGCTGTATCGCGGGGATATCTGCACCAGTTGCTGATATTCCCTGATACACGCGTACAAAAAAAGCGTGGTCCCATACATCATCCATCCTCCATCCACACTCCACGCGGCACATAGTCGTGTTGGTTGCGTCTCTCTAGACGTCAACTGACTCGACATAGTGCTACACTCCATCGTCACCTCCACCCCCACCCCTTTATATATATACTACATATAAATATATATCTATAGCTACTATATTTACTTTCTATCTGTTAGCTTCCTTCTTAGTAAAAAGATAAAAAAAATGGTATAAAAGTGAAAAGATAATCTTTGATTTGCAGGTACCCCCGTCTTGCAAGTAGCAAGACGTGTTTTGAAACTCTGTTTTGGCTAAAAGCCAAGGAGACAATTTTGAGGGTGTGCCTCAAGAACAAGGATTACCAGAAAAAAAACCTAAATAAGAAAAATACCAAAAACAGAATAAACGAACGGAAGAGACGCGTTTTAAGGAAAACGTAGAAACTCGACTTGAACCCCACTTCCCTGAGTTCGACCCTGGGCTTAAAAGTGACAAGATAAAATCAATTAGGCCAGGTTAAAAATTTTGTAAAGAGATGGTTAGGTCGGAATTAGGTTAACCACTATACACATTTCAACGGTAAAAATATCATATTAACAACCTATCCGGGCCGACCCAACATGTATACACTAACGGGACACACACTTTCGTGATGATAGAATACAACGGTTTTGACTAATTAGGAGATGGTTTTCAACCGTTGATAAAAGCATTCATCCCTGCAGTGAAGTTCTATGGGAATCGAAGGATTGTTGCCTGCATCCTTCATTGTAAAGAATAGCGATGGACTCGGGTCTCCATTTCCTTCAATCTTTCATTTTGGATTATTGATGCATATGGGAATCAGAGATTATGGGATTTGTAAAACTCTTTTCGATGTTTTGTTCATATGGAATTGGTTTTTCATCCAGTTAAAATCCATCAAGTGATATCAGAGCAATCTGATTTCTGATGCATTGTAATCCAATGCTTTGATTATGGGGTTTTTTCCTTAGGATAAGAACAATCCCAGAAATCACGTTTGATTCAATGTCTTAAGCCCATCTTAGTTGAATCAATGTTTTAAGGTTTGATTCATGGTAGTTTTTAATCCCCCTATGGCTTCCATAACATTATTTTTCTATTTATATCGACTTTGGGATGTTTTTTAGTGATCTACGACCTATTCTTCTGCCTTGGAGTTGTCCTCGAAACTTGTTCGGTACTAGTACTTGTTGAAAGAGGAAAACTACGCGATCGGAATTGGATTTTGAAAACTCGTCGTTGTAGTTCGATTTGCGAAGCAAACTGTCAACAGATAAAATTTATACCGAAACTCTAAGAATTCCGGGTCGAACATAGGGAGGCAGACGTTTGATTCAAAATCGTGTTTGTTTAATTGTCACGAAGCAGATTAGCTAGTCAAATTGAATCTAAACTAACTATCTACTTAAAGAATAAAGAATAGAAGACAGAGAGAATATTACAAATAAAGACAAAAGAGAGGTAGAATAAACATGGATATTATTATCACAAGCTGATGTTCATTACAATTACAACTACCCACTACACTAAAAAGCAGGAAATCTACACTAGAAAGCGGGAAATCTACACTAGAAAGCGATAAAAGAGAAGGTAGAGAGAAGTTATCCTGCTCGACGACTGCTTGGAAGGTGAGCCGGATGGGGCGACGCTTGGAAGATGGAGGATAGAGTGGGAAGGAGGATGAAGTGGAGGAACTGGGGGCGAGGCAGGACGTCATCGTCGTTGTGGGATCCGCTTCCCGAATGGAGTGAGAGGACAACCACAGGATGCTCCATGAAGGGGGGAGAAGGTGGAAAAATTCTAATTTTTACTTTAGAGGAGAATCCCGAGTTTAGGACAAGCTCTTAGAGCTTTAGAGGGGGTGAGAGAAGAGAGGAAGGGATGAAGAAAATGTGGTGGTCGTAGGGCTATTTATAAGTGAGGTTTGAATGGGCAAATATGTCATTTTACTTTAAAAACATTAAATCAGGGCCTTTAGTGATGAATAAAACCGTCACTAAAGCCCAGATCATGGGCGTAGTTGCCGCGTATGTCGCTCCTCCTCCTCCCCAGCGCCTCAACTCATGCGCACGTACGTGCCTTCTCAGCTATTTGATCGCGAGATTGGACGGCTTAAATGCGCCACGCCCAATCTCGCTCAACGCTTGCTAAGAGGCAACGCAGTCTCCATTGCCGTTGGATCGAAGATCAACGGCTCAGGACGTGCGCTCGCCCGCCTTCAAAAAAACACGTCTGATGGCACGTTCGCGTTCCTTGCATTTGTGTGCGCCATGTCGCCTGCACCCGCGCCGCTCGCTCGCCATCCAATGGCTTAATTAAGCCTACTCCCACGCTTGTGCCTGATTTGAGGCGTAGTGGGGATCGAACCCGCGCCTTGCACTAGTGAAGAAGTGCTCAACTGCTATGCTGTGGTGCACTTTTGGTCGCACAGATGTTTTAAGTGTGCATGCTCGTGGTCGTTGGATCAAGATCCAACAACCCAGATCTTGCCTCACTCGTGCCTTCAGAGGTTGAGAAGCGGTGCTGCAGCCAGTTTGGGCGGTTGTGATGGCACCATGGACGACCATGATGGCTCCATTTGGATCGACGATTGTAGCCCAACGGCGTAAAAATCGGTCTAATCCGACATCCGTGGCACCATTTGCAACTCACAGAAGATGGATGACCATGATGGCGCCACGTGGTGCCATCATGGTCGTCCATCTTCTGTGAGTTGCAGATGGTGCCATGGATGTCGGATTGGATCGATTTTTGTACCCTTGGGCTGCGATCGTCGATCTAAATCCATCCGTGCAGTTGAATTTGTCATCTGAAGTGTGGATTTACACCATCTTGGCCCATGATGTATGACCTTCCTTGGATAATATCTGATGCTACGGAAGTCCAATCAGGGCAGTCTTGGAGTCGTTGAACTCAAATCGTCGCCCTGATCAGATCCATATGGTTGGATCTTCGATCCGAGGCCCCGATTAAAAGTCGCCCTGTTACTTGACTACAAAAATGGAAATTTAACCTAAAATTTACACAACCTAACCTAAATGCAAGATGATGCATGTTATGCAATATTTATAATGTATGATGCAACTATAATACTAAGAACATGCATAAATAGACATTTTAGGCTATTCAGATGCTTATGCATCAGTACTCATGATGAGTATCGGTACTCGTCGAGTATCGAATTCCAGCATACGTGTTCTAGAACACCATCTGTATCATTTAGGTATCGATACTAATCATTAGTACCGATACATATAGGATACAAATTTTTGTCCTGGACTGCTATCTGGGTCTTATAGGTATCGATACTAATTGTTAGTACCGGTACATATGCCATACCGTCTTCCTACTTCAAAACTTTCTCCAGAACTGGGCTAGTATTAGTACTTAATAATAGTACCGGCGTACGTCTTTCAAGTACCAGTACAGAAAGTCAAATATGAAAACACGTGAGATCCAGTTTCTCAAAACTATGACTCACGAATACCGGTACTTGTAATAGGTAACGGTACTCATATGTACCTAGAGAAGTTGAACTAAGGGTAGACCATATCTGACTGGTATCAGTACCTCTCACAAGTACCAGTACATATGGAACCCAGAATCGGTACTCATGTTTGAGTCCCGGTACTTAGCACATACAAATGGTACCGGTACTCGTTTAGAGTACTGGAACATGTGCATCATTGGGGATATACATATTACTTAATCATGAATCATTGGACATAACTATATGTGATAGTACATCATTGTAGTTGGTTTTGATGTATTTAGATTGACTTGTGCATTTAACAATTTATTTGCCAAAGCAATTCATTGTTTCTTGTGCTAGTTGATTCACAACATCAAAATGATTGCAGTTGTGTTGTTCCTGTGGGTAGTAATTATCCCAAAGGAGATTTACTACCTGACTGAACATCACAATGCAACTAATAACGAATATGAGTGGTTTATTTTGGTTTCATGTGTAATTCCCTAGTTGGAGGGGGTGAGATATAAAGTGTGGAAATAAAATAGACAATCTCACAAAATTAAGCAATCACACAATAGGCACAAGTATTTTTAGGTGGAAACCCAAACCGAGTGAAAACCACCACCTAACCCTCTCGAGTTAGGATTTCCAGATCGATCCAATCTATCAAATCCATTATATGAACTACTTCAATGAGGGTAGTTCAACTACAAGTACAACCACGCTACAAGTGAGAGGGTAGCATTCTTCAACCCCTCCTTTCCACAAGGAGGATTTTGTCCCTCGATAGAGACGAGAATTTGCGAAGCGAATACTCAAACCAAAGAACAATAAAAGTACAATAATCCTATAGAGCCACAAATATTAACACCTAGCTTCTATAGGAGTTAGGAAACTTCCCTTTAGTGGAAGTGCGTCGATGTGACAACATGGATGCGTGAACCACGCTTTGGCACAACAGCGCTCTCGTAATGTCGGCGGGAGAGCGGGTGCACAGCAGGATGAAGCTCTTAGGTGTGAAGTGAGTGCTTGTAGAGCTAGAGCTTCTTCTATTTGATCTTCGACTTTTTTTTTTTGACACAAGAGAGTGGAAAAATTCTTGCAAGGTGTGTCTTGGTTGTGTGTCACAAGCCAAGGGGTCCTCCTCTATTTATAGAGGGCCTAGGAAGGCTTTGGAAGGCCTTGGAAGGCTTCCATAGTCGTTGGGTGCAAATCCAAAGAAAATCAGGCTGTAGTCAGAATTAATCATGATTCTGACAAGGTCATCAGATGTTTGGTCCTGGCATCAGACGTCTGGAAAACCTATTTAAGACGTCTGGGAACTAAGTCAGATGTCTGATTCTAGGCGGGTTTCCTTCCTGATTTGAATCAGACCTAAACAGGGTTCTAGTGTATGTCCATCAGATGACACACAAGACGTTTGGCTCTAGGTCTGGATGTCTGGAAACCTATTGTTCTGCGGAAATGGATTCCCAAGGGAGTACAACGGCTAGAAAATCTTTGAGAAGAGATTTTGGGTCAGCCGAGGCAAAACGGTCACATATCAGACGTCTGGGGTCCTCTACGAACGTCTGATACAAGGCTAACGGTCATTTCCTCAACGTTTAGTAAGGTAGCTAATATTTCACTAATTGGACGTCTGGCAAAGGCATCTGACGTCTTCTAAGACGTCTGGACTAAGGTCTGGAGATCTGATTCTAACAGACAGAACCTATTAAGTCTAGCCTAGATGTTTTGGATGTCTGATCAAACAATCAGATGTCTTAAAAGTCAATATTAGACGTTTGATTTCCAGATTGGACATCTGATAAAGCTATTTGAGCCCTATTTTGGTTTTCTAAGTTCTTTACATAAAACCCAAGTATTCTAGGGTAGTGCAGATATTCCTAAGACTACTTTAAGGGTTCTTTGAGGCTCTTTAACATAAGATTTAAGACAGAAATAAAGAGCAAAACAAAGAAACAAAATTACATAGAACAGGATAAAATGAAATCTATCCTATTCTTCATCTCCTTCCTTCTTCAGGCTTTTGCATCTCGCGAAGCTCCTCTGCCTCTGTCAAGCTCCTCCAATCTGCCATCGATGCGAACTCGAACTCTATTTAAACACCTGTCTCCATTTGCAATTTGACCTAAAAACTAGGACTCAAAAGCAAATGTTAAAAGACACGTGTTTTGTTATCATCAAAATAAACGATCGTGGTGCTCTAGCACCAACAATATGTTGGTAATGAATTAATCCAAAGATGAATTCATTTTTTTTGCTTAAACTCTTATGTTTAGTTAGTTATTTTTGCCTCCTACAGTATTGGTATTTTTGTCTAAAGACTAAATGTCGATATTGTATGATTTTATGGATTTCATTTATTCATTCGAGCATGTATTTGTCTTTTTTTTAGTAAACTCCTCTGCATCTACTATAACTGCCAATCCGAGCTCCATTCTAGAATTGAATGGGTCTAACTTCAAGTTCTTGAAGGAGTGTCATGATTGTTCTGGGATGCATGGATCTGGACCTTACATTAAAGGTGGAATGTCCTCCCCCTCTTACGGATCAAAGTGCTGCTGACGCTAAGTGTTGGTGCTAGAGCACCACGATCGTTTATTTTGATGATAACAAAACATGTGTCTTTTAACATCTGCTTTTGAGTCCTAGTTTTTAGGTCAAATTGTAAATGGAGACAAGTGTTTAGACGGAGATCGAGCTCACATCCATGGCGGATTGGAGGAGTTGGACAGAGGCGGAGGAGCTTCGCGAGGAGCGAAAGCTTAAAGAAGGAAGGAGATGAAGAATATGACAGATTTCCTTTTATCTTGTTCTATGTAATTTTGTTTCTCTATTTTTCTCTTTATTTCTATCTTAGATCTCATGTTAAAGAGCCTCAAAGAACCCTTAAAGTAGTCCTAGGAACACCTACACTACCCTAGAATACTTAGGTTTTCTCTAAAGAACTTAGAAAATCAAAATAGGGTTCAGATAGCCTTATCAGACATCCAATCTGGAAATCAGACGTCTGATATTGACTTTTAAGATGTCTAACTATTTGATCAGACGTCCAAAACATTTAGGTTGGACTTAGTAGGTTCTGTCTGTTAGAATCAGTCGTCCATACCTTAGTCCAAATTCTTAGGAGATGTCTGATGCCTTTTCCAGACGTCTAATTAGTGGAACGTTGGTTGTCTTCGTAAACACTGAGGAAATGACCATTAGCCTTATATCAGACGTCCATAGAGGACCCCAGATGTCTGATATATGACCGTTTTGCCTCAGCTGACCCAAAATCTCCTTTTAGAGATTTTCTAGCTGTTGTACTTCCTTAGGAATCCATTTCTGCAGGGCAATAGATTTTCAGATGTCCAAACTTAGCGCCAGACATCCTGTATGTCGTCTGATGGCCATACACTAGAACCCTGTTTAGGTTTGATTCAAGTTAGGAAGGAAACCCTCCTAGAATCAGACGTCTGACTTAGTTCCCAGATGTCTTAAACAGGTTTCCCAGACATCTGATGCTAGGACCAGACGTTTGATGACCCTATTAGAATCATGATTAATTCTGACTATGGCCTGATTTGCCTTGGATTTGCACCCAACGGCTATGGAAGCCTTTCAAGGCCTTCTAAAGCCTTCCTAGGCCCTTTATAAATAGAGAAGAACCCTTGCCACTCTTATATACACCTTGCTATAATATTTCCACTCATTTTGTGTCAAATTGAAGTAGAAGAAGCACTTGTTCTCAAAAGCTTGTTCCACACCCAAGTGCCTCATCCAATTTGTGCACTCGCTCTCCCTCTGCGATTACGAGAGCGACGAAGCGCAGCCGCGTGGTTCACGCACCCGTGTCGTCACATCGATGCACTTCCACCAAAGGGAAGTTTCCTAACTCCTATAGAAGCTAGGTTTAAATATTTGTGGCTCTATAGGATTGTTGTACATTTTATTATCTTTGGTTGGATATCCGCTTTTCAAATTCTCGTCTCCTTCACGAGACAAAATCTTTCCTATGAAGAGAAGGGGTTTTGAGGTACACTACCCTCCGTCTAAGTAGTGTGGTTGTAATTGCTGTTACGAACGCGTGGTTGCGTCTGCGCGCCTGCGTGCACAGACCTGCGGGTGCCTTTTTCCCCTCTCCCCTGTGGCCGTAGGCTGCGCCCTCTGTTCTGCTCTCTCTCTCCTCCCCGCGTGGCTTTAAAACGCCATGCCCTCTCCCTCACTCTCATCACCTCCGCCCCCTTCCTCTTCTCCTTCCAGCCGGTGCGCGAGTGCGAGCACGAGTGAGCGGCGGCAGCGACAGCCGCAGTGAGTATGGGAGGAGGTGCTGCGCGAGGAAGGAGGCGCTCAGCCGTGAGGGGGAGCTTGCCGGGGCTGCTAGGGCTGGCCGGCGGGGGGAGCAGCAGACGCGGGGTGACGCGGGAGGCCTGCTGCAGCTCGAGCAGCAGGCGGACGAGACGTGGCGCGGCCATGCGTCGCGAGCGGAGGGCGAGTCACGCCCTGATTCTGGAAATTTTTCCAAAATCAGATGTCTGGGCTTCCAACCAGATGACGGGGAGGACGTCTGGAGGACTGTCCAGACGTCTGAAAGGTGAGTTATTTTTCGTCCTTCTTCCTTTTCTTCGGCCGTCCGTACTGAGAGAGAGAGATGGGTACGCGCAGGTTCTGGATTCGCCATCCAACACGGATCAGACGTCTGGCTGCAGTGCCAAACGACGGGAACAACTTCCAGACGTCCGGGGTGACCATCGGACGTCTGGGAACTAGGCCAGACGCCCGCGCAGTCTTCTGGACGTCTGAGAGACTACACAGGACAAGGTACCATCTGATCCCCATTTTAAAGACGTCTGGAAGAAGTTCCAGACGTCTGATTTTGCACCGTTTCGTCGTTTTCGACCCGTTTAGGGTCCATTCGGAGTCCGTTTTCCTCGTTTCGAGTTGCGTGCTTTTCGAAATTAAATCCTCTACCCGTCTACAATAGTTGTATACTGTTTTGAGAAACTCCTTGTGTTTGATCCTTGTGATAGGGCCCCGTTCCGTTGCAGTCTCGGGGGTTGCGGAGGTACGCGGGATTCCCGACCACGCCCCCAGTACGCCTGTTGTAACCGGTAGAGTGGCTTTTAAGTTTATTAATATAATCTGTTAAATTATGGAACCATAAATAGAACCTAGGACATTGCATGAATCCTAGGAATGAGAAATAGATTGAATGATTGATCTTAGGTGTTGCATGAATCCTAGGGCTGGAAAACTAGATTGTATGATAGATCCTAGGATATGGCATGAATCCTAGGATGGGGAAAACTAGTGGAATATATGAATACTGCAGTCTTGGAAAAATGGAAAGGAACAAATAGCTGCCTGTTATGAATAAATAAACGTGACTGAGAACATGGATTGTAAGAATGTGAAACTGGAAAGTGAAACCTAGATGTTCTGAGTTAAAAGAGCTGGAACCCTACGGGGAATTAGGAGTGGAATTCCTGGAAAGAGAAAGGAATGGAACTGAGAAAGAAAAACGTGGTAGTGTGCTGTCTCTTGGGTACGTAGTACCAAGGGAAGTACCTGTACCTGTTTAGTGCAGAGCGGAGCCAGCCGTCCCAGGGACCCGGGGTTAGGACTGGCCACTTTGTACCGACTTGCTGGCCCTCGTGTACGTAGTGCCGAGGAGAGCTACTAGTGTAGGGAGGTACTAGCTATCCCACGGGCCCCGGGGTTCTGCTAGCCTCCTACACCGACTTGTTAGGCCCCTGGGGCAAACCAGGGTAGTCAGGCGAGGGTGCGCGGACTGTGGAGGGGCAAGGCCCCTGCTTGGTTACTGTGGAGGGGTTGGACCCCCTGTTACTGAGAGGGCTCTGCCCTGTACTGGTTCCGCGCTGTGCTTTGGGCGCACCCGTTAACGGAAACGACTGACCGCGTGCCAGTGCGGGTTAGCTACCTGTGCGTTTATCGCACGTGCCGTAGTCACCGTTACGCCTGTCCGTGACCTTGGGGTGGTTGACTGAGAGTAGGATCACAACGGGGGACTCTCCCGGCCAGGAGAGCACCACGTGCTACTTCTACTTTTTGGAAAAGACTGCAATCAAGATCGTTCCCACGAGGAACATTCGAGATCAAGTAAAGGATCTAAGAAATAAATGAAATCGTGAGACAATTGAAAGACGTAAATAAAGAAAGTAACAGAACATAACAGCTACTGTACACTCTACTGTTTCTTTAGTTTTAGTTGCCACTCTACTCAGCGTTTTGCTGACGTGTTACACTCGTTACCTTTCAGGGCCAGGTGTTGAGCAGCCAGGGTCAGCGGCTGCAGAGGACGCTGGGCCGAGTAGGGTCCAGTAGAGTTACCACTATTCTCTTGTACCTCTTTTTGTTCCACTGTAGTGAGTAGTTCTTGTTACCGCTGTACTTTTCTTTACCTGCAGTTCATATAATGTAATGAATGTTGTTCTACTGTTGTGGTGGTATATACTGTAGTGGTTTCTTTCCTTACTGTTGTATTTTCTTACTGGTAGTTATATTCATGCTGAATGTGATTTATTTTACTGCTCTTTTGGTTACTTCCTCGTTGGACGACTAGGTCTTGGGATTAGTCGAGTCGGTCCGGTTCTCGTGTCTCGTAGGGACTCGGGAATCAGGTCGTTACAATTGCGGTTCAGTTACCTTTGTTCAAGTGACTGGGTTTAGTGGATTTGATCGACTAGATCGATCGGGAAATCCTAACTCGAGAGGGTTAAGTGGTGATTTTCATGCGGTTTGGGTTTCCACCTAAAAATACTTGTGCGTATTGTGTAATTGCTTATTTTTGTGAGATTGTGTCATGCATATCTCACCTCCTCCAAGTAGGGAACTACACTAAGAAGTACTTTGAGGTGGGAGCATTCCAATTGTATGTGTCTCATGATCATGAAGTGCTCTATTCTAGAAAATTTTAGGGGTACCATCTTAGAGGAATCCAATGCCAAAGGATTCCTTGATGAGATAGAAAAGCATTTTGCGAAAAACGAAAAGGTTGAGACAAGCAACCTTCTAGGAAAACTTGTCTCACTTAAGTATAAAGGAACTAGGAGCATACGGAAGCACATCATGGAGATGTCTCATTTGGCTTCAAAGCTGAAGGCACTGAAATTGGAGTTGTCATAAGACCTCCTGGTGCATTTAGTTTTGATATCTCTTCCTACACAATATGGACAGTTTAAGATAAGTTATATAACTGTCAAAGAGAGAAACGGTCTCTGAATGAGCTCATTTCTTATTGTGTGCAAGAAGAGGAGAGACTCAAGCAAGATAATCCTGAGAGTGTTCACTTAGTCACCAGTTCCAAAGGGAAAAGGGGGAATGATGTTGTTGCTAGTTCTTCATCTAAAAGCAAGCAAAAGAAACCTAAGGCAACCTGTTTCTTCTGCAAGGGTGAAGGACATGTAAAGAAAGACTGTACCAGATATCATGCTTGGCGTGACAAAAAGGGCACGTATCTTTCTTTTGTTTGTTCAGAAGTTAATTTAGCTTCCATACTCTTAGACATTTAGTGGATAGATTCAGGAACCACTATTCACATTAGTATGCCTATGTAGGGTTGCCTAAATTACCAAATGTTAAGTGAAGCCGAAAGGTTCACATATGTGGGTGACGGCAAGAAGGTGGAGGTTGAAGCTGTTACAGATTTTAAATTGTCATTAAGTTCTATTTTTGATTTGACTCTTCTAGAAACATTTGTTGTAACATCATTTCGATGGAATTTAATTTATGTTTATCTATTGGACAAGTCTGGATATTCTTGTTCTTTTGGAAATAAACAATTTAAGTTGTTTCTTGATTCAAGTCTTATTGGTACTGGTTCTTTATCTGTGAATGACAATTTATATAAGCTTCATACGTCTTCCTTCACATTTGAAACCTTACATGCTATGTCTAGTGGTATGAAAAGAAAATTAACTTGTGAGGATTCGGAAATGCTATGGCATATATAGGCGTTTGGGTCATATCTTTAAATAGAGAATTGATAGGCTTATTTCCACAGGAAAACTCCATTCCCTTGATTATATGAATTTAAATGTCTGTGTAGAATGCTTAAAAGGAAAACAAACAAACAAATCAGGTGTAGATGTCATAAGAGCTATAGATGTCTTAGAACTGATACACTCAGATATTTATGGGCCATTCCCTACGGCTTCATGGAATGGTCAACAATATCTTATTACATTCATAGATGATTTCTCTATATGTGGGTACTTATATCTGATTAATGAGAAGTCATAGTCTTTAGATGCTTTCAAATCCTATAAGGCCAAAGTTGAAAATCAACTTGGGAAAAGGATTAAGGCCGTCAGATCTGACCGTGGTGGTGAATACTATGGCAGATTTGATGGATCAGGAGCACAACGTCAAGGACCGTTTGCTTTATTCCTAGATGAATGTAGAATTGTGCTTGAGTACTCCATGCCAGGGACACTTAGCATGAATGGTGTTGCGGAGAGGTGCAATAGGACTCTTAAGGATATGGTAAGAAGCATGATTATTCAAGCTTCTTTACCAGAGTCCGTCTAGGGAGAATCATTAAAGATGGCAGCATACATTTTAAATAGAATACCATCAAAAGCAGTACCAAAATCCCCTTATGAAATGAGGACTGGTGAATTACCCAGCATTAGGCACTTTCAGATTTGGCGATGTCTAGCTGAAGCTAGGCCTTATAAGCCTAATGAAAGAAAATTTGACTCTAGAATGGTTAGCTGCTATTTTATTGGATACTTGGAACGGTCTAAGGGATATAACTTTTTTGTCCCTGAAACTCGTTCATTCTTTGAAACAAGAAACACCCATTTCTTTGAGGATATTGGTTTGGGTGGAGGTAATAGGTACATTACTTTTCAGGAACCTGACCCTATTCCTAAGGATATTACTGAAGAGGGTCAGGTTGTCATTCCTAATGTCATTCCAACAACAGAAAGGGATGAAAGTAATGTTGAAAATCTCCTTATGGATCAAACTCAACAACCTCAAAATGATTAGGAAGCACCCCTTAGGTGGTCCACTAGGGAGAGGAGAAGTGTAATTTTCATGAACTATGTTGTATTTCTCCAAGAACTAGAGGTAGACTAAATGGATACGAATCCCATTTCGGTCACTCATGCCATGAAGAGTTCTCATTCCTAAGAATGGACCAATGCCATGAATGAGGAAATGAAATCAATGAGTGACAATGACGTTTGGGAACTTGTCCCATTGCCTAAAGGTATAAAATCCATTGGTTGTAAATGAATTTTTAAAGCCAAGAGGGATTCTAAAAGCAATGTGGATAAGTATAAGGTTCATATTGTTGCAAAAGGCTTCACTCAAAAGGAAGTTATTGATTTCAAAGAGACATTCTCTATTTTTTCGAAAGACTCTTTTAGAATAATTATGGCTTTAGTGGTTCACTTTGACATAGAGTTACATCAAATGGATGTGAAAACATTGTTTTTCAATGGTGACATTGATGAAACGATAAATATGGTGCAACCAGAATGCTTTCCCTTAGTTGATGCAAAGCAAATGGTTTGCAAATTAAAAAAAGCCATCTATGGTAAAAAATAGGCTTCATGATAGTGGTATTACAAATTTCATCAAGTTGTCTCATTTGGTTTTGAGACAAATTCAGTTGGTTAATGCGTATACCATAAATTTGATAAGGGCCAACAATATGTTTTTCTTATTTTATATGTCGATGGCATATTACTTGACTCTAATGATAATGGTTTATTATTTGAAACCAAGACATTTCTCTCAAACAAATTTAAGATGAAAGATTTTAGTGAAGCTTTTTTTGTATTGTGAATCTAGATACATCGAGATTGCTCTCTAAGTATCCTTGGATTATCACAGAAGAACTATATTGAAACCATTCTGAAGATATATGGCATGGAAAACAGTAAGGCAAGAGACACACCTGTGGCTAAGTGGGATAAATTCTCCCTTAATCAGTGCCCTAAGAATCGGGTTGAAACTAAGGAAATGGAGAATATTCCTTATGCATTGGCAGAAGAAAGTTTGATGTATGTGCAAGTCTACATGCGGCCAGACATTACATACATTAAGGTTGGTATGTTGGGCAGATATTTAAGCAATCCCGGACCTGATCATTGGAAGGTAGCTAAACGGGTCATGCGGTATCTTAAGAAAACAAAAGACTTCATGCTCACGTATAAGAGATCTGATACTCTGGAGATCCTTGAGTATTCGGACTCTGATTTTGCGGGTTGTTAGGATAGCTGAAGGTCCACCTCGGGCTATATTTTTCTACTAACAGGAGGAGCTATTTCATGGAAGAGTGCTAAACAAACGATGATAGCTACCTCTACCATGGAAGCAGAATTCATAGCATATTTTGAAGCCTTGAATCATGGAATATGGATTAGGAATTTAGCCACAACTTTCTGCATTGTGGGTAGTGTTGAAAGACCACTACGGATCTATTGTGATAATAATTCTGCAGTGTTGTATTTGAACAACAACAGAAGTTTGTCGAAGTCAACGCATATAGATATAAAGTTTTTGGCAGTTAAAGAAAGAGTTTAAGGTGATAAGTGTCCATAGAGCACATTGGAACTCACTCCATAGTGGCAGACCCACTCACTAAGGGGTTAATGCCTAAAGTCTTTCATGAGCATGTAGCTCGAATGAGTGTTGTATCTTTTATATGATACTGCAGTTTAGTGGGAGTTTGTTTCACTCTAGTGTTCATTATGTGTGGACATGCTCATTTATTTTACGCAAATAAAGTTATGTTTATTCTTAAACTCGATCTATATTGCATTTTAATCTCTTATAATCGGGTTGGACCAGTTGAAGAGATAGGCATGTATGGATCAGTTGAACATGCAATTTTTCATGCTATGTACCTATATTGGATCTATGTCATTATTTATGTTGTTGTATGTGATCATTGAGGGGTTTAGTCTAATATAAGGTGACAAAAACCGCATTGGTCCTATAACTAAGACAATTTGGATGAGATTGGTGGACGTGTATTTTCATATGTATATGATATACAGTTTTGAGCTCATACAATTTAAATTAATGTAAGCTTATGTGAATAATATATGTAGCCTAAGTAAGGGATTGTTAGAATCATTATGTGGGAACATGATGAGGTGTGACTTATTATAACTAAAATAACCAAGTTAAGCTAGAACACATGAAATGGGTTAACTATGGGAAAGAGGGAAAAAGACCTAAAACATCAAATTTGTGTTAAAAATGCAAAATTAGGTCATTAAATGAGATATTCTATTCATTATTGTAAAATGATGATTCATTTGCAAATTGAACAAACATTTGAGTCCAAAAGTTCAAATCAAAAGTAAAATTAACTTCCAAAATGCTCAATTAAGCTTAAATAAAAACTTGGTTGCATTTGAACATTATTAATACCTTGCATTTATTAGATTACATATAGGTCCTTAGTTCATATACATTGTCATGCATAAAAATATGCTAGGGATTGATTTGATAGCCAGCAAGGGCCTATTTGTAAAACCTGAGGACGGCTCTGCAGAACTTCTTAGCCACTTATGGGCTTCTTTGCTATTATTCTTCCCCTTCTCTTATAAGGGCTTCCTTACAAAAACACCAAGTCACCTGTAGCTGCAAGCCACTGTAGTGCCTCATGAACTCGCCCAATCGCGGCTGTTCTCTCCTTAATCTCTTGATCTGTCGGTCGTTCTCGAATTGAAGCTTTGCGTGCTTCGACGCGTGTGATCACCACCTTGCCCAGATCTCATCCAACGGCCAACTTTTGATTTGGACCTTGCGTGTGCTCTTTTTCTCATCCCCACTGTCGGTGCCCTAGGTGTGTGATCGCATCTCGTGGTGAGTCCATTCACTCCCTAAGCCTACTTAAGCCCCTGCCCAGCTCGCGCGCACTAGGATCAGCTCCCTCCTACATCCCTTGAGAAAGTCATTCATCCACTCCAACTCCACTTTTCATACCGTCTCTATTTCATTGCCATTGGCGGTGAAGCCCCACCTTCCTCTCCGAGTCTCCTCACCGCTATGGACATCGTAGCACCTAAGGGCGACCCAGAACTCCACTAGCAAGTTTTCCATTCGCTGGAGCACCTCCTCCTTCTCTTCTTCCTCTCCATCCATCGGGTGGAGATCCAAAGGTCCCATTCTTCTATTAGATTAGGATTTTAATCACTTTCTAGATTAGTTTTAGTATAGTTAGTGTAATTTAGATAAGGAGTAGATTGGATGATGGAATTCACTGATTTGTTAGATTAGCTAGGAGTAGAGTAGCCTAAATCAGATCTCACCCTC
Organism: Thalassia testudinum; assembly: GCA_037157565.1. Lineage (NCBI taxonomy): Eukaryota > Viridiplantae > Streptophyta > Magnoliopsida > Alismatales > Hydrocharitaceae > Thalassia > Thalassia testudinum. The sequence goes on from JAZHRO010000051.1 coordinate 63,926,313, forward strand.
TCTGATTACTAATGGGTTATCGAGGAGTTTTAAGTCATTTCGTTGTAGCAAAGCCTCAATCACTCGAAAATAATTAAATTTATATGCTCAGAATCAAAAGAGTTCGAAGTTGAACACATGGAGTAAATATTGAATTCACAACATTAATCTTGAATTGAAATGAATATGCATGATAAACGAAGCATAATAAGGATATTCAATGAATCAAACACTCAAAAATATATTCACTAAGAACCAATGTATGATGAAGCAAAAAGAAAAAAGAATAAAAACAATGTTGATTTGAATTACCACTTATCCTCTTTAATTAAGCATGCATTCAATTACTCAATTAATCAATCGGAATTCAATTGTAAACTATAGTTCTTAAATAATGCAATAGTGTTATCATCAACTCAGATCAGACGTTGATTTTCTTCCTCAGACGGCTTAAGTGTCTCAATACTTAGCCTCAGCAGCACAAGGCTTCTCCTTCTTCTGCTTCTCTTTCTTTCTCAAGCACGATCCTTCTTCTTCTTCTTCAAAGCCTCTTTCCTTCTACTTCACAAGCCTTCCCTTTCTTCTCCTTCAGAAACTTCTCACACACAGAGCATAGCTTCTCCTCAGTGGCTAAGTGTCGCACAAGGGCATACCTTCATAGAGCAAAACCCCCCCTCGCTCTCTCACAATTCCTCCTTTTCTCTCTTAAAGACCTAGATATAATCGGGTAATCAGTTGGGTAAACAGGTTTAGAATAGTGTCCAAACCCGCGGGCATGGGTTGCAGGCGAGGAGTGAGCATAGGCAGGTTAGCGGGTGTGAGGGGATGAGGGACCCGACCCGTTAGTGCTTGGGCGATAAGGCCTTACCATAAATCCGTGATATACGCTGTGTCTGCTCTGTATTCCCAAGATGTGGGACTATCTTCACGGCTCCTTCACGAAGCGTAGATGGAATGATGCCTTGTTCAATTAGCAACTGCTGGAGGCTTCATGATTCCAATTGGCACTGTAGCTAGCTATGCATGTGAAGTCTGCACCTCCTGGAAGTGGAATCAAGCCTCGTGTTCGTAGGAGGACTGCAAGCAAGGTCTGAGACGATGGTGGTGGACGACAGAGACCTAAAACATGAGATATGGCCTCACGGCCACATTAAAACATCTCAGGAGACTCGCCAAGTGTTGGCGAGGGTGGTTGTGGTGGCTGGACGGAGGCGAGAAGGTGGTGCGAATGAGGTCATGTCCGGTGGGGCATCTAATAGACCAATCCCCTCAATTTCCTGAGGGGTTTTGGTCAGTGGAGCGTGGCGATGCATATGGGATTCATGGCGAGGCGAGTGGTGTGGTGTGGTGAGTGATAGGCTTCGCCGGAGCATCGCCAGATGTGGGGAAGACGGAGGGTGAATGGCGGCATCGATGGTCGAAAGAGAAAGGAGAGGAGCTAAAGCGGTTAAGGAGGAGAAGAGGAAGAGGTTTCACCTAATTATAGGATGAAGGGGTGAGGGTTACGAGTGCTAGTGTGATTGCCGGCACCATAGACGAAGCTTACTTTGTTGAGGGAGAAGGTGGAGAGGAAAGGGGATGGCTGCCCTTGCTGTGGCTGGCGAGGCGCGGAAGACAATGAGGAAGAAGTTGGATGGGCCAATTTAGCTGTTAACTGTCTGTAGGATGACGGAGAAGGAAGGTCGCCGAAGCTTAGGCCGGAGGAGGCTAGAGATAGGGAAAGAAGAGGGATTTGAGGCCAAACCTAGCTAAGGGAGAGCAGTTGTGCATGCCGGCTCTTTATAGAGCTTCAGGGAGAGCTCTAGAACAGGAAACAAGGTTGATTGACTTTCTTAGGATTCAAGAAAGCACCCACCAATTTCGTGCATTTGCATGCACGAATCAGAGTGATTTAGGAGTTAAGAACAATCCCAATGGATTCGTCATGTTGTGAACATCAATCCCACCAATTTTGGTGGGATTTGGCTTGGTCAAAGCTTTCCTGGAGGTCGATTGACCTCCAATGGAGGAAAGGACCGATCTATGAAGAAGACAACAACCCCAGGGGGTCATTTGCAAGGATTTCAAAAGCTAGGGGCGTATGTGAGAGAGAAAGAGTCTGATTGGACTAAAATGCAAACTAGGTCAAGATGAACTATGATTGGACCCAAATTTTGGTAAAAATCTAATTTGGACCCAAGGAATCTGATGGTGGAGTTGGATTTCAGTTTTGACCAAGTTTGACTAGGAAATTTGCGTAAAAACCCAAATTAGGACACCTTTCTATCTTAAACTCTGTTTGAGGTCAAAATGGATTCCATTGGTGAAATCAAGGATACCAAACCTCTTGGAATATTTTTATATGAATTTTAGAAGGTTTAGATGGATTTTTTCCTGACCATACCCTCAGTTATTTAAGTAGGTCTAAAATTAGGGTTTCGGGTGCTATATTGGTTCTTGAAATGCGTGAAAACTCGTTTATGTTTGTGTGGACCCTCTTATTAGACTGTAATACCCATTAGACCTTAGATTAACCCCTGAGAAATCCTGTGATTATTCTGCATTCATGATATGCTGTTAAAACTGCAAAATTAACCCTGATTTAATGTATTCATCTCAGAATGGATATTCAGTGAGTTACGACTCTCCGGTAATTATGTAGGAGCATTTGTCAATTAATCTTGGATAATTAAAGCTAGTTATGGCTCATGATGATGTTATCATCACTGATCAATTCAGATCAAAGAGGTATTTTTCCACGACCATTTCGATCCATTAATCTCCCTTACCATCTCATTACTCTCATTTTCTGATTTCCTCAACAATCTAATTCACAACCCACCCATCCACTAAGGCCTAATTCAGATTTGGGAATTTTGATTTCTAGATTTGAATTAACGTCTAAAATCAACATGCGGGGTCTCCTACTCATTCCATAAACTCACAAAGACCCCTCGATTGGGTTTTATTATCTCGAATTGCTCGATTTCTTTCAGATTTGCTTTTAATGCCTAATCTCATGATTTGGAGCTCATTTGGTTTTCATTGGATTCAATCGAGCTATTTGAGATTTTTAATCGCTAAATTAGGTGCAATGTAATGAATCCAAGGTTTTGGATTTGGTTTTTAGTTTGTAAATGAGCTTGCAATTAGTTTAAGCTTTGTTTTGGGTAGTTTGATCAAGGATAATCAGTGATATTGTTTTGAGATTAAACGATGACCCAACAAATTCTGAGATGATCACTAGATCACCTTGATTACCAATTAATGGTGTTTAAGACGATCAGGTGATCAGATCACTAATGAATTCAAAGTAAATGCCCAAATCAGGGCAACATTATACTCTCATTCAGGAGATTTCTCTCAATCTGAAAGTCAAGGTTTAACTGAGAAATTTGAATGTCTATGTTGTATTTTGAGTCTAATGGGAAGAGGATTCACTGTTAATCCAATTTATCTCTTTTATTGTCTATGATAGAGAGAATGTATTGGATTAAGATGTTTTGAATTTCATAACTCAGAGATGGATTTTTAGAGCTTGATCAAAAAGAGTTTACATTGATTTTGAGGGATTTTAATTGAATTTGAGGATGAAAATATTTTTTGTTGTAATTGGAGATTTTAGATCCAATTTGATAATGGATTTGATCTTAATTTTGACTCAAGCATCAAACATCTGCGGCAATTGCTGCTAATCACTGCTACTGAAATAACAGTAGTTGTTGGAGTCTGATAGTAGATGAATTTAAGACGTTTAATCAGTTGCTTCACCGTTTGATTTTAATTGAAAGTAGTAGCAGTAGCTGTTGTTTTGTATTAGCACAGTAGCAATAGCTGCTGGAAGTCTTAATTGTTGTACTGAGCATGCAAATCCAGCCATTGATTGATTGAAATTGAATGGTTTTTGAAACGGGATATGAAGCTGACTTGTACTCAATGTTGGAACTATTTGAAATAAGCATTCATGTAGACTTTGTTGACAAAAATCTAACTAGAGGTGCTTGTAAATCTCATTTTTAATCTCTTATATCAGTAACTTGTCATGTGTATAACTATCCAAATGAGTGTTTTAATGAAAATCAAGATGAAAGTCATGTTTAAATGTTTGCATACCTTTTATATGTTGTGCTGAATGTATTGGAATGAATGAGCTGCATTTCCAAGCCCTAGAACTTATTCTAGTTACGTAGGTTCCATTTTGAAAACCATTTCAAGGCTTAGAATTTGGTTACTTTGTAAATAATAAAAATCATTAAAAAATTCCAAAAAATAAAATGAACCTATTGTGTCAAGATTATGTATATTTTTAAGTATATGCCAAGTTTCAAGATATTCTGAACCCCTAAATTGGTAGAACATACTAGCCGACAGTTCAATAAACCTTGAAACTTAATAAAAGAACTCAACTTCAAAAACAATTCTCTCTCTCTCTCATCTCATTCTTTCTGTCTCATCCTTTATCTTTACTATATATATATTAGCCATAAAATCATAAAATACCCAAAAAGGCCCAAAAATACCATGTATACTATGTATATACTTGTATATAATAAATAAGCCTATGCTATATGTAAATATTGTGTAATATGTACAAAATATCTATAAATAATGTATATATGTATTCTATATAGTAAATTAAGTATTTAGAGTAATTTAATGTATATATAATATTATTGTATTATTATATATTAATTTATTTAACTTAAATGTATAATAATTGTGTAAATATACAAACATGTTTATATGTATATATTTGTATTTCATACTGTACATACGTATTCATATATGTATTATGAATAATATAATACCTATAATGTAATTTAATTATATATATATAGTAAAAATTAAGTTATTAAATTAACTAGGTAATTTATTAAGTTAAAATGAAATAAATTAATAATTTAAATTAATACTAAGATAATTTATATTGTATACTTGTACTATATTATAATAAGTATTTTCAACTAATTTAGATTGTATTTATATTGTATTATAGTATTTATAGTTTATTTATATGTATAACTAGCTAAAACATGTATTTAAATCTATATAAATTAAAATAAAGCCTCTAAAATATAATAGAAATATGTAATAAATAATTTATTATATATATTAGCTCTGTACAAAGTCAACCTGGTGATTACTTGACTAATTTATACTTTAATTAATGAATTAAACTCTAATTTAATGTGTATAAACTATAGAATTTAACTAATTTAATTATATAATAAGCTAACTTATTTTTTGTAAAGTAACTACATAATTATGTAGCCCTATTAAGAGCTTTACAATCCCATAATTTAATTTTAATTTAAAATGAATTATGACCCTCAAATCGAGGGCCAAAATCACCTAATCAAATATGGATTTACGCTAATTGTAGCACCAATTTGGCGCTCAATTAGTCTCATACCGGAAGCGGTGGAGCAAGTACAGCGCCATATATTAATTTTCTACATTGCCTTCTCGATCGTCAGGCGTCGGGTGCCCTCTTATACACACATTTCTCTCTCTCTCTCTCTCTCGATCTGAATATGGCATGAGATTATGGGTGCGGTGCATGGGCCTATGTGGGCCCAATAATAAGCATTAAACTTGAATTAATACATCTAATGAAAACTAGGGTGGCCTTGGTAGAGGTCTAGTCCCACCCAATAATGGGTGTTGCATATCCCTTGAAAAGGTCGCCCGTCTATTAAACCAATTTTTGAACCGGTCTGAACCGACTATAAGAGAGAAGGAAGAGAAGAAAATCGCCTAAGTATTGAACCTTCCTCCTATGTGTATAGTTGTTGAGTGTGTGTGTTGTGTGTGTGAGTAGCATGTGTGTATATATGTGTATGTGTGTTTGTGAGTATATATATATATATATATATATATAAAATTAAGTATATAGTATATAATGTATATGTATATAAATAATATAATGTAATGTAAATAAATAAATTATGTATACTGTAACATATATATATATGTGTGTAGTATAAGTAGTGCAAGTAAGTTTGTTTGAGCTCTTATGTATATATATAACAACTAGGGCTTTAGTGACAGATGCATCCGTCACTGTAGATAGCTACATATTTCAGTAAAGATAAGTATTTTACCTTATGTTATGTATATAATTTTACTAAGATTTTAGCAACACTTATATATGTTACTATAAATATTAGTATGTTATAATGATTTAATATAGTAAATATTATTAACTATTTTTGTACATATACTTAGGTATTAATTATATTAGTTAACATAGAGTAGTTGTACATCATTTTTTATGCTTGTTTATGTACATTTATTTCCATGCATTGTAATGTGTTTTAAGTTATTCTTTTGTACATAATTAACCAAATTCTTTTATTCATTGATTCTTTCATTCATTTTTGTAAATAAAATCAATATTTTTGGAATAAAAGAATATTTTTGGATTTAGAAAGTGATGTATATCAATAATTGTCTCCCGGTGAACGACCTGGAATAAACCAGTAAAAATTAAGTATATAAATAAAATTGACGCGACATCAGTTTGTATTTGTGACATATGCTACAACAACGAGATTTTAAAACTCTTTTTTAATACGAACCGGTCGTCGACGATCATATTTTTGACCCCATTACTGGAGAAAAAATATGTCGACAACGCTTTATTGTAATTATTTAATGAATGTTGCAGAAAGTTGATTAGCACACATATGTTATTATAAGGAGACTCACATTATTACATATCATATACGTATATATTAGTAAATATACCCGTTATGTGATCCAATAAGAATTTGACAAATTGCACTTCTAATAATATGAGGTTATTTACATAGAAACTCTTTGGAAAATTACAATTTGTTGATAGGTAGAACCGTAAATTTCATTTTAACGGTTATGGTCCAAGGGGATATGCAAGTAATGGGTGGTTTTGGTTTCCCGCACTCCATCGTGGGAAATATAAGGGCCTGAGGTGGAAACTGAAAAAAACTTCATTTTGTTTCTTTATCTTCCACGCTCACTCTCTCTGAATACTTGAAAGCACCATTGCTAACACCCATTGAGAAGCTCTATGGGAATCGAAGGATTGTTGCTAGCATCCTTTGTTACGAAGATTAGAGATGGATTTAGGTGCGATTACGAAGATTAGCGATGGATTCAGGTATTCATTTCCTTCATTTTGGATTATTGACGCATATGGGAATCGAAAATTCTAGGATTTGTGTAACCCTTTTCGATATTTTGTTCATATGAAATTGAAATTGATTTTTAATTTAGTTAAAATCCATCACTCAAACCAACAGACATAATTAATTATATGCAATCGATCCAACAGTTAATCAACATCATAGCCTCGTAGTCTGATCACTGCATGGGCTTCGGCACAAGGGGATTCTTGGAGTGTTTATTGAAACAAAAATAGCACATGCGAATATATATACGAATAAAAATTCGATTACCATATATTTCATCGCACAGGTCCGTGACAACATCAGGCATATAATTTACAAGATAGCAAGGTAGGAAGATTCTGAAAAATCCATCACAAAATAGATGCAGCACATAAAGGAAAATAAAGAGTTAGAAAGGTTAAGGTCAAAGCATCCATTGTTGCATGCAGGATTCCCCTCAGAGAGTCAATGCGCCCCCCCCCTCCGCACTTTATCATCAGAAGGGTTTGACGAGATACTCCCAAGGCATATCCCCAGAAGACAAGCTAAGAGAGGATCGATCACTTTCGAAGAGGAGTGGCCAAGGAAAGAGATCTCCTGCATTTAAGTGCCCCCTCAAGAGATGTGGGTGAAAATCGAGGAGGCGTAGTGAATGGGTATGACTTGAGGAGTCGTAACGGCTAAAGAGGCCAAGTTCAAAGTTGATTCTAGCGTTACCCAAAGCTGGAATTGGGGCCGGAGGCAAATGCACGCGTGTGTGATCCTCAACTTCTACTGCTGCACGTCACGTGAATCAAAGTCCTTATGTACCTCGTTAATTTGGATTTTGCTCACTTACTATGCAGCACTAAAGCTCCCACCACGATTCGTTGATTTCAACATGGATTTTTCATGTCAATCATCCTATACATATACAACCCAAATCGACGCGTGTAACCTCCAGAAATCAACATATACAAATGCACTACCTCCTCCATATCAACCACTACAGCAGGTTAGCTGGCAAGAGCTCCAATATCGCTGCTGCGGCCATCGGTCTCCCGGGGCAAATCCCCCTACCCATGAATGGCAAGTTCTTCAAGAATTGCCTGGTGTTATCCACATCCCAGACCTCTTGGGGATAAACCTATCTAGGTCCCACTTGGGGTCCCTATAGCAGTGGCGGCCCATGTGCATGCAAACAGACGACCTCGTTTTAATTTGCGGGAATATCGCATCCTACAACGTTGCCATATGTCTTGCATGGATGGTTTCCATGTCTTTGAAATACTGCACACATATATGTATTTTGAAAATAAACACCATGGGCTACATTGGATCCTATTGATTCTCACGTTACAAGCAGAATTTAACGTAAAAAAGTAAAATAAAACAATAAGTTCTATTATACGATGAGCTACGACTCACTTTACAAAAGTCACTAATATTAAATTTAAAATCAAAATATAACGATAATAAATAAATTTATATCGATACAATCTCATGTTGTAAAATCATTCTAAAGTGATTTTACATTGCATCGAAATAAAATTATTTTATATTAATATAAAATAATTTTAAAGATAAAGATTGATGATTTACATGGATGTAAAATAATCTTACTCTAAGAAATCAAAATTCACCGCCTATGGTCATGCTTTTATTCACTCCTAGTTGGCATCTTTTTATTACAAGAAACTAATATAAAATAATTTTAAAGAAAAAGATTGATGATTTACATGGATGTAAAATAATCTTACTCTAAGAAATCAAAATTCACCGCCTATGGTCATGCTTTTATTCACTCCTAGTTGGCATCTTTTTATTACAAGAAACTAAGCCCATTATACATTCAGTTTCTTTATATGTCGCCATAGGGAACGCTACAGCACGTTTTTGTTTAACGTCGACAAACGAATTACCTTTTAACATTAATGGGAAGAAAGCAACGTTGAGATGGAACACTAGCGCTATATTTTTAGATTACCTTTGCTTTGCTCGCCATAATGGATAGGAGTCTAAATTATGGTCCCTTTTTACGTGTGGTTACAATTTCCTCTGACTACCGTAGAACCATGCACCCTAATCTTATGAGATGCATCTATTAATTTGTTTGCTGCCTTCCTCCACGCTAGTGGGCTCGGCTATGCTAGCTAGCTAAGAAGGGAAAAACGGTTCAAAGAGAATGAATACATTTTAGCTCTCATAGTCACAAAGTGGCGGTGAGCGAAGGATTCTAGCTTATCATAAAAAAGTGAAAAAGTAAAAAGACATGCATAAGAACTTGTTTGCAACATGCTGTCCTCACTCACGTTTTCAATGTGAAACATTAACGAAGAGTGGTCTCCAGCATTAAGAGTTAGTTTGGATGGAGGGATAGATTTCATGAGATAATTTTTTTTGCAGATAGGTTATCTTTCATTTTTATTTGGAAGTCAAAAAAGTTATCCTGGTGGGTTAACCTGTGACTGTTTGGAAAGTTTCCAGGTTAACCTGTAAAAATACATGGGATAACCTACAAAAAAACTTATCCCATATCAACCCTAGAATAACTTATCCTAGGTTAAGTCCTCTTAACCTGGGTTAAAATATCCTTTCCAACAAATAATGTTAACCCTTATTTTGATAGGTTATCCTCCTTACCAAACTAGGCCTAAAAGTTAATGCACAGAGTAGAGATATCAAAAAGGTAACCGTAGGCTTATCATTACTCAAATAAAGCAATCCCACCATGAGTAAAAACTTCTAAACACGCCAATTGAAAATTAAAAAATATATATATCGATTGAAAATCCAAACACATCGATTAAAAATAATTTTTCATCGGTGAAAAATGATCCTCGACCTAGAAAGTGATCTTCTACCAATGTAAGATTAAAATGTATTGATTGAAAACCAAGACATCAGTGTAGTTTGGCCTTCACCTATGAGTGAAAGGTAATCTTCTACTAGTGGAAAAATAAACCAAACCGATGAAAAATGAAAATACATTGATGTGGTTCACCTTTTCATTAATAAAAAAATTATTTTGGTTTTCACTTATACGTGGAAATTGATTTTGATTTTCATATGAGTAGAAAGTGATTTTTCACTATATAAAAAATGATTTGAAAATCAAAATACATTAGTTTAAAATGAGGTAATTTTTTAAGTATATAGGTTCATCATGTACGGTGGGAAAATATAATTTTTTCACTGCATTTGTTACAAAATACGTTGCGACCTATACTTCATAACGGATGCCCCCAATGCTTTGACCTTTCCAAGGTTATCCCGAAGCTTTCTACGATGCCAATTCTCTCCCTCTCTTTCGGAATGAGAATCCACCCATTATGATCGAGGTGTGTGTATATATATATATATATATATATATATATATATATATATATATTTCTTTAGAACAACTCTTCAGCTAATTAGCAGTTCACTCCATATATAGTAGCAATCGATAAAGAGAGGGAGGTGTAGCGATCGAAATGGTATCTCACCGAGAGGAAGTGAATCGCAAAGATAGGTGACTTAAGAAGGGAAAAAAATGGAAATATGGAGGACAGAATGCTCCTTAAATAATCAAGAAACACGATGGTAAGTAAACCCTAAATTTTGAGGTTCGAGTGTAAATCAGAATTCAAAAATCCATATATTTATGTGAAATACTTCAAAGCACGCAATTCACAGTCAGTTCACGAAACAAGCAAAACAACAGCAACCAATATGGTAGAAAGAGTCAAAATATTATACCATAGCAAATTCATGTAGCCTCGTCCTCTTATTGCATGCCCATATATATATAAGTCCTCGTACATACCAACAGAAACTAATTTCACCTTCGATCCAAGTAAACACCTAATCTACATCATAACCGAGCTCACAGTTCGATCACTGCCTTGGGCTTCAGCACGAGCGGATTCTTCCTAAGGAGGGTCAGCTGCACTGCTTCCTCCATATCCACCCTTTCTCCCTCCAATGGCTCCCAGTCGAAACACCGCAGGAGGTTGGCCAACAAGAGCTCAATCACCGCCACCGCCATCGACCTCGCGGGGCAACTCCTCCTCCCCGCCCCGAAGGGCAAGTATGCGAAGAATTGCCCATTGTTATCCACGTCCCTATCCTCGAACCTCTCCGGGATAAACCTATCCGGCTCCTTCCAGTACTTGGGGTCCCTGCCGATAGCCCACACGTTGATCAACAGCCTGATCTTCGCGGGGATGTCGTACCCTAAGGCGTTGCAATCTTTCGTGGATGCTCGTGGGATGAGGAAGATGGTCGGCGGGTACATCCGGAGGGTTTCCTTGACTATGTTCTTGAGGTACGGGAGGTGTTCGACGTCCTTCGCTTCTACCAGCTTCCTTTCTCCCACCAAGGTGCGGATCTCGTGCTGTGCCTTCTCCATCGCGCTAGGGTTATTGACGAGCTCGCTCATCGCCCACTGTGTGGTTATGGATGATGTATCCGTCCCTCCAAACATAAAGTCCTGCATGCATATATTAATCGATTGGAAGCACACCCATAATGTTTTATTCAATTCCATGATACATATGATCTAAACGAGTAAGAAACGAATTATATATATATATATATATATATATATATATATATATATATATATATATATATATATATATCAAAAAGTGAAGAAACGTATATTGCGAAATATTTTGTAATATATGTTTCTCGTTCAATAAAATATGTCGGTGTTTTTTGATTTTTAACTGATGTGTTTCGATTTTCCAACGAAACATACTGATTGAAAATTAGAACACATCGATTAAAAATTAAAATGTAATAGTTGAAAATGGAAACACGCTTGCATGTTTTTATTTTAAATTAACTGAAAATAGGTTTTATGTTTTCACTTAACAAGTGAGAAGTGACTTTCACTTATGGGTTTGGGTTTACGATTATTTAATATTTAGGCTTATGGAAAGTGATTTTTCACCTTTGAGCTTAGGATTTTAGAACCTAAACTCTAAATACTAAAGACTAAATCCTAAACCTAAAGGTGAAAAATCACTTTTCAAATGAAAAATTACTTTTCATAGCTGAATAACTACTTTGTGAGTGCCCTCATTTGTGCTCTGCCTCTCCGCTCCTTTTCCACCCCTCTCCTTCCCTCTTTCCCTCTCCCCCCTTTCCTCTTCCCTCTTCTCTATTAGGGTTTCGTCTCTCCTTCGTTGGTGAGGCCCTTTGGTCCTCCCTCTTTGAAGGGGGGCCTCTGTGCTCCCCGCCTTTGCGATGTCTTTGTAAGGAGCTTCGTGGAGAGTGGTCCTACGATTTTCTTTCTGCTTTCTTGCTTGATCGGTTTGCTCGCTTTTCTTTCCGATTTTCTGATGGCTTCTTCTTATCGTTGCTTGGATTGACTTTTCTTTGCTTTTCCCTTGTTGTGCTTGGTGGTCTTGGCTTTCTAGGGTTTTGGTTTCTTCGTCTTTTCGCTTTTTTCCTATTGTGAGGATTGTACGATATTGACTCCTATCCAATCTCTCCCAGATCCCCTTGATCTCCCTCTCGCATGGAGGATCTCCCTCCACCAAAGTGATATTTCCCCTAGGTGGTTGCGGGCTTCGGTTCCTCAGAGCCCTCCTTTGTGGAGCTTGCTTTGAAAGTCTGGTTCCCGAAGATGCGCGAGGGAATCTTTACTACCTCCTTTTCTCCTGATGAGATCGCTAAGCTTTTGTTGGATTTTTCCACCTCCGTTGTCGTTTGAGCATGGGGCCCTAAACCCTTTGCTTAGAGATTGAAATACTATTTGTCTAACCGTTTCAACGTTCGATCAGGCTATTCCTTGATTTCTCTAGATGTTCGTCATTGGCTCCTTCAGTGTGACACTTGGATTTCTGTTCTATCTATTCTATGGGTTCTGTTGTTATAGACTATTTGTGTTGCCAGTTCATCAGGTGGATGCCTTCCTTTCGCACTGATTCGCTGATTTCAGTTGTTCCGGTTTGGGTTGGTTTTCCTGGGCTCAACCTTCATCTTCTCCACCTAAACGCCTTACTCTCCATTGCTTATCAACTCAGATCCCCCATTTGTGTGGATCCCCGGGCGATCTAGGGTCAGAGACTTGGATATCCTAGGGTTTGTGTGGAGATAGATCTTCTGGCCCCTCGTATGGATTTTGTGTTTATCTTCAATGGGGATGCTCAGATTGCCCAACGGGTTATTTTTGAAAAGATTCTTCTATTTTGTCCAAACTATATGAAGCTTGGTCATGCTGTTTCTACGTGTCCTAAATTTTCCATGCATGCTGTGAATAAGGTCAAATCCACGGTCTCCCCTATGCCGGCCTCTGGACCTTGCCTTAAGGAACCACCTCTAGATTCACTCCCTATTGTCAGAATGCTGCAGATGACTCTGGGTGTGGTTCGTCGAAGCATGCATGGTTCTTGCCCTTCAGCAAAATGCCCCTTCAACTCCGGAGGATGGGGATGGGTTTTTGGTTTCTTGTAACTTGGCTTGTATAACTTCTTTTCCTCATTCTTTTGGGGGGGTTCCGATTTCTGCTTTGTCCCTCAAAACTCCTCCAAAGAAGAAGGGGAGAAGTTGCACTCGACTGCGATGGCAAGTTAAGCATGCTTCACGTTCCACCAATGATATGGGGAAGGAGATCGAAGGGGCTATACCTCGATCTTCCTTCCCCCCAAAGGTGATAAGTTCCTAATTTGCCCCTTCTCCAGTTTCTGCTAATGATTCTATCTTGCTTGATTGTGATGTGTCAGCATCTTGCTCTAAAACCTCGCACTTTTCTTTGGGAATTTCTTGATCTTCTATTTTATCGGATAAAACTCCTTTGGATTTGTTTGGGTCTCAAAGTAATGTTTTCTCCAAGTCGGGACATTTTAAAAATGATAAAGTGATTCTCCTACACGATATTGCTAACCATTGGGGCTTTCCATGGATAATTTACAGTTTGAGGATATTATTGAGGATAATGATGATGTCAAAGTTAAAATGGTTAAATGTGGTCCTTCTAACGAATCCTGTGGGTTAGCTTGGGGTATTTACCTTCCCTTACCTTCTCCTCCTCCCCCTGATCCTAATCCTCCTTTCATTTCTGAGGTAGGGGGGATTGAGGAGGTCTTGAGTAATGATGCTAAAATATTTGATATTTCGTCAGATGTTGAGTCTCAAGGTCTATTGAATTTTTCGATGTTGAACCCTTTTTCCTTCAGGATAAGGCATATGAGGCACACTCTCTAGTGTTGTCTAGAGGAGCCCGTGGTGGTCAAGTCTTGGAGGGAATGAGGAGGGTTATTCGAAGTCGATCTAAATCACTTCAGAAAACCTTCTCTCTATGAATTGTCTATTCTGGAACTGTAGGGGTATCCTCAATGCCCCAACCTTGTCTCGACGTAAAAACCTGATCCACCTTCATTGTCTTAAACTTATTTTTTTGTTTAAGCCTTTTGTTAATCCCCCATCTATTGATTCCATCCAGAAGGACCTTTCCTTTCACCATAGCTTGGTTGTTCCGGAGTCCCCTAAGATTTGGTGTTTTTGGATGGACTATCTTTTGGTCAATCTTTTGGCTTCCTCGAACCAAGCTTTAATGGTTCATTGTTCGTTGGGCAACTCGATGATCAAGATCTCTGCAATTTATGCCTCTTGCAAGGTTCAACAACGTGGGGCTCTCTAGAACTTTCCCTCTTATGCTTCGTCCCTCAGTCCATCCCCATGGATCATAGGTGGCGATTTTAAATACGTTCTTCGAGCTTCTAAGAAGTTAGGTGGCCTTCCCTTCTCCCAAGCTCAAGCAGATCTCTTCTTATCCTGTATTCATAACTTGGCTCTTTTGGAAATGCCTTTGTCTGGCTCTCAGTTCTCTTGGTGCAACAGTTGACATGGTAGCTCTTGAATCTACCAAAAACTTGACCAGGTCCTTTTAAACTCCGAAGCACTATCCTTCCCTTCGAGCTTGTATGCCTCTAGAAGGAATTCCGACCACGCTCCCACCATTCTTAACTCGTCGGTCAATTCCTTACTATGCCCCCATCCTTTCCGTTTCCAGAACATGTGGTTCAGAGTTCCTTCTTTGAGACCTATGGTTCAGAATGTTTGGCTTGAGACTCAGGTTAATCCTGATCTAGACCCTATAACTAGATTTTAGTCTAAGTTGTCTGCTCTTAAGAGGGTTCTAAAAGTGTGGAATAGATTGACTTTCCGGGACATTCATGAGGTTGTCAAAAACCTTGAGGCTCGTTATGATGACATTGACTCTAGGCTTCTATCCTATTAGGATGAAGACCTTGCTGCTGAGCTCAGTGATACTCATGTCCAACTCGATGATACCTTGTCTAAACTTAACGATTTCTTGCTCCAAAAAGCTAAGATTGATTGGATTAACAATGGGGAAAGAAACACTAAGTTATTTTATTCCACTATTAGGAAACGATTTGCAAAGAGGAATAAAACATCTCTTTCTACCATTGTGGGAGGTGGGTGTTGGGAAACGACCTCTTCTAAATCCTCTGATTTCGATAGGAGCCTTCTTAAATCTGAAAATCCTCTGGGCCCTTTTCCTTTGCTTAAGGTCATTCCCCTCATTCTATCTAAAGATGACTCAGTTCTTCTTACTTGTCCCCTTGATTCTGCTGAAATTTTTAATGCCCTTTCTAAGATGCCTTCCAACCGTATTCCTATGCTAGATGGCTTCAATGTTGAGTTTTACTCTCACTTCTGGGATCTTATCAAAGATGATTGTGTCCTCGTTATCTCGCATTTTTTCATCCATCATTAGGCTCCTTGGTCCTTCAATAATACCTTCATTTCGCTTATCCCTTAAAAATCCAGAGTTCATGACATCTCTGAGTATTGGCCGATCAATCTTTGTAATGTCCTCTATAAGATTGTTTCTAGTATTGTTTCCAATAGGCTTTCTTCCCTCCTTCCTAGGCTTATCTCCCTAAAGCAAGCTGGGTTTGTCAAGGGTAGATCTCTCTATGGTCAAATGCAACCCCTTTTGAGCTCACTCAACGTATTGACTGCAAGGTCTTCGACTCCAATATTATCATCCAACTTGATTTGTAGAAGGCCTACGATAAAGTTGAGTGGGATGTTCTTTACCAAATTCTTCAGAAATTTGGTTTCTCAACTGCTGCTATCTCACTCAAATCTTTTGTTGAGCATGAAGGGTCCTCTATCCTTATTGATGGTATCTCTGGGCCTTTCTTTCACGTCTCTCAGGGTCTTTGCCAAGGAGACACGATCTCCCCTTTTCCCTTAGATATCTTTATGGAGCCCTTCATTCGTGGAATTAAAGAGTTGGCCTTTCAGGATAAAATCATACCTTTCTTTGTCAAGCGTGGCATTTTGCCTACCCTTGGTCTGTTGTACACTGACGATGTTGTCCTCTTTCTTAACGGGAACTTACATACTATCACTAATCTATCTAAGTTCCTTTGCATATTTTAGGATTGCTCAGGTCAGTAAATCAGTCGCACTAAAAGTTATTGCTTTATCGGGAAACATTTCCCCTCTGGAAGGATCACTCAAATTCTTCAACTTCTTGACATCCAATTGGGATCCTTTCCTTTCAATATTTGGACTGCCCCATCTTCCCTGATAATGCTAAATCTGCTTACTTCTATCAGATTATCGATAAAATCCAGTCAAAGCCTGCAGGTTGGAAAGCTAGGCTTCTATCCTTTGCCTCCAAATTAATGCTTATAAAGCATGCCCTCTCCTCCATTCCGATTCATATCCTCTTTGTCCTTGACGTTCCCAATTCTAGCATTCAGAAACTTGAATCTATTTTTGCCTCCTTCTTCTGGGGTGATTCGGATTTGGATAAACATCACCACTGGATCTCTTGGGAACAAATTGCTAAACCTATTTATTCTAGGGGTGCTTGGGGTCCATTGTCTTAAACTCTTTGTCTCTGCTCTTAAAATGAAGCGTGTTTGGAATATCCTTTTTATCAATTCCTCGTATTCTAATCTCATGACTCAATTATGTGGTAGGTCCCCTCTTGCCTCTCGTGCTTTGTCGATGAGAATTAGGATTCTTTGGGATATCGACTTATTTATGAAACTGATGATTAGGTGGGAGGTTCATGAAGGAGAGATCGATTTCTGGATGGATCTGTGTACTGGGGACTCTACTCTGCGTGATTTCATTCCTAGAAACTCTCCTCTTAACCCGATGCCTATCAGATCCGTAATTGATAACTTCCTTAATCATCCCTTATCTGGTTACCTCCCACACCACATTTGTACTAAGATCTCTGAGGTCACTCTTGATAATTGCAAAGATATCCCCATTTGGACTCCCAATCATGCTGGTAATTTCACGGTTGCTTCTGCTTATCTTAACTTCTTCAGAAATACCCCAGTTAATCCTTCTCTTAAGGATCTTTGGAACCTTAAACTTCCTCTTAGAATGTCTATCTTTACTTGGAAAGTACTGTTGTCCAAGCTTCCTACGGACGATAACATTATTAAGTTTGGTTTTTCCTTTTCGTCCAGATGTTCCTGTTGCCCTAACTCCCCTCAGATTGAAACAATTCCCCATCTATTCTCCTCCAGTCAACTTGCTGACCTTGTTTCTAAGTGGACGTTCTCTAAGATGGCCATCCTCCCTTTTTCCCCTAAGCTATTCTTCCAGCGGATGAATACCCCTGCTAAAAACCTTCAGGATCATATATGTAAGGGTCTCATTAGCTTCATGTGGCTTAATATTTGGAATATTAGAAGCAATGTTAAAAATGATAAAATCTCTTTCAGTCAAATCGATTATTCTTTGGAGCGCAGCTGGAATTATTTTGAGCTCAATATGTGGTTTAGGAAAATACGTCCCACACTATCTTTGCAGTCAAGTAGATTCGCCCTCCTAATGGCTTTAAAATCAACTATGCAATTTAACAAAGTGGGTTTACCTTAATGTTGGGATGGGTGCTGCAGGACCAGACAAGGGAGTTCATTAGAGGTGCTGCATGTAGGGTCCCCCTGATGCTCAAAGAAAAGGCAGTTATCATCTCCCTTACTCATGCGTTAATGACTGTGGACGGGGTCTCCTCACTGTAGTTGGAATCTGACTCTAAGTTGCTACATTTTTGGTGGAATGGGAAGCTACCCGTTCCTTGGAAACTCAAGTAGGACATCTGGCATTTGATGGCTAACAAGAGCTAGATTGACTCTTTCATGTACATCTCTCTTGCTGCCAATGCTCTTACCTCATATTTTGCAGATTTTGCTACTGAAAATTGGGAAATTTTCTCTAACCCTCGCCAGCTATATCCCAGGGCTAGGGGCCTCATTAGGCTTGATAGGCTTCAGTCTCCTTATATCATTTCCTCCTTTTGATGCTTGATCTTGGTTTTTTTCTTATTTGTTGCTTTTTTATTGTTGTTGTACTAGACCATGAGTCGTGGTCCCTTTTTTCTTGTACTTGATAGGTTTAGGTTTGGTCCCCCTACTTTTCACTTGCCTGCGATGAGTGGAGAATGAATAAGATTAACTCCTGTTTGCTTTACAAAAAATAAAGGTGAATAACTACTTTGCATAAGTGAAAATAGGTTGAAAATCAAAATATACTGATGTATTTTCATTTTCAATCGATATATTTGATTTTCATTTAGTAAAAAATTAAAGCACATCGATTTAATATCAAAATATACTGATATATTTTATTACGTGGAGCCACATATTATAAAATACATTATAATCTTATATATTTGACATCTATGTAAAAATTTCTATCTTTTTCGATATATATATATATATATATATATATATATATATATATATATATATATATATATATATATATGCATGAACACGTATGACCTCATTATAATGATATTGGCATGCATCAATGGTTGCTGCGTGATTCATGAGGGGGGTTCCATGTATGTATACATACTTCGACAAGGCCTTTGATGTTCTCTCTTGAAAGAGGGTACCCAAGAGAGGGGTCCTTTTGCAAATGGAGGAGCTTTTGGATCAGGCAAGGCACTGGTTCCTTCCCCTCCTCTGCGATCTCTTCGTGTGCTCGAACTTGTTCCTCGATGAAGTTGTCGAAGAGAGCATGGAACCTCCTTATCTTCCAGGTCGTACCGGTTAGTGTGGTGACCCATCTAAACGAGGGGAAGAAGTCTTCGGCGCAGAAGGTCGCCATGGTCCTCGTCGTTTGCGCCATCAGGTCCACGAACCTTGAGCTCATGGCTCCATCATCTCCCGTGCCCCTCCGCCCAAAGACCGTCCTTCAATATATATATATATATATATAATACTTAAGATGAGGATGGTATAGAAATGTATCCTTTCAGATGTGCACCAGTTTGAAAGCCAGCTAGAAACACTTTTAAACTTTAATTCTACTTTGAGTAAAACGAGGAACACACATTGAAATATTTTAGTTCATCCAAATTACAAGAACATGTGAACCATTAGCTGCTAGTTTCCCTCACACACACAAATATACAAGGAAAATTAAAGTGGACGAAAACAACTTATTGGAACAAGGGAAAAGCAAGGGCAAAGGTGAAAGTTTTCCTCTGGCTCAGAGAATAAAGGGAACGAAAGCAAATTTCCCTTTTTCCACCTCTTAATTAAAGATGTAGTGCAAATTAACTTGAGTTGACAGCAATTAGGAGAATCAAATCTCTATACCTTAACCTGAAACACCACATCGTTAAAGAACTAATTCGAAACCTCCGAAAGGTGAATCATGAATGCCTGGCCTTCATGCATCCCAAAGGGCCGGGTGTTCCCTTCAAATAGAAGCACCTATTGCGATAGTTGTCCTTTTACTGTCAGCAGTGATAGAACAACAACAACGTTCCTTAAATGTCGAGATATTTCATCTATCCCGGCGTTTTCTATGCAAACGATATATATATATATATATAACGTCTCATTTAGATTAGCGATGCCTCAGAACTAAAATTCATGGGATATCCATTTCCTTAATTCCATCAAAATAATTAGAAAATCAAAATTAACATTAATTACTTCAAGTAATTTTAAATTAATGATGTTTAACAAATGGAGAGGCATCAACTATCAAGATTGCCTGGGTTAATAGGGTAGCACGGTTGGTGCACCTGTTCTCCGTAAAGCATTCTCTGTGAAGAGTGCGTGGGATTGAATCCCCGCGGTTAGCTCAGATGTGCATAATGCTCTTGCGGGTGGATGTACCATGGGTGTGTATCTAGCCATTCTGACTTTGCGTCAGGATAGTGACCGTGACTTTGATCACAGAGGAGCTCCTAAGGCTAGCAAAAAATTCAAAGCTCCTTTTCCTTTAAAAAAAAAAAAACCTACAACCAAATATGTCGATTATCAACGCGTGCACGTGTAGAGCACATTACTTATAAATTAATATATAAGCATGGAATCATTCATTAGATTATGATCCCAAGATCATCTTAAATGTCACTTATTAAAACGATAGTAATTTAGAGGATAAAGAAAATTGTCATAAAAAAATTTTAATTTGATAGAATAAAATAAACTTCAAAACAAAAATAATTTAATTATGAGTCAACAAAACAACATACATTAATAGCTCTCACAATAACAAATGATGTCGTAATGCATTAATTGTAGCACAAAAATGCAAAGATTATGTCGAAAAAATGAAAGGAAGAGCACCAATCTCACTATTTTCATCTTAAAATTAGCATAACATCCATATGAAAATCATAAAAAGATTATAACATAAATGAATATATGTTGTAATAAGAAAGGTGTACCTTGTAACAATGATGCATATGTGTTGCAATAAAAATACTGATAGATGTAACAAAGTAAGAGGAATACTGTAATAGATAAATGATAATAATAATAACATAATTGACATTAGATGCTTCTATTATAAGTGTAATATAAAAGGATTCATGCATTAATATTAAAAGATGTATCATTTAATTACAAGTATAGTAATTTGTATTATAACGTATAGATATAATTGATTTTTTCAATGTTGTGAATTAATTTCACACATTGATAAAATTAATAACCATAAAAGAATATTTTGATAATACATAAATGAGTGCATGTAAAAGTAATTTTGTTACATTATTAATATATGAAACATGCATAATACAGTTGGGTATATATTACATTATTAAGTAATATTATAATACAAAATTTTACACATAATATATCTTCTTTAAAACGTGTATTATAAGAGAACATCAACACAAATATTTCAAAGTATATTATTTTTTTCAAAAATATATTCCAAAGTATATGCAGAAGTATTATAAGTTACGTGATATGATATATTTAAAGAAAATAGTTGGATGTAATACAAATAGCAGCTATACTTAAAATATATATAAACAAATGTGCATTTTTGTGTATTGTATCATATTTAGTATAGTATAGAAAAATATAATGTATATATTATAGGTTAAAAATAAATTAAAGGCATACCTGTATACTCGATGCGGAGGTTGCAGGGGTGAAGAAGATGTGGAACATAATGAAAATAATGTAATGTACAATATTACATATTCTAAATGTTTCCATAAATCACAGGCATATTACCAAAATAGATTCCATTTAAAAATTCTAGAAATGAGGAAGAAATAGAGGTGGAGAGTGATTTTGCATTATCCAATAATATTGAATATAAAGTGATTTCATCAATTACAAGAGTCTTGCATAGTTAAAAATTGGTTATCATATGATGATTTGTAGGTACCATGTTTAGTGGATACTTCTCCAACATATATATATATATATATATAGGTTAAAGACACGGTAGATCTCAGCTGAACAGAGTTACATATATAGATGAATGCATGGCATATGTTTCAACGTCTTAAACGTCATAATATACCAAAATTAACGTCGTTATAGGGTACGCATCCTGTACCTGCAGATAATGTTGTTGAAGTAGTTGAGCGCCAGCTCACTTATGTGCACGACATCCCTACCGACCACCCTCTTCACGACGATGGCGACCTCCTCCTCCCTAACCCTGACGTATGACCTCATCTTCTTCATGTTGGACACCTCCTCCACCGCGATCCTCCGCAAGACTTTCCAGTGCTTGCCGTAGGGTGCGAATGTGAGGTCTTGCATGTCATACGTCATCACGGTGCTCATCGCCAGCCGTGAGCGGTCGCTGAAGCTCACGTCGTGGGTCCTGAGGAGCTCCTCTGCCACGTCGGCTGTTGAGGCCACGAGGGTCGGCACGTGGCCCAGGCGCATGTACATGAGCGGTCCGTGGGCCGAGGCAAGGCGCGCAAATGCGCGGTGTGGGAGCGTCGTGAATTCGAGGAGGTTACCGAAGAAGGGGAGGGGCTTGGGTTGTGGAGGGAGGTTCGCCTTCTTCGTCGAAGGCCTTGCTCTGGTTGTTGCTATGTAGAGCACTATGGGGAGGGCAATGAAGGCGAGGAGGAGGACACTATTAAGGTTAAGGTTGAGGTGGAGGTATTGGGCCATTGATAAGAAAGTGTTGATGGCCGCCATAGTTGACGTTGGTGTTCATAGGTGAGAGATGTGTGAGTATAAGGGTTTATATAGAAGATTTTGGAGGTTGTTGATATGCAGAATGAGGATGAGAGAAGAGTTAATGGGTGTGTTATCTCACCCATGAAATCTAAGCAATGGATTGAGGAGAAGAGACAAACTTCTAACCCTTATTTTGTCTCATTCTGCCCTGGGTCAAATTTTATGGGTAAAATTTTTGTTATATATGAAATGGGGAAGGCATCGAGGAATGGCCCGAATGGGTGTAAATAAAGGTAAGAATATTTAATGGGTGAGTTGAGGTACATGGTTGGGAAATTGAAGTGCATGGATGGGAATGAGGCGGGAAGGATTTCGAGGAGGGATACATATATACGATCAGGATAATTAAAGGGGATCTAAATATTGTGGTCCTCGGCGAGTCAGCATATATGGTCTTCTTTGCCATGGTTTCTGACAGACCCATGGAAGGCTTGGGTTAGAGATGAGCATTGGGTTTGATTTTTTGAGGGCTAGGTTCGGCTCAATCAAGTTAAACTAATAAATGAATTAAAAAGATAATCTAAGACATCTGATCTAAAATATATTTTTTTTAACCAAATCTGATCTGACTAAAAAAATAATGGCTTGAATTAGGTTGGATCAATCTATTTATTTGTGATCTAATTATTTATTTTACTTATAATCGTAAATTAACATATAAGTAGATTTTTGTATTCATAATTATTTTATAAGTATAAAAAATAATATAATTTTATATAAGTAATAAAAAATGATACGTAAAGAATAATTATCTTTTTCTGTTATATAAATAATGAGGTTATTATATTTATCTTTTGTGTATATTAAAAAATCTTTAAGTCTTTATAGATATACGTCTAACCAAAATTATCTAGCTACCTACATTATAAATATTTAGTTTGAATATTCAACATATATAGAATATGGCAACCCAACCAAATGTAATCAAGTAAGGAGAAATTAAAATAAAAAATAAAATTAATCATCTTGTGTATTCATATTTAGTTCGAATTTGAATGTTCACGTTTTTTCTATGACAAGAAGTCAATGGCTCATATCTAATTCGAATGAACTTATAAGGTTACATTGTATAATTTACCGTTGTAGGAGTACGAGGTTTAAGATTTTATTGGTTAAAAAATAATAAGAGCAGTCAATATTTATTTAATGTTTAATATTTGATGCATATATGATGTATATTTTGATAGATAGTACGTGTATATATATATATATATAATTGGGTCAATGGACTAAACATTAAGATAATTCCATAAATGAACCAATTGGTCAAGTTAGGTTTAGGTCACCTTGACTCAAGATCCAACTCATTTAATAAATAGATCATATTTATAATCCAAGTCTGATCGAAGTTAATTTCAGATTCGAACTTAAGTCGACCCAATAGAACTGGACCTCAAGCTGGATCAAGTCAACTCAACTCAATACTCATCCCTAATTGAAGATTAGATGAGGATGCATGGTATAGAATATATATATCCATCTTCCTCTATTTTCTAGCCTACTGTATTTTCACCTCACATTTTTTTCGAGTAGTTTTCCTTTTTTTTAATCTTTTCTTTATTTTTTGGTGTTTTTCTTTTTTTTTGTAAGAAAGAGGAGAGGGAGTTGACAGCTAATTTCCTACGTATACATGCAATATTGTTGAGGCGATACAGGGAGTTGGACTCGATCCCACAAACCGTGGGTTGTGCCATGCATGATGTCCTCTTTGCTTCTTTCGTTACGTATCTCAATCCGAGGTTAAATTTATAGGCTCTGTTGGATAAGAGAAATAAATTTATAAAATAAATAAAAAAATATGGAAGAAGTAAAATAAATAATAAAATAAATAAGTTAATTAATTTGGATGTTAGATGTGTTAAAAGATATGTTAAAGTTATTCCATAAAAAAAAGTGGAATAAATTCTCACCATATTAACTTATTTTCAAACAAATTAAATTTTAAGCATGTTAATTTATTTTTAAATACGTTGAGTGACGTATTAAATATTTAATATGTGAAACAAAAAAGGTATAAAAAGTAAGAACCGTAACGCCTTATCCATTCGGTCAACTAAAATGTTGTGAAACAGATGCTAATGGTGTAAATAAACATTGATGCGCTGATTTAGGATATTTTGTTGGATTGGTTGACAAATTCACTGGTTTTTACGTGAGATTTCATAATTTGCGAATTCCGTAAATAATTTGGGTCAATAAAAACAAAAAAGAAGAAATTACTGCGTCATTGCACCGGTCAATTTATGGGAACGAGGCGGCGAGGGGAGTCGTGCTTCTCTTGGGCATGCAGTGGACCACGCAGGCCATGCACGTGCCCTTCCTGTTCCACCGGGACGAGAGCCCCATGCACTGCGGTGATCCACAAGTCCAAACCAAAAACAAATGCCTACAGAGTTCGGCACCCACCGGTAACAGAAAGCCCCGTGACTAATAAAGTAGAAGTTATAAATTAAATGGAAGCAGATAATTTCAGCATAAGCACTCCAGATTTCCTTCCCTACGCAACGTAGGAGGAAAAAAAAAAGACAAGGCCCGACCGGTTTGAGTGTTGTAGACTCTTGGTCGTTGCAAAAGAGATTCAGATTTTGAGTCTCCATTCATGTATTATCTGTAAGATTGGTATGCGGGTGATTGACTAATTCCATCCTAATTTACTCCACTGGGTTACGAGGGAAGGGATAAATAATGTGATGAAATAAAATAATAGAGCAATTGCACGATCATTCCTCATAAGAAATAAGTAATTTTTACATGAAAATTTATTCAGTACAAAAATCATTACATAAGTTTTTCAACTTAAGATTTTTCGATCGATCAAGTCAATTAAATCATTATATACTACTTTAACAAAGGTAGTGTAATCTCAATTATAACCACACTATTTTAACGAAGGTACAGATTTGTGTTATTTGCTCATAAATTAATGAGCAAAAATATATCCCCTGGTAATGAATCCACACTTATTTTTGAAGAGGTAATGAATTATGTATATATATTAATGGGCAATAGAGATTCGTATTATTTATCCGTCATAAAATTACACTACTTAGATTAGGGAATCTTAGAAGAGGTAATGAAGAAATTGGAGAGAATTGTGTTATTTACTAATCTATCCCTTATCTATGTTATTTTTAAATTTGAATACATTACTCATATTGGTTATTTATTTATGTATATATATAACAAATATATGTGCATATTTATACATGGGTCCTAAACCGGTTAAGCCAAGCTTGGGCTAACCTAAACCTTAACCCTGACCTATTTAATTAATTAGCAAAAATCATGGCCCAAGCCTGACCCTTAAAGTTTTGGGCTCA
Source organism: Thalassia testudinum (assembly GCA_037157565.1). Lineage (NCBI taxonomy): Eukaryota > Viridiplantae > Streptophyta > Magnoliopsida > Alismatales > Hydrocharitaceae > Thalassia > Thalassia testudinum. Next base: position 63,952,182 of record JAZHRO010000051.1, read on the forward strand.
AGTCGAGGGTTGGGTTGGGGCGACCTAACTTGATGCTCAGCCCTAGTCAAGGATAATTCCTTGTCAACCAATAAGCTAGAGATGTGGCAACCTACTAGTATTAGTGTCACAACCAAGGAGTCCAAGTTGGAATTATGGGTGTAAGCCAAGCCCTTATCATGAAAGGATAAGGACAACCTTTGTTATGAATCGAAGGTGTCAAATCCCTTACTACTTCCCTATCTCGTTGCCCTAAGGTTCAAACCTCAAGCATGAGAAGTGGAAAGCATCGAATTGTTATAGATCAAACCCATCAAGAACCTATCCATTCTACTCTTTATCAAAGGAGAAGATTGTGAGGACATACCAAAACCCACCATTGGGGTTGTGGTAGTCCTTAATTTAATAGTTGTCTTCATCAAGTGGAAGGTTGTGGAACTTCTAAGGATCGCCCTAGTTCAACGTTTTACTACTCTAATCCTATGGCCACAATCGTTGCGTGGGCAACTATGATTACTGACAAATGGGGAGCTCATTATTCTAGTATCGTAAGCTACAACACTGAATCTCATGGCCCTCTAACATATGAAATAGGCACTACTTACCTTTTTTTTAGGGCTTTTTCCCTTTCATCTCAGGAACCTAAGTGTAAGGATTCTTAGTAACCTCTACCACCAGAACTATGGTCAACTAGTAGCATGTTATACTTTAGGTACCTTTGTTAATCTGTAACACCCCAAAATCTGGATTCGGCTCCCCTCCCCTCCTTTCCCTCTCCCCCTCCCCTTCCCTTTCTTTCTCCTCTTCCTTTTTTTTTCCTCTCCCTCGCTAGGGTTTGGCTCTCTTCTTCTTGGCGCGGCTCTTGCTCTCCCCCCTAGGGGGAGGGGTGTAGCCCCTGCCTATGACGACGATCTTCCCGTGGAGCATCGCCTAGACCCGATTGTGCTTGGGGTTTCTTGTCTACTCTCCACTTTTTTCTTTTGGTTTTGCTATTTGGTTTTGTGGCTTTCCTCCGTGGCTCGCTGCTTTGTTTTCGTGTTACTTTTGGTGGTTTTGCCTTCTTGGCTGTTTTGCTAGTTTCTTGATGTCTTCTCTTGACCCTTCTTTTTCCTCTTCGGAGGATCAAACCTCACTGAAGCAATCTTTCGCTTCGGTGGTTGCTGGCTCAAGCTTGTCAAAGCCCCCTTCTTTTTTTGAGCTATCCCTTCAGGTTTGACATCCTAAGATGAGGGATGGGGTCTTGTGTACCCCATTCTCCAGCTCCGAAGTCTCTGATCTTGGCTGTGCTTTCTCCTCTTCGGTTGTGGTCAGGGCCTATTGACGTGCTAAATTTGGGTTTTAAAATTATTTTGTTACAATATAACTGAAATAGCACGCAAACAAATACAATTTATAACTCGAATTCAAAAGAGTATCCGAAATTGAACACAGGGAGCAAGTATAGCAATTAATCTCAAAGATCACAATATCACCACAAATATGAGTAATTATAACAAGAAGAATAATAAAAAACTGATATATCAGAAAGCTCAAGTTTGAAAGTGCAAAAAGCTTAGAGTAAAATGATGATGTGAATCACCAAATTACTCTTTTAAGTTTTACAAGCACTTAATATATGAAAACTTAACCACAGTATCAAGTCCCTAAGAATATCAGACGTCAGAATAGGCGCTCAGACGCCTTAACCCACAGAGGCAAAGGCCTCTCTTCTTCTCTTCAAGCCTCAGGGAGAGGCATAACAGCCATGTCCAAAAGAGGCAAAGGCCTCTTTTGAAGGCCTCTTTTGAATTCTTTTAAGTATTAGAGAGTTAGAGAGTGAGGCAAACCCCCCTCTCTCTCTTTCTTTTCTCTTCTTCTTTCTCTCAAACCCGACTAATCGGGTAATCGAACAAGGGACCAGACCCACCTGTGTGGTGTAGCGGGTGAGTGAGCGCGAGGAGGCGCATGAGTAGGGACTTGACCCCCGATGATCTTGGGTGATAAGGTGTGAATAGAAAATGCTCTTATTTGGCATGGAGAGATCCCAATCCCATGATGTGGGATTAAATATCCCACAGTCTTCTTCACACACAACTACAAGTTGATGGCTCTGAATGCAGTCGTAGCTGTGGATGAAGGCTCCAATTGGGAACCTGGAGATGCTCCTGGGAGTATATCGTAGCGCCTGAGGAAGTTGGCTGGAAGTCTTGCGATCGGAGAACTACAAACAAAGTTGGAGGAGTCGAGGCGGCGAAGGAGATCCGGTGAAGTGCTTGCAAGCAAGGACATAGCCTTGCGGCCTCATCAAAAAAGCTCAGGAGATGCATGCAAATGCAGCGATGGTGATGGTAGTGGTGGCATGTTGTGAGAGTGGTCAGAGATGGCTGGCGGATGCGAAGAATGTTGGAGTTCATGGAGGTATTCGGTGGACGGCTAGGGCAAGCAATCCCCTCAATTTCTTGAGGGGATTTACTCGCGTGGATGTGGCGAAACTTTTGGGAGTGATGGCAGTCTATTTGATGGAGTGTAACGGCTGTGCGAACTCGTCGGAGGTACGTCGGCAAGGTGGAAGATGAAGTTGGAGCGGGCACAACAGTGGTCGAAGGAGGTGTTTGGAGTTGTTGTGATGATCAGTAGAAGCTAAGGCGTCGACGAGAGTAGCTAACGGACGAGGAGGAAGTGGAGGAGACGCCTGCTATGATGGGCCGACGCCGGAGAAGACGAACACTCTGGGAGAGGGAATGACGAGGAGGAGGAAGTTGGAGAACACCGCACAGGTATGGCGAGGTGCAATTTGAAACGAGGAAGAAGAACTGGCCGCCTATTGGACGTGGCGGCCGATGAAATGAACGGAGGAAGATGGTCACCAGAGATGAGTCAGAGCAGGCTGGAGGCAGGGGAAAGGAAGATGTTTATGGCCCAAAGCTCACTAAGGAGGTGAGAAAGGACTTGGGCAACTTTTATAGGCCATAGGCGAACCTTCTAGCTCGGAAACAAGCTTGAAGGCTTTGCAAAAATAGGGATTGGGATCCGCGAATACAAGGAGTTTTCACGATCTCCATGAGGGGATTTGGAAGGTAGGAGGAGGTCCAAATTGAAGAGGATCTTGTCGCGAATCCTCCCAATTTTGGAAGGGTTCCACCATGAAATCAAGGCGAAAGTCAAGATTGAAGGTTGCCAGTGATGGGTTTAGGATTTTGAAGGTGGTAGGGACCTATTTGTGAAGAAGATAAAGTTAGGGGGGATTTTGCAAAAAATTCAAAAGTTGTGGGGCTTCTTATAAGGAAAAGAGTGAGAACATGATTAAAATGCAAGCTAGGTTGAGATAATCTCATATTGGGTCTAAATTTTGGTATAAACCTAATTTGGACCTAAGGAATCTAATGGTGAAGTAGGATTTTGGTTTTGACCAAGTTTGACTAGGTAATTTATGAAAAAGCCTAATTTAGGGCAATTATCTGTCTAAGACTCTATTTTAGGTCAAATTAGGTTGATATGGTCAAATAAAGATACAAAACCTTAGTGTTGAGCGCGAATCTACGCTAACGTGTTTGGTTTTGGAAAACCCGTCGTTGTAGTTCGAAAGCGAAGGATTCGTGTTCAACAAATAAAATTTATACCGAAATAAGAATTCCGGGTCGAACACAGGGAGGCGAACGTTTGATTTAAAAACTCCGCGTTTCTTTTTATTTTATCACAAAGAAATTCAATTTAAACTATCTAAGTATCTATAACAAATAAAAGAGAGAGAGGGAGTAAGAGAGAGAGAAAGAATACTATACATGGAAATCAAAATGAGATGTAGAATAGACAAGGAATTTATCATAAAAGAGTTCGTTCCTTACAACTAGAAAACATAAAACAATTACTCTAGAAAGCATTAAAAGAATGGAGGGAGAAATGTCCTCCTCGACGATTGCTCGGAGGATGAATAGACTACTCTAGAAAGCAGTAAATCTATACTAGAAAGCAGTAAAAAGAATAGGGAGAGAGAATCCTCCTCGACGGTCGCTTGGAGGACGAGCCGGACGGGACGACGCCTGGACGAAGGAGAACGAAACGGGACGAAGGAGGACGAAGCAGAAGAACGGGAACGAAGCAGCACGCCGTCGTCGTCGCGGGATCCACTTCCGAAGGGGGACGAAAATTTGGACTTTATCTCGCGAGAAGCATCCCGGGTGTGGGACAAGCTTCTCTTGAGCTTTGGAGAGGTAGAGAGGAGAAGGAAGGGATGAAAATTTCGTATGGAGGGGGTCTCCTTTTATAGTTGCAAGGAGTGGGGGCAAAATGGACATTACATCTTCAAAATAATAAATAAGGGGCCTTTAGTGACGGATAAAACCGTCGCTAAAGCCCCGCCGTCGCCATCGCCGCCGCACCCACGCGCGCCCGCTCGGCTGGCCTGCGCGCGTAACGCAGACGCACGTCCGCGTCGTCTCAGCCGTCCGATCGCGAGATCGGACGGCTTAGATCGCGCCCGCGCCCGCTGCGTAGCGCGCCGCCCGCGTGCGATCGCGCGCCCACCAGGGCGTCCAATTGCGCGTCGGCGCTATCGGGCGCGCGCGGCCGTTGGATCTTCATCCGACGCTCGTGCGCGCCAGCTCGCCCGCGCCTTCGACCCCCTCTCCGCGGCTCGAACCCGCGACCTCCGCTTCGCCCGCAGCTGCGACGCCGCTGCGCTACGCGGGCGAAATGGTCGCGCGGACGTTTTTAAACGCGCGCGACCGCAGCCGTTGGATCGAGATCCAACGGCGGAGAGGAGACGTTGCGCGGACTTCACAGGACTCCTGCGGCCGATTGGGCAGCTGGGATGGCGCCACGTGGCGCCATCTTGGCCGTCCATCTTCTGGAAGTTGTAGATGGTGCCACGGATGTCGGATTGACTCGATTTTTGTGTCGTTCGACTGCGATCGTCGATCCGAATTCATCCGTGTGGTCGGATTTTCCATCTGAAGTGCGGATTTACACCATCCTGGCCCTTGATCTTCTAGGGTTCCCCGGTCTCTATCTGATGCTACGGATGCCTGATTAGGGCGATCTTGGAGTCGTTGAACTCCAATCGTCGCCCTGATCATATCCATACGGTTGGATCTTTGATCCGAGGCCCCGATAAAATATTTGCCCTGTCCAAGCACATAAAAGGAGACAATTAACCTCCATTTTATTCAAACTACTCTAAATGCAAGATGATGCATGTAATGCAATATTTATATCATGAAATGCAATCCTATGCTTAAGAACATGCATAAATAGACATTTTAAGTAGTGTAAATGTGTTTACATCACTTAGAGAATATTTTTGTATGATTTTTAGAAGGTTTATATTAATTTTATTCTGACTATAACCTCAGTTAATTAAGCGGGTCTGTTTTTAGGATTTCAGATGTCCATTAATTCTTGAAATGCATGAAAACTCGTTTCGTTCTGCATGAACTCACTTATTAGACATTAATGACTATTTGACCTTTAATAAACCCTTGAAATACCCCATGGTTATTCTGTATTTATGGAATGATGTTAATTTTGCAGAAATAACCTTGTATTCTTCTCTTCTTTTCAAAATAGGATAAAGTGTCGTTAGGACCTTCTGATGGATATGTAGGAGCTTTCAACAACCTTATTAGACCAAACTGAGATAGTTATGGCTCATTGGTGGCTATGGCAACCGCTTTGGCTGTTTTTGCGTCTTTATGTTTATTATAATACAGTCGTTATAGTATAAGATGAGACAGCTACGGTTGTCATTACCATACAAAATTTTTTACTGGGAAATAGTTTCCCGAGGTCGAACTCAGGGAGTTACTAGAATTCTAGAAGTACAAAGTTTCTTTATTACAAAAATAAGAGAGAGAGATATATTTTGTCTTGGCTGCTTCTTCTTCTCTTATTTTTCTTTAGTTGCAGTGTCTCTACGGGTCTTCTTCTTCCTTTTGCCTTCAATTCCTCTTCTTCTTCTGCTTCTTTCTTCCTTCTTCTCTTCTTTCTCTTTTCTTCAGCTGCAGAACCTTCTTCTTTCCTTCTTCTTCTTCCTTGGTCTTCTGCTTTAGCTCCTTTGAAGGTTTATCCATCGTCTAATATCGCAGTCAGACGACTTAAACGGCAGTCTGCTACAGTGCTTCCTTTTCTTCCTTCACTAATTCTTCTTCTTCTTCTCTTCTTTAGCAAGCCTTCCTCTTCCTCTGCTTCTTTTCTTCTTTGGTCTCCTGCCTTGCTCAGCTGCAAGGCTTCTTCAGGGTTTCTTCTTCTTCTGCTCCTTCTCTGCCTTGCCTTTTCCTCTGCTCAGCCTCTCTTCAGATCTTCTTCCTTCTCCTTCCTGCGGCTAAGCACTTAGCCGTTCTCCTTCGTGCCCTGTTCCTACACACAAGGCACAGCAAAACCTAACCCCTTCCCTCTACCCGCATGTCTCTCTCTCTCTGTAAACTGCTCACAGGAAGCCCTCCCAGAGCTGGGTTAACGGGTCAGATAGCGTACCCGTGACTAGGCACACCGGCGTGGGTGGTGCGTGAGGAGTGCAGGGTAGTGTCGAGTGGGATCCGCCAGGTCAATGGGGTGAATCCGCGGACGAGGCGGGTGCGATGGGCGGGGGACCTCACCCCATGTGCATTCGGAGGCGATAAGCCGTATGCATAAAATCAATTTAAATTGGTGTGACGCTTTGAGAACTTATGATGTGGGACTATCTTCTGCTTTTCCTTGTGCACGCCTGCAGGAGAACCTCCTCGCAATCTGCTCAGCTGCTGCTACTGTTGGTGCCAAGTGCTGAAGCAAAAGTCTTCACAGACTTCACCCCAATCCACAGCACCTGGAGCGCAGCTGCCCCGACTCCTGGAGCCTGCTTGGAAGCTGCTTCAATCGTCAACAATGGCGACAGGCTCTAGAACCTGTTGTGCACGAATACGTCCTATCAGCCTAATCAAACCACCGGGAGACCTTTGCGAAGGTGGTGCGAGGTGCAGTAGGTTGTGGGATGGCCTAGGCGTGTGTGCCTAGGCTGTCCTGTGACCGAAAATATGGGTGTGTTCGGGGGTGCGTTGAGTGGGTGTAGAGAGGCAGTGGGTGGGCAGAGGATGTTCAGCGTGATGAGGCGGAGCTTTTGTGACAGTCGGCGAGTTGGGTGGAGCTGCGGGTCGACGGGGGCAACTCGCCGGAGAGTGGCTGGAGGCGGGGAAGGTGATGGTGGTCAGGGACAGTCGAGGGTCGGTTTGAATGAAATATTGTGGGGAAAAGAGAGAGGGGAAGATGGGGAGTAATTAAAACCTACTTACAGGGACGAAGGGGGCCGGGGAGGCAGGCAGTCGTATCGACTGTTGCTGGAGAAGAAATACCCAGAGGGAGAGAGCAGCGGCGAGGAAGTGGGCAGGGAAGCGCGTGCTTGGTACGGCGTGACGCGGGAAGATTAGACGAAGCTGGCTTTACTGCTGGTATTGCAGCAGAGCGACGAGAAGGAGGAGGAGCGGCCACCGGAGCTGGTGGGTTTCCTATTGGAGTGGGGAGAGAGGAAAGGTTGAGGGTTTCTCCGCCAAGACCAGACTGGGCGAAATGGCAGGCGACGCTGGTCTTTATAAAGGCAGTGGCGGAGGGGCGGACGCACGCTGGCGACGTGCGTCCCTCGCCGAAGTATGGTCGGAGACGAGACCCATACCTTCTATGCGTTCGCACGGAAGGTGTGGGCGTCGTCAGGCGGCATGGCTGAGTCCCTGCGATAGCAGACATCGTAGGGAACACCGCGTTCTCATGGCAGGACGCCCCCCTCACCCTACGCGGCGCCATGCTCCGCGCAAAGTCGCTGGAGCATGGTGCTGCGCAGAGACTTGCAGGAGGGACCAAAATGCAAAGAACGAAGATGAAATTAGGGTCCAAAATGCAAGGGTTTTGAAAGTTGAGGGTCAAAAAGTAAATGATGAGGACCAAATTACAAAGTCGGTCAAGGAGGTCTCTTCTTAGGCACAAGTTTTTATACATGACTAAGTTGGACCTAAGGATTTTAGTGGTGAATTTTGTTTCTAGGTCAGACCATGTTTGACCGGCTAATTTACGTAAAAACCCAAATTAAATCATTAATTAGGCATGGTTCTCAATGTAGGTCAAAATGGGTTTCTAAGGCCAAATTGAAGGTTCTAAACCCTAGAGATTATTTTTCTATGAATTTTGGAGGGTTTAGTTGATTTTTACACTACCTCGAACCACGTGATTTGAAGTGGGTTTGTTTTAGGATTACAGAATGTCATTTAATTCCCTGGAGTTGCTGTAGCCCTTGTTGGATCAGATCATCCCACTTTCCTTCTTATTAGGTTAATTTGACCTGTGTTTGGACCCTGAGTTACCCTGTTTGCAGATTGTCTTGGTAAAATTATATTTTTACCCCTTATGACTTATTTTCTTCTTAAACTCAGAATTCTCTGAGTTAAGCCTTTCTTTGAGTTATGTAGGAGCTTTTTCTTGCATATCTAGGTTAAATTGTGCTAGTTAGGGTTCATGATGAGGTTCTCATCATACCCCCATGCCTAGCTTTTGCTAGTCCCTTAGCAAAAACTTAAGGTTTCAACCTTTGTTCTAGACCATGATGTTCTTAATAGTTTCAGATAAGTGCTTTTTTCATTTGAACCTAGATTAGGTCAGAATGCTGATCATAGGCCTAAAAGGTACTCTAGTACCAACCAAGATCCAGATCTGTCTAGCCTCAGCCTCAGTCCTTAGCAAAGGTTTTTAAGGCCCACAAGAACTTACCTAAGGTTTATTGGACTTTGTGGTTAAAGCACCCGTGCTTGAAATGATTTTAGCCCTGGCTCAGTTCGCAGTGTATTTTATAAGAGAGAGAGATAGAAGATTTTTCTATTTGGAGAGTTTTCTCTCTCTTTTTATTTTTAATTCTAGCTTAGGATTGACTTTTCAACATGGTCTGTATCAGATTCCTTGTTCCCATCATCAATCCTCAAGGGTTCCTGCCAATCGATGCTTCGAGATAGCACCGCCCATGGCAACCCCCGGAACCGTGACTATTGAGATTTCGAGATAATCCCATCCATGGTGTTCCGTGGCCGAATCCAGACCTTGGCAATTGACACTTTGTGATAATGCCATCCATGGAATCTGAACTAGCAGAGTGCTCACATGCCCCCAGTAGGATATGTAAATATCTTAAGAGACAAGCACCGAGGAGATGATATTTTGTTAGGCATCTTCGAGGGGAATTTCCCACCTCTCCGTGCTGGGAACTCGTCCAAATCAACTTGTGTTGATTGGCCGCTCCTATTCTAGGTGTATTTTTCAGAATTTTGCGACTCTTCTGCGTGATTTTGATTTTTACGCTTACTGAACCAGGCTGTGTGTGAGGTTAGGGTGCTTAGGTTACTTAGTCCCGTAAATCAAAAGTTAGTTAGTGAGGTCAAATACTCCCTAAGCCTTGGACCTAATACTTAAGCTGTAACGACCCGATTCCCGAGTCCCTACGAGACACGAGAACTGGACCGACTCGACTAATCCCAAGACCTGGTCGTCCAATGAGGAAGTAACCAAAAGAGCAGTAAAATAAACTACATTCAGCATGAATATAACTAACAATAAGAAAATACAACAGCAAGGAAAGAAACCACTACAGTATATACCACCACAACAGTAGAACAACATTCATAACATAATATGAAACTGCAGGTGAAGAAAAGTACAGCGGTAACAAGAACTACTCACTACAGTGGAACCAAAAAGAGGTACAAGAGAACAGTGGTAACTTTACTGGACCCTACTTGACCCAGCGTCCTTTGCAGCCGCTGACCCTGGTTGCTCAACACCTGGTCCTGAAAGGTAATGAGTGTAACACGTCAGCAAAACGCTGAGTAGAGTGGCAGCTAAACTAAAGAAACAGTAAAGTGTACAGTAGCTGTTTTAATTTTCTTTCTTCCTTTATTTACGTCTTTCTATTGTTTCAAAATTTATCTATTTCTCAGATCCTTCACTTGATCTCGAATGTTCCTCGTGGGAACGATCTTGATTACAGTCTTTTCCGAACAGTAGAAGTAGCACGTGGTGCTCTCCTGGTCGGGAGAGTCCCCCGTGGTGATCGTACTCTCAGTCAACCACCCCAAGGTCACGGACAGGCGTAACGGTGACTACGGCACGTACGATAAACGCGCAGGTAGCTAACCCGCACTGGTACGCGGTCAGTCGTTTCCGTTAACGGGTGCGCCCAAAGCACAGCACGAAACCAGTACAGGGCAGAGCCCTCTCAGTAACAGGGGTCCAACCCCTCCACAGTCCGCGCACCCTCGCCTGACTACCCTGGTTTGCCCAGTGGGCCTAACAAGTCAGTGTAGGAGGCTAGCAGAACCCCGGGGCCCGTGGGGTAGCTAGTACCTCCCTCACTAGTAGCTCTCCTCGGTACTACGTACACGAGGGCTATCAAGTCGGTACAAAGTGGCCAGTCCTGACCCCGGGTCCCTGGGGCGGCTGGCTCCGCTCTGCACTAAACAGGTACAAGTACTTCCCTTGGTACTATGTACCCAAGAGACAGCACACTACCACGTCTTTCTTTCTCAGTTCCATTCCTTTCTCTTTCCAAGAGTTCCACTCCTAATTCCCCGAAGGGTTCCAGTTCTTTTAACTCAGCACATTCAGGTTTCACCTTTCCAGTTTCACGTTCATACATCCCATATTCTCAGACATGCTCATTTATTCATAACAGGCAACTGTTAAACCAATTTACAGGTAGCTATTATTTCCTTTCCACATTTTCCAAGACTGCAGTATTCATATATTCCACTAGTTCTTCCCATCCTAGGATTCATGCCATACCCTAGGATCTATCATACAATCTAGTTTTCCAGCCCTACGATTCATGCAACACCCTAGGATCTACCATTCATTCTAGTTTCTCATTCCTAGGATTCATGCAATGTCCTAGGTTCTATTTATGGTTCCATAATTTAACAGATTATACTAATAAACTTAAAAGCCACTCTACCGGTTACAACAGGCGTACTGGGGGCGTGGTCGGGATTCCTGTGTACCTCCGCAACCCCCGAGACTGCAACGGAATGGGATCCTATCACAAGGATCAAACACAAGGAGTTTCTCAAAACAGTATATAACTATTGTAGATGAGTAGAGGATTTAATTCCGAAAAGAACGCAACTCGAAAGGCAGAAAACGGACTCCGAACGAGCCCTAAACGGGTCAAAAACGACGAAACAGTGCAAAATCAGACGTCTGGAACCTCTTCCAGACGTCTTAAAAATTGGATCAGAGGTTACCTTTGCTCTGCGTGGTCTCTCAGACGTCCAGAAGCCTGCAGGGGCGTCTGGCCTAGTTCCCAGACGTCCAATGGTCACCCCGGACATCTGGAAGTCGCTCCCGTCGTCTGGCACCACTGCCAGACGTCTGATTCGCGTTGGATGAGAATCTTAGACCCTGCGCGTACCCATTCCTCATGCTCAGTACGGACGGTTGAAGGAAAGAAGAAGGTACGGAAATAACTTACTTACCAGGCGTCTGGTTGGAAGACCAGACGTCTGATTCTGGAAAAATTTCCAGAACCAGGGCGCCACTCGCCCTCCGCCCGCGAAGCACGGTCGCGCCGCGCCTCGTCCGCCTGCTGCTCGAGCTGCAGCAGGCCTCCCGCGTCACTCCGCTCCCGCTGCGCCCCCGTTGGCCTGCTCCCGCTGCCTCGGCAGGCTCGAGCCCTCCCGGCCGACGCCTCCTCCCTCGCGCAACACCTCCTCCCGCACTCACCGTGGCTGTCGCCACCGCCGCTCGCTCGCGCTCGCACTCGCTGGAGGGAGAACAAGGAGAAGCGGAGGTGGTGAGAGTGAGGGAGAGGGAGAGGCTTTTTAAAGCCTCGCGGGGAGGAGAGAGAGAGCGGGATAGGGGGCAGCGCCTGTGGAGGAGAGGGAAAAAAGGGCACCCGCAGGTCTGCGCGCATAGGCACGCAGACGCGACTGCGGGTGCCGCCGTAACCGAATCGCAGACGTCTGGGAGGGGTTCTAGACGTCTGGTCCGACGTCTGGGCCACCTCCCAGACGTCTTGAAAGACGTCTGAAGCCGCACATTCGTAACAATATAACAAACTCAAAGGAAGTTTCGTCCCCGAAACTTGCGCTAATTAGGGTGCAGGAAAAATGTCATAGTAACCATAACAAACTCAAAGAGGACCGAAGTCGGTCCGAAAAGACGTACCCACGAAGTGCTCCGGGTACCGCTCTCGCATTGCCGCCTCAGGCTCCCAGGTAGCCTCCTCGTACCGCTGGCTCCTCCACAAACCTTTACCAGGGGTACTTGCTTTCGTCTCAAACTGCGGACGGCTCGGTCTAGAATCTGCACTGGCCACTCGGGGTAGGTCAGGTTGTCGTCCACCACGACGCTCTCATGACTCAGTACGTGAATGGGATCGGCTACGTACTTCCTGAGGTTAGACACGTGGAACACGTCGTGCACACTAGAAAGCTGGGGAGGGAGGGCAAGCCTTTAAGCAACGGGTCCAACTTGCTCCAAGACCTCAAAGGGCTCCACAAACCTCGGCACGAGCTTCCCTCTCACTCCAAACCGCTGCAGGCCCTTCATGGGCGAAACACGGAGAAAGACGTGGTCCCCAACCTCAAACTGCCCCTCTCTGTGTCTCCGATCCGCGTAGCTCTTCTGTCTGCTCCTGACAGTGCGGAATCGCCTGTGGATCTGCTCGACTACCTCCTGACTCTGCCGGATCAACCTGGGGCTAACCTCCCACTTGGTCCCCACCTCAACCCAACTCAAGGGTGCCGTACATCTCCGTTCATACAGAGCCTCGTAGAGAGCCATGCCGATGCTCGAGTGATAGCTGTTGTTGTATGCAAACTCCGCTAGGGGCAGGTGTTCCTCCCAAGAGCCCCTCCAGTCCAGTACATAGGTACGTAAAAGGTCCTCAAGTGTCTGTATCGTGCGCTCAGACTGTTCGTCCGTCTGGGGGTGGTAAGTTGTACTGAATCTCAACCACATCCCCAGGGCCTGCTGAAACTCAGCCCAAAACTGGGACGTAAAGCGGGTATCCCGGTCGGATACGATCTCCCGCGAAACTCCGTGTAGTCGTACCACGTCGCGGATATACCTCTCTGCCAACTGTGCTGGTCCCAAAGTGACTCGGATCGGCAGGAATCGTGCCGTCTTCTTCAGTCTATCCACAATTACCCAGACAGCGTCATGTCCTCGCTGGGTAACAGGTAAGCCCACCACTAAGTCCATGGTGATGCTCTCCCACTTCCACTCTGGCACTGGAAGCGGCTGTAGCAGCCCTTCAGGCCTTTGATGCTCGGCTTTCACCTGCTGGCACACTAAGCACTGCTGCACGAATTCACCCACATCCCGCTTCATCCCCCTCCACCAAAACTCAGGTCTCAAGTCGTGGTACATCTTCGTGTTTCCAGGATGTACGGTGAATCTGGAACCGTGTGCCTCAGTCAGGAGCTCTCTCAACAGCTCCTCGTCTCTGGGAACGCACAACCGTCCCCTCAGGCGCAGCACCTGGTCTGTGAAAGAGAAGTCCCCTGGGTCTCCTGACAGTACTCTGTCGCGCAAGGACTGCAAGTACGGATCAGCCATCTGTCCTGTGATGATGTGGTCTATCAGCTCTGGCCTAGTCTGTCGTGTCACCGTCACTGCCCCACAGTGCCCCCGTAACTCCAGGGGTCGCCAACTTCCCACCTCCTCCAAAAGGCTCCAACTCTGTAATTGTAAACTGGCCAAGTGTGCGGGCACCTTACGACTCAAGGCGTCAGCCACCACATTGGCCTTTCCCGGGTGGAAGGAGATGCTGCAGTCGTAGTCCTTCAGGAGCTCCAACCAACGTCTCTGTCTCATGTTGAGCTCCTTCTGATCAAAAAGGTATCTGAGGCTCTTGTGATCTGTGAAAATTTCGAAGGTCTCACGGTACAAGCAGTGCCTCCAAGTCTTCAGCGCGAAGACAACAGCTGCCAACTCTAGGTCGTGGGTAGGGTAGGTATGCTCATGGGGCTTCAGTTGCCACGAAGCATAAGCGACAACGTGACCCTTCTGCATGAGCACACCTCCAAACCCCTGCAAGGAGGCGTCCGTGTACACAACGAACCTGCCACTACTGTCAGGGATGGTGAGCACGGGAGCCGAGGTCAACCTCTCCTACAGCTCCAGAAAACACACCTCACAAGCGTCTGTCCAAGTGAAGGGCATGTCCTTCCAGGTCAACTGTGTTATAGAACGCGCAATCTGTGAAAAACCTCTGATGAATCGTCTGTAGTAGCCTGCCAGTCCCAGGAAACTGCGAGTCTTAGTGACTGAACGCGGTCTCTCCCACCTGAGTACTGCCTCGACCTTGGTTGGGTCCACTGCCAAGCCGTTTCCAGAGATCACATGACCTAAGAAGGTCACCTCCCTCAACCAGAACTCGCACTTGCTGTATTTGGCGTACAGCCTACGTCGTCTCCGAGTGTCCAGAACCATCTGCAAGTGCTGTCCGTGCTGCGTCTGATCTCTAGAATAGATGAGTACATCATCTATGAAAACCACCACGAACTGGTCCAAGTACGATCTAAACACCCGGTTCATCAGATCCATAAAAGCAGCGGGGGCATTGGTCAGCCCAAACGGCATGACCAAAAACTCGTAGTGTCCGTACCGGGTGTGGAAAGCTGTCTTGGAGACGTCAGTCTCCCTGATCCTCAACTGGTAGTATCCCGACCTCAAGTCAATCTTGGAGAACACCGTGGCACCCCGCAATTGGTCAAACAAGTCGTCGATCCTCGGCAGCGGATATCTACTCTTGATGGTGACCCTATTCAACTGTCGGTAGTTCACACAAAGGCATAGGGTACCATCCTTCTTTTTCACAAACAGTACCGGGGCTCCCCAGGGAGACGCACTGGGCCTCACGAAACCCTTCTCCAAAAGGTCCTGCAACTGAGACTTAAGCTCTCGTAGCTCAAGCGGTGCCATCCTGTATGGAGCGGTGGAGATGGGACTGGTCCCTGGTACTAGCGAGATCTCAAACTCGATCTCGCGCTCGGGCGGTAGTCCTGGTAACTCGTCTGGAAACACGTCAGGGTACTCTCTGACCACCGGGATGCTCTGGAAGTCTGCCACAGGGCTGGGCTCTGCCACCACACAAGCTAGGAAGCCCTGACACACCTGGCTCAAAAGTCTCGCCGCCCGAAGTGCCGAAATGCACCTGAAGCCTCCGTCCACTGGCTGTCCCTGAAACTCGAAAGAAGGCAACTCCGGCATGGAGAAGACAATCTTCCTCTCAAAATAGTCTAGCAAGGCGTGGTAAGCGGACAGCCAGTCCATCCCCAGAATCACTCCAAAGTCCTCCATCTGTATCATAATCAGGTCAGCTGACAAGCTATGTCCCCCGATGCTGACCTCGTAATCCGTGTACACCTCTTTAGCTACAAACAGCTAACCACTCGGACCTATGATTACTAACGGATTTTCTAACAGTGTATAATCCTGGTCCAAACTAACTGCGAAACTGGCTGCGATAAATGAGTGCGTAGCACCGGAATCGAAAAGTGTGTAAACGAGTCTGCCGGAAACTGAAACCATACCTGCCACTACCGAGCCCGAAGCTCTAGCATCCCTGTGTGTCAGGGCGTTGATACGCCCCTCAGCTCTAGGTGCGGACGAAGCAGCCACACTCTACATCGGACGGGCAGGTGCTGGTCGGTACCCTCCTCGTGACTGCTGTCCTCCTCCTTGCGCCTGGTAACCGCGGCCTCCTGCACGCCCTCCAGTGCTCTGCGTGGGAAGTATCTGCTGACCTCCTGCCTTAGACGGGCAGTCCCTCCTGATGTGGCTCGGCTGACCACACTAGTAACAGAGGGGACCCGGCTCCAGCCCTCAGTGGGTCCCTACTGTCGGCTGGGCGGGGGTCCGGTGCTGGCGACTGGCCCCTGTCGAGGGCCCCAAAGGCCACTGATGGCCCTGCAAAACGTGACGGCTCTCCTACAGACGCCACGTGTCTCCATTGAGTTCTCCTAACACGCCTAGTGTGACGGCGGAAATCTCGTTCCACCACCAACTCCCCTGTCGTACGCTCGGAAGGGGGAGGAGGGGGTGGCGATGTGGGTGGAAGCTGAAATTCTTCTCGAACCACCTCTCGAATTAGTTGGACGTGGTCCGGAGACGGTATGCTCAGGAGAAGAGGAGGGGTAGTCTGTACTCCAAGCCCAACACATCTGTCCCTCGGGCCTCGACCTCGACCGTGCCCGCGGCCCACCCTCCTAGTTCCACGACGAGGCATCTCCTACAAGGAGACGCGAAACAAAACGGAACACGTCACTACGGAACGATACCTAACGGAAACGTCTAAGAGCTCATGTCAAAAGGTATGTTGTGGTGGCTACTCTAGCTATAGACATGTGGATTGGTTATTTTCCAGTCAGTTGATTCACTTCTCGGGACGACTTTGCTCCGATACTTAAGTTGTAATGACCCGATTCCCAAGTCCCTACGAGACACGACAACTGGACCGACTCGACTAATCCCAAGACCTGGTCGTCCAACGAGGAAGTAACCAAAAGAGCAGTAAAATAAACCACATTCAGCATGAATATAACTAACAGTAAGAAAATACAGCAGCAAGGAAAGAAACCACTACAGTATATACCACCAAAATAGTAGAACAACATTCATAACATAATATGAAACTACAGGTAAAGAAAAGTACAGCGGTAACAAGAACTACTCACTACAGTGGAACCAAAAAGAGGTACAAGAGAACAGTGGTAACTTTACTGGACCCTACTTGACCCAGCGTCCTCTGCAGCCGCTGACCCTGGTTGCTCAACACCTGGTCCTGAAAGGTAACGAGTGTAACACGTCAGCAAAACGCTGAGTAGAGTGGCAGCTAAACTAAAGAAACAGTAAAGTGTACAGTAGCTGTTTTAATTTTCTTTCTTCCTTTATTTACGTCTTTCTATTGTTTCAAAATTTATCTATTTCTCAGATCCTTCACTTGATCTCGAATGTTCCTCGTGGGAACGATCTTGATTACAGTCTTTTCCGAACAATAGAAGTAGCACGTGGTGCTCTCCTGGCCGGGAGAGTCCCCCGTGGTGATCCTACTCTCAGTCAACCACCCCAAGGTCACGGACAGGCGTAACGGTGACTACGGCACGTGCGATAAACGCACAGGTAGCTAACCCGCACTGGCACGCGGTCAGTCGTTTCCGTTAACGGGTGCGCCCAAAGCACAGCACGGAACCAGTACAGGGAAGAGCCCTCTCAGTAACAGGGGTCCAACCCCTCCACTGTAACCAAACAGGGGCCTTGCCCCTCCACAGTCTGCGCACCCTCGCCTGACTACCCTGGTTTGCCCAGTGGGCCTAATAAGTCAGTGTAGGAGGCTAGCAGAACCCCGGGGCCCGTGGGGTAGCTAGTACCTCCCTACACTAGTAGCTCTCCTCGGTACTACATACATGAGGGCTAGCAATTCGGTACAAAGTGGCCAGTCCTGACCCCGGGTCCCTGGGGCGGCTGGCTCCGCTCTGCACTAAACAGGTACAGGTACTTCCCTTGGTACTATGTACCCAAGAGACAGCACACTACCACGTCTTTCTTTCTCAGTTCCATTCCTTTCTCTTTCCAGGAGTTCCACTCCTAATTCCACGTAGGGTTCCAGTTCTTTTAACTCAGCACATTCAGGTTTCACCTTTCCAGTTTCACGTTCATACATCCCATATTCTCAGACATGCTCATTTATTCATAACAGGCAACTGTTAAACCAATTTACAGGTAGCTATTATTTCCTTTCCACATTTTCCAAGACTGCAGTATTCATATATTCCACTAGTTCTTCCCATCCTAGGATTCATGCCATACCCTAGGATCTATCATACAATCTAGTTTTCCAGCCCTACGATTCATGCAACACCCTAGGATCTACCATTCATTCTAGTTTCTCATTCCTAGGATTCATGCAATGTCCTAGGTTCTATTTATGGTTCCATAATTTAACAGATTATACTAATAAACTTAAAAGCCACTCTACCGATTACAACAGGCGTACTGGGGGCGTGGTCGGGAATCCCGCGTACCTCCGCAACCCCCGAGACTTTAACGGAATGGGGTCCTATCATAAGGATCAAACATAAGGAGTTTCTCAAAACAGTATACAACTATTGTAGACGGGTAGAGGATTTAATTCCGAAAAGCACGCAACTCGAAATGTGGAAAACAGACTCCGAACGTGCCTTAAACGTGTCGAAAACGACGAAACAGTGCAAAATCAGATGTCTGGAACCTCTTCCAGGCATCTTAAAAAGTGGATCAGAGGTTACCTTTGCTCTGCGTGGTCTCTCAGACATCCAGAAGCCTGCAGGGGCGTCTGGCCTAGTTTCAGACGTCCGATGGTCACCCCGGACATCTGGAAGTCGCTCCCGTCGTCTAGCACCACTGCCAGACGTCTGATTCGCGTTGGATGCGAATCTCAGACCCCGCGCGTACCCATTCCTCGTGCTCAGTACGGACGGTCGAAGGAAAGAAGAAGGTACGGAAATAACTTACTTACCAGGCGTCTACACTGTCCTCCAGACGTCTTCCTCGTCGTCTGGTTGGAAGACCAAACGTCTGATTCTGGAAAATTTCCAGAACCAGGGCGCCACTCGCCCTCCGCCCGCGACGCACGGCCGCACCGCGCCTCGTCCGCCTGCTGCTAGAGCTGCAGCAGGCCTCCCGCGTCACTCCGCGCCCGCTGCACCCCCGCCGACCGGCTCTCGCTGCCCCAGCAGGCTCGAGCCCTCCCAGCCGACGTCTCCTCCCTCGCGCAGCACCTCCTCCCGCACTCACCGCGGCTGTCGCCGCCGCCGCTCTCTCGCACTCGCACTCGCTGGAAGGAGAAGAAGGAGAAGCGGAGGTGGTGAGAGTGAGGGAGAGGGCGAGGCTTTTTAAAGCCTCGCGTGGAGGAGAGAGAGAGAGCGGGATAGGGGGGCATCCCCTGCGGAGGAGAGGGAAAAAAGGGCACCCGCAGGTCTGCGCGCACAGGCGCGCAGACGCGACTGCGCGTGCCGCCTTAACCGAATCCCAGATGTCTGGGAGGGGTTCCAGACGTCTGGTCCGACGTCTGGGCCACCTCCCAGACGTCTGAAGCCGCGCGTTCGTAACATAAGCTTTTCATTTTCCTCAACCTCTTGAGGAATGTCTAGATCTTAATGGGTACTAAGAGTCTATCCAAGAATGCCTAAAGTTTGCATTCTTACTAATCTCGCCATGCACTTTTCATTTCTTTTCTTGAATGAGGTCTAGAACTTAGGTCATTTCCTTAATTTCTTACTAATGACTATCACTTTTTTCTTACATTTTTGTGCTCCTTTTTCATTTTGTTTCTTTTCCTTCTCTCACAAAATTTCCTTTCTCCTCTTATTCTCTTATTTATTATTATTTTTTTCGAAATTTTTTTTTAATTTTTATGGTGTTTTTGGCATATGTGAATTTTTTTGTTTAAAACCTTTTCTTACAAGTTTTGCACTTTCATACCCCTCCATGCCTAAGGTTTGCAATGTCCTCATTGTGACTTAGGGGGTTTTTATTCAGCTTAGTTCATTCCTTAGGACAGGTATTTTGGTGAGTGAATGGGTCGAGGTGATTGTTGCGAACGATTTCTAATCCCAGATGCAAGCGTCTGGGGTGGAGTCGGCTGTCTTAAAGGGTGAACCTTAAGTGCACAAAGGGTCAAAAAAGGTTTTAGGTTTTCAAGGAAAATGACGGGCTGCCTCCTGTTAAGCGCTGAGTTTTACTCCATCGGTCGGGCGTAATAAGCTCAAGGGGAATGGAGGATATAAGATGATTCGGCCAAATCAGTAGAAGTTATATCAATGAACGGCTTGAGTCTCTGACCGTTCACGATGAAAGGTTCGTAATCGTGGTTGAGCGGACTGATTTTGATGGCTCCATTTCCAAAAACCTGTCGGACCAAGTTTGGTCCAACCCACTTGGATCGCAACTTTCCAGGGAAAAGTTTGAGTCGGGAATCAAAGAGTAGGACCTTCTGACCAGGATGAAAAATCTTTCTCGAGATATGCTTGTTATGGAAGGCTTTAACCCGCTCCTTATAGATTCGCGAGTTCTCATACGCATCTAGGTGTAATTCATTGATCTCGCTGATTTGAAGCTTTCTGTGGGTTCCAGCCTTCGAAAGATCTAGATTACAGTTCCGTAATGCCCAATAAGCTTTATGCTCCAGTTCGACGGGAAGGTGACATGCCTTCCCATACACCAGTCTAAAGGGAGATATGCCTAATTGGGTTTTGTGGGCGATCCTATAGGCCCACAAGGCTTCCAGAAGTCAGGACGACCAGTCCTTCCTGTCAGGTCGAACAGTGACCTGCAGGATTTTCTTGATCTCTTGATTGGATAGCTCAGCTAGACCATTAGTCTGAGGGTGATAAGGAGTAGAGATTCTGTGAGACACCCCGTATTTGGTCATCAGTGACCTAAACTGAGCATTTGTGAAATGGGTCCCCCCATCTGAGATTATAGCACGAGGAATATCGAACCTTGAGAAAATGTTTTGATGAATGAATTTGAGAACGATTTTGTGATCACAGGTTCGGGTCAGTATGGCTTCGATCCATTTGGACACGTAGTCCACAGCTAGCAGAATGTATTCGAAACCATCCGAAACAGGAAAGGGGCCCATAAAATCAATCCCCCAAACATCAAAAATTTCACATACGAGAATCAGCTGCAAAGGCATCATGTCGCGATGGCTCATGTTGCCCAAAGTTTGGCAATGGCTGCATGCCTTGCAGTGACTGTATGCGTCTTTGAACAGCGTGGGCCAGTAAAAGCCGCACTGGAGGACTTTTGATGCGGTTTTATGTCCAGAGAAATGGCCACCGCATGCCTGGTCATGGCAGAAAGAGAGGATATTGTTGACTTCCTCTTCCGGAATACATTTCTGGATGATTTGATCAGCACCTATGGGGAAGAGGTACGGGTCTTCCCAAATGTAATACTTGGCATCAGAGCGCAATTTGCCTTTCTTGGCCTTCGACCAATCAGACGGGATCTGATGAGATGCTAAGTAGTTTACTATATCAGCAAACCATGGAAGGCTAGTACCAATAGTTAGTAGGTGCTCATCAGGAAAATATTCCGTGATGGGTCCGGAAGGGTTGATAATCTCAGAAGGAAGGCAGGACAAATGGTCGGCTACTACATTCTGTCTTCCTGCCTTGTCGTGAATTTCGAGATCGAATTCTTGCAATAGCAAGATCCCTCGGATTAGTCGGTGCTTCACGTCCTTCTTGGCAAGGAGATGCCTCACAGCTGTGTGATTCGAGTAGATGATGACGTGGAAACCCAGGAGATACGATCCGAATTTTCAAGGGCAAATACTACGGCTAGCAGCTCTTTCTCCGTAACCATGTAGTTACGCTGAGCCTCGTCAAGTGTCTTGCTAGCGTAGTAGATGACCACGGGTTTCCTGTCAGCTTTCTGCCCCAGGACCGCTCCTACAGCGAAATCAGATGCATCGCACATGATCTCAAAGGGTTGAGACCAGTCAGGAGATTGTAGGATAGGTGCCTGGGTGACTCGATCACGAAGGTTTTCAAAGGCTAGTGTGCATTCCTTGGATATTTCAAAGGGTACATCCTTAGAGAGAAGAGTAGTCAAGGGGGGGGGGCACGATTTTCGAGAAATCAGGAATGAAACGACGGTAAAAACCGACGTGCCCCAGAAAAGAACGGATGTCCCTGATCGAGCTAGGCATAGGAAGGCGAGTGATTAGATCAACCTTAGCTCAATCCACTTGGATGCCTTTCTCCGAGATTAAGTGTCTCAAGATAATTCCCTCAAGCACCATGAAATGGCTCTTTTCCCAGGAAAGAACCAAATTCACATCGATGCACCACCTGAGTATTTGGACCAAGTGTTGGAGGCAATCGTCAAATGATGCTCCAAAAATTGAAAAGTCATCCATGAAGACTTCCAGATAGTCCCAAACCATATCTGAGAATATGGCAAGCATGCACCGCTGAAAAGTCGCGGGTGCATTGCAAAGACCGAAAGGCATCCTTCGGAATGTGTACGTTCCGAAGGGGCAGGTGAACGTGGTCTTTTCTTGGTCCTCTAGATGGATTGCCACTTGGTTGTAACTGGAGTACCCGTCAAGAAAGCAGAAGAATCGATTTCCCGCTAATTTTTCGAGAATCTGATCAATGAAAGGTAGTGGGAAATGATCCTTCTTCGTGGAGGAATTGAGTCGTCGGTAATCTATACAGACTCTCCACGAGTTGGCTAATCGGGTAGGAATGACTTCTCCTGTTTCAGTCGTTATAGTGGTGAGTCCTACCTTTTTAGGCACGACTTGAATTGGGCTCACCCAACGACTATCGGAGATTAGGTAGATGATTCCGGCATCTAACCACATGATGATCTCCTTTTTCACGACCTCCTGCAGATTGGGGTTCAAGCGTCTCTGCATTTCACGAGAAGGTCGTGCGCCCTCTTCTGAATAGATATGATGAGTACAATAAGAGGGACTTATTCCAGTCAGATCATCGAGAGTCCATCCGATGGCTCCATGATGTTGCTGGAGAACAGTAATCAGACGGGATTCCTGTTCGGGCTTGAGCTTGGAATTGATAATCACAGGAAGGGTCTGATTAGAACCCAGAAAGATGTATTTCAAGTGATCAGGAAGGGGCTTTAGTTCGAGGATGGGGTTATCAGCAGCAGCGGGTGGTTCAGAATAGATGTGAGGTTCAAGGGTAGGAGTTATTGGTTTGTCTAACTCTGGATTCGACTCCTCTATTTGCGAGTCAAGATCTCTCTGCGGTTGATGAGGTATAATCAGGTCATTCTGAAAGGGTGTTTCATCAACCAAAGCCCTAATGTCACAAATTTGTTCGATGACACCGCAATTGATTCCTTGTTGGGCCTTAAATATATCAATTTTCAGGGTTTGATTTCCAAATTTGAGCTCTATTTGGCCCTCCTCACAGCTGATGTTGGCTCTAGCAGTAGCCAAGAAAGGTCTCCCTAGAATGATTGGTGTATCCCTAGGGTTTTTAGGTGTGTCCATGTCTAAGACTATAAAGTCTACAGGAAAGTAGAAATCCCGCACTCTTATAATAACATCCTCGAGAATCCCTTTTGGTGACTTTGTAGATCGATCTGCTAATTGTAACGTCACCTCAGTTGGTTTTAGCTCAGATTCTTCTAGATGGCTAAGTAAGGATGTGGGCATCAGATTTATGGAAGCACTCAAATCTAGCAATTCTCTATCAAATTGGGTATCACCTATCTTACAGGAAATTAAGGGAGTACCAGGATCTTTAACCTTGGGTGGGAGTCTGCTTAGGATTATAGAGCTGGCTTGCTCTGACAGTACAATTGGACTCCCACTCTTGGTTCGTGGCTTACGCTGGGGTGTACACACATTCTTTAAGAATCGTGCATAAGCCGGTACGTGGCGGATTGCATCCATCAAGGGGATGTTTATGTGGACCTGCTCAAAGAGCTTGACCAGGTCCTCCTCAGGTGCCACGAGCTTGGTAGTCTTCTTTCCCTTGGTCAAGGCCTCAGGAAACGGAACCTTGGTTGGTTCTTCTAGGATAGGTCCAGGTCTTTGATCTGGGACAGGGATAGGAACGTCCTGGATTACCGTCCTAGGCTTGGGATCACTACCAGGCTTGGAGTGGTTTGGATAAGGTGGATCTTGGGTTTCCTTACTACTATGGGTTATCACGGAATTAAGTCCTGCCTGGTTTTGGTTGGGATTGGGTAAGATGGGTTGTTGCTGATAGCCCGCAAAGGAAGCGGAAGCCTCAATCCCGTTAGGTGAAGGAACAGAGGGGGCCAGGTAAATCATGTGGGCTTGGCCCGGGTTTGGGTTCATAACGTGCCGCTGAGTTGGCACATTATTCGG
This sequence comes from Thalassia testudinum, assembly GCA_037157565.1. Taxonomy (NCBI): domain Eukaryota; kingdom Viridiplantae; phylum Streptophyta; class Magnoliopsida; order Alismatales; family Hydrocharitaceae; genus Thalassia; species Thalassia testudinum. The sequence continues at coordinate 63,976,009 of JAZHRO010000051.1, forward strand.
GTTAGGAAGAGGTTGGGAAGGAAGTGTGCCTAGCTGGCGAGAATTTGCCAACTAGGCCAGTTGATTTCGGACCTCTGTAAGTTTGTCCTTGTGTTGTTTTTGGATAGCCGCATTCGTTCTTTAAATGTCAGCCAGAGTCTGAAGGATAAGGGACATTTGATCCTGATTTGGCCCTGATGGATAAGTAGGGTTGGGCCGAGGCTGAGGCGGCTGGTAAGGATGAGGGGGCAGTGGGCGGTACTGAAAGGGTGGTCTTTGGGTTTGGGAATTTCCCGCCCACTGAAAATTGGGATGGTTTCGCCATCCAGGGTTGTAGGTGTTGGAGAATGGGTCGTTCTGGATGGCGTTGAGGTACTCGCAGGTCTGAGGAACCTCCAGAGAATCAAAGAAAGGGGGAATGGAATTCCCCAGGCTGGTATAGAAAGGATAGGATGACCCTCCGATCCGAGAATCAGATGGGGATGGATATAGATCCATCCCAGGCGAAGATCGGTGGAGAATGTTTTGCATAGTCTCCTGTGTAGAAGGAGGCTGTGCAAAGGAGTTACGCGCAGAGGTGGCTCGCTGCAAGTGCTGAGTCAGCTCATCCACCTTCTTCTCAATGATTGAGACCTTGTCCAATCGAATGGCCATTAATTCCAGGTCGACTGATGTGGACAGGCCCTGCGTCTCATGTGCTCCCCTGAGGTTCGTCGATGCGCGGGAATTCGTCCTGTCGAATAATCCCATGGAGTCATTGTTGATGGAGTTCTCGCACATGTTTTCGAGAATCTCCCACACGATGTCCTCATGTTGACCCATGATATTTCCTCCGCAGGTTGCATTGACAAAAAGACGGATGTCTTCACAGAGTCCCTGGTAAAAAGACTGGACTTGTTCCCATTTAGGAACTCCGTGGTGGGGGCACTTTCTCATGAGATCCTGAAAGCGATCCCATGCCTCATGGAGAGGTTCTCCCGTTTGCTGAGTACAGTGAGTAATCTGATGGCGCAAGGCATTGGTTCGACCAACGGGAAAGAACTTCTTCAGAAATTTGGACTGAAGTTCTTCCCAAGTATTGATCGGCCGAGTCTGAGTTTGATACCAATGAGCGGCCTTGTCCATAAGAGAGAAGGAGAACATCTTCATGAGAAGAATGTCCCGATTTTGTGCATCTGACCCAAAAGTTTGGGCCAGATGCTTCAACTGTTTGATGTGCTGGAAGGGATCTTCGGAATTAAGCCCATGGAATTTAGGTATAGCATGAATCATATTGGGCTTTAATTCGGAATCAGGTCCTCCAACCGGGATTCTGACTCGAGGCTCAATGGCCATTGCAGTAGGATTATAATGGTCCCGCATCATAGGACGCTGCGGTGGGTGCACAAAGTTTTGGAAGAGGTCATTGAGTCGCTGGAGCTGGTGCTCCAGATTATTTTCTTCCTCAACTGGCTGAGCCACGATGGGGGAAGAAGAAGAGCTTGGTTCTGAATCAGATGAGAGAATAATGTGGTAGGGTTGCTGCACAAACATGGGCATCGAGGTTTGGCCTTGACGAGAGTGAATTTCTAAAGGAGGTCTTAAGGGTGGTGTTAAGGACCTCCTATCGTACATGCACTGTTGGAATAGATGAGTTTAGAAGGTGCTGGACCCAATCGAGACACCCAAAGATTGTTGGGTGACTATAGAGGTGCGGGGCAGATGGACCCCTTGATCAAAAAGATCGTCCACCTGAGAATTACCTGGGCAGCCAGAGTGGGTGAGTCCCGCGAAGACCCCTACACGGTAGAGCGTCCCCATGGGTTACAGGGTTTCCCTTACCCGACCTCTCTTGTCACTGCGGTTCCAGGTAGACCAGAATGGGGACCTTGACCTCTTAAGTCTACCTCTTTTACTTTAAGATCAGGGTGCTTAAGGTTCCACTTGAACTCTTAGGTATTTTGAGTGAAAAAGTGACCTAATTTTAAGGTTGGTTGACCCAAGGGATCAACTTTACCTCTTATTCCTTTGAGAGCTTTTGGGTCCTTTCTTTTAAGGTTCAAATGGGTTTAAGAGCCTGATTTGCTTAGGATTCCTTTTGCATAGATCGTTTCAAATAAAGTTTAGGCACACCTTTTTTTTTTTGGGCAGATCTTTTCTTTGTTAATAGAAGGTATGTCTCTAAAAATCCTAGCTTTTCAATCCTTGAGTTGGCTCTAGTTGGTCCATTTTAGTTGCCTCAAAATTTAGTATCTAGGGCTCAATCAAGAAGGTTTTAGCCCTAGTTACCTTAATTGGATGGACAGTTAAAATGTGTTGAAATGAAAAATTAGGCAACTTTGATGAATTACTAAGTATAACACAGGTAGCCCTAAGTTGATTCTTCTTTTTGTTCCTTTTCAGATTTTAAGGGAGTTAAGAAAGGGCTGATGAAGATTACCTGTTTGTTGGAGTGTTTGTTGTGCGGCTGCTCTTCCAATTCTTTTCCTTTACTTGCACACAAGAGAGAAAAAGATTAGCAATTGTTTAAAAGAAATTCAAAGCTTCTAGAATAGTCGTTGCTCCTCGGCAACGGCACCAAAAATGGTGGCTGTGGCAACCGCTTTGGCTGTTTTTGCGTCTTTATATTTATTATAATACAGTCGTTATAGTATAAGATGAGACAGCTACGGTTGTCATTATCATACAAAATTTTTTACTCGGAAATAGTTTCCCGAGGTCGAACTCAGGGAGCTACTGGAATTCTAGAAGTACAAAGTTTCTTTATTACAAAAATAAGAGGGAGAGAGAGAGATATTTTGTTTTGGCTTCTTCTTCTTCTCTTCTTTTTCTTCAGCTGCAGTGTCTCTACGGGTCTTCTTCTTCCTTTTGCCTTCAATTCCTCTTCTTCTTCTGCTTCTTTCTTCCTTCTTCTCTTCTTTCTCTTTTCTTCAGCTGCAGAGCCTTCTTCTTTCCTTCTTCTTCTTCCTTGGTCTTCTGCTTTAGCTCCTCTGAAGGTTTATCCGTCATCTGATATCGCAGTCAGACGACTTAAACGGCGGTCTGCTACAGTGCTTCCTTTCCTTCCTTCACTGCTTCTTCTTCTCTTCTTTGGCGAGCCTTCTTCTTCCTCTACTTCTTTTCTTCTTTGGCCTCCTACCTTGCTCAGCTGCAAGGCTTCTTCAGGGTTTCTTCTTCTTCTACTCCTTCTCTGCCTTGCCTTTTCCTCTGCTCAACCTCTCTTCAGATCTTCTTCCTTCTCCTTCCTGCGGCTAAGCACTTAGCCGTTCTCCTTCGCGCCCTGTTCCTGCACACAAGGCACAGCAAAACCTAACCCTTTCCCTCTACCTGCACGTCTCTCTCTCTCTGTAAACCGCTCACAAGAAGCCCTCCCAGAGCTAGGTTAACGGGTCGGATAGCGTACCCGTGACCAGGCGCACCGGCGTGGGCGGTGCGCGAGGAGTGCAGGGTAGTGTCGGGTCGGATCCGCCAGGTCCGCGGGGTGAATCCGCGGACAAGGCGGGTGTGATGGGCGAGGGACCTCACCCCATGTGCATTCGGAGGCAATAAGCCGTATGCATAAAATAAATTTAAATCGGTGCGGCGCTTCGAGAACTTACGAAGTGGGACTATCTTCTGCTTTTCCTCGTGCGCGCCCATAGGAGAACCTCCTCGCAATCTGCTTAGCTGCTGCCGCTGTTGGTGCCAAGTGCTGAAGCAAAAGTCTTCACAGACTTCACCCCAGTCCACAGCACCTGGAGTGCAGCTGCCCCGACACCTGGAGCCTGCTTGGAAGCTGCTTCAATCGTCAACAATGGCGACAGGGCTCTAGAACCTGTCGTGCATGTATACGGCCTATCGGCCTAATCAAACCACCGAGAGACCTTCGCCGTGACACGGCGAAGGTGGTGCGAGGTGCAGTAGGTCGTGGAACAGCCTAGGCGTGTGTGCCTAGGTCGTCCTGTGACCGAAAATATGGGTGTGTTCGGGGGTGCGTTGAGTGGGTGTAGAGCGGCAGTAGGTGGGCGGAGGATGTTCAGCGTGATGAGGCGGAGCTTTTGCGTTGGTCGGCGAGTTGGGTGGAGCTGCGGATTGACGGGGGCAACTCGCCGGAGAGTGGCCGGAGGCGGGGAAGGTGATGGTGGTCAGGGACAGTCGAGGGTCGATTTGAATGAAATAATGTGGGGAAAAGAGAGAGGGGAAGATGGGGAGTAATTAAAACCTACTTACAGGGACGAAGGGGGCTGGGGAGGTGGACAGTCGTATCGACTGTCGCCGGAGAAGAAATACCCAGAGGGAGAGAGCGGCGACGAGGAAGTGGGTAGGGAAGTGCGCACTTGGTACGGTGCGACGTGGGAAGATTAGACGAAGCTGGCTCTGCTGCTGGTATTGCAGCAAAGTGACGAGAAGGAGGAGGAGCGGCTGCCGGAGCTGGTGGGTTTCCTGTCGGAGTGGGGAGAGAGGAAAGGTTGAGGGTTTCTCCGCCAAGACCAGACTGGGCGAAATGGCAGGCGACGCTGGTTTTTATAAAGGTAGTGGCGGAGGGGCGGACGCACGCTGGCGACGTGTGTCCCTCGCCGGAGTATGGTCGGAGACGAGACCCATACCTTCTGCGCGTTCGCACGGAAGGTGTGGGCGTCGTCAGGCGGCATGGCCGAGTCCCTGCGATAGCAGACATCGCAGGGAACCCCACGTTCTCTTTGCAGGACGCCCCCTCACCCTACACGGCGCCATGCTCCGCGCAAAGTCGCCGGAGCATGGTGCTGCGCAGAGACTTGCAAGAGGGACCAAAATGCAAAGAACGAAGATGAAATTAGGGGCCAAAATGCAAGGGTTTCGAAAGTTGAGGGTCAAAAAGTAAATGATGAGGACCAAATTGCAAAGTCGGTCAAGGAGATCTCTTCTTAGGCACAAGTTTTTATACATGACTAAGTTGGACCTAAGGATTTTAGTGGTGAATTTTGTTTCTAGGTCAGACCATGTTTGACCGGCCAATTTAGGTAAAAATCCAAATTAAATCATTAATTGGGCATGGTTCTCAATGTAGGTCAAAATGGGTTTCTATGGGAAAATTGAAGGTTCTAAACCCTAGAGATTATTTTTCTATGAATTTTAGAGGGTTTAGTTAATTTTTACCCTACCTTGAACTACGTGAATTGAAGTGGGTTTATTTTAGGGTTACAGAATGTCATTTAATTCCTTGGAGTTGCTGTAGCCCTTGTTGGATCAGATCATCCCACTTTCCTTCTTATTAGGTTAGTTTGACTTGTGTTTGGATCCTGAGTTACCCTATTTACAGATTGTGTTGGTAAAATTACATTTTTACCCCTTATGACTTATTTTCTTCTTAAATTCAGAATTCTCTGAGTTAAGCCTTTCTTTGAGTTATGTAGGAGCTTTTTCTTGCATATCTAGGTCAGATTGTGCTAGTTAGGGTTCATGATGAGGTTCTCATCACTCATGATAGTATTCCCATTATACCCCCATGCCTAGCTTTTGTTAGTCTCTTAGCAAAATTCTATAGATTAGACCAATTATCTAGGTCGGATATAACCGTCAGGATGCCTTACTAAGCTGTATCTCTAGGAATTAGATCTTAATACAAACAGTAGGCCTAGAGGTACTCAAGTACCAGCCCAGATCCAGACTTAACTAGCTTTCGCCTCAGTCTACCGCAGAGGTTTCTAAGGCCCGTCGAAACTATCTTAAGGTTTGTTAGACCAAGCGGTTAAAGCACCCATGCTTGTAACATGGTTAGCCCAAGTTCAGTTTGCTAGTGCATTTTTTGTAAGAGAGAGAGGGATAGAAGAAGATTTTCATTTTTGGAGAGCTTTCTCTCTCTTTTTCTTTTAATTATATTTTTCCTTAGATCCAACCTCAGATTGGCCCAAAACATGTTCTGTATCAGATTCCTTGTCCCCACCATCAATCATCACAGGGCCCCTGGCAATCGATTCTTCAGGATAGCACCGCCCATGGCAACCCTTAGAACCCTAACTTTCGACACTTTGGAAAAGTGCTGCCCATGGCATTCTGTAGCTAAATCCAGACCCTGGTGATCATCGACTTTCTATGGTTCATATAAAAAATCGTCGTTGTCGTAGTGTATATCACAAATACAAACCGTTATCGCGTCAATTTTATTTAATTACATAATTTTACTGGTTTATTCCAGGTCGTTCACTGGGAGGCAGTTATTGATATACATCATTCTCTAAGTCCAACATTATTCTTTAATTCCAAAAAGATCAAGTTTATATACAATCATAAATGAATGAATTAATGAATAATCAATGAATGAAATAATAGCTTAATTATGTACAAAAGAATTAACTAAAATGCTTGCAAATACCTAATTACAAACAAGCATCAAACACTATAATTAAATATTATATACTATCTATTTATAACTTATAATACTAATACTTACATATATATACGATAATAAGTAATAATATATACTATACTAACTTAACTTAATATACTAACATATATAGTAACATATATACTATATATAGCGACAGATAAAAACGTCGCTAAACCCCAGCAAAACTATGTACAAAATCTAAGATAAAAATTGGGACTATAGTGACACTTATTCCATCTACAGTGACGAATAATTCTGTTAGTAAAGCTATAAAGTTATTTATATACATATATAGCTCAAACAACATCTATACTATGTATGCTTAATATACATATACTTATTATTTACAGTATACACTTATATACACTATACAAATATATGTATACATGCACATACTTCTCTTTCACTCTTTCTTCTTTTATGGCTCTCTTTTTCTTCTTAACACTTAGTCTTTTCTTCTCTTAACTTCTCTTCCCTTAGTCTCAACACTTACGCATTTCTTCCTACGGCTCTTAACCCCTCATTAAGCTCTACTTAGTTCAAAAATTAGGTTTTAAGGTTGGCGGGTTACCTTTTCAAGGGATACGCAGCACCTTTACAGGTGGGACCAGACCACTACTTGGGCCACCCTAGTTCGTTTAATTACCCATTAATACCTGTTTAAGCTCAATACTAGGCCCACACAGGCCCAAGCACAATGTCGAGCCCCCAGCCCACACCGCAAAATATCATCACATCACAACACATATACTCAAATCAATGCTCAAAAGGGATAGGGTTATGTTGTGCGCTGAGCACATGACAACTGAGGGGCTTATATAACAAATTAGTCATATAGCGCTACAAGCGCTTCGTGCTAAACGATGCGGCACTATTTGCGTCGTGTCTGCGTCGTTGGCTCTCGATTTGAGGGTCATAATTTATTATAAATTAAAAATAATTATGGGAAATTAAAGTATTTACATAGTACCATATAATTATACAATTAATTTAGAAAATTAATTATATTTATTATATAAATAAATTAGTTAAAGTCTAAAGTTTATACATACTATTTTTTAGGTTTTATTTCTAAATTAAGTATAAATTAGCTAATGTATGGTCTAATTGACCTTACACATTATTAATATACATATTAGGGTATTTAATAAATATTTTTATTGTATTTTACAGGTTTTAATTCAATTTTATTTACATTTAACTACCTATTTTCAGGTCATTCTACATATAAATTAGATTTAAATAGTATAATACATTATAAATATAATTAAATTAGTTTAATTTACTTAAAATACATTAATACAAATATACAGTAAAAGTTAGTTTAGTTTTAACTTAAATTAATAATTTATTTTAATTTAATCTAATAACTTAACCAGTAACTTAATAAATTAATTATTTATTCTGTATATATAATTAAATTGTGGTACGGGATTCCTAATGTACATAATATATATATAAATATGTATGTACAATATCAGTACTAAATATATTTATTTCTAGGGTTTATTAATGTACATAGCCTATAGTACATATAAATTAATATAATTAATAAATAATTATATAAATAAGCTATGTACAGTTTGAGTTAACTTAAATACTTAAGTTACATTAGATAGTATATTCATAAGTTATTTATACTCTATATATGTCTATTTTACAATATTTACTCATATAGCTTACTATATAACTTATATTTACAAGTATTTACATAGTATACAATGGGTTTTAGGTATTTTTAGGTTTTTTTCACTTGTTATGGGTTTTGTATATTTTGTGGAGATGAGGGATGAGAAAGAAAGAGAGAGATGAGATGAATAGATTATTTTTGGTATTTTTATATATAAAGGTCTTTTATTAAATTCCATGGTATACTGAACCGTCGGCTGGTATGTTCTACCAAATCGAGGGTTCAGAATACTATGAAACTTGGTGTACACTTAAAAATATATCTTATCTTCACCAAGATAGGTTTATTTTATTTTTTTGGATTTTTTATCAAGTTTTTATTATTGTGCAAGTGAAGCACATTCTAGGCCTTTAAAGAGTTTTCTAAGTGAACCTAAGGCCTAGAATGGAACTCTAAGTGATGACAGGCAGTGAACTGCCTCAAATATGCTCAACAAAAGATATAGAAAGAGTAAGAATAGTTAAGCATGAAATTCAACTAACATTTTAATTATTTTTAATTTTGGACAGTTAGGCAAAAATCCTTTGCTGACAATAAATTCTAAATAAGATACAAGCAATCTAAATAAGATTTAAGGACCTTTTAATTACAAGAAGGCTTGCATATAAGATGTACAACATAGTTAACAACAGGTCAGCTATACATTTCTTTCATAGAGCATCCTACTGCCCTATCAGTCTAGATAATCCAGCTGGCTGCAACAAGAAGCAACCAGCTACAGCAGCAACCACCATCTGCAGCAAACAGCAGCAGACAGCAACTGCAGCAGCAGATACAGTGACAATTCTAGACGGTCTAGGCAAAGCCCAGACATCTTCACTCATCAGGACCTTGCTGCAGTGTACAAAACTCAGAGAAATCAAATCTGCAGCAAGTCAGGAACCCACAGATCATCTTTTATCTACTGATTCAGTCAATTATATCTCAAATCAGACTTGAGAAAGCCTGATCAGAGATACAAAATAACTTGATTAGGAAATAAGAGCTAGATCTGAATTTAAATGTAGCTGCATCATGCAGCAAATTACTATGTCTAGCTAGGATTCAAAAAACACAGAAATCTCTAAAATAAATTGCAACAAGAACTAAAAATATCATAAAAACCATTCTCAGATGTTCAACTTTCAATCAAAATCCCTTGTCAATGTTTTCCCGTCAAATCAAATCAGACAAATAGCTGATCTAACACTTTCTAATGCTATAGATAGCATGTAGAAAGTGTTAGATTCAACCCAATAAATTCAGCTTGAATCCCATTGTGGTACAAACCTTAAGGGATACTGAAAATCCCTTTGGTGAAAATTAGACTCTCAGAAGACACATCCATGGATAAAATCCTTAATAGAGCCTCCAATCAACATAGTTGATCTTCCTTGTCTCTACAAAGCATTCAAAACATTAAAAACCCTCAAAAAGAGTACATCTGACCATGGCTCATCTGAGATGAATTCTGTCATCAGAATCATCTCAGATTCACAGCCATTCAGTGAATTAAACAAAAATAACTTAGTTTGCTTGATCAAGGTAATTCAAAACTCAATTAATACAAAATCTTGCAATCTTGTGTGAAACCTAAATTCATAGTAGATCAAACAAATTGATTCAATTTTAAACTCATATCAGGGGCCTTTGTGAACAAAATGAAGTGAGTGGGAGAACCCTAAAATGGATTTGAGCGCAAATCCTCATCTCAAAGCTTGAAAGCAAAGAGATGGGGATTTTACTCCAAATGGATGGGTGGATTGCGAATAAAATTGCGAGTAAATCAGAAGCGAAAATGGACACATGTAGAGGGAGAAAAACATGATCAGTGTGTGGGTGAATTCATCCCCTCTGATCTGAAGTGATCAGAGGAGGTGAAATTGGGCATTTCTATGCTACAACTACTCCTAAACTACACTAATAGTCATCAGATCAACTATAATTACTCCTACTCCTAGAAAGCAAGTAAACTACACTAGGAAAGCAATAAATCTATATAAATGGAGGAAGATGTCTCAGGTCACCCCCCGGTTGGATGATGACGACGAATGGGGAGAGGAGACCAGCAGCTGACGAAGATGTCTAAGGTCTGCCACATGGTCAACTAGTAGTGAGTGAAATTGGGGAGGGAAGCGCCAACTCTGTCACAGCCGGTGGAGGAAAGTGGGGGTGAGGGGAAGCTGTAGGAGGACGAAGGGATCAGCTCAAGGGGAGGGAGTCGATGGTTCGCACATGAGCAGTGGAGGTGCTTAAGTAGGAAGATAGTGGATCAAGTCACCTCGCGGGTGAAATTAGGCGCTAAGGGCATGGGCGGTCTTGATTTGAGGAGAGGAGCGCGCGCGAGATAATATCAAAAAGTGGCCATAGGATGTGATCTGGGAGAATAGGTGACCACACACGCCGAATTGCGTGAAGGTTCTAATCAAGGTAGGCCATATGTTCTAATCAAGGTTCTAATAAAGGTGGAGAAGGGGGCGAGTACCTGTAATCAACAATAAGGCGTTTCGGCCACGTCAGAAAGTTCAGGAAGGATCGCCGGACCACGGCAAGTGCAACAGTGGTGGTTGTGAGGCATGGCGAGGTCCATGCGTGCATGGCAGAACTAGACTGTGTGCGTGAGAGTGGGTGTGTTCGGGGTGAGTTTGCGTGAGCGATAGGTGGAATTAAGTTAAGGCTTTTGCGCGTGGAGTGATGGCGGAGCTTATGAGGGTGATAGCGGCAGGATTCCTACAGTGGCACGGTGGATAAGCATCGCCAGAGCTTCGTCGAAGCGGAAGAAGGTGATGGTGTTGAGGGCGGATTTGTGGTTGTGTGTGTGTTGTGAGATTGGGAAAAGAAAGTATAGTGAGAGAGAGACAAAGGAACTTAATGATGTGGTAAATAGACGGAGGGCGCCGTTGTTGGTTGACCGAAGCTGAAGAAGGAGGATGGCGCGGCGAGGAGGCAACGTCGACTGAGGGAGAGGCACGACCTCTTGTTGGCAGGAGAGGTTAGCGAAGACGAGGGGATGAGTGTCGATCGTCCAATTTGATGGTTGGACGGCTGGAGGAGGAGGGCAGAGGGGGGTCGCCGGAGCTAATTCTGAAGGTGACTGGAGATAGAGAAGAAGAGGATTTCTCAGGCCAAAAACTAGCTGAAGAGCACGGACGTGCCCTAAGATTTCTTTTATAAGGCTCAGGAAGGATCTTAAGCCTGGGAGCCAAGATTCCAAGCTTGGAAATGTTACCGGAGTAGGAAAACCCATTTGTTCCATGAGTTCCCATTAGGATTTAGGCGAGAATTGTGGCCCAAGATGTGGTTTAAAAGGAAGGGAATTCCTTGACGAACTTCCCTTCCAATTTTGAGAGGGATTTGTCAAGGAATCAGGGAGTTCTTGCCATTTTTAGGCTGCTGGTGCTTGTACGAATAGGAGTAATGGCGGTAGGGACCTAGTTGTGAAGATGATAACAAAGTTGAGGGTCTATTTGTAAATATTTTGAAAGTTAAAGGCATAAATGTAAACAGACAGGACCAATTTGCAAACTAGGTCAAGATAATTTCAGCTTGGATCCAAATTTTGATATAAACCTAATTTGGACCTAAGAAATCCAACAGTGAAGTTGGATTTTGGTTTTGACTATGTTTCACTAGGTAATTTATGCAAAAACCTAAATTAGGGTAATGATAAACGCCAGTTTATCATCATTCTTATGCATTAAAACAAACCTAGCTCTTAGGATTTTACTCCGCAAACGGGTTTTTGGGCTGCATTTAGGCATAAATTAGGTTAGGCATGCATTGCATTTTTTTATTATCTTTTTAATACATTTTTGTGAGTGTTAGGGATGTACAGATATACAGATCCCTAAAATCCTAGCACTCAAGAAGGCAAATGGTGAAGGAAAAGCCTAGACTAGCTGGAACTTAGCTTGATCCAGCTCACCACAGCTGGAACCTAGCTCACTTGAACTAGGGTTAGCTCATCCCAACTCCATTCAGTTAATCTCAACTGAATGGTAGCTCAAGAGAGTTCATCTTAGCTCACCCTAGCTCAAGTCAGCTTAGATCTAGCTCAACTTAGTTGAGTCTAGCTCATCTCAGCTCCCACTAGTCCACAGGGAGTTCTAGCTAGCTCAGCTAAGTTGACAGGAGTTCACCCCAACTTAGATCCAGCTACATCCAGCTCCACTCAACTCTAGCCAGCTGAAGAAGAACTCATCCCAGCTCAAGAAGCTCAAGTCCGGCTCCCGGGGACTTAGCTTAGCTCAACTCAGTTGAGCTAAGCTACCTTAGCTGCCTCACCCAGCTTGATCCTCCCCGGGAGCATTAGACTCGGCTCACCTCAGCTCCTTTCAGCAAAAACCAGCTTGCTTTAGCTTGGCTTAGTAGCTAGCAAAGAACTAGCAAGCCAAGCCAGCTAAGGTAGCTCCTTGTAGCTCTCTTCAGTAACCACCAGCTCTAGTGCAGCTCAAGATGACTACCTCCAGCTCTTCTCCCTGAAAACCCTAGCTCCAAATGCCTCCAACTCTACTCCCTACTAGCTAAGCTAGCTAAGCTGCTTAACTTAGCTAGTCCACCTCCATGGCACCAAAACCTACTACCCTACTACCTAAGCTCCAGCAAAAAGACCACCTACTCCTACTTTATTTTGGTGCCAACTATCCCTTCCATCACCACCATACATCCACCATCAAAACCCATCTCCACCCTCCATTTTTTCCGTCCAAAATTGCCTTCTAGAAGGCATTTTTGGAGGGAAAACCAAGGCACCTCTTCATTTCCCTCCCATTTTTCCCTCAAAAAATTTCCAAGCACCCCTTCATTTCCCTCCAAAAAAACACCATAACCACCCCCCTTCCCATCCTATAAATACCCTACCCTAACACCACATAATTCCCATCCTCCCTTAGTATATTTTGCTACCTAAACCACCTATATCTACAGCCAAGAAGAAGGAGTAGAGGAGATTAAAAGGGCACATCACCAGCCCTTTTGGTGCCTTCTTCTCCCCACTCTCTTCAACTTGGGCCACGCCAAGGAGGAGGACTCTTCCACTTCAAGGAGGACGGCCAGGCAAGGGAGAAGGACCTAGGGTGGACATCCACCCTTGGAGAGAAGCTTAGGGCATGCCCCCTTAGGGCTTGCCTTGGAGGACATCACCTTGGCGGAGCACAGCAAGGAAGGAGCTTGAGGATTCTTTTAAAGATTGGGAGCCACCAACCTTGGAGCAAGAAGCCCTCTTCTTCACCATCTATCTAGAGGATTTGTGTTTGCTTTTCTTTATTTTTATTTTTCTAGTAGTAGAAGCATTCCTCTACTAGGCTTTTTTTTTGTAAAACACTTTTCATTAATCTAATTACCTTCTTTGCAATTTCTTATTTTCATTTCTACTTGCTTTGGTTTTAGCATTCTTCACTCCCTCTCCCTAATTACTCTAGGCCTCCACTTGCCTAGAGTGAGCTTAGGGAGAGGTTCTACTTGCCACTTTAGAAGTAGTTTATTAAATTTGAAGTGTAAATCACCTTCCCACCACCATTTCGCATGTTGTCTTAATTCAAAAAATAAAAAAAATGATATATTGAAAAAATACCAAAAAGAAAGTTGAGATTTGTATTCCAAGCAAGAGAATCAATTTTGCAAACATTTGGCATCCTTGGACAACCCTAGATACTCCCCTATCTAGGAATATAAATTTAAGAGTTGATCAGTTTTGCGCGTTACAATGACGTATTTAACAAACCGCGTGAAATCACTATCACTTTTTGACGCCGTTGCCGGGGAGGCACGGCTTTGCATTAATTAATTTTCTCTTGCTTGAAGTGGATCTCATCCCCTTCTCTTTCTTTCTTTTGTGTGCGCAGGAATTACAGCAGGAAGGCAGGAATCTGGAAGCGAGAGCTCAAAGATCCTTTTCTTCCCGTGAAATTCAGGTTGGTTCCCCTTGTCACATTTAGACTAAAAGACTATCAAAAAAAATATTAAACTTGGCTTTCAGGACCATAAACAATCTAATTAAGTGGAGTGGTGCCCATATAAAATCCATTGTTTGCTTGAATGCTTCCTTAACACCACTCCATTGCAAGTATTGGTGTTCTGTTTTTCGCATCTAGATTTCTGTCCGGACTTGAAAAATTGATTATTAACACCACAGGCCTCCTAAAATCACAAATTTTCATACAGTGATTCCCAATTAAGCTAGGAACATCTGTTCCAAATTTCATATCAATTGGATTTGTATTTAATTTTTTAAAATTCGTGGACTACAGAGGGGTCACACCCTCTCATCTTCCTATTTTGCTACTATCCGTGAATTTTTATAATTTTTATACTCATCCAATTTTTGTTAAATTTAGCTTGCTATAATCCTTGTGAAATTTTACACATCATATAAAATCAAAAAAATTTTCTGAGGTTGGTGGTAATATTGAAAAGTCTAAAATACGCCCAGGTATCATTTCTAGACTTTGACACCAGTACAATTAAAAATTCAAAACAATTATCAAACAAATTCCTAAAATCCTACAAAAATCTTTTTTGGAATCCTTGTTTGATTTTATTCAAAGTAGTGGTGTTGTTTGACTTGTTTGGACCACTACTTAATTCAGAAGGCCAAAAATTAATTCATTGATAGTAACTTTCTGTCTTAGGGATAATTGGCTTAGGGTTTCTTTCCTTCTTTTTAGAGACTCACATTAAAGGAAATTAACCATCACCAATACAACTTGTCTTTCCTTTGATTGTGAAATTTCAAACTTGTTTGAAAATTTGAAGAGAAAAACCCTAAAACACATTTAATTAAATCAAATCCTAAAAGACAAAAATACAAAAAAAAATTGTGTGACAACTTGATTTTCATTGGAGTCACTCTCCAATTCCTGCACACACAAAAAAAAAATCAAAATAACAGGGCAACATCCCAATAAACGCCCTCCACATTCCGTGTGCACTATAGCATCCTAGACCTAATTAAAATTTGTAGCAACTTGACCCCTGAGGCTTTATCAACTTAGGCTTCCTATTTAGGTCTTAAGTTTTCTTTAGTTAGTACCAATTCTGTCATCTATACCTGGTGTTCAGGCTGAGGGGCCGTGTCAAACGACCAAGCGCGGGTTTGTACAAGCACCTGGGGTTTTCCCTAGGAAACGTTTGGGCCCAAACCTCCCCTTAAGCAACTTGGCCAAATTTGTTGATAGAACGGGTATTCACTATTGACTACTTATTTCCTAGGTAGACCAAGTCTTAGGTTAAATTCTAGGGAGTCACAATTAAGTTAGGTCTAGAATTTGATTGCTTGTGTGCACACTTCTCTCATCCCCATCTCTTCTCCTCCCCCGCCATTTCTTCCATTTCGCACGGGCGGCGGTCCAAAACTCCACACTTGGAGGGACCACTTGATTTTGCCTCCCCAAAAAAGACTTTTCCTGCATTCTTCCTCTTCTCTCAAAATGGAAAATCAAAATTGGTCCTCTAACCCGCATGCTAATTTTTCTTTCCCCTATTTTTCCACCCAGGAGCTACATAATCAGGCCCCTCCACCTAATCTCTACTCTATCATGGCTCAGCTACAAGTTAAGCAACAACAGTTGCATAAGGATTTAACAAACCTAGCCAACCAAGGGAGTCCTGCCACACCTACCCAAGCTCCACACATTCCACATCTCACCCCTTTAAACACCCACAAGAGAGAAAATCTGCATAAATCTCGTGCTGAGTATAATTATTATTCTGAGGCTTTCTATGGTTCAACAGGGAATTATGTTTATCCCAATCATCACCCCACCCAAAATGTCCCTACTTTCCAGGAGAAATTGAAAATTTCCTCTAATGGGGGAAATTATCCGGCTCACTCCTGGACCAATCCGGTTCCACACCAACAACAAAACCCGTTTGGAGGGTATGATTCAAATCAGACTTATCAATCTGGGCAATCTCAAGAAGACGTTAATGCCCAGATGATGAAAATCCTGCAGGAGTTACAAAGAAAAACAAAGGAAACAACCCATCTTATTAACAATCTCAATGATCAAATTGGGAATATTCTGACTCAAAGACCTGCAGGACACTCACCATCCCAACCCACACCAAACTCTATTAATCACAGGAACCAACACCTGGGTGTCTACCACCATCAGAACCACATGATTCAGCCTCCTATTAACCCAATATCACAACACCTACCCAGTTTCTATCAACATCAGGTCCCCCTACCTCCTCCCAGTGAACACCAAGCTGCATATGCAGAGACTATGAGGAGTGAGGAAACCACCATGGATTTAAGGCCTTCTCAATCAAATGCTGAAACTGATTCTCAACCAATGCAGATTGACCCCCCTAACCTTAATAAGGAAGAAGAAAAAGAAACCCCAAAAACACTTGATTCAAACCCTATTTCCCACTCTCAAAAACTGCAATCCAACAATCCAAAATCAGAGCCCTCTGACCATAATCCTTTGGATTTATTTGAGCAAGTCGAGAGGAATATTCCCTTCCTAGATTCCCCCCATGCCTCTAAAAAATTTATTGCAAAAGGGCATGATCAGAATCTAGAAAGGTTGGTTCTTTCAAAGACAGCCAGCTCAGTTTTTCAGAGCAAGCTGCCTTTCACAAAAAAGGACCAGGGCACATCACTTATCTCAATTGTCATAACTGACACCATTTTTCGTGCCCCTCTCAACTTAGGTACCTCTAGTAATCTCATCCCCCTATCTTATTTGAGGAATTTCGATTCAGTGATTTAAAACCTACCAAGGTTCAATTTCAATTGGAAGACCGATCTATCATTCAACTGCGGGGAGTTGTTGAGGATAGTATTATCAAGGTCCGAAATTGTCTATTTCCGGTAAATTTTCTGGTCCTTGACATAGAGGTACCAAAGGCTCTCATTAATGCCATCCTTGGAAGACCTTTTCTGATTATGGCAACAGCTAATATCAATTCTCATTCTGGGAAAATGAATATAAGTTGCAGTAACCAGACCTTCTCATTAGATTTATTTCAAGCTTCCAAGAGGTCCATTGATCACAAAATTTTTGAGGACACTGATAATAAAATGGAAGCGATTTTTGAAATGTCTATGTTGATCCAATCTCATTCATCTTTGACCACTATTGATCTAGATTTTATTAATTCTTATTCTAAGGATAGTTATGTGGTCCAAGACTTTCCAGATCAACTAAGGTTTAACTTTCCCCCTTTTCATCTTCCTGAAATATCCACACTAACTTCACCCACCCTACATCTCATTGACTCCATTCCCCATCCCTTTCCATTGGACCTATCACTCGACCCACCAGAATCTGGCAATTTACAAGCACTTAAACCATGGCCAGATCCGGGTCATTTTTCCATTTCTCTATTTTATTTTGATCCCTTTATCTTTACCACTCATCTTTTTAGGGATCTTGAGGAAGACACTTTTATTGCGGGCATCTAAGTGTCCAATTATTTACATGATTTTACGTCTTCCGTGCATACCTTCACGCCCGGCTGAATGGCGTAAAAGATAGTACTGGATGGGAGGTAACCCATCATTTTTTCTTGCTTTCCCTTTTTCTTCTTTTTCCAGGTTTTGTTCATCCTAAACCCGACTGTTCTTCACTAAGATGATCCCTTTTCCCTCCTAATGCATGAGGACATGGCATATCTTAAGCATGGGGGGGTGTTGTTAAATTTGACGATCGATTTAGGATTTTCAAAACCTAAAAATATGCATTTTTCTTTAATTCCTTCTTGCATACCCTTCTAAAAGGCATTTTTGGAGGGAAAACCAAGGCACCTCTTCATTTCCCTCCCATTTTTCCCTCCAAAAATATCCAAGCACCCCTTCATTTCCCTCCAAAAAACACCGTAACCACCCCCCTTCCCATCCTATAAATACCTTATCCTACCACCATATAATTCCCATCCTCCCTTAGTATATTTTGCTACCTAAACCACCTATACCTACGGCCAAGAAGGAGTAGAGAAGGAGATTAAAAGGGCACATCACCAGCCCTTTTGGTGCCTTCTTCTCCCCACTCTCTTCAACTTGGGCCACGCCAAGGAGGAGGACTTTTCCACTTCAAGGAGGATGGCCAGGCAAGGGAGAAGGACCTAGGGAGGACGTCCACCCTTGGAGAGAAGCTTAGGGCACGCCCCCTTAGGGCTTGCCTTGGAGGACATCACCTTGGCGGAGCACAGCAAGGAAGGAGCTTGAGGATTCTTTTCAAGATTGGGAGCCACCAACCTTGGAGCAAGAAGCCCTCTTCTTCACCATCTATCTAGAGGATTTGTGTTTGCTTTTCTTTATTTTTATTTTTCTAGTAGTAGAAGCATTCCTCTACTGGGCTTTTTTTTGTAAAACACTTTTCATTAATCTAGTTGCCTTCTTTGTAATTTCTTATTTGCATTTCTACTTGCTTTGTTTTTAGCATTCTTCACTCCCTCTCCCTAATTACTCTAGGCCTCCACTTGCCTAGAGTGAGCTTAGGGAGAGGTTCTACTTGCCACTTTAGAAGTAGTTTATTAAATTTGAAGTGTAAATCACCTTCCCACCACCATTTCGCATGTGTCTCAATTCAAAAAATAAAAAAAAAATGATATATTGAAAAATACCAAAAAGAAAGTTGAGATTTGTATTCCAAGCAAGAGAATCAATTTTGCAAATATTTGGCCTCCTTGGACGACCATAGATACTCCCCTATCTAGGAATATAAATTTAAGAGTTGATCAGTTTTACGCGTTACGACGTATTTAACAAACCGCGTGAAATCGCTATCAGGTAACGTCTATCTGAGACTTTATTTTGGGTCAAAATGGGTTCTGATGGTCAATTTGAAGGTTTCAAACCCAAGAGAATATTTTTATATGAATTTTAGAGGGTTTAGGTGAATTTTATCTTGACCAGAAGCTCAATTAATTAAGCGGGTCTATTTTTAGGGTTTCAAAAGTCATTTAATTCTCAAAACATATGCAAACCCTTTTCTTCTTGTTCTGATTCACTTGTTATTCTTTTAAGACCATTTGACCCTTATTCAACCCTTAAGAAAACCCGTGGTTGTACTGCATTCATGATATGCTGGTAAAATTACAGTTTTAACCTTAGTTTCTTATTTTTCCCTCAGAATGATTATGCAGTGACTTATGACTCTCTGGCAGTTATGTAGGAGCATTTATTAACTTAATTGGATCAAAATGAGCTAATTTATGGCTCATGATGGTGTTCTCATCATGCCCCATGTATAGCTTTTGCTAGTCCCTTAGCAAAATTCCAAGGTATTAACTTTGATTCTACACCATATGACTTTTGATGCTTAAAACTTTGATGTGTGCTTTCTTTTGTAGATTAGGGTAGAATGTTGACAGTAGGCCTAGAGGTACTAAAGTACCAACCAAGATCCGGACTTGACTAGCTCTAGCCTCAGTCCGCCGCGAAGGTTTCTAAGGCCTACAGGAACTAACCTAAGGCTTGTTGAACTCCGCGATTAAAGCACCCATGCTTGCAACATGTTTTAACCCCAGTTCAGCTTGCAGTGCGTTTTTGTAAGAGAGACACAGAAGAACTTTTCTTTATTTTTAGAGAGTTTTCTCTCTCTTTTCTCTTTATTTCTAGCCTTGGGTTAGTTTTACAACATGGTCTGTATTGGATTCCTAGTTCCCACCATCAATCCTCGTAGGGCCCCTGGCAATAGATGCTTCGAGATAGAACTGCCCATGGAAACCCTTAAAACCTTGGTTTTCGAGATTCGAGATAATCCCGCCCATGGCGTTCTGTAGCTAAATCCTGACCCTGGTAATCGACATTTCGAGACAATGCCGCCTATGGCATCTGAACCAACACAAGGTGCTTACATGTCCCTGATAGGATATTTAGATATCCTAGGAGACAAGCACCGAGGAGACAATATGTTATTGCACATTTTTGAGGGAAATTTCCCGCCTCTCCAAGTTGGGAACTCGTCTAAATCAACTTGTGTTGATCAACCGCTCCTAATCTAGGTAACTTTTTTCAGAACAACTTTAACGTATTTACGTGATTTTGATACTTAAGCACACTGAACCAGACTGTGTGTGGATTGGGGTGCTTAGGTTACCAAGTCCCATAAACCAGATGTCAGTTAACGATGCCGAATAATCCCTAAGCCTTAGACCTAATACTTAAGCTTTGCATTTTCCCCAACCTCTTGAGGACTACCCAGATCTTAACGGGTACTTGAATTTTTAAGCCTAGGATTGCAGCCAAGAGGCCTAAAATCAACGTTCCTACTAATCCCTTTTTGTTTCTTTAGCACTTTTTGCCTTTCATTTTCTTTTTTTTGATTTGGTCTAGAACTAAGTCAATTCCTTAATCTTTTACTAATGACTATCTCTTTTTCTTTTCAAATTGTGCTCCTTTTTGACATTTTTATCTCCTCCCCTTTTTCTCCTAAAAAATGATATGCCATCAAAATTTCCTCCTTTCTCCTATTTTTGTTCTTTTAAAAAAAATTATTTTTTTTGGAATATGTATTTTTTTGACGGAACCCTTTCTTGTGAAGTGATTTTCACAGCGTTTTGCACTTTTATACCCCCCCATGCTTATGATTTTCAATGTTCTCATTGTAAGTTAGGTGGGTTCGAGTTCAGCTTAGGCCATTCATTAGAACAGGTGTTGGGTGGGTGAATGGGTCGGAGTAACTGTTGCGGATGATTTCAAGCTCAGGTACGGGTACCAGAGGTGGAATCGGCTGCTCTAATGGATGAACCCTAAAATGCAATATGAGTTCAACATAAGATGTGTCAGGAAGGGTTTCGGGTTTTTCAAAAGGACGAGTTGCCTCCCGTTAAGCGCTGAGTTTAACGCCATCAGCCGGAGACAATGAGCTCAGGGAGAATGGAGGGTAAAAGATACCTTAGCCAACTTTGTATCGGTGAGTTCAATGAACGGTTTGAGTCTCTGACCGTTCAGGACAAAAGGTTCTGAATCGTGGTTGAGTTGACTGATTTCGACAGCTCCATTTCCAAAGATTCGTCGAACAAGGTATGGTCCAATCCATTTTGATCTGAGTTTTCCTGGGAACAATTTGAGTTTGGCATCAAAGAGTAGGACTTTCTAACCAGGGAAAAAGATCTTTCTGGATATGTGCTTGTCGTGAAAGGCCTTAACCTGCTCTTTATAAATTCGCGAGTTCTCATACACGTCATGGCATAGTTCATCGGTCTTGCTCATTTAAAGCTTTCTATGGGTTCCTACCTTAGAAAGATCGAGATTGCAATTCTGTACTGCCTAATAGGCTTTGTGCTCCAATTCGACAGGGAGATGACATGCCTTCCTGTACACTAATCTAAAGAGAGACATGCCTAATTGGGTCTTGTAGGCGATCCTATAGGCCCACAAGGCTTCTGGAAGGTGAGTAGACCAATCTTTTCAATCAGGCCGAATAGTGACCTGAAGGATCTTCTTGATCTCTTGATTTGACAGTTCCGCCAACCCATTAGTTTGGGGGTGGTAAGGAGTTGAGATACGATGTGACTCCCCATACTTTTTCATCAGGGAGTGGAAGTGCACATTGGTAACATGAGACCCACCATCACTGATGATGGCTTTAAGAACCCTAAATCTGGTAAAGATGTTTTCCTAGATAAATCAGAGGACAACTTTATGATCAGTCGTTCTCGTGGGGATGGCTTTGACCTATTTTGAGACATAATCAACAACGAGTAAAATGTATTTGAAGCCGTTAGATCCGGGAAAGGGTCCCATGAAATCAATTCCCCATATGTCAAAGATTTCGCACACAATAATCAGGTTCAAGGTCATCATATCCCGCGAGCCCATGTTGTCGAGGGTTTGACAACGAGTGCATGCCATACAATATGTCTGTGAGTCTTTGAACAAAGTGGGCTAAAAGAACCCACACTGAAGAATTTTCGCTACGGTTTTACGCCCAAAGAAATGGCCACCACAAGCCTTGTCGTGATAGAATGACATTACGTCATTGACCTCGTCGTTAGGAATGCATCTCTAAATCACCTGATCATTGCCGATGTGGAAAAGGTATGGTTCCTCCCAAATATAATACTTAACCTTGGCAATCAATTTGTCCCGCTTGGAAGTCGGCCAATCTAGCGAAAATTTCGCCGTAACCAAGTAGTTTACAATATCAGTAAACCAAGGAAGATTATGGATGGCTTCAGGTGCTTGTCTGGAAAATGCTCAATGATTGGACCTAACGGGGTCGATGACGGAAGAAGGAAGACGGGACAATTGGTCAGCTACCACGTTCTGTTTTCCCACTTTGTCGCGAATCTTGAGATCAAATTCTTTCAACAGCAAGATCCAGCAGATTAGTCGAGGTTTCGCGTCCTTCGCAAGGAGGTGCGTCACTATAGTGTGATCTGAGTATATGATAACATGGGAACCCAAGAGATATGATCTGAATTTCTCCAGGGTAAATACTACGGCTAGCAGCTCTTTCTCAGTAACTATATAGTTACGTTGAGGCTCGTCAAGTGTCTTGCTAGTGTAGTAGATGACGACGGGTTTCCCGTCTATTTTTTTCCTATGTACCGCCCCTACAACATAATCAAATGCATCACACATGATCTCAAAGGGTTGAGACCAATCAGGGGACTGCAGGATAGGTGCTTGGGTAACTCGATCACGCAGGATCTCAAATGCCTGAGCGCACTCCTTGGAGATTTCAAAGGGGACATCCTTAGATAGAAGATTAGTCAGGGGGCACGCGATTTTTGAGAAATCGGGAATGAATCGACGGTAAAAATCAACGTGCCGCAAGAAGGATCGGATGTCTTTGACCGAGCTAGGCATAGGGAGTTTGGAAATCAAATTCACCTTGGCTCGATCAACTTGGCTGCATATTTCAGAGATGAGATGTCCCAGGACAATTCCCTTAGGTACGATGAAGTGGCTCTTTCCCAGGAAAGAACCAACTTCACGTCGATGCATCGCCTGAGGATCTGGACCAAGTGCAGGAAGCAATCGTCAAATGATTCACCAAATACCAAGAAGTCATCCATGAAGACTTCAAGGTACTCACCTACCATATCTGAGAATATGGCAAGCATGCACCGCTAAAAAGTAGCAGGTGCATTGCAGAGACCAAATGGCATCCTTCGGAATGCATATGTTCCGAAGGGGTAGGTGAAGGTGGTCTTCTCTTGGTCCTCGGGATGGATTGCGACCTAATTGTAACCGGAGTACCCATCCAAAAAGCAGAAAAATCAATTTCCTGCTAGTTTCTCAAGAATCTGATCAACGAATGGTAGTGGGAAATGATCCTTCTTCGTGGAGGAATTGAGTCTTTTGTAATCAATGTTGACTCTCCACGAGTTTGCTATACGGATCTGTATGGTTTCTCCGATTTCAGTTGTGATGATGGTAAGCCCTACCTTTTTAGCCACAACTTGGATTGGGCTCACCCACCGACTGTCGGAGATCGGGTAGATGATCCCTGCATCTAACCACTTGATAATCTCCTTTTTCACGACATCCTGCATATTTGGATTCAAACGTCTTTACATTTCACGGGATGGTTGTGAGCCCTCTTCAGTGTAGATGTGATGTGTGCAGTATAAGAGGTTGATACCATTGAGATCAACGAGAGTCCATCCAATGGCTCTTCGATGTTGTTGGAGAATATAAATCAGGCATGTTTCCTGATTAGGTGTGAGTCGGGAGTTGGTAATCACAGGAAACGTCTGATTGGAACCCAAAAAGACGTACTTGAGATGATCGGGAAGAGGTTTTAATTCCAAAATCGGGTTGTCAGCAGCAACGGGTAGTTTAGGATGGGTGTTGGGAGCAAAGGAAGGAGCTATGGGTGTGTTTAGGTTAAGTTTGAGCTCCTCTAATTGCGGGTTTTGATCCTCTTATGGTTGATCAGAAATAGTTGGTTTTTCCTCGATAAAGTCGTCAACCACAACTTCAATATTGCAAATTTGTTCTATGACTTCGCAATTAATTCCTTATTGGGCCTTAAAGATGTCGATCTGTAGGGTCTTGCTTCTAAATATTAATTCAATTTGGCCCTCCTCACAATTGATATTAGCCCTAGCAGTGGCCAGAAAGGGTCTCCCTAGTATGATCGATGTATTCTTCACATTCTCAAGAGCATCCATGTCTAAGACAATGAAATCCACTGGAAAATAGAAATCATGTACCCTAACTATGACATCCTCGAGAATTCCTTTTGGTGACTTAATTGATCGGTCAGCTAGCTATAAAGTCATGTCAGTCAGTTTAAGCTCAGATTCCTCAAAGTAGTCTAGTAGGGATGTAGGTATCAAATATTTGGAGGCTCCTAAGTCTAATAAAGCTTGGTCAAATAGTATATCACCGATTTCACAGGAGATCAAAGGGGTGCCTGGGTCTCTTGCCTTAGGCGAGAGTTTGCTGAAAATGACAGAGCTAACTTGCTCTGATAGTACGATTGGATTCCCGTCTTTGGTTCGCGGCTTACGCTTAGGTGTACATACGTCTTTCAGAAATCATGCGTAAGCTGGTACATGGCGTATCTCATCCATCAAGGGAATGTTTATATGGACCTGATCAAAGAGCTTAACCAGGTCCTCCTTAGGTGCCAAGATTTTGGTTATCCTTTTTCCCTTGGTCAAGGCCTCAGGAAATGGAACCTTAGATGGTTCCTCTAGAATGGGTTCAGGTTCTTGATCTGGGATAGAGGTCTCCTGGATGACTATCCTAGGGTTAGGGTTTGTATTACTAGGCTAGGTTTGGCTTGGATAAGGTAAGCCCTGTGTTGTTTTACCAGTGCAGGTAATAACAGAATTCAATCCCGCTTGGTTTTGGTTTGGTGTGGTTAGAAGAGGTGCTTACTGCTGGTAACCCATATACGAGGTCGAAGCTTCCATCTCGTTGGGTGATGGATTAGAAGGGACATGATAAACAAAGTGAGCTTGGCCCAGATTTGGGTTCATAACGCGCCTCTAGTTCAGCACGTTATTTGGATTAGGCAGAGGTTGTGAAGGAAGTGCACCAGGTTGACGAGGATTTGCCATCTGGGCAAGTTGATTGTGAACCTCTGTGATCTCATCTCTATACTATTTTTGCATAGCCGCATTCATCTTCTGAATGTCAGCCAGAGTCTGAAGGATAAGAGTCATTTGATATGTCTGAGTCGGCCCAGATTGATAAGTTGGGTTAGGCCGAGGCTGAGGTGGCTGATATGGACGAGGAGCTTGTAGTCGGGGCTGATATTGAGGTCTCTGATTTTGATTATTGCCTGACCATGTGAAATTGGGATAATTATACCATCCAAGGTTGTAAGTGTTTGAGAATGGATCATTCTGAATGGCGTTGAGGTCCTCGCAGGTCTGAGGAATCTCAGGAAAATCAGAATACGAGGGTTCAGAGTTCCCCCAACTAGGGTAGGTGGATCTAGAGTTTCCTCCCAAACCAGAATCAGACGGGGGTGGATACAAATCCATCCCCTAAGAAGGTCGGTGACAGATGTTGTGCACAACCTCTCTACCAGAGGGTGGTTGTGTGAACGGGTTTTGCGCAGAGGTAGCTCACTGCAAATGTCGAGTTAGCTCATCCACCTTCTTCTCAATAATAGAGACCTTGTCCAAATAACTGGCCATCAGTTCAAAGTCGACGGAAGAGGACAGTCCCTGCGTCTCATGTGCTCCCTTTGGATTCGTCAATGCACGGGCATTCGTCCGATTGAACATGCCCATGGATTCATTATTGATGGAGTTCTCGCACATATTCTCGAGAATCTCCCATACGGTGTCTTCATGTTGACCGATGATGTTTCCTCCGCAGGTCGCATTAACGAACAATCGAATATCCTCACAGTCCCTGGTAAAAAGACTGGACTTGTTCCTATTTAGGAACTCTGTGGTGGGGGCACTTTCACATGAGATCTAGAAAATGATCCTATGCTTCATGAAGTGGTTCTCCTGCTTGTTGTGTGAAATGTGTGATCTGGTGCCGTAAAGCATTTGTCTAACCAACAGGGAAGAACTTTCTCAAGAACTCGGATTGAAGTTTCGCCCAGGTGTTGATTGGACGCATTTGGGTTTGGTACTAGTAAGCAGCTTTATCCGTGAGAGAGAAGGAGAATATTTTTATGAGTAGAACATCCCTATTTTGAGCTTCTGACCCAAAGGTCTGAGCCAAATGCTTAAGTTGTTTGATATGTTAGAATGGATCTTCGGAATTATGCCCATGGAATTTGGGAATGGCATGAATCATGTTGGGCTTGAGTTCAGTGTCAGGACCTCCAGTGGGGATTTGTACTCGAGGTTCGATTGCCACTACAATGGGATTGTAGTTATCTCACATCATTGGATGCTACGATGGGTTCACAAAGGCTTGGAATAGATCATTGAGGCGTTGAAGTTGATTTTCAAAATTATTTTCTTCTGCGGGTTGTGCCATGATGATGGATGAAAGAGAATCAGGTTCAAATGAATCAGAAGACATGTCAATAAGATTGTGTTGTTGCACAAACAAGGAGGTCGAGGCTTGGCCTCGACGTGAATGAGTAGCT
Organism: Thalassia testudinum; assembly: GCA_037157565.1. Classification (NCBI taxonomy): domain Eukaryota; kingdom Viridiplantae; phylum Streptophyta; class Magnoliopsida; order Alismatales; family Hydrocharitaceae; genus Thalassia; species Thalassia testudinum. The sequence continues at coordinate 64,002,458 of JAZHRO010000051.1, forward strand.
AAAGGAGGCCTCAAGGATGGTCACAGAGACCTCCTCTTGAACATGCACCGATGGAGTAGATGAGAGGTAGAATGTGATGGACCCAATCAAGACACCCAAAAAATTTTCGATGACTATAGAGGTTCGGGGCCGATAATACCCCTTAGTCTGAAAGCCGTCCACCTAAGAATTACCTAAGCAGCCAGAGAGGGAGAGTCCCGCAAAGACCCCTACACAATAGAGAGCCCCCACGGGTTATAGGGTTTCCCCCACTTGACATTTCTTGTCACTGATGTTCCAGGTAGACCAGAATGGGGACTTAACCTCTTAAGTCTACCAGTTTTAATTAAGAGCAAGGGTGCTTAGGATTTCACTTGAACTTTAAGAAGTGTTAAGTGCAAAAGTGACCTAATTTGAAGACTGGTTGACCCAACAAGGTGGGTCAACTTCACCTGTATTATCCTCTTGAGAATTTTTAGGTCCCTCTTTTAGTGTTCAAATGAATTTAAGAGCCTGATTTCAAGGTTTTACTTGAATACATCAGTTCAATCAAGGCTTAGGCACACATTGTTTGGAAAGATCAATTCTTGATTAAGCAAGTGTGTCTCTAAAAACCCTAAATTGGAATCCTTAATTGGCTCTAATTTGGTCCAATTTAAGTTGTCAAAATGTGGTACCTAGGGCTCAAGCAAGAATGTGATAGCCCTAGATACCTTAAGCTTTAAGTGGGTGCACGGATCAGGATCTGTTGTCTAAATAGAATGTATCAAATCAGGCAACTTGATGAATTATCTAAAGATAGAATGCAAGTAGCCCTAATTGATTTTTTTATTTTAACCTTTTCAAAATTAGGGGCTTAAGAGAGAGTGTAGGTAGAACTTACCTGTCCCTGGCGTGTTTTAATGTGCGGCTGATCTTCCCTGAATGTATCCCCCTTAAAACAATCACAGCAAAAGAGATATAGCAAGTTAGAATCTAAATTAGGAATTGTAATTAAGAGGACTAAATTGCCCGTTGCTCCCCGGTAACGGGGCCAAAATGTTCGAGCGATAAATCGGTGTTTTAAAATTATCGCGTTGTAGTATAGCCAAAATAATGCTCAAACAAATAGATTTATTACTCGAAAAAGTTCTGAGGTTGAACACAGGGAGCAATATGGAATTCAGTTCTCAAGAATTGCAATTTAAGACAAGAAAGCTATGAAATTGTAAACAAAAACTGCTTCATAATAAAGTAACACTAAGATCAAGTGTCAGAATGCAAAAATAATGGAGTAAAATGATGATTTAGATCACCAAATACTCCTTACAATGATAGCTAATGAACTCAATGTATATATGCAATGAAATGCAACCAAACCAATCGTCTGATTAGTAAATCAGACGGCTTAAACTGTTTAAGCCACTCTGTTCTTCTTCTTCTGCCAGCTACAGTCCTTGTTCTTCCTTTCTTTCCTTCTTTGTCTTTCTTGCCTCTACAACTCTTCTTCCTTCCTCTTCTTCTTTTGCTGGCCTTCTTCACACAATAGCAAGGGAGAGGCTTCTTAAATTTGGCTAAGTGTTATCTAGGTCTCACCAAGAGCAAAACCCTCCGCCTACCTGCGCAGACTCTCCTTCCCTCTTTCTCTCTTTAGGATCCACTCTCCCAGAGCCACAGGGTAATCGGGTTATCAGACCTAGCGTACCTAGGTCCAAGCTCACCGGTAGTGCGTGATGAGCGAGAAGTGAGGGTAAGGTGGGTTAACGGGTCAGGCCAGGTCCGCGGGCAAAGGTCACGAACTAGGTGGTGCGTGGGTGAGAGGGACCTCACCCCGTGTTTGGAGGCAGTAAGCCCTATTGACAAATTCAATTTATGTGTATGTTCCGCTTCACTGGCTTCCGATGTGGGACTATCTGCCCCCACTTTGCTCACGCACGCTGCTGTTGCTTCCTTCGCCCAATTCGTGCATAAGGAGTGGTCAAAGGCTCCAATTGACCGTGCGAGTATGTTCCTGGACCAACTCCGCTCTATCTGGAGTCGAGGACCTGGAGCTGCAGGTTTGGATAGAGCTTCAAGCAAGCTCAAGGCGTATTGCATCAATGGCGGAGGGGCCGAGTACCTGTAATCAACAATAAGGCCTTTCGGCCACATCAGAAGGTTCAGTAAGGATCACCGAACCATGGCGAGTGTGATGGTGGTGGTTGTGAGGCGTGGCAAGGTCCATGCATGCGTGGCGGAATCAGACTGTGTGCGTGAGAGTGGGTGTGTTCAGGAGTGAGTTTGGGTGAGTGATACGTGGAATTAGGTTAGGGCTTTTATGCGTGGAGTGATGGCGAGGCTTATGAGGGTGGTAGCGGTGGGATTCGTGTAGTGGCATGGTGGATAGGTGTCGCCAGAGCTTCACCGGAGCGGAAGAAGGTGACGATGTTGAGGGCAGATTTGTGGTTGTGTTGTAAGATTGGGAAAAGAAAGTGTAGTAAGAGAGAAAGAGATAGAGGAACTTAGGGACATGGTGAAGAGATGGAGGGCACCGGTGTTGGTTGACGGGAGCCGGAGAAGGAGGATGGTGCAGCGAGGCGGCGACGTCGACTGAGGGAGAGGCACGACCTCTCGTTGGCAGGAGAGGTTCGCGAAGACGAGGGGAGGAGTGTCGGTCGTCCAATTTGATGGTTGGATGGCCGAAAGAGGAAGGTAGAGAGGGGTCGCCAGAGCTAATTCTGAAGGTGGCCAGAGATGGAGAAGAAGAGGGTTTCTCAAGCCAAAAACTAGCTGAAGAGCACGGTCGTGCCCTAGGGTTTCTTTTATAAGGCTCAGGAAGGATCTTAAGCTTGGAAGCCAAGCTTCCAAGCTTGGAAATGTCGCCAGAGCAGGAAAACTCATTTGTTCCATGAGTTCCCATTAGGATTTGGGCGAGAATTGTGGCCCAAGATGCGATTCAAAAGGAAGGGAATTCCTTGATGAACTTCCCTTCCAATTTTGAGAGGGATTCGTCAAGGAATCAGGGAGTTCTTGCCATTTTTAGGTCGCCGGTGCTTGTAGGACTAGGAGTAATGGTGGTAGGGACCTAGTTGTGAAGATGATAACAAAGTTGGGGGTCTATTTGTAAATATTTTGGAAGTTAAGGGCATAAATGTAATCAGACAGGGCTAATTTGCAAACTAAGTCAAGACAATTTCAGCTTGGGTCCAAATTTTGGTACAAACCTAATTTGGACCTAAGGAATCCAATGGTGAAGTTACATTTTGATTTTGACTACGTTTCACTAGGTAATTTACGTAAAAATCTAAATTAGGGTAAATGTCTATCTGTGACTATTTTGGGCTAAAACGGGTTCTGATAGTCGATTTGAAGGTTTCAAACCCAAGAGAATATTTTTATATAAATTTTAGAGGGTTTAACTAAATTTTATCTTGATCAGAAGTTCAGTTAAGTAAGCGGATCTATTTCTAAAATTTGAAAAGTCATTTAATTCTCAAAACATGTGCAAACCCTTTACTACTTATTATAACCCACTTGTTATTTTTTTAAGACCATTTGACCCTTATTCAACCCCTTAGAAAATCCATGGTTGTACTGCATTCATGATATACTGGTAAAATTACAGTTTTAACCCTAATTTCTTATATTTCCCTCAGAATGATTATGCAGTGACTTATGACTCTCTGGTAGTTATGTAGGAGCATTTACTGGCTTAATTGGATTAAAATGAGCTAATTTATGGCTCATGATAGTGTTCCCAACACCCCACTGCAAAGGGGTAGAAATATTGCAGGCAGGCCCATAAGTGGTTAAAAGCTATAATAGAACGGTCCTTCAGGGCTTGCAAAAAGGTCCCTACGGCCTACACATGGGTCTTAGGAGGTTTTCTAATGAATGAAGTGTAATGCACTAAGGACCTAAATGTAAATATTTAATTTCAAGGCCTTAATGATGTCCAAATGCTTCCAAGTTTTTATATAAGCTTAATTGAATATTTAAGAAGTTAATTATACTTTTGATTTGAACTTGAGTTCATTTATGTGTTCAATTTGCAATTGGATCACCATTTAACCTTCTTTAATAGAATATCTCATTTAATGACCTAATTATGTGTTTTTAATACAGAATTAATGTTTTAGGTCTTTTTCTCTAATTCCCATACTTAAGCCTTTTTATGTGTTAATTTGATATTGTTTAACCTAGTTTCTAGCTTAACTTCAACTATTTAGCTATGATGAGTCAGAACTCATCACCTAGCAATCAACATTTCATGATAATGCCGCCCATGGCATCTAAACCAGCACAAGGTGCTTACGTACCCCCAGTAGGATATTTAGATATCCTAGGAGACAAGCACCGAGGAGATAATATGTTATTGCGCATCTTCGAGGGGAATTTCCCACCTCTTCGCGTCGGAAACTCGTCCAAATCAATTTGTGTTTTTGAGCTGCTCCTAATCTAGATCTTAAGGCCATTTTTAGAACAACATAAATGCTTTTTGGCATGATTTCATATTTAAGCACACTGAACCAGACTGTGTGTGTTTAGGGTGTTTAAGTTACCGAGTCCCACAAACCAAAGGGCAGTTAATAGGGCTGAATAATCCCTAAGCCTCAGCCCTAATACACAAGCTTTACATTTTCTTCAACCTCTTGAGGGTTAATCTGGATCTTGACAAGTATGTGAGTGTTTAAATCTCAGAACAAATCCAAGAGGCCTAAGGTCAGTATTTTCCACTAATCCCTTAAGTTTTAGCCTTCCAGGTGTTAATTCATCATTCGATCCGACCTAGAAGGTAAGTAAGTTCCATATTATTTTGAAGGGACTCAATTTTTTTTCTTTATCTTTTGGCTCCTTTCTTTCTTTTTCTTTTTTCTGTTTCTTTCCCTCCTTTTCTTCATTTATCTCTCAAATGGATCTTCTTTTGCCTAAACCTCCATTTTTTTTTATACGAAATCCATTTGTGATTTGATTTTCACAATGTTTTGTACTTTAATACCCCCTCATGCCTATGATTTGCAATGTCCTCATTTTAAATTAGGTGGGTTCGAGTTCATCTTAGATCGTACATTAGAATAGGGTCAAAGGGTGGGTGAACGGGTTGGGATGACTATTGCAGATGATTTCAAGCTTTGATACAAGTATCAAAGGTGGAGTTGGTTGTTCTAATGGAAAAATCCTAAAGCGTAATAGGAGTTCAGGAAAGAAGTATGTCAAAAGGATTTCGGGTATTTCAAGAGATGACAGGTTGCCTCATGTTAAGTGCTAAGTTTAATGCCATCAGCTGGGTGTAATGAGCTCAATAGGTTGATGCACTGATAGGGAAAATATGTATTCGTGATGAATGAGAGTCACATGGCCACAGATGAGTGTCAAATAATGATGAAGAGTCATTCCAAAAGATCTATGATATGGATCAGATTGATTCGTTTCTAGATGGCTCTTATGGAGTTTCTGCAAAGGAATGACTTGGAAGATGTATTGATTATGGAGTTCTAAGATAAGATCATCGTGGGTCTAGAATCCAATAGAGGTGAATCTAATCAGCATATCCTAGATGCATGGTTCCTCTTGTGTTATGTGGCCTAATGAATTGATATCCAATGAGTCATTTTGATTCTTTACTATTGAATGTGAGATCGTCTCCTCAAGAAATGACTTAAAGATTGGGTCTTCCAATGAATCTTCACTATAATTTTCATCCCAATCAAAAGTGAATGTTTGGAGAGTGCCTTTTGGATCATCTATCTCGAATTCTGTAAAGGATTCATATTCTGGGTGGACACTCTCAGTATTTGCTAAGCCCGATTGCTGGAGGTTCTAAAAAAAATGTCTCCATATTCATGGAATCTGAATCTAGTATGTCACCATGTTTCCCAAAATCCCTGCGGACATCCTCAAAATCAAAGGTGAAAGCCTCCATTTTGCTCATGTCAATATGCTCAATCATATCAGGATCATCTAGCAAGTGAAAAGTTTTAAATTCTGGCATTAGGTTTTCCATTAATGATATAGTCATGAGGTCCTAGATAAAACCTAGTTGTTCTACCGAGCATTTTCCTTTTGTTGCCTTGAAAATATTAATCTCAAGGCAATTATCATATGCATTGATTCACAATTGATTATGGCTCCTGCAGTAGCCAAGAATGGTCTTCCCAAAATCACAGGCATATCATGCATCTGTTGTGGTGTATCCATGTCGAGAATTAGGAAATCAACTAGGTAGTTGAAATCCTTAACTCTAATTACCACATCCTCTACCATCCCAATCGGTGTGATCAGGGTTTGGTCAGCTAGTTGCAAAGTAACATTAGCGGGTTTTAGCTGTCCAATCCGTAATTTTTCAGATAGGGTGGTAGGGATGAGGTTGAATGAAGCACCAAGGTCCAGTACAGCCGGCTTGAAATTTGTATCACCAATCTTGCAGGGGATTAGCGAGGTGCCTAGATCAGATTTTTTAGGAGGTAGACTATTTTTTATTATGGCACTTACATTTTCAGACAATACTGCTTTCCCTTGTGATGGTTCTTCTACCTCTTTTTTGGATAAGTCAGGTGAGGTAAGATTGAGAGTGAGGATATCAAGTAATGGAATAGTGACTCGTGCGTTCCTCAAAGGTCTCGTTACATCAGATTCCGACAGTCCACTAGTGGGGAGGTGGGATAAGATCTGGGATAGGGAAATGGATTGGCTATCTTTGGGGACGGGTTTCTGTTCTTCTCTCATGCCCATAATATTGATCATTGCACAATCATGATGTGGAGGTGGAGGGGAGAAAGTCGTTCCTTGTTGCTAATGTGGAGGTGGGGTCAGGTAAGTAATGGTGTGTTTTGGGTCAGCTGAGGTGGATGGAGAAAATACGCAGGTATGAGTAACCAGGCTAGGCTGGGTATAGCATACTTGACCTTGGATTTGGTTCATAACGTGTTTTTGGGTTGACACGCTGTTTGGATTGGGCAGAGGTTGGGAAGGAAGTGCACCTGGCTGGCGAGAATTCGCCATCCATGCAAGCTGATTATGAACCTCTGTGATCATGTCTTTATGTTGTTTTTGAATGTCAACCAGGGTTTGAAGGATCAGGGCCATCTGATCTTCCTTGTTAGGCCCTGATTGGTAATTTAGGTTGGGCCTAGGATGATTGGGCTGATATGGGTGCGGGGCCTGTGGACGGGGTTGGAATTGAGGTCTCAAATTTGGGTTATTTCCCGACCACGCAAAGTTGAGACGATTTTGCCATCCAAGGTTATAGGTGTTTGAAAAAGGATTAATCTGGTCGGCATGGAGATCTTCACAAGTCTAAGGAACTCTAGAAAAATTAGGATATGAGAGTTCAGAGTTCCTCCAACTAGAGCAGGTTGGTCCAGAGTTTCCTCCAACATCGAAATCAGACGGGGGTGGATAGGCATCCATCCCCTGAGAGTGGTAGATGTTGTGTGCAGCCTCCCTACCTAAGGGCGGGTGCACGTATGGATCAGTGGTGCAGTGGTGGTCTTGTGTAGATGTCGATTGATATCGTCCACCTTCTTATCAATAATAGAGAACTTATCTAATTGACTGGCTAACAACTCCAAATCGACGGATGTGGAAAGGCCTCAAGTCTCATGTACCCCTCGATTGTTTGTCAATGCGTGGGTGGTCGTCTAGTTGTACACACCCAATGACTCATTATTCAGGGAGTTTTTGCACATATTCTCGAGAATCCCCCAAATCGTGTCTTCATGCTGACCCATGATGCTGCCACCACAGGTTGCATTGACACATAGCTTGATGTCGTCAAGAGCCCATGGTAAAAGGATTGGACTTGTTCTCATTTTGGGACTTCGTGATGGGGGCATTTGCGCATGAGATCCAGAAAATGATCCCATGCCTTGTGTAGAGATTCTCCTACTCCTTGTGAGAAGTGCATGATTTGATGCCGCATTGCATTAGTGCGACCAATGGGATAGAATTTTTGCAAGAAAGCGGTATGAAGTTCTTCTCATGTGTTGATTTGGTGAGGGTATGTCTGAAACCAATTGGCAACTTTGTCAGCTAGAGAGAAGAAGATTTTCAAGAGTAGGCCATCTCAATTCTACATGTCTGCCCAGAATGTGTAGGCCAGATGCTTCAAATTCTTGATGTGCTGGAAAGGATCCTCAAGGTTCAAGCCATGAAATTTCAGGGTCATGTGAATCATACTAGGCTAGAGCTTCACCTCGGGTCCTCCCACATAAATGTGGATTCGGGGTTCGATCTCCACCGCAGTGGGATTGTAGTGATCTCGCATTTGATGACATGGCGGTGGGTTGATGTAGGCATTGATTTGATCTCTGAAGTCATAGAATTGTTGTGGTTCAAAGTTAGGTTGTTCTTTTTGATGATCCATGGTTATGGCTGGTGATTTAAGTTCAGAGGTGATGGAGTTGGAAGAGATATCGATGTGATCAGGTATTTGCACAAACAAAGAAGTCGAGGCTTGGCCTTAACGTGAGTGGAAAGCTAGTGGAGGCCTCAAGGGTGTTCTTAAGGACCTCCTTCCAAACATACACCACTGGAGTAAATGAGGGACAGAAGGTGTGATAGACCCAATCAAGACACCCAAATATCTTTGGATGACTATAGAGGTTCGAGGTGGATGATACCACTAGATCACAAAGTAGTCCCCCTGAGAAATACCTGGGCAGCTAGAAAGGGAGAGCCCCGCAAAGACCCCTACATGGTAGAGCATCCCACGGGTTACAGGGTTTCCCCCACCCGACCTTCCCTGTCACTGCGGATCCAGATAGACCAGAATGGATAACTTGACCTCTTAAGTCTACCAATTTTAAGTTTAGATGAGATGCTTAGGAAACACTTGAACTTTAAGATGTATTTGTGAGTGGCGACCTAATTTGAAGATTAGTTGACTCCACAAGGTGGGTCAACTTCACCTACTTTGTCCTGAGATTATTAGGCCCCAATTTTATGATTCAAGTGGATGTTTAGAGCTTGCTTTTAGGGTTTGCTTGATTAGGTAATTTCAATAAAGGTTTAGGGCACACACAATTTAGGAGGATAGATTCCTCTTTAAGCAAGTGTGATCCTCAACCCTAGAGTGGAAACCCTAATTTTGTCTCTTAATTAGTCCAATTAGTTTTGTCCAAATTTGGCACCTAGGGCTCAATCAAGAAGGTGACAAGCCCTAGGTGTCTTAAATCCCTAATAGGTGCAGAAATCAAGATCGGGATTTTTCTAATCAAATCAGGCAACTTGATGATTAATTCTAAATAGAAAATGCAAGTTGATCCTAATTGATTTCTTCCTTTTAGCTCTTCTCGGAATCAAGGGCTTAAGAAAAAGGAGATGAAATTTACCTGCCCCTGGAGTGTTTGATGTTGGCTGATCTCCTTGAGTGTCCCTACACAACCACAACCAATGAAATAGATCAAGTCAGTATCAAATCAGAAATTATAATCAAAGAGATTAAATTGCATGCTACTCCCCGGCAATGATGCCAAAATGTTGACATGCTAAATCAGGGTTTTAAAATTATTTCATTGCAATATAGCTGAAATAGCATGTGAACAAATACAATTTATAACTCGAATTCAAAAGAGTATCCGAGGTCGAACACAGGGAGCAAGTATAGCAATTAATCTCAAAGATCACAATATCACCACAAATATGAGCAATTATAGCAAGAAGAATAATAAAAAATGACATATCAGAAAGCTCAATTCTGAAAGTGCAAAAAGATTAGAGTAAAATGGTGATGTGGATCACCAAATTATTCTTTAAGTTTTACAAGCACTTAATATATGAAAGCTTAACCACAGTATCAAGTCCCTTAGAATATCAGACGTCAAAATAAGCGCTCAGATGCCTTAACCAGCAGAGGCAAAGGCCTCTCTTCTTCTCTTCAAGCCTTAGGGAGAGGCATAGCAGCCACACACAACAGAGGCAAAGGCCTCTTCTGAATTCTTTTAAGTGTTAGAGAGCGAGGCAAACCCCCCCTCTCTCTTTATTTTCTCTTCTTCTTTCTCTCAAACTAGACTAATTGGGTAATCGGACCAATGACCAGACCCGCCTGCGTGGTGTAGCAGGTGAGGAGTGAGCGAGAGGAGGTGCATGAGCGGGGACTCGACCCCTGGTGATCTTGGGTGATAAGGTGTGAATAGAAAATCCTCTTATTTGGCACGGAGAGCTCCCAATCCCACGATGTGGGACTAAATATCCCACAGTCTTCCTCGCACGCAGCTGGAAGTTGATGGCTCTGAATATGGTCACAGCTATAGATGAAGGCTCCAATTGGGAACCTGGAGATGCTCCTGGGAGTATATCGCAGCACCTGGGGAAGTTGGCTGGAAGTCTTGTGGCTAGAGCACTGCATACAAGGTCGGAGGAGTCGAGGCAGTGGCGGAGATCTAGTGAAGTGCTTGCAAGCAAGAACACAGCCTTACGACCTCGTCAGACAAGCTCAGGAGATGAATGCGAATGCGGCGAAGGTGATGGTGGCAGTGGCGCCTATGCGAGTGGTCGAAGATGGCTGGTGGATGAGACGAATGTCGGAGTTCGTGGAGGTGTTCAGTGGATGGTTAGGGCAAGCAATCCCCTTAATTTCTTGAGGGGATTTGCTCGCGTGGATGTGGCGTAACTTTTGGCAACGGTGGGGTTCTACTTGATGGAGTGTAACGGCCATATGAACTTGTCGGAGGTACATGGCGAGGTGGAAGATGAAGTCAGAGCGAGTGCGACAGTGGTCGAAGGAGGTGTCTGGAGTTATTGTGATGATCAGTAGAAGCTAAAGTGTCGATGAGAGTAGCTGTTAACGAGCGAAATCATTATTATAAAAGCAACGTCGTAGTATAGGTCGAAATCGCTTGAAAACTGATAAAATTTATAGTCGAATGAAAGTCCGAGGTCGTTCGTTGTGAGCAAATATGGAATTAAATTGCTAATCTCAACAAATAATGTAAATAAGCACAAGTAATTAAGCAAAGTATAGATTTTCAATGAACATAACCCGTCACATTAAATATTCAATGAAATACAATGTATCTCTAGAATATGAGGATAAAAAAAGAAAAGAATAAAAGACAATGGTGATTTGAATCACCACTTATATCCTCTATCAGTTCAAATTAACCAACAGTAGGCAAGCAATAAGACATCTTAAGCCTTCTCTTTTTCTTCAGAACCTCTCCTCCTCTTCCTTGGCTTCTTCTATTCCCTTCAGCTCTTCTTCTTCTTCTTTCTTTCTACTGTTCAGGCCTTCTCTCTTTGCTTCTGCTATTCTTCTTCTTCTTTCTTGCCTTCTCTCTCTACTTCTTCTTTCTCTCTTTAGCTTCTGTCTCTTCTCTTCCTTCTCTTCTTCGACCCTTCTGATGCACAAGGGGAAACTTACGAAATTGGCTAAGTATTAGGCAATCCACAATAGAGGAAAACCCCCTCCCCCCATGCTCTCTCTCCTTCTCTCTCTGGGTTCCGCTCTCCCAGAGCCTTCCATAGTAATGGGTAATCGGCTCTAGAGCGCACCCGCGACCAGGGCTACCGACGTGGGGTAGCAGTCGAGGTGTGTACAGGTTTAGGATAGGTCGGGTCGGAGCCAAGCCCTAGTGTAGTGTCACGAGTGAGGCAGGTGTCGAGTAAGAGGGGTGTAATGGGACCTCACCCCGTGTTTGGAGGTTAAGAGCCCATGTGACTTTTTCCTTTTATGTGCCTTCAACCGTTCTGCCACCTCCGATGTGGGACTAAAGGTCCCTTGCTTCTTCCACGCACTGGCCGCAGCAGCTATTTCGTCTAATTCTGGTCAAAGGCTCGGTCAAAGGGCCAAATTGGACCCTCGGTTGTGTTCCTAGAGGAATTCCGCGCACCCTGGAGGCATCACCTAGAGCTGCTATGGCTAGAACATGCTTCGAGGTTCCTTCGAAGCTCTACTTCAATGGCGGATGGAGACCTAATACCTAAAATCCAAGATACGACCTTTCAGCCTTGTTAAAATAGCTCAGGAAGAATCGCCGGGGATCGGTGAGTGTGATGGTGGCAGTGGCAAGACGTAAAGGTGGTCGATGAGGCCTGTCGACCGTGAGGAGGGTAGACGGAGGAGCGTTAGTTTGGCAGAGAATTTGGAGGAGCAACCGACTTAACTAAGTTAGGGCTTTTGCTCCTGAGGTTGAGGTGGAGTTTTAAAGTGATGAGCACCTCATTATGAACCCTAATTAGCACTTTTTGACCTAATAAATTGAACAAAAGCTCCTACAAAACCTAAGGGAAGGCCTAAATCTAGGAATTACAAATCTGAGAATAAAATAATTCACAAGGGGTAAAACTATAATTTTACCATTGCAGCACATAAACAGGATTTCTAAGGATTTATACACAGGTCAAATGGCCTTACTAAGAGAAAAAGTGGAATGGTTTGATCAGAAAAGGGTTATGACAGAATCTGGGAATTAAATGACATTCTATAACCCTAAAACAAACCTACTTTAATTCACAAAGTTTCAGGCAAGATAAAAATCAATTAAATCCTCTAAAATTCATAAAAAAATATCCCCTAGGGTTTAAAACCTTCAATTTGGCCATTGGAACCTATCTTGACCTAGATTGAGAATCATACCCAATTTTTGACCTAATTTAGGTTTTTATGCAAAATGACCATTCAAACTTAGTCAAACCTAAAATCCAACCTCACCATTGGATTCCTTAAGTCCAAATTAGGTTTATACTAAAATTTGGACCTAAGGAAAGGTCTCCTTGACCCACTTTACAAAACGGTCCTCAATAATTACTTTTTGACCCTTAGCTTTTTGGACTCTTGCAGATACCCCCCTACCTTTCTCATCTTTTTCTTCAATAGGGTCCCATTGCCCCCACCTGCGCAGGCCATACCTCCGATGACTTTGCACGGAGGATGGCGCTGCACAGACCTGGGGAGCCGACCCCAGATTTGAAAGGACTCCTTGATTTGTCCTCTTCTACATAGGTCGGCTCCCATGCCCTGCCGACCACCATACCTCTCGTGTGAACGCTCGAGAGGTATGTGTCTTTTTCCATCCATGCCTCCAGTGAGGAACCCACGTCTCCTCCTCGCGATTCCCTCTCGGCTAATACCTATTTAAGGAACGGCAGCCCCTGCTGCTTCCTTCAAGATCGACTTGGCCGAAGATTTCTCCCCAATTCGTCTCCTCCTCCTTCGATCAAGAGTCCAGCGAGTTCCGGTGAGCCCTCCTCCTCTTTTTCGTCGCCCTGCCACAATACCAGTGGCAGAGCTACCTTCACCGCTTTCCTTCGCGTCGTGCAACACCCACGCACGTGCCTCTAGCCCCGTCGTCGTCGCCATCACTCCTCCCCTGGACATCGTCTTCTCCGACGACAGCAGGTACAACCAGCTGCCAATTCTCCCCCCTTTCGTCCACTTTGTTAGGTCAGACTTATTCCTCTTTTTCCCCTCTTCATTTCCCCCTTATCTATTTCCTAAAACACTCACTGCCACACGTGGACCACCATCACCTTCTCCACCTCCGGCAGACCACCGACAAGGTGTATCCACCACTCCACGCATCCACCCACCTCGCCAACCACCTCACAAGCTCCTCCATGACTCACTGATCACAACCCCCCTTCCCATTCACCGCCACACACTCCCAACATGCCCCCAAAACAAACCCACCTGCACAGCCTTAGGGTGACCTAGGCACTCACTCCCAGGCCACCCTACACCACTCTGACCACCGGGCCATCTTCTTCGTGCTCTAGCGAACCTCCCCGAACGATTTGACGTTGTCGAAAGGTCGTGCTATTGATTTTAGGGCCAGGTCGCCCTCCGCCATTATCACTGAGCTTGAAGCAAGCTTTGAGCTGCTCCAGGTCGCGCTCAGCTTCAGGAGAGTTCCTCAGGCGATGCGGGATTGAGGCACGCACGCACCCAGACTTCAAGTGGAGTCGAGAGACTCCACGCCTGCTGCAATTGAGAAGCTCACTCTGCGGGCGCGAGTGAGAAGCGAGTGGAACATTTAGTCCCACCTCGGAAGTTGACGAGTGGGCGCATCCGCATAAATTGAAATTGTGTTTTAGGCTTATCACCTCGAAACACATAGGGGTGAGGTCCCTCACCCTCACTCACCCAGCCTCGTCTGCGATTATCCCCCGTGGACCTGGCCCGACCCGAATAGCCTGCCTGTGCACACCTCGCGCACCACCCACGCAGGTGCGCCTAGTCCCGGGCGCGTCACCCGACCCGCATACCCAATTAAGGCTCTGGGAGAGCAAACCTTGGAGCGAAATAGAGAAAGAGAGAGACGCGGGGAGGGTAGGGGTTAGGTTTTGCCTGACCGAACACCTGTGCAGGGAACAAGAGAGGAAGCAAAGGAGGAGGAGCGGTGAGGACTTAGCTGCAGAGAAGAAAGCTGCAGCCAGAGGGAAAGGGAGAAGGACTTGCACAACAGAGAAGCAAAGGAGGAAGATGAAGACGACACTGTAGCCGCAGAGAAGCTGAGGCAGAAAAAGAAAGAAGAAGGACTTGGCACAGCAGAGAAGAAGACAAGAGAGAGAGCAGAGGCATAGGGCAGAAAGAAAGGAAGAAAAAGAAAAAGGAGGAGGCACAGCTCAACATAGAAGAAGAAGAAGAAGCCAAGAGGAAGAAGAAGAACCAGCAGCAGCGGCAGCTGAAAAGAAGAGGCAAAACACTGTAGCAAGTGACGTTTAAGTCGTCTAACCCTTAGAGTCAGACGTCTGGAAAGAGAGAAAGAAAGGAAGATAAAAGAAGAAAGAGAGAAGAAGACACTTTTCCTTTCTTTAGCCTTTTTCTTTTGTAAAACAGTATCTATTGTAAATTGTGATTTTCTACGCTTCTAGAATCGAGTTTTGCTCCATGAGTTCGACCTCGGAGAATTTTTATTTTTGAGTAATAAAATACAAACAAACCGATCTCGCGGCCAGTTTTTGACGTCGTTGCCGGGGAGCAACGGGCATTCTAAAAGCTATTAAATCACAATTTCTGATTGAATACTGACTTAATCTCTCTTCTATTGTGCAGGTACAGGAAGGCAAGAAGGAACAAGCAGCCGCACAACAACCACACCAAGGGACAGGTAACCTTCTACCCTCTCTCTCTTAAGCCCCTTAAATTCTAAAGAGGGAAAAAAGGAAAGAAAAATTAGTCTAGGGTTACCTGTCTTCGATACATAGTAATTCACAAAGTTGCCTGTTTTTAAATTTCAACACATTTTATCTGCATATCCACTTAAGGTAACTAGGGCTAAAACCTTCTTGCTTGAGCCCTAGTTACCCAATTCTAAGGCAACAAATTAGACCAATTAAAGCCAACCTAGGATTCAAAGCTAGGGTTTTTAGAGACACACCTTCTAAGTAAGAACTGAAAATTTCAAAAAGAGCTGTGCCTAAACCATTGCTTGAAAAGACCTATTCAGAGAAACCCTAAGCAATCTGGCTCTTAATTCACTTCAACCATAAAAGAAAGGACCTAATAAGCTCTCACAGGAACTAATAGGTTGGTTGATCCCTTGGATCAACCAACCTTTAAATTAGGACACTTTTTGCACACAAAAGGCTTAAAGTTCAAGTGAAACCCTAAGCACCTTGATCTTAATTAAAAGTCGTAGACTTAAGAGGTCAAGGTCCCCATTCTAGTCTACCTGGAATCTCAGTGACAAGAGAGGTTGGGTGGGGGAAACCCTATAACCTGTGGGGGTGCTCTACCGTGTAGGGGTCTTCGTGGGACTCACCCTCTCTGGCTGCCCAGGTAATTCTCAGGTGGACGACCTTCTGATCAAGGGGTATCATCCGCCCCGAACCTCTATAGTCACCCAACATACCTTGGGTGTCTTGATTGGGTCCAACACCTTCTAACCACGTCCAATCCATCAGTGCATGTTCGGTAGGAGGTCCTTGAAACCTCCTCTAGAAATCCACTCTCCCTGAGGCCAAGCCTCGGTACCCTTGTTTGTGCGACAACCACTCCACATATACCTCTCTTCTGACTCTGAACCTAATTCCCCTTCTTCCACAATGGCTCAGCCTGTTGAAGAAGAGAATAATCTTGAGCACCAGCTCCAGTGACTCAATGATCTCTTCCAAAACTTTATGAACCCCCGCAGCGCCCCATGATGCGAGATCACTATAATCTCGCTACGGTGGAAATCGAGCCTCGAGTCAGAATCCCGACTGGAGGACCTGATTCTGAATTGAGGCCCAACATGATTCATGCCATACCTAAATTCTATGGGCTTAACTCTGAAGACCCCTTCCAGCATATCAAACAGCTTAAGCATCTGGCCCAGACCTTCAGGTCTGATGCGCAGAATCGGGATATCTTACTCATGAAGATGTTCTCTTTCTCCCTTATGGACAAGGTGGTTCATTGGTATCAGACATAGACCCACCCGATCAACACTTGGGAAGAACTTCAGTCCGAGTTTTTGAAGAAGTTCTTTCCCGTTGGTCGGACAAATGCCTTGCGCCATCAGATTGCTCACTTCACACAGCAGACGGGAGAACCTCTTCATGAGGCATGGGATTGATTCCAGGATCTCATGAGAAAGTACCCCCATCACGGGGTTCCTAAATGGGAATAAGTCCAGTCTTTTTACCATGGACTCCATGAAGATATTAGATTGTTCGTCAATGCAACTTGCGGAGGGAATATCATGGGTCAACATGAAGACACAGTGTGGGAGATTCTCGAGAATATGTGCGAGAACTCCATCAACAATGACTCCATGGGATTATTCGACCGGACGAATACCTGCGCAGCGACGAACCTTAGGAGAGCACATGAGACGCAGGGCCTGTCCGCATCGGTCGACCTAGAATTAATGGCTAGTCGGTTGGACAAGGTCTCAATTATTGAGAAGAAGGTGGATGAGCTGACTCAGCACTTGCAACGAGCCACCTCTACGCAAAACTCCTTCGCACAACCCCCTCCTGTACGAGAAACTATGCAAAACATTTTCCACCGACCTCCTAGGATGGACTCGTATCCCATCACATCTAACTCTTGGACTGGAGGGACTTCCGATCCTTTCTATCCTTGCCAGGGGAACTCTACTCCCCCATTCTCCGACTTTCCTGAGGCTCCTCAGACCTACGAGGACCTCAACACCATCCAGAATGACCCATTTTCCAACACCTACAACCCTAGATGGCGAAACCATCCTAATTTCTGGTGTGTGGGAAATTTTCAGAACCCAAGACCACCCTTTCAACCCTGTCCACAAGCCCCTCATCCTTATCAACCACCTCAGCCTTGGCCCAACCTCACTTATCCACTCGGGCCTAACCAAAACCAAATGTCCCTTATTCTCCAAACTCTGGCTGACATTCAAAGAACGAATGCAACTATCCAGAAACAACATAAGGACGAAATCACAGAGGTCCGCAACCAACTTGCCCAGTTGGAAAATTCTCGCCAACCAGGCACACTTCCTTCTCAGCCTCTTCCTAACCTGAATAGCGTGCTGACCCAGCGACACGTTATGAACCCAAACCTAAGCCAAGCACACTTGATCTATCAGGCCCCTTCTGTTCCATCACTTGACGGGATGGAAGCATCAACCTCCTATGCGGGTTACCAACAACAAGAGCCCATCTTACCAACACCTAACCAAAACTAGGCAGGACTAAATTCGGTAACAACCCGTAGTGGTAAAGCAACCCAAGACCCACCTTATCTAGACCACTCCAAGCCTGGTAGTGACCCAAACCCTAGGATAGTTATTCAAGATGTGCCTATCCCTGTCCCAGATCAAAAACCTGGACCTATCCTAGAGGAACCAACCAAGGTTCCATTTCCCGAGGCCTTGACCAAGGGAAAAAGGACAGCTAAACCCATGGCTCCAGAGAAGGACCTGATCAAGCTCTTTGAGCAAGTCCAAATAAACATCCCCTTAATGGATGCAATCCACCATGTACCGACTTACGCATGATTCTTGAAGAATGTGTGTACACCTCAGCGTAAGCCGTGAACCAAGAGTGGGAATCCCATTGTACTATTAAAGCAAGCCAGCTCTATGATCCTGAGTAAACTCCCACCTAAGGCAAAAGACCCAGGCACTCCCTTGATTTCATGTAAGATTGGTGAGACCTAGTTTGATAGAGCATTATTAGAACTAGGTGCCTCCATAAACCTAATACCCACTTCCCTACTTAACCACCTAGTAGAATCCGAACTGAAACCGACTGAGGTGACATTGCAGTTAGTCGATCGATCCATCAAGTGACCTAAGGGAATTCTTGAGGATGTTATTGTTAGGGTGCGGGATTTCTACTTCCCTGTAGATTTCATAGTTCTAGACATGGACGCACCTGAGAATCCAAGGGATACACCAATCATACTAGAGAGACCTTTTATGGCCATTGCAAGGGCCAATATAAGTTGTGAAGAGGGCCAAATAGAGCTGAAATTTGGGAATCAGACTCTCAAGACTGATATCTTTAAGGACCAACAGGGGATTAATTGCGGTGTTGTTGAACAAATTTGTGACATCAGAGCCGTGGTTGATGAACCACAAATTGAGGACAACATGATTGTCCCACATCAACCACAAGAAGATTTAAAATCGTAATTAGAGGAGTCAGAACTTGATCTAGACAGACCCATAACTCCTACCCTTATACCCCACACTCACTCTGAACCACCCACTGCTGCTGATAACCCCATTCTTGAACTCAAGCCCCTTTTCGAACATTTGAAATACGTCTTTTTGGATTCCAATCAGACACTTCCGATGATTATAAACTCCAAACTCACACCTGACCAGGAATCCCATCTGATTGCTGTTCTCCAGCAACATCACAGAGCCATTAGCTGGACTCTCGATGATTTGACTGAAATAAGTCCCTCTTATTGCACACACCGCATCCATTCTGAAGAGGGTGCATGGCCTTCACGTGAGATGCAGAGATGTCTGAATCCCAATCTGCAGGAGGTTGTGAAAAAGGAGATTATTAAGTGGTTAGATGCAGGGATCATCTACTCGATATCCGACAGTCGTTAGGTGAGCCCAATCCAGGTTGTGCCTAAGAAGGCAGGGCTCACCACCATCACGACTGAAATCGGAGAGGTCATACCTACCTGAATATCCAACTCGTGGAGAGTCTACATAGATTACCGAAGACTCAATTCCTCCACGAAGAAGGATCATTTCCCACTACCGTTTATTGATCAGATTCTCAAAAAACTAGCGGGAAATAAATTCTTCTGCTTTCTTGACGGGTACTCCGGTTACAACCAAGTGGCAATTCATCTAGAGGACCAAGAAAAGATCACGTTCACCTGCCCCATCGGAATTTACGCATTCCGAAGGATGCCTTTCGGTCTCTACAATGCACCTACGACTTTTCAGCGATGCATGCTTGCCATATTCTCTGATATGATATGTGATTATCTGGAAGTCTTCATGGATGACTTCTTAGTTTTTGGGGCATCATTTGATGATTGCCTCCAGCACTTGGTTCACATACTCAGGCGTTGCATTGACGTAAATCTGATTCTTTCCTGGGAAAAGAGCCACTTTATGGTGCTTGAGGGGATCGTCCTGGGACACTTAATTTCTGAGAGAGGCATCCAAGTGGATCGAGCCAAGGTTAACCTAATTTCTAAACTTCCTATGCCTAGCTCAATCAGGGACATCCGATCTTTTCTGGGGCATGTCGGTTTTTACCATCGTTTCATCCCTGATTTTTTGAAAATCATGTGTCCCCTCACTACTCTTCTCTCGAAGGATGTACCCTTTAAGATTTCCAAGGAATGCACTCAAGCTTTTGAGATCCTTCGTGACCGAGTCACCCAGGCCCCAATCCTACAGTCCCCTGATTGGTCTCAACCCTTTGAGATCATGTGCGATGCATCTGACTTTGCTGTAGGAGCGATTCTGGGGAAGAAGATTGACGAGAAACCTGTGGTCATCTACTACGCTAGCAAGGCACTTGATGAGGCTCAGCGTAACTACACAGTTATGGAGAAAGAGCTGCTAACTGTAGTGTTTTCCCTTGAAAAATTCAGATCTTATCTCCTGTGTTCCCACATCATAATTTACTCAGATCACACAGCTGTAAGGCATCTCCATGCAAAGAAGGATGCGAAGCCTCGGTTAATCCGAAGGATCTTGCTGTTGTAAGAATTTGACCTCGAGATTCGTGACAAGGCAGGAAGACAGAACGTGGTAGCTGACCACTTGTCTCGCCTTCCTTCTGAGATCATCGACCCTTCTAGACCCATCACGGAGCATTTTCCTAATGAGAACCTCTTGACTATTGGTACCAGGCTTCCATGGTTTGTTGATATAGTAAATTACTTGGCATCACAGCATATCCCATCTGATTGGCCGAAGGCCAAGAAAGATAAGTTGCGCTCTGATGCCAAGTACTACATCTAGGAAGATGGTGATGACGGCCAACCGCAGTGTTGCTTTGTGCCTTTATATTTATTATAATACAATCGTTATAGTATAAGATGAGACAGCTACAGTTGTCATTACCATATAATTTTTTACTCGGAAATAGTTTCCCGAGGTCGAACTCAGGCAGCTACTGGAATTCTAGAAGTACAAAGTTTCTTTACAAAAATAAAAGAGAGAGAGGGAGAAATAGATTTCTGTCTTTGGCTTCTTCTTCTTCTCTTCTTTCTCTTTTTGCTTTTCTTTTCTTCTTTCTCTTTTCTTCAGCTGCAGTGCCTCTATCTACGGGTCATCCTTGGCTCTGTTTGCCCTCAATTCCTCTTCTTCTTCTGCTTGTCTTCTGTTTCTTTTCTTCTTCAGTTCTTCTTCTTTTTCTTGTCTCTATCTTCTGCAAAGTCTTCTCTTTCTTTCTTCTTCTCTTTTCTTTCTCTTTAGCTGTGGAGACTTCTCTTTTCTTCTTCTTCCCTGCTTTATCTCTTCTGAAGCTTCATCCGTCGTCTGATACCGTAGTCAGACGACTTAAACTGCGGTCTGCTACAGTGCTTCTCCTCTTTTTCTTCCTTCGCTGCTTCTTCTTCCTTGGTCTTGCTCAGCTACAAGGCTTCTTTAGAGTTTCTTCTTCTGCTCCTCTTCTTCTCCTTCCTGTGGCTAAGTGTTGAGCCTTCCTCCTTCACGCCCTGTTCTTGCACGAGGCACAGAAAAACCTAGCCCTTCCCTCTACCCGCACGTCTCTCTCTCTCTCTCTGTAAACCGCTCATAGGAAGCTCTCCCAGATCCGGGTTATCGGGTCGAGTAGCGTACTCGTGACCAGGCGCACCAGCGTGGGTGGTGTGCGAGGAGTGCAGGGTAAACAGGTCGGCCATGTCCGCGTGGCGTGGGTCACGGACGAGGCGAGCGAGTGGGAGAGGGGACCTCACCCCGTGTTCTGAGGCGCTAAGGTAAAAGCACAAAATCAATTTAAATGGGTGCAGCGCTTCGAGATCTTACGATGTGGGACTAAACTTCGCTCCTTCTCGCGCGTGCCTACAGGAAGAACGCGACCTCGCCTCCGCAGCTGCATCCTCGTTTCCCCTCGCGTGCCAGCTGCCTGCCTTCACCCGATTCTCCCCAATTCGCATCAGCTGGAGATCTGACGCTCTGAGGCCTGGAGCTCGCTTGGAAGCTCCTTGCGTCGTCGCCAATGGCGGCCGGAGCAGCAGGTCTGTCTCACACAAATAGGGCCTCTCGGCCTAATCAGACCACAGGGGAACCTTCGCCGTGGCATGGCGAAGGTCGTGCGAGGTGCAGCAGGCCGAAGGATGGCCTAGGCATGCATGCCTAGGTCATTCTGTGGCCGAAAAAGTGGGTTTGACCGGGGGAGTGTTGCGGAGGTGTGGAGTGGCAGTGGAGGGGCAGAGGGTGTTTGGTGAGGTAAGGCGGAGCTTTTGGGACAGTTGGAAAGTCGTATGGGGTTGTGGGATGACGGGAACGACTCGCCGGAGAGTGGCCGAAGGTGGGGAAGATGAAGGTGGTCAGGCGTGGGCGTAGAGCGATCAAGCAAAACAAGTTGGGGAAAAGAAAGAGGGGAGGAAGGGAAATAACTGTAACTTCCCTACAGGGACGAAGGGGGCCCGGAGCGGCAGGCAGCCGTACCGACTATCGATGAACAAGAAACACCCAGAGGGAGAGAGCAGCGGCGAGGAAGAGGGCAGGGAGGCATGCGCTTGGTGCGGCACGACGCGGGGAGATTAGGCGAAGGTGGCTCTGCTGCTGGTATTGCAGCAGAGCGACGAGAAGGAGGAGGAGGAGCTGCCAGAGCTGGTGGGTTCCTGTCGGAGTGGGGAGAGATGAAGGGTTGAGCGATTCTCTGTCAAGACCAAGATAGGAGAACCGACTGGCGATGCTGGTCTTTATAAAGGCGGAGGCGGAGGGGCGGACGCAGGGAGACGACGTGCGTCCCTCGCCGAAGTATGGTCGGAGACGAGACCCATACCTTCCGCGCGTTCGCACGGAAGGTGTGGGTGTCTTCAGGCAGCATGGCGGAGTCCCTGCGACAGCAGACGTCGCAGGGAACTCCACGTTCTCTTTGCAGGACGCCCCCTCACCCTCCGCGGCGCCATTCTCCGCGCAAAGTCGCCGGAGCATGGTGCTACGCAGAGTCTTGCAGGAGGGACCAAAATGCAAAGAACGACGAGGAAATTAGGGGCCAAAATGCAAGGGTTTCGGAAGTTGAGGGTCAAAAAGTAAATGATGAGGATCAAATTGCAAAGTCGGTCAAGGGGGTCTCTTCTTAGGCTCAAGCTTTTATGCTTGACTAAATTGGACCTAAGGATTTTAATGGTGAATTTTGCTTCTAGGTCATACCATGTTTGACCAGCCAATTTACGTAAAAATCTAAATTAAATCGTTAATTGGGCATGGTTCTCAATGTAGGTCAAAATGAGTTTCTAAGGTCAAATTGAATGTTCTAAACCCTATAGATTATTTTTATATGAATTTTAGAGGGTTTAATTGATTTTTACCCTGCCTCAAACCTCGTGAATTGAAGTGGGTTTGTTTTAGGGTTACAGAATGTCATTTAATTCCTTGGAGTTGTTGTAGCCCTTGTTGGATCAGATCATCCCACTTTCCTTCTTATTAGGTTAGTTTGACCTGTGTTTGGACCCTGAGTTACCCTGTTTGCAGATTGTGTTGGTAAAATTGCATTTTTACCCCTTATGACTTATTTTCTTCGTAAACTCAGAATTCTTTGAGATAAACCTTTCTTTGAGTTATGTAGGAGCTTTTTCTTGCAAATCTAGGTTAGATTTTGCTAGTTAGGGTTCATGATGAGGTTCTCATCAGAAGACCTGTACTTATTCCGCATAGGTGCTGACCAAATTATCCGGAGATGTGCCCCGAAGGTCGAATTCAATAACATTCTCTCTTTCTGCCATGACCAGACATGCGGTGGCCATTTTTCTGGGCATAAAATCGCATCAAAAATCCTCCAGTGTGGCTTTTACTGGCCCCCTATCTTCAAGGACGCATACAGTCACTGTAAGGCATGCAGTCGTTGCCAAACTCTAGGCAACATGAGCCATCGCGACATGATGCCTTTACAGTCGATTCTCGTATGTGAGATTTTCGATATTTGGGGGATTTATTTTATGGGCCCCTTCCCTATCTCGGACGGCTTCGAGTACATTTTACTCGTTGTGGACTACGTGTCCAAATGGATCGAAGCCACTCCGACCCAAACCTGTGATCACAAGATCATCACCAAATTCATTCATCATAATATCTTCTCACAATTCAGGATTCCTCGTGCAATCATCTCTAATGGAGGGACCCATTTTACCAATGCTCAGTTCAGGTCATTGCTGACCAAATACGGGTTGTCTCGCCGAATCTCCACTCCTTACCACCCCCAGAATAATGCTCCAACTGAGCTATCAAATCGGGAGATCAAGAAAATCCTGCAGGTTACTGTTCGACCTGACAGGAAGGACTGGTCATCCCGACTTCCGGAAGCTTTGTGGGCTTATAGGACCGCCCACAAGACTCAATTAGGCATGTCTCCTTTTAGACTGGTGTACGGGAAGGCATGTCACCTTCCCATCGAACTGAAGCATAAAGCCTATTGGGCAGTACGGAACTGCAACTTAGATCTTTCTAAGGCTGGAACCCACAGAAAGCTTCAGATAAGCGAGATTGATGAGTTACGCCTTGATGCGTATGAGAACTCGTGAATCTACAAAGAGCGGGTTAAAGCCTTTCATGACAAGCACATATCTAGAAAGATCTTCCACCCTGGTCAGAAGGTCCTACTCTTCGACGGCCGACTTAAATTATTCCCTGGGAAACTGCGATCCAAGTAGGTCGAACCATATCTTGTCCGATAGACTTTTGGAAATGGAGCCGTCAAGATCAGTCCGCTCAGCCACGATTCCGAACCTTTCCTCATGAATGGTCAGTGACCCAAACCATTCATTGACGTAACCAATACAGACTTGGCTGAGTCATCATTTATCCTCCATTCTCCCTGAGCTAATTGCGCCCAACCGATGGCATAAAATTCAGCACTTAACGGGAGGCAGCCCGTCATTCTTTTTCAAAAACCAAAACCTTTTTCTGACATTTCTTTGCACGTTAGGTTCATTCCTTAGGACAGCCGACTCTACCTCAGATACTTGTATCTGAGATTAGAAATCGTCTGCAATAGTCACCTCGACCCATCCACTCACCTAATATCTGTCCTAATGCATGAACCAAGCCAAATAAAAACCCACCTAATGTACAATGAGGACATTACAAACCTTAGGCATGGGGGGGTGTGAAAGTGCAATGAAATGACATAACAAGAAAAGGTTTCAATAAAAAAATCTGCATAGACAAAAAAAAAAAACCTTGGAGGAGGGAAGAAGTGCTGGTAAAGTTCAACAAAGGAGGAAAAGAATAGAACATTAAAAAGGAGCACAAAATGAAAAAGAAAAGGGATAATCATTAGTAAGAAATTAAGGAATTAACCAAAGTTCTAGACCACATTAAGGAAAAGTAAAGCGAAAGTGCACAACAAGATTAGTAAAAACGCGAACCTTAGCATTCTTGGCTAGACTCTTAGTACCCGTTAAGATCTAGATATTCCTCAAGAGGTTGAGGAAAATGAAAAGCTTAAGTATTAGGTCTAAGGCTTAGGGAGTATTCAGCCTCGTTAATTGACCTTCGGTTTATAGGACTCGGTAACCTAAGCACCCAAATCCACACACATAGTTTGGTTCAGCGAGCATAAATATCAAAATCACGTAGAAGCGTTTCAAATATTCTAAAAATGTCACCTAGATTAGGAGCAGCTGATCAACACAAGTTGATTTGGACGAGTTCCCGACGCGGAGAGGTGGGAGATTCCCCTCGAAGATGCGTAACAACATATCATCTCCTCGGTGCTTGTCTCCTAGGATATTTACATATCCAACTGGGGGCACGCAAGCACTCTGCTGGTTCAGATTCCATGGATGGCATTATCACGAAATGTCAATTGCCAAGGTCTGAATTCAGCCATAGAACACCATGGATGGGACTATCCCAAAAGCCAAGGTTCTGGGGGTTATCATGGGCAGTGCTATCTCGAAGTATCAATTGCCAGGGACCTTTAAGGATTGATGATGGGGACGAGGAATCCGATACAGACCGTGTTGTGAAGCCAATCTTACGCTAGAATTAAAAAGAAAAGAGAGATAAAACTCTCCAAACAAATAAATCCTTTGTCTCTCTCTTACAAAACGCACTGCAAACTGAACCTAGGCTAAAATGTCTCAAGCACGAGTGCTTTAGCCACGGAGTCCAATAAACTTTAGGGCAGTTCCTGTGGGCCTTAAAAACCTTTGCTAAAGACTGAGGCTAAAGCTAGACAGATTTAGATCTTGGTTGGTACTGGAGTACCTTTTAGGCCTATGGTTGGCATTTGGACTTAATCAAGGAGACAAGAGAAAAAGTACTCATCAAATTTGAAGAAAGGAATTCATGATCTAGAATAGAGGTTAAAACCTTAAATTTTTGTTAAGGGACTAGC
This sequence comes from Thalassia testudinum, assembly GCA_037157565.1. Lineage (NCBI taxonomy): Eukaryota > Viridiplantae > Streptophyta > Magnoliopsida > Alismatales > Hydrocharitaceae > Thalassia > Thalassia testudinum. The sequence goes on from JAZHRO010000051.1 coordinate 64,028,300, forward strand.
AAAAGTTAGGCATGGGGGTATGATGAGCACCACATCATGAACCCTAACTACCACTTTTTGACCTAATAAATTGAACAAAAGCTCCTACAAAACCTAAGGGAAGGCCTAAATCTGGGAATTACAAATTTGAGAATAAAATAATTCACAAGGGGTAAAACAGCAATTTTACCATTACAGTACGTAAATGGGATTTCTAAGGGTCTAGACACAGGTCAAATGGGCTTACTAAGAGAAAAAGTGAGATGGTTTGATCAGGAAAGGGTGATGACAAAATCTGGGAATTAAATGACATTCTATAACCCTAAAACAAACCTACTTTAATTCACAAAGTTTCAGGCAAGATAAAAATCAATTAAACCCTCTAAAATTCATGAAAAAACATCTCCTAGGGTTTAAAACCTTTAATTTGGCCATCGGAGCCTATCTTGACCTAAATTGAGAACCATACCTAATTTTTGACCTAATTTAGGTTTTTGTGCAAAATGTCTTATCAAACCTAAAATCCAACCCCACCATTGAATTCCTTAGGTCAAAATTAGGTTTATACCAAAATTTAGACCTAAGGAAAGGTCACCTTGACCCACTTTTCAAAATGATCCTCAATAATTACCTTTTGACCCTTAGCATCTTGGACTCTTGCAGACACCCCCTACCTTTCAAGTCCTTTTCTTCAATAGGGTCCCTCTGCCCCCGCCTGCGTAAGCCATACCTTCGGCGACTTTGCGCGGAGGATGGCGCTGCATAGACCTGGGGAGCCAACCCTAGATTTGAAAGGACTCCTTGCGTTGTCCTCTTCTGCATGGGTCGACTCCCATGCCCTGCCGGCCACCATACCTCTCATGCGAACACTTGAGAGGTATGGGTCTTTTTCCGACCATGCCGCCAGCGAGGAACCCACGTCTCCTCCTCATGATTCCCACTCAGCCAGCACCTACTTAAGGAACGGCAGCCCCTGCCGCTTCCTTCAAACTCGACTTGGCCGAAGATTTCTCCCCAATTCCTCTCCTCCTCCTCCGGTCAAGAGTCCAGCGAGCTCCGGCGAGCCCTCCTCTTTTTCGTCGCTCTGCCACAATACTAGTGGTAGAGCTACCTTCACCGCCTTTCTCTGCATCATGCAACACCCACGCACGCACCTCTAGCCTCGTCATTGTCGCCATCACTCCTCTGGACATCGTCTTCTCCGACGACAGTAGGTACAACCAGCCGTCGATTCTCCCCCCTTTCATCTACTTTGTTAGGTCAGACTTATTCCTCTTTTTCCCCTCTTCATTTCCCCCTTATCTATTTCTTAAATCACTCACTGCCACACGTCGACCACCATCACCTTCACCACCTCCGGTAGACCACTGGCAAGGTGTATCCACCGCTCCACGCATCCACCCACCTCGCCAACCACCTCACAAGCTCCTCCACGACTCACCGATCACAACCCCCCTTCCCATTCACCACCACACACTCCCAACACGCCCCCCAAACAAACCCACCTGCATAGCCTTAGGGTAACCTAGGCACACATGCCCAGGCCACCCTGCGCCACTCTAACCACTGAGCCATCTTCGTCGTTCTCCGGCGAACCTCCCCGAATGATTTGACGTGGCCGAAAGGCTTCTCTATTGATTTCAGGGTCAGGTTGCCCTCCACCATTATCGCTAAGCTTGAAGCAAGCTTCAAGCCAATCCAGGTCGCGCTCAGCTCCAGGAGAGACCCTCAGGCGATACGGGAATGAGGCACGCACGCACCCAGACTTCAAGTGGAGTCGAGAGACTCCACGCCTATTGCAATTGCGAAGCTCACTCTGTGGGCACGAGCGAGAAGCAGGTGGGACATTTAGTCCCACCTCGGAAGCTGAGAGTGGGTGCATTCGCATAAATTGAAATTGTGTTTTAGGCTTATCGCCTCAAAACACATAGGGGTGAGGTCCCTCGCGCTCACTCACCTGGCCTCGTCCGCAACTATCCCCTGCAGACCTGGCTTGACCCGAATAGCCTGCTTGTGCACACCTCGCACACCACCTACATCGGTGCACCTAGTCTCGGGTGAGTCACCCGACCCGCATACCTGATTAAGGCTCTAGGAGAGCAAACCTTAGAGCGAAATAGAGAAAGAGAGAGACGCGGGGAGGGTAGGGGTTAGGTTTTGCCTGACCGAACACCTGTGCAGGGAACAAGAGAGGAAGCAAAGGAGGAGGAGCAACGAGGAAATAGCCGCAGAGAAGAAAGCTACAGCCAGAGGGAAAGGGAGAAGGAGTTGCATAGCAGAGAAGCAAAGGAGGAAGATGAAGACGGCACTGTAGCCACAGAGAAGCTGAGGCAGAAAAAGAAAGAAGAAGGACTTGGCACAGCAGAGAAGAAGACAAGAGAGAGAGCAGAGGCACAGGGTAGAAAGAAAGGAAGAAAAATTAAAAGGAGGCGCAGCTCAACAGAGAAGAAGAAGAAGAAGCCAAGAGGAAGAAGAAGAACCAGCAGCAGCGGCAACTAAAAAGAAGAGGCAAAACACTGTAGCAAGTGGCGTTTAAGTCGTCTGACCCTTGAAGTCAGACGTCTGGAAAGAGAGAGAGAGAAAGGAAGATAAAAGAAGAAAGAGAGAAGACATTTTTCCTTTCTTTAGTCTTTTTCTTTTGTAAAACAGTATCTATTGTAAATTATGATTTTCTACGCTTCTAGAATCGAGTTTTACTCCCTGAGTTCGACCTCGGAGAATTTTTATTTTCGAGTAACAAAATACAAACAAATCGGTCTCGCGACCATAGAGCATGGTAGTGGCAGCATAGGTTGTCTGTGGTGGTCGCTGGAGCTCGCTGAAGGTATATCGGCGAGGTGGAAGATGAAGTCGTGGAGGGCGGTGCGGAAGTCAAAGTGGAGTGTCGGAGGTACTGTCATGAAGTGGAGAAGCTGAGTCAATAGAGATAGGTAGCGGACGACAAGGATCAGAGTTGGTGCCGGTTGCGGTATGGCCGGCGCCGAAGACAAAGATGGCTCCAGTGGGGTGATGATGGCGAGGATGAAACAGATAGGGACGTTGGTCGGTATTGCGCGACACGGAGGAAGACGAGGAAGGACTATCTATCGTCGGTATTGCGGTCAGAGGACGAGGAAAGGCAGGGAGAGTGGCCAGAGCTCGAGGAGCCTTTCGGCCGAATTAGGAGGGAAGAAATTGGGGTAGATCCGGTCGAAATCGAGCTTGAGAAACTCAGCGAGGTTTGGGGGTCCTTTTATAAGGGTCTACAAGGCGAAAAGAGCTTGAAAGCCAAGCTTCCAAGCTTGCAAGGTACGTCGGAATAGGATACCCAATTCTTTCAACTGTTCGCATTAAGATTTGGGTGAGATCTACAGCTTCGGATCTGGTTGAAAAGGAAGGCAATTACTTGACGAGTTTTCCTTTCAATTTTGGGAGGGATTCTTCAAGAAATCACGGAGATCTTGCCAAATTAAGGTTGCTAGAGCTTTAGGATTAGGAGTTGAGTGCGGAAGGGACCTATTTGAATAAGAAGATGCTAAAGTTAGGGACCCAAATGTAATTTATTCGAAAGTTAAGGGCATACATGTGAGAGAAAAGAGTCAGATAGGACCAAATTGCAAACTAGGCCAAGATGATCTCATATTGGGTCCAAATTTTGTTACAAACCTAATTTGGATCTAAGGAATCTAATGGTGAAGTTGGATTTTGGTTTTGACCTAGTTTGACTGGGTAATTTATGCAAAAATCTAAATTAGGGCAAAAGTCTATTTGTGGCTCTATTTTAGGTCAAACTGGGTTCTATGGTCAAACAAAACATGCCAAACCCTAGAGAATATTTTTCTATGAATTTTAGAGACTTTAGATGAATTTTATCCCGACCAAAACCTCAGTTAATTAAGCAGGTCTATTTTTAAGGTTTTGGAAGTCATTTAATTCTCAAAACACGCAAAAACCCTTTTCTGTCTGTACTAACTTACTTGTTAGACTCTTAAGGTCACTTGACCCCTAATTAACCTCTGGAGAAACCCACGGTTATTCTACATTCATGATATGATAGTAAAATTACAATTTTAACCCTGGTTTCTTATATTTCTCTCAGAAAGGATTTGCAATAAATTACAGTCCTCTGACGATTATGTAGGAGCATTTATTCCTTGATAATGACTGTTGAACGTTACGAATCGCTACGCTAACGTGTTTGGTTTTGGAAAACCTATCACTGTAGTTTGAAAGCGAAGAATTCGTGTTCAACAAATAAAATTTATACCGAAATTGAAATTCCAGGTCGAACATAGGGAGGCGGACGTTTGATTTAAAAACTACGCGTTTCTTTTTATTTGTCACTAAGTAATTCAATTTAAAACTGTCTAATTATTTACAATAAATATAAGAGAGAGAGAGGGTAAGAGAAAGAGAGAATATTACACATAGAAATCAAAATGAGATGTAGAATAAACAAAGAATTTATCATTGAGGAGATTGGTCATTACAACTAGAAAGCATAGAATAATTACACTAGAAAGCGATAAATTTACTCTAGAAAGCATTAAAAGAATGGAGGGAGAAATGTCCTCCTCGACGATTGCTTGGAGGACGAGCAGAACTACACTAGAAAGCAGTAAATCTATACTAGAAAGAAGTAAAAAGAATAGGGAGAGAGAAATCATCCTCGATGGTTGCTTAGAGGACGAGCTGGACGGGACAACGCCTGGACGAAGGAGAACGAAGTAGGACGAAGGATGATGAAGCAGAAGAACGGGAACGGAGCAGCACGCCGTCATTGTCGCGGGATCCACTTCCGAAGGGGGACGAAAATTTAGACTTTATCTCGCGAGAAGCATCCCAGGTGTAGGACAAGCTTCTCTTGAGCTTTGAAGGGGTAGAGAAGAGAAGGAAGGGATGATAATTTCATATGGAGGGGGTCTCCTTTTTTAGTTGCAAGGAGTGGGGGCAAAATGGACATTACAACTTTAAAATAATAAATGAGGGGTCTTTAGTGACGGATAAATCCGTCACTAAAGCCCCAACGTGGGAGTAGCTTCCGCGCCCACACGCGGCTCCTCAGCTGCCCGCTTCCTCAACGCCATCGCACGTTCATTGATTCTCAGCCGTCCGATCGCGAGATCGGATGGCTTAAGACGCATCTCCGCCCGCTACTGCGCCCGCCTGGCGCGTGTGATCGCGTGTGACACCGCGCTTGCAATAGCGCGTGAACGCTATCGGGCGCACGCGGCCGTTTGATTGCGATCTGTCAGTTGATGAAGGCGTGCCCGCTCGCCTCAGAAATCGCTTGGCGGGGCCCGAACGCGTGCCAGCGCCTCGCGATAAGGAGCTGGACCGCTGCGCTGCCTCGCCCAAAAGGTCGCGCGAATGACTTTAAAGAGCCGCGGCCACAGCCGTTGGATCGAGATCCAACGGCGGAGAGGGTCGGGTGCGCGGTCTTCATAGAATGCAAGCGGCCATTTGGGCAGCTGAGATGGCACCACGTGGCGCCATCTTAGCCGTCCATCTTCTGGAAGTTGTAGATGGTGCCACGGATGTCGGATTGACTCGATTTTTGTGTCGTTGGGCTACGATCGTCGATCCGAATTCATCCGTGCGGTCGGATTTGTCATCTGAAGTGTGGATTTACACCATCCTAGCCCTTGCTCTTCTAGGGTTCCCCGGTCACTATCTGATGCTATGGATGTCTGATTAGGGCGATCTTGGAGTCGTTGAACTCCAATCGTCACCCTGATCACATCCATATGGTTGGATCTTTGATCCGAGGTCCCGATAAAATGTTTGCCCTATCCAAGCACATAAAAGGAGACAATTAACATCCATTTTATTCAAACTACTCTAAATGCAAGATGATGCATGTTATGCAATATTTATATCATGAAATGCAATCCTATGCTTAAAAACATGCATAAATAGACATCTTAAGTAGTGTAAATGTGTTTACATCAATGACTAATTAAAGCTAGATATGGTTGATGATGATGTTATCATTAGTAGCTAATGGATGAGGAGGAGGTAGTGGAGACGCCGACTGTGATAAGTCGACGCCAAAGAAGACTAACGCTTCGGGAGAGGGAACGGTGACGAGGAGGAGGATAGAGGACCCCGCGCAGGTATGGCGAGGTGCGATTTGAAACGAGGAAGAAGAACCGACCGCCTATTCGTCGTAGCGGCCGGCGAAATGAACAGAGGAAGATGGTCGCTGGAGACGAGTCGGAGTAGGTCGGAGGTAGTGGAAGGGAAGACGTTTATGGCCCAAAAACTTGCTAAGGAGGTGAGGAAGGACTTGGGTAGCTTTTATAGGCCATAGGCGAGCCTTCTAGTTTGGAAACATGCTTGAAGGCTTCGCAAAATCAAGGATTGAGATCTGCGAATTCAAGGAGTTTGCATGATCTCCATGAGGGGATTTGGAAGGTAGGAGTAGGTCCAAATTGAAGAGGATCTCATCACGAATCCTCCTTCCAATTTTGGAAGGGTTCCACTGTGTAATCAGGAAGAAAGTCAAGATTGAAGCACGTCGGTGATGGCCTTAGGATTCTGAAGGTGGTAGGGACCTATTTGTGAGGAAAAGGATGAAGCTAGGGGGTTTTTGCAAAAAATTCAAAAGTTGAGAGGCTTCTTGATAGGAAAAGAGTCAGAAAAGGATTAAAACATAAACTAGGTCGAGATGACCTCAGATTGGGCCCAAATTTTAGTAAAAACTTAATTTGGATCCAAAGAATCTAATGGTGAAGTCAGATTTTTGTTTTGACCAAGTTTGCCTGGGTAAGTTATGTAAAAACCCAAATTAGGGCAACTGTCTATCTGAGACTCTATTTTAGGTCAAATTAGGTTCAGATGGTCAAATAAAGGATACCAAACCTTAGATAATATTTTTGTATGATTTTTAAAAGGTTTAAATAAATTTTATCCTGACCAAAACCTCAGTTAATTAAGCGGATCTATTTTTAGGGTTTTAGATTCCATTAATTCTTGAAATGCATGAAAACCCGTTTCATTCTGCATGAATCCACTTATTAGACATTAATGACCATTTGACTTTTAATAAACCCCTAAAATACCTCATGGTTATTCTGTATTTATGGAATGTTGTTAATTTTGTAGAAATAACCTTGTATTCTTTTCTTCTTTTAAAAACTAGATAACGTGCCCTTAGGACCTTCTGATGGATATGTAGGAGCTTTTATCAACCTTATCAGATCAAATTGAGCAAGTTATGGCTCATGATGGTGTTCCCATCAGGGCTTGGGGACCCAAACCTCCCTTTCCGAGATTGGGCGAGTTTCTTTCTAATTGATTGAATATCGATGCGGATGCTTCCTTTATCTCCATAGATTTTCGCCATTGGCTCATCTGTTGTGGATCGTACCATGATTTCTCCAAGATTTATGCTTTGGGATCTGTGGTTCTTGATAGGGTTAGACTTCAGTTTGTGCGCTGGACCCCTTCCTTCTACACTGATGCTTCGATTTCCAAAGTCCCTCTGTGGGTTGGTTTTCCAGGTATCAACCTTCATCTCATTCACCCTAATGCATTGATTTCTATAGCTTATCAGCTAGGTCACCCTATTTGTGTGGATCAACACACTCTCTAAGGGCTCGACCTGGTTATCCTTGGGTTTGTGTGGAGGTTGATCTTCTGGAATCTCGGTCGAACTCTGTGGTTATTTTTAATGGTGAAGATCGGATTGTGCAACGTGTGATTTTCAAAAAGATCCCTCTGTTTTATTCTTGTTGTCTGAAGCTTGGTCATGCCTCATGCTCTTGCCCCACTTCTTCTGTGCATGTAGGAAAAACCCAGGCTTCTCAGAGCGAGGATCTTCCTTATGGAGGCACTGGTGAACGGGGTGGACAAATGGTGGTGTGCAAGCCTTCCAAGCAACCTCCTGAAGTCCTTCCCTTCTAGAGGATCGGGACGGTTCTTCATCTAATCCTAATCTGGCATGTATAACTTCTCAATCTTCTTCTTCCTTTGGGGGGATTCCTATTCCTTTCGCTTCTACTTGTCCTTTGGAGGGTAGGAAGAAGTGCCTCGTCCGACTCTGACGTCGGTCACGAACCTCAACAAAGACCACTGCCTAAGGAAGGAGATCATGTTGACTCAAACACGATCTCCTCTTCCCTCGCAGGTGAAAAGTTCCAACTCTTGTGGGATGCATGATATTAGATCAGTTTCTTTCTCTTATGATGTTTCTTCGTCGGTTTGCAATACTGATTTTTGTCAGATGCATGAGAACCAAATGCTAGATTCGCAGTTATTTTCTAATGAGGTTTTCTCTAAACAAGATTCTCAAACTAAAGAAAGTGGCCCTCTTGCGTTTCATATCGAAGTTGATGGTAATCATGATGCTCAATCTAGAAAATCCAAACAAGACTCTATTGATAGGTCCAGCAAAGAGATTTTGGTTTTTAACAACGTCAAATCCGTTAATGATGGTTGCTTAACATGGGGCATTTACCTTCCTCTATCGATGACACCTCCTAATCCTGATCCTTCATTCATTACTAAGATCCAGGATCAGGAGAGGCCGTTAGATGTGAGCAATGATGCAAACTATTACAATTCCTTGTCGGATGTGGAGCCTCAAGAGAGGATGGATTTCTTTAATGTTGTGCCCTTGTTCATCCAGGATGCGGCATATGTGGCACACTCCCCAAAAAGGGTGAGAGGAGTCCGTGGAGGTCAAGTCCTAGAGGACAAGGATCGGATGACTCGTAGTCATGCGAGATACCTTTTTAAAACCTTGTCCCTATGAACTACCTATTTTGGAATTGTCGGGGCATTATCAATGACCCCACCATCAACCATCTCAAAACTCTCATCCACTCCCATAATCTTAATTTGATTTTCCTTATGGAGCCCTTTGCGGACCCTTCCTATATCGATGTGGTTAAGCGTTCCATTTCCTTCAACTCTTATTTATCCTTCTCTAACTCCCCTAAACTTTGGTGCCTATGGAGAGGGTCTCTTTCTGTTTCCCATCTCTCTTCCTTCAACCAAGCCTTAACTGTGGCCAGTCTGATTGGTAAAAACAGTTTCAAAATCTCAGTTATATATGCTTTGTCTAATGCTGCTCAATGTCAAGAGTTGTGGGATTACCTCTCCACTACCTCCTCTCTTGGCCCTAGCCCTTGGATCATTGGGGTATTCTTAGGTCTTCAGTGAAATATGGAGGCATCCCTTTCTATGATTCTCAGGCAGTTCCTTTCAGAACTTGTATTCATCATCTAGCCTTAATGGAAATGCCCCTTTCTGGGCCCCAGTTGTCCTGGTGCAATGGCCGTCGTGGTAGGGCTTGTATATATCAAAAGCTTGATCGTATCCTCTTCAATACTGACGCCTTAGCTGAGATCTCCTCCAGCTCGTACCTCTCTAGATAGAATTTTGACCATTCCCCCATAGTTCTATCTTCCAACCCTAACCCTAGTACTCAACCCTGACCCATTCGGTTCCAAAACATGTGGCTCAGAGATCCTACTTTTCGTAACCTTGTTGAAAACTCTTGGGAGAAGATGACTGTAAATCCCTCCCATGATCCGATCACCAACCATCACTCTAAGCTCTCTGCTCTTAAAAGATCTCTTAAACATTGGAATAGAACGACTTTCGGGGACATCCATATTATTGTTAAAAACCTTGAGGCTCGCAGTGACAAAATTGACTCCTCGTTGGCTTCCCAATGGGATGACACCCTTGCTGCTGAACTCACCGAGAACCAAATCCTCCTTAATAATGCCCATGCTAAGCTTAATGATTTTTTACAACAAAAAGCGAAAATTGATTGGGCTGCTAATGGGGAATCTAATACCAAATTCCTTTTCTCCATTATCAAACGTACATTTGCCAAGCGCCATAAATATGATCTTACCTCTACCATAGGGGCTGGTTCGTGGGATGAGGCTACCCGCCAATGTGTTTCCTTTTATCAGTCGACTTCTGAATAGTGAAAGCACCCAAGGCTTTCTGCTGTTTCTGGAGGTTATCCCTCAAATTGTTACCCAGGCAGAGTCTAATCTCCTGTCGACTGTTCCTACCATAATGAGATCCAGGATATCCTCTCCCAAATGCCTGATAACCGTACTCTGGGACCAGATGGTTTTAACAATGAATTTTTTACTAGCTCCCGGTCCCTGTTGAAAGAGGATTTAACACAGGCTATCTCCTACTTCTTCACCCATCATAAAGGTCCTAGATCCTTCAACAATACCTTTATTGCCCTAATCCCTAAAAAATTGGACGTTGAGAACCTAACTGATTATCACCCGATTAGCATATGTAATGTTATCTACAAGATTGCTTTGGGCATCCTCACTAAAAGACTTGCTATGAATATCCCCAAACTTATATCTCCTGAGCAAGTTGGCTTTGTCAAAAATCTCTCCATTTATGACCATATTGCCACCACCTTTGAACTCACTCAACTCATCAATCGCAAAGTCTTTGGCTCGAATATTATCATCCAATTGGACCTTCAAAAGGCCTATGATAGAGTGGAGTGGAATATTCTATTTCAAGTCCTTCCGAGGTTTGGCTTCTCTCCGAATGCGCTCTCCTTGATTCGGGCTTTTGTTGACCATGAGGGATCTTCCATCCTTGTTGATGGTGTCTCCTCTCCTATTTTCAAGATGCCCCAGGGCTTGAGATAAGGCTTGAGACAGGGCGACCCTTTGTCCCCCTATCTCTTCGACATATTCATGGAACCCTTCATTAGAGTCCTTAAAGAACTCGCCTTCCGGGGCAAAAGTAAGCCTTATTCTTTTAAACGTGGTGTCTGTGCTCCACTTTCTCTTCTTTATGCGGATGACATTGTTCTTTTTCTTAATGGCAGCCCCCAATCCGTTGCTAATTTGTCCCTATTCCTTAACTTCTTCCAAGATGCCTTTGGCCAACGATCAATCTTTCTAAAAGCTTCTGCTTTATGGGGAAGAATCTTCCTAGAGATACAATCAATCGTATCTCGCAGGCCCTTGGTATCCAATCTGGCTCCTTCCCCTTCATTTACCCTGGGTGCCCCATCTTCCTGAGAAGAGCTAAAACTTCCTATTTTTACTCCATCATTGAAAAAATCCAGTCTAAGTTGGCTAGATGGAAAGCTAACTTACTTTCCTCTGTTTCCAAGCTCCTCTTCATTAAACAGGTCCTCTCCTCTATCCCTATACACATCTTATCTATTTTAGAGGTGCCCAAGTCCATAATTAGGAAACTATATTCTGTCATGGCCAACTTTTTTTGGGGCTCTTCTCCTAGAGATACTAAACACCATTGGATTTCCTAGGAAACTATTGCCAAGCCTCTCCACCTTTGGTGGCCTCGGTATTCTTGTTCTCAATGCATTCATATCTACCCTAAGGATGAAGAGAGCTTGGAATATTCTCTTTTCCGAATTCCATTACACCCAGCAGATGAAACGTCTTTATGGCAGTGTCCCTTCTAGTTCCCTGTTCTTTCCTACTAGAGTCAAAGCTCTTTGGGACGTGTATTTTCTTATGAAACCTCTGATCTGTTGGGATATTCACGAAGGAATGGTGGACTTCTGGATGGACACCTGGATTGGTGATTCACCTCTTAAAGCCTTTCTTCCTGATACTGTCAACATCTCGCCTATTCATGTTAAAGATTTTCTGTAGATATCCTATAATCACCCTATCATGACTCATATCCCTAATAATCTCCGCCTTCAAATATCCCACATTAATCTCACTCCTGGGAAGGATGTCCCCATCTGGACGGCCAATTCTGATGGCAGGTTCATCGTTGCCTCTGCTTACCAGTCCTGATTTGCCCCTCTTCCCATTGATGTTGTGGCCAAAGACCTTTGGAATCTTAAGCTTCCCTTCGCATCTCTCTTCTAGTCTACCGCATTATCCTCTCTAGGCTCCCCACTGATGACAATATTACTAGACTTGGTATCCCCTTTCCCTCAAAATGCTCTCGCTGCAATTATGAGCCTAAAGGTGAAACTGTTACACACCTATTCTCTCAAAGCTACCTTGTTAATCAGGTTGCCAAATGGGTTTTCACTGAGCGTCTCATTACTCCAATTAACCTAAATCACTTCTTTCAAATCATCAAATCCCCTAATAGCTCTCCTAGAACCCACCTCCTTACAAGCCTCATTAGCTTCATTTGGTTCAATGTTTGGTTACTTTGCAATAAGCTTAGGAATGATCTTATATCCTCTAACTATATTCCCATTGTGCTCGCTATGAATTGGTGTAACTTTAATTTAACTATTTGGATTCATCAACAACGTCTAAATCTCTTATTGTTAGCTGGGTTACACCTTCTGTGGGGGTTAAGATTAATATTGTTGTTCGAAGGAGCAAAGATTATTATCTTCTGGCTTGGCTCATGTGCAATGTTGTTGGGGATTTCCTTTTGAGTGTTAATTGTAGGTTCAAGGTTAGATCTAAGGAACTGGCTATTCTCAAAACCACCCGCCATGTTCTTAATGCTACCCCTCACCTCTCTGAAGTTTAGTTGGAATGCAAATCTACTCTCTTGTATTTCTAGTGGACAAGGAAAGTTCTGGTGGATTGGGCGGCTAAAGCAGATTACGAGGTTCTTAAGCACAAGGATAAAATTCTCTCCCTTACTTTTATATGCTCCACTACTAATGCACTTGCTTATGCAATTGCTGGCTTAGCAGAGGGTGACTGGCAGATCTACAACATCTCTATGAATCTCAACAAGTGTATCCAAGGCATCATCAAGCTCAACAATCATCAGTTCCCCTATGTCATTTGTTGACCTTTTGTTTTGCTGTCGGTCCTCTTGTTGCTTTCTCTACTGTACTAAGCCATGAGGCATGGTCCCTCTTTTTGTGCACCTGGCAGGTTTTGGTTCGGTCCCCCTGCCATTTTGCTTGCCTCCAAGGAGTGGGGGATGAATAAGAATTTCTCCCGTATTTGCTAAAAAAAAACACCCCAAAATCTGGATCCCGAGTCATTTCAAGGTGGTTCGAGTCAATTTCGAACTTGGAAACCTGGTTGCAGTTCGATGCTGGTATCAGCACCTTCTTAAATTGCCAAAAATGCGTATTTAGAGGCAACCCTTAGTCAAATGTTGTCAAAAGGATCCCATGTATGGTATCTTTAGATTCCTCTCGTCGCAAGCTTTCCGACGACACTTGTTTCTCGCAAATCTGAGGTGCATAGCTCAAGTTATAACCAAAATAATTTAAAAAGGATCTAAATGTACGGTGGACTCAACCTTAGGGGTATTATGGGTATTTTACCCCACTAAATTCAATACAAACAACTTTTGGGTCAATAAAAGGAGTCCCTTGGGTCTTTTGGGTCATCATCAATCCCTAAGTCTCTTAATTAAGAGAGGAAGAGAGAAGGAAAAGCTTTTCCTTCGTAAAATAAAAATTTTATTCTTGGGGACCTAGTTGCGATTCTGAAAAACGTGGCCTTCCCACCACAATTTTCACAAAGGCTTCGACAGCGGTGAGTGTACACCTTCGGATCTGGCAACACGTGCTAGATCAGCAACAAGTGTTGCTAAGAAAACAGACGTGCGTATGTTTATGTGAGGGAGGAGGCACACATGATTGTGCGACCAATAGATCTGCGTTGCATGGCGCGATTGGGTGGCTGCAGGGGTAGTGTGAGCGATCCGTGCACGCGCTGTGAAGGTGAATCTGCACGCAACATTTGGCATGCAAATGGATTGCGCTAACCGGTTGACCGATCTGACTGAATCGATCTAGTTTAATACCCCTTTGCATGTTTCCATCCAGATTGAGGCCTTCTTGACCTTAAAATTTGACAAATAAGCTACCGTTGGAATCATATCTATGTATACTATCCTTTGGTATAATTTATTTTCACTTTTGAGTATTGTTCTTTTAGTGAAAAATTAGAAACATGAATAGGTGTCTCCGACCTTATTGTTGGTCCGTTTGAATCAAGTCATGCCCAATGCGTGCACGGATTTCAAGGCAAGCATGGAAACCATCCCCCGAGCCCTATGTGCATGGTTCTGAGTCACCGTGATCCTCCAGTAACGTTAGGTAGAGTAGTATACCCCTTCTCTCGATTCCATCTAGTTTTTGGAACCATCTTGTGCGATTCTTCGTGTGTATCGCCTTGGTTGGTGTGTGGTTCTCCTTCTTGCTGAGTTTGGAACTCTCTAGTGCTTTCCCTAGTTTATGTGAACTGTAATAAGAAATAACTAGATTATGTGAAAAGAAATAAGGATTAATGATTACAAGTACCTTTGCCTTCGCATGCATGAAAAGGATTTTGATTTATGTGAAACTAATCCCGTCATATTTGTTGATTGATAAATAGTATGGAATCACTGTCATAATGTGGAAATTTTCCGTAAACTGATAATAGTGAAGATTAATGTGAACACCTGTTCATCTTAGGCTTAAGGATATAGAATTGTTAAATAGGATTGGATATAACAAAAAACAAAGGATACAGTTATCTAGAAAAAAAAAATTTAATATGACTATTTAGTCAGGATTTAAAGGATAGATCATTGGTTTTATCCTCGTTACTCGTCGGATTTTAGCTGTAGCTTTGATCTTTTAGATCGATTTTAAGGGTCTGTTTAGGGAGTTGCTTGCCTCCCTACGACTCTTTAATTAGGCTTAACGACCAACTGAGATAATGGGATGCGTGGCTCGAGGTTCAGAGTGGTTCTTTCTCGAGCGGTGGGCGGGTCATTGGTTGTCTGTGGTTTAGCGTACACAACGCTTGTATGTGTTCATGCCACACAATGTAGCTGCCACCTTGTTCCTCAAGGACCCCAAGGTGTTGGAGAGCAGCGACTCGATGGGTATAAGCAATCTTCCCGGTCAGGAGGATAGCCTATACCAATCTTGCACCGCAAGAAGTTACACGAGATCGTCTCGTGTTTGAGACATTGATTTATGAATCGAAAACTATGAGAACATGGGCAAGGTATATAAATAAAATTGGACAAGAAATAAATTATAAACGGATGAACTTTTAATATATATATAGTGCCCTTTTCTGTGCTTCTGTTATTATTACCACATGCTTCGTTGTTCTACTCTACTTAATTTTTACGAATGTGTTTTTGGGTTTCGTACTCAATTATGTTTAGTAGTTTGTAAGGTGATTTTCGTCGTGCATCTCTTTGAACTTATATACTTACATTATGTGATTAATCCTCTAGTCAGTATTAAATTTCTATTCATTTAATTAATGAAATATGATTAGTTTGTTGGATATGTTTATATTTTATGATTATATGTTGGGTGGCTGCACATGGCAACTCAGGTTTTGTTACTTGGCGGAACTTGGGTTGTTACAGATGGTATTAGAGTAAGTGATCGCCACAATTGGATCACATGTTAATTAGTAGTCATTATTGTAGTATAATCGCAATCTAGATGAATGTTCAATCATTTATTTAATTACCTAATTTTTACTGATTTATTCCATGTCCTTCATTAGAAGATAATTATTAATATACATCACTTTCTATTATCTGAAAATAATGTTTTATTTCAAAAAAATATCAAGTTTATTTACGAATGAATCAATGAATTATGTACAAAATGAATTAGTTGATACTAACTACCATAGCACAAATATGTTTACAACTAAACAAGTATGAGAAACTAATTAAACTACTCTATATTAGTTATCTATAATAAACTAATTAATGCCCAAGTGTAGGTACAAAAATAATAACTAAATATACAAACTTATGCTTTACTAACACTAATATTACTAATTTCATTATAAATATTACTATATAGTATAAATACATCATAAATAGGTCTAAAATATTTAAAATTATTATATGCAAATATACAATATAATTTACCTCAATAATAAGTTAAATTACTAATTTATTTTATTTTAACTTAATAATTTAGCTAATTAACTTAATAATCTAATTATATACAATAAATACATAAATAAATAAATATACAGGTATAATTAGTAATATAATAAATACTTAAATACGAAAAACACAGTTTTAGATACTATTGTAAAAGTTTACATATTTATTTATAATTATCTTAGTTTAAGTACATATAATCTACTATAAATTAATAGATAATTATATAATAAATATATATATACAATAAATCATTACAAATATTTATTTAAATATATATAATACATTTATAAATTTTTTAGGTACATTATATACATATATGTTATTATTTACATAGAGCTTATTAATTAATTGATATTTACAACTGTAAATAATATATACAAGGTATTTTTGGGTATTTTTGAGTTTTTATGGTATTTTTATGTTTCAAAGAGGTAAGAGAAGAAAGAGAGAAGGTGAGATGAGAAAGAAAGGAATTCTTTTTGTGATTTTTGTATTGAGTTATTTTATTATATTTCAGAGTAAACCATCGACTGCTATGTCCTACCAGCTAGAAGGTTCAAAATACTTTGAAACTTTGCATACACTTAGAAATAAACCTAATCCTGCTCAAGATATATTTATTTTATTTTATTACAATTTTTTTAGAATTTTTTCTATATTTACAAACTCATACAAAGAAGGCTTGAGTAGATATAAAACTAGGTAACCCAAGGCCTCTTTTTCAGATTTAGCTACTAGAGAATGAGTCTAAGCAATCAAAAACATTCAGTATCTCACATAAAACATGTTAGAACAATTGAACATGATTTTCACATTGAATTTCATTAAAAACACAAATAGGACAATAGGCATATTTACAATGAGCTGACAAACATTTTAAACTGAATTTACAAGCATTTCAGATCAAATTAAAGTCCACACTTGTACATACTTGCTTGTTCATGAATTTCTAATAATACATGACATGTCAACTCATTTTAAACATTAAAATTCACATCAATTCCTTCTTGAAATCTACAACTACTGTTGCTGCATCAAATAGCAGATCATGCTGCTGTTGTAGCAGCAGCTGCTCTACATTCAGCAGCCAATGCTCCATCAATTGTCTAAATAAGCTGTAATTTCCTAGTTGGAGGGGGTGAGATGTGCGTGACGTAATAAAAAGAAATTACGGAATTAAAATAGACAATCTCATAAAAAGAACAATCACACAATAGGCACAAGAATTTTTAGGTATAAACCCAAATCGGGTGAAAACCACCACCTAACCCTCTCGATTTAGGATTTCCCGATCGACCTATTCGATCAAATCCACTAAACCCAGTCACTTAAATGAGGGTGACTGAACCTCAATTACGACCACCTACTTAGATCGAGGGTAGTGTTCCTCAAAGCCCCTTCTCTTCACAAGAAGGAATTTTTCTCTCGAAGGAGACGGGAATTCGCAAAGCGAATACTCAACCAAAGATAGTATAAAGTACAACAATCCTATAGTACTAAACCAACAGTCCTAACTAGCACATTTTGACCTAAATAAGTATACAAAAGCTCCTACAAAATCCAAGGGGAAGCCTAAATAAAAGAAATATAAATCTGAATATAAAGCAACACACAAGGGGTAAAACTGTAATTTTACCAATGTAGTTCACAAATGGGATGTCTAAGGGTCTAAACACAGGTTAAATGGGCTTGACAAGAGAGAAAGTGGGATGATTTGGTCTGAAGAGGATTATAGCAATTTCTAGGAATTAAATGATATTCTGTAACCCTAAAAACAAACCCGCTTTAATTCACGAAGTTCTTGGCAAGATAAAAGTCAAATAAACGCTCTAAAATTCATGGAAAAACATCCTCGTGGGTTTATAACCTTCAACTTGGCCAGTGGAACCTGTCTTGACCTAAATTGAGAACCATACCCAATTTTTAACCTAATTTGGGTTTTTGTGCAAATTGACCGGTCAAACGTGGTCAAACCTAGAATAAAATTTCACCATTAGATTCCTTAGGTCAAAATTAGGTTTAAACCAAAATTTGGACCTAAGGGAAGGCCATCTTGACTTACTTTACAAATTGGTCCTCTTGAATTACTTTTCGACCCTTATCTTTTTGAACCCTTGCATTTTGCCCCCAGCTTCCCTTTCGTTCTTTACAGAACGGTCCCTCTGCCACCCAACGCAGCTGCCCATACCTCCGGCGACCTTGCGAGGAGGATGGCGCCGCACAGGGTATGGGAGCCGCTCTCAGAAACGAAAGCGGGGGTTCCCTGCATCGTCCTCTTTCACAGGGACCCCCTCCCATGTCCTGCCATTACCCACTCCTCTCGTACGAACGCACGAGGGGAATGGGTCTCCACTTCCAGCCAACTCCGACAAGCTCTCCACGATCTCTCCTCGAGATTCACTTCTCGCCAGCTACTATTTAAGGGACGGTAGGGCTCTCCGGTCGTCTCAAGCCTGTTTTGGCCGAGGAAAACCCCCAAACTTCGTCTCCTCCTCCTCCGGTCAAGCACCCGCAGTCTCCGGTGACCCTTCCTCCTCCCCTTTGTCGCTCTGCTGCCATACCTGTAGCAGAGTTCACTCCGCCTCGTCCTCCCGTGCTAGGTAGCACCAGCTGGCACCTTCCTGACCTCCTCCTCGTCACCGTTACCCCCCCTCTGGGCATCTTCGTCTCCGGCGTCGGTAGGCACACACCGAGCGCCTCCTCCTCCCCTTTCATCAGTTAAGTAGGTAAACACTCTTCCCCTTACTCTCTTCTTTATTTCCCCCTTATTAATTTGTTGTTTCCACCCACCACTGTCCCTCGCCACCTTCTCCATCTCCGGCCGCCCTCCAGTGAGGCGTTGCCACCGTTCCACTCCTCCATCCGCCTCGCCAGCTACCCCTTAAGCACCACGACACCTCACTGTATCTAAATCTGCACTCCACTCACCATGCCACACCTCCAGAACACCCCCTGAACACACCCACTCTCATCCATGCAGTGTGCACTTGGAGCATGGCCATAGGCACTCTCACGTCTCGCCGACCACCTCTGCACACTCGCCACACCTTGGTGAACCTCCCTGAGCATTTTGACGTGGCCGCGAGGCCGTTTTAGTGTTTTCAGGACCCAGGTGCTCACCGCCATTGTCGAGCAAGTTGAAGCTGCTTCGCGAGCTTCTTCAGGTCCATCCGCTCCAGCCGTAAGCACCAGGTGACGCGGAATTGAGGCGCGAGCGTGTCCAGGTCTTCAATTGGGGTCGTAAGCCTCGGCTGCTTCCCCAAATCACTCGAGCCTCCTACCTGCAGATGTGATGAGAACCTCATCATGAGCCATAACTAGCTCATTTTGACCTAATACAAAGGATAAAAGCTCCTACATAACTCAAGGAAAGGCTTAACTCAGAGAATTCTGAGTTTAAGGAGAAAACAAGTCATAAGGGGTAAAAATGCAATTTTACCAGTATAATCTGCATACAGGGTAATTCAGGGCCCAAACATAGGTCAAAGCAACTTAATAAGAATAAAAGTGGGATGAGATGATCTAGCAAGGGCTACAGCAATTCCAAGAAACTAAATGATAATCTGTAACCCTAAAACAACTCACTTCAATTCACGAGGTTCGAGGCAAATTAAAAATAGAATAAACCCTCTAAAATTCATAGAAAAATAATTTCTAGGGTTTAGAACCTTCAATTTGGCCTTCAGAACCCCTTTTGACCTACATTGAGAACCATGTCCAATTAATAACTTAATTTGGGTTTTCGCATAAATTGACCGGTCAAACAAGGTTTAATATAGAAATGAAATTCACCATCAGATTCCTTAGGTCCTAATTAGTCATGTATAAAAACTTGAGCCTAAGAAGAAACCTCCTTGACCGACTTTACACTTTGGTCCTCATATATTTACTTTTTGGCCCTCAACTTTTGAACCCTCGCATTTTGGCCCCTAACTCTCCTTCGTTCTTTGCGTTCAGGTCCCCCTGCAAAACCTACCAACACCATGCTCCGGCGACCTTGCGCGGAGCATGGCGCCGCGCAGGGTGAGGGGGAGAGCCTGGCAAGTAAACCGGGGGTGCCCTGCGTCGTCAGCCGTCGCAGGGACACCCCCCTGGTCGCTGTAGCCCACCATACCGGCCGTGCGAACGCACGGACGGTATGGGTTTTCGTCTCCGGCCATCCTCCGGTGAGGGAGACACGTCGTCTCCCTCCGCCTTCCTCCCTGTTTTGATCCCTATAAATACCCCCCGTCGCTCCACCGACCTCGGCAGCTCGGATCTGACGGAGAAAACCCCCAACTTTCCTCTCCTCTCCCTCCGGCAGATGCCCACCAGCTCCGGCGGTTCCTCCTCCTCCTCCTCTTCGCTCTGCCGCAATACCAGCAGCAGAGACTTCCTCCCCTGCTCTTCCCACGCCACGCCGTACCCAGCTGGCGCATCTCCGGCTCTCTGCTCGCCGCCGCCCCTTCCCTGGGCATCTTCTTCTCCGGCGACAGTCGATACGACTGTCGCCCTGCCCCGGCCCCTTTCGTCTCCATAGCTAGGTCAGAACTCCTCCCATCTCCCCCTCTTTCTTTTCCCCACTGTCTTTTATTTGATTAAACCCTCGACCGCTCCTGTCCACCGTCACCCCCTTCGTCTCCGACCATCCTCCGGCGAGCCGTTCCCATCACCCCAGCAACCCACACGGCTCGCCGACCACCGCAGAACCTCCGCCTCATCACACTGAGCACCCCCCACCCCTTCACTGCCACTCCACACCTCCGTAACGCTCCCCCCAACAAACCCATCCTCCGACCCACAGTCCGACCTAGGGTAGCCCTTGCACGCCGCCCCACGCCTCGCCACCACCCACACGAGCTTCGCCGCACCCTGGCGAAGCTCCCGGCACCTTCTGATTAGGTCGAGAGGCCGTTTTTCTGTGAACAGGCCACCCGACCTCCGCCGCCATTGCCGTGCAGAAGGAGCTGCTTCCGCCTGCAGCTGCAGGCGCGCCACGCTCAACGCCACGCCCAGATTCGACTCCCAGGCCTTGCGAGGCATTTTGACAAAACATCAGGCTCGCAGCTAAGGCGAAGGCTTCGCGTGACGCCGCGATCGCCCGTTGCTTTCCCCGCTGCGGGCGCGCAATTGAGGTGGGACATTTACTGCCTCAGCACACAGGGTGAGGTCCCCTTCACCCGCCCGGTTACCCGATCTCGTCCGCGCTCACGCCCCGCGGACCTGACCCGACCCGACTTAGACTGACCTGCACTCCTCGCCCACCACGCACCGCCGTTTTAGTGTTTTCAGGACCCAGGTGCTCACCGCCATTGTCGAGCAAGTTGAAGCTGCTTCGCGAGCTTCTTCAGGTCCATCCGCTCTAGCCGTAAGCACCAGGTGACGCGGATTTGAGGCGCGAGCGTGTCCAGGTCTTCAATTGGGGTCGTAAGCCTCGGCTGCTTCCCCAAATCACTCGAGCCTCCTACCTGCAGATGCACGAAGCAGCAGGTGGGACTTTAGTCCCACCTTGGAAGTGTGTCGCTTATCGCCTCGAAACACTAGGGTGAGGTCCCTCGCCCTCACTCATCGGGTCTCGTCCGCGGCACTGCCCACGAGGACCTGACCTGCGACCCAATTACCCTGATCCGTGTACTCCTCACGCACCACCCACGCTGGTGCTTCTAGACCCGGGAATGCGACCCGACCCAATTACCCAGCTCTGGGAGAGCGTACCAAAGAAGGATTCAGAGAGAGAGAGACACAGGAAAGGGTAGGGGTAGGTTTTGCATTCGCATGTATGCAGGGAGCAGGTGAAGAAGAGAAGGAAGGGAAGCAGCGAAGACTTGGCTGCAAGGAGAAGAAGAAAGAAGAAGGCGAGGACTTAGCCGCAAAGCAAAGAAGAAGAAAAAAAAAGAACGTGAAGGAGAAGCCGCAGCAAGGAGAAGAAGAGGAAGAAGCTGAAGCCAGGAAGGAGGAAAGCTAAGGAGAGAAGAAGACACAGAAGAAAGAAGAAAGAAGAAGAAGAGAAGACAATAGAAGAAAAGAAGAAGAAGCCAAGGAGGAGCTGCTGTAGAAAGAAGGAGGAGGCACTGTAGCAATAGGGTCGTTAAGGCATCTGATTCAGAGAATCAGACGTCCAAAAAAGGGAAAGGAAGAAAACAAAGAGAAAAAGAGAAGGAAAGAAAAGAAGAGACGGGAAAGAGAACAGGAAAAGAGAAAGAAAAGAACCGCAGCTGCTGAAAGAAAAGAAGCGCAGTGCGAGAAGAGAGAAGAAGAAGAAGCCAAGAGAAAGGAGAGAAGAAGAAAAAGATATATTTTTGCTCACTCCCTCTCTTAAATTTTTGTAACAGTATTGCGACCTTATATGTTTCTAGAATGATGTGTGCTTCCTGAGTTCAACCTCGGGATAATCTAAATCTCGAGTAATAAATAAATTAAACTGATGACCGTTTTTTGCAATATACTGCAACGAATATATCATTACAACACCGCAAATGATGAGCCAACCAGTGAACCACGCGGCAACGCATTGTCGCTCACGTAATCGCAGAGGGAGAGCGGGTGCGCAAAGGGATGAAGCTCTCTAAATATGAAATAGATGCTTGGAGAGCTAGAGCTTCAACTACTTCTCTTGGACACAAAAGATGTGGAAAGTGATTTTCTCAGTGTGTCTTGGTGTATGCAACAAGCCAAGGGGTCCTCCTCTATTTATAGAGGCCCTAGGAAGACTTTGGAAGGCCTTGGAAGGCTTCCATAGCCGTTGGGGTTGAACCCAAGGCAAAACAGGCCGTAGTCAGAATTAATCATGATTCTGACAGGGTCATCAAACGTCTGGTCCTGGCAACATACGTCTACAAAACCTATTTAAGACATCTGGGAACTAAGTCAGACGTCTGATTTTAGGCGGGTTTCCTTCCTGACTTGAATCAAACCTAAATAGGGTTCTAGTGTATGTCCATCAGACGACACACAGGACGTCTGGCACAAGGTCTGGACATCTGGAAACCTATTTATTCTCTGGAAATGGATTCCCAACGAGTCTACTAGCTATAAAATCTCTGAAGGAAGATTTTGGGTCAGTCAAGGCAAAATGGTCATGTATCAGATGTCCGGGGTCCTCTACGGATGTTTGATACAACGCTAACGATCATTTCCTCAACGTTTGTTAAGGAAGCCAACGGTCCACTAATTGGACAACTGGCAAAGGCATCAGACGTCTCCTAAGACATTTAGACTAAGGTCTGGACGTCTGAATTCATCAGACAGAACTAACTAAGTCCAGCCTAAATAATCGGACGTCTGAGTCAATAGTCAGACATCTTAAAAGTTTTTATCAGACGTCTGAAATTCAGATTAAACATCTGAAAACCTAAGTATCCTAGGGTAGTACGGGTGTTCCTAGGACTACTTTAAGGATCCTTTGAGGCTTTTTAATAGATATTCTAAGAAATAAAAAGAGCAAGAATATAATGACAAAAGTACATAGAAAAAGATAAACAGAAATCTATCATATTCTTCTTGTCCTTCCATCTTCAAGCTTTCGCTCCTCGCGAAGCTCCTTCGCCTCTATCCAGCTCCTCCAATCCGCCATGGATGCGAGCTAGAACTCCATCAAAACACCCGTCTCCATTTGCAATTTGACCTGAAAACTAAGACTCAAAAGCAAATGTCAAAAGACGTGTTTTGTTATCATCAAAATAAACGATTGTGGTGCTCTAGCACCAACAATCTCCCCCTTTTTGATGATAAAAAAACCAAAAATAATAATGCATAAAATCCTCCCCCTTTTTGACATTATCAAAAAGGTTTAATCTATTTTAAATTTCCTATAACTCCCCCTTAAAACGTGCTCTTCTATAATTGGGTTGAATTTCTTTTAACAAGAGTAATGTCCTCCCCCTTTTCGTAACAACAAGATAGCTATTATTTTTCTCCCCCTTTCTAAAGGAAATATAGCTAACTTAACAAGATTTCCCCCTTAATGATTGACAAATAGCTTATAATTTTAACTCCCCCTATCTATATGCTAATGATAAAAAGATAGGGTTAAAGGGTTACCTCACCTACCATGGCCAATAGAATGACCCAAATGGAGGTGGTGGATGCCACATCAGATGGGGCTCCCATCCGTAGCTTGGAGGCCCGGGCATCGGCGTCATTCTCCAATCTGGCGGACGACGTGCAGTGGGTTGTCCGGTTGTTTGTCGTCTCATCAGTCTTCTTGTCCGTCTCCTTGGTCTACTCTTTGGTCCTCCCAACTCGAGTTAACCGTTCTTGAGCTTGTAGGTCCAATCTCTTGTATTATAGTTACCCTTGAAACCTACAAAACAAGATTCTAGATCACTCCTCGGTATCCAAGTTAATTTGGATCTGGATCTGTTAGCGGGTCTCCTTGACAGAGATCCTTTCTCAACCTTAGGGCTATGCAAATTTTCTATTTTGTTGATTAATTTGTTAGAATTTTTCCTAAGACATGCGATTTTTTTTTCTATAATATTCATCTTAGTCTTTAAATCAGAAATTTCTAATTTTAGACTAGTATTTTCCTCAATCAATTTAGTATTTTCATTAATTAAATCTTTATTTTCTAATAACAAGTTATTATCCTTAGGACTAGCTTCTAGATCCTTGAGTTTTATTTCTAATCTTTCACTTTCACTTTTAAGAAAACTAAGATTCCTTTTAATATTTTTATTTTCTACCTTAAGTGATTTACTAAGTTCAAATAATTCATCAAAAGCATCTTGTAAATCAGGATTTACCTCATTGTCGCTGTTGCCACTATCGCTATCACTTCCCATGGCCATGAAGCCCATGCAGGAGATTTCTTCCACGAGGTTCTGCTCTTCTTCTTCCGCTGAGCTCGTGTCATCCCAAGTTGCTTGGAATGCCTTTTTCTTAGACTTCTTCTCCTTTTCCTTCTTCTTCTCCTTCTTGAGAAGAGGGCACTCTAGTCGTAGATGCCCTTTCTCGTTGCAGTGGTAGCAACGTCTTGGGCATTCCTTCTTCTCCTTCTTTTCTTTCTTTGATTCTCTACAAAACTTTGAAAATTTCTTAAGTAAAATTTTAAAGTCTTCATCGTTGGAACTTTCCTCGCTATCCGACGCAGCTTTGAAGGCGAAAGTCTTCTTAAGCTTTGGTTCTGGTGTGTCCTTCTGCATTAGTTTCGTCTCATAGGCCATTAGGTTGCCTAGGAGATCCTCCATATTGAGCTCCTCTACTTTGTTTGCCTCCTCGATTGCAGTGACCTTCTACTCCCATTCCTGTCTAAGGGAACGGAGTAGCTTTCCTTGAAACTCCCCCTTGATGAAGGTCTTACCTAAAGCTTTTAAATTATTTACAATGAGAGTGAGCCTAGTGTTCATCTCACTTAGAGATTCGCTAGACTTCATTGAAAAAGACTCAAATTCTTGAGAAAGTAAATTTATTTTAGAAGTCTTTACCTTAGAGGTACCTTCGTGAGTTACCTCGAGTGTGTGCCAAATCTCGTATGCAGTGGCGCATTGCGAGATTCTGTTAAACTCCCCCGGGCTCAAAGCGCAATACAATGCATTCATTATTTTTTCATTTAGAGAGAGCTCCCGGATTTGTTGTTGCGAGTAGCCTCTCACGAATTTCTTCGGGATGTCAAATGGCGTCTCGCATCTTGCTCAAATCATGAAATCATTGGCTTGTAGCCAAGTCTTCATCCACAGCTTCCAGTAGGGGTAGTTGATCCCGTCGAAGAACGGCAGATAGGTCGTAGACTGCCCCTCAGAAATCTTGCTTGCTGACTTGCTTCCCTCCATCGGATCTTCTTGCTGGGTGTTACTCCGATCTTGCAAGAACCTGCTCTGATACCAATTGTAATTCCCTAGTTGGAGGGGGTGAGATGTGTGTAACGTAATAAAAAGAAATTGCGGAATAAAAATAGATAATCTCACAAAAAGAACAATCACACAATGGGCACAAGAATTTTTAGGTGGAAACCCAAACTGGGTGAAAACCACCACCTAACCCTCTCGAGTTAAGATTTCCCGATCAACCTAGTTGATCAAATCCACTAAACCCAGTCACTTAAACAAGGGTGACTAAACCTCAATTACAACCACACTACTTAGACCAAGGGTAGTGTTCCTCAAAGCCCCTTCTCTTCACAAGAACGAATTTGTCTCTCGAAGGAGACGGGAATTCGCAAAGCGAATACCCAACCAAAGATAGCATAAAGTACAACAATCCTATAGAGCCTCAAATATTTAATCCTATCTTCTATAGGAGTTAGGAAACTTTCCTTTGGTGGAAGTGCTTCGATGTGACGACGCAGGTGTGTGAACCACACGGTGGTGCTTTGTCACTCTCGTAATCGCAGAAAGAGAGCGAGTGAGCAAAGGGATGAAGCCTCTAGATATGAAACTGATGCTTGGAGAGCTAGAGCTTCAACTACTTCTCTTGGACACAAAAGATGTGGAAAGTGGTTTGCTTAGCGTGTCTTGGTGTATGTCACAAGCCAAGAGGTCCTCCTCTATTTATAGAGGCCCTAGGAAGGCTTTGGAAGGCCTTGGAAGGCTTCCATAGCCGTTGGGGTTGAACTCAAGGCAAAACAGGCCGTAGCCAGAATTAATCATGATTCTGACAGGGTCATCAGACGTTTGGTCCTAGCATCAAACATCTGGAAAATCTGTTTAAGACGTCTAGGAACTAAGTCAAACGTCTGATTTTAAGCGGGTTTCCTTCCTGACTTGAATCAGACCTAAACAGGGTTCTAGTGCATGTCCATTAGACGACACACAGGACGTCTGGCACAAGGTCTGGATGTCTGGAAACCTATTTGTTCTCTGGAAATGGATTCCCAACGAGTCTAACGGCTATAAAATCTCTGAAGCAAGATTTTGGGTCAGTCGAGGAAAAACGGTAATGTATCAGACGTCTGGGGTCCTCTACGGACGTCTGATACGAGGCTAACAGTCATTTCCTCAACATTTGCTAAGGAAGCCAACGGTCCACTAATCGGACGTCTGGACAAGGCATCAGACGTCTCCTAAGACATCTGAATTCATCAGACAGAACTAACTAAGTCCAACCTAACTAATCGGATGTCTGAGTCAACAGTCAGACGTCTTAAAAGTTTTTATCAGACGTCTGAAATTCAGATTAGACTTCTGAAAAGGCTGTCTCATCCCTATTTTGGTTTTCTATGTTCTCTATAGAAAACCTAAGTATCCTAGGATAGTGCAGGTGTTCCTAGGACTACTTTAAGGATCCTTTGAGGCTCTTTAACAGATATTCTAAGAAATAAAAAGAGCAAAAATATAATGACAAAAGAACATAGAAAATGATAAATAGAAATCTATCATATTCTTCTTGTCCTTCCATCTTCAAGCTTTCGCTCCTCGCGAAGCTCCTCCGCCTCTGTCCAGCTCCTCCAATCCGCCATGGATGCGAGCTAAAACTCCGTCAAAACACCTGTCTCCATTTGCAATTTGACCTGAAAACTAATACTCAAAAGCAAATGTTAAAAGACATGTTTTGTTATCATCAAAATAAATGATCGTGGTGCTCTAGCACCAACATAAGCAACAGATGCTGGCGTCCATTTCTAGCAGCTGATGCTACTATGTTGTTTCTTACATTCAGCAGCTAAGGCTGCTGTCATTTTCAATCACCTGGCCATCATTTGATTGAAGAGGTTTGATCTCAACGTCTTCTAACCTCATTAAATTGAAAATCCCAATGAAAAACTCTTGGAATTCTTGATTAACTCTTCATTCAAATCAATGTTGGACTAATCTAGTTGGACCGATCTAGATCAGATCAGTCCTTTTAATTTGTTCTTCTTTGAGTTTAGATCTGAGAAACCATGACTCAAGAAAATCTAGAAATCTAATTCTTAAAACTAAACACCTTCAAATGACAATAAAACTATGGAAATATTCATCTCTATCATTGCAAATGAACACAAAGGTGTCTGGAAAATCTTTCAAACTCAGATCAAATCTTAAGCACATGTTCAAAGACCTAATCAATCTGTTCTACCTCGCTTTAGGAAACAAAGAGAAGGGAATCAATTCAGGTTTAAAAACACAAAGAGTCTATTCTCAGATCTTCCACATCTTACTTCAAAACCTTCCAAATCACTGATTAGGTCATTGATTAGGTCTCTGATTAGTCCAACTGATCTCATTGACCTCTTCTCACCATTCAATAGAAGGAAAATAGAAATCAACTTAGATTTGGGTAAAAACTTATTTGATTGTCAAAAGCAGATCCCATGGGGTTCGAAGTCATCATATAAAATCCAATTATGCAAATACACACTAAATTTAGTCAATTAAAATTGATTGGAATCAAATCAACCAAAAATTCTTCAATCACACTCTCAAACTAAATCTAAATCAAATGCCCAAATCAGTTCAATTCAGCACAGATGGAGGACCTTTGTGATCCGATGAAGTAAATAGGGAGGTCCCCCCAATGAGATTGGAGCATGCTCTTGATCTAGAAGCTTGCAAGCTTCAAATCTAGAGCAACTCTAGTGAATGGGGTGGATTACGATAAAAATGCAAGGGAAATAGATGAAGATGGTAGTGGGATGATTAGAGATCGATATGAATCGATGAAAACACGTGAGATTGCTTCTCTAATTTGAATTGATCAAAGAGGTGCAAATTGGGGCTAAACTAGATCTACTCTAATCTATAGCTAATCTAAGCAAATCAAACATCAAGCTACGATCTACACTATCTAATTGAGCTAGGAAAGCAATAAGTCTAACCTAAGAAAGCAATTAAATCCTACACTAAGTGGAAGAAGGAGACCTATGGGTCTTCACCCAACGGATGGAGAGGAGGAATGGAGGAAGAGGACTCCGGTGGTTTGAAAGCCCTCTAGAGGAGCTCAGGGACGTCCTTAGGCGTACGCCATTCTTAGCGACGTGGAAGATCGAGGAGGAAGAAGCTTCATCGCGTAGCAATGGCATTGTTTGAATGGGAAGAATAGAGAGCTGAAGGGAGTGAACAATCAACTCAAGAAAGTAGGAGAGGTGTTGATGCTCGTGCATAAAGGTTGTGGGAGTGGTTTTATAGGTGATTTGGGTGGTGTGGACACCGTGGTTTGAGATTAAACGAGAAGAGCTTGGATGGTGGATATGAGGGGGAAAGAGGCGCAAAAAGAGTTTGAGATGAATCCCACCATAGGATGGGATCTGAATGGAGTAACAATCCTCCGTGCGAAGGCACGCAAGGAATGGAACAAGATCCACCCTTGGATCAATGGTTCAAGTTGTAGGTGCATAAGCAATTAGGGATTACATTAGCCTTTAATGATGGTTTGGATGATGACAAACATCTCAAGTAATTGAGATTAAAATTGGATCTTATGCATAGATATTGCAAGATTGATTTTCAGGTTGAAGCTCTCTTAACGAAATCTAAAGCCAAGAAGAAGGAGATCATGCTCTTCAAGTTTAGGTCTCCTTGTATTATAGGAATTGAGTTGTAATTTTATATTCTTTAGAATGTAAGGAGAGCCCCAATCAAATTTCATATTAGCATAAACATAGGGGGTTCATATGTGTTATGACCCGGTTCCCGAATCCCTACAGGACACAAGATCGGCTCAACTCCACTAATCCCAAGATCCAGTCATCCAACAAGAAATAACCAAAAAGCAGGAAAGTAAACCACATCCACTATGCTAAGTAACTAACAGTAAAAGAGTATAAGCAGGAAAGGAAGCAAAAGCTGCTAACGGTACATATCACCACCACAACAGTAAAGCGGAAACAAAGTACAGAAACGTAAATAATAACAAGGGTCTGAACTCACTAACAACAGAAAGTACAACAACAGGAAGACTACTGCTAGGCTCGACTACGCCCAGCACCTTCTGCAACCAGTGACTCGGGCTGCTCGACACCTAGACCTGAAAAGGGTTATGAGTAACAAAGTCAGCGAACGCTGAGTAGAGTAGTAACCAACTAACTAAAGCAGTAAAAGCTAACAGGTAATTTATCTTTTCCAACTACTTTATTTTACAAGTTATTCCTTTTCACCCAATAGTTTATTTCTCAGGTCTCTTGATCTCGAATGTTCCTCGTGGGAACGATCTTGATTGCGGTCTTTTCCGAAGAGAAGAAGGCACGCGTGGTGCTCTCCTAGTCGGGAGAGTCCCCCGTGGTGATCCTACACCTAGTCAACCACCCCAAGGTCACGGACAGACGTAGCGGTGACTACGGCACGCGCGATAAGCGCACGGGTAGCTACCAACCCCGGGCGGCTAGCTCTGCTCTACTCCAGGTCTCAACCCAAGGGCGGCTAGCTCTGCTTTACACTAAATAGGGGACAGTCGCTCTCCTTGGTGCCACGTACTAAAGGGCCAGCACACTTCCCACTCACATTTCTAGATCCATTCCATTTATTCACAGGAGATCTACTCCTAATTTCCCCGTAGGATTCATGCTCGTATTTCTCATGCCATTCCATACCAGGTTTCATCATTCACATTTCCATTCTCAAATTACACACATGCAGCTCGTATTTCCATCATTTAACATATACAACAAGTAATGTCACAAGTAGTTGTTTAACTAGTACAGGCATTTCATATTTCACAGACAGCTCTTGTTTATTAACAGGCAGTTGTTCACATTTCTATTCATTCATTTAAGACAGCAATTTTAAACACGCATACAAACAGTGCAAGTACTTCTCGTCCTAGGATTCATGCCACATCCTAGGTTTCTAGTTATCCAATTCACATATGCATCGAGGTTTTATAATTAAATTAGGGGAAGACCACTCTACCACACGACCCGAGAGTATTGGAGGCTCGAACGGTAGGCTCACATCCCTCAGCAAGCCCCGAACCTGCAACTGATCGAAGTCCTATACCAAGGAGCATGTCATAGTGGAACATTCAGTATAGTATAAAAGGCCTTTTAACAAGTAGAGGAACTCACAAGGAAAACACTGATATCTTGTTTGCGTAAAACGGACCTCAAACGGACCCTAAACGGGTCAAAAACAAGACTGTAGACTTAAATCAGACGTCTAGCACAAGGTCCAGACATCTTAAAAGTAACCAGAATCTCACCTCAGGTTATGCGTCGACCTCAGACATCCAGAACCTCTTCTTGACCATCTGGACCGAGCTTCAAATGTCCAACCTCCCCTCTGGACGTCTGGGAGTGCTTTCGATGGTATGGTAAGCTGTCCAGATGTCCAAAATGCATGGGAGGGCGTGCCCCGTGCCTTCCCGAAGCTTTCTCTGCACGCGACAGGCAAATCAACCACTTTTAACCATGCAGATCAAGGTTGCGGTGCGTCCTGCATGGCTGTATTCGCAAGAGGAGCATACCTTCATGGAACACTGCTTTCAGACATCCGATGTCGTCACCAGACGTCCACTCCGTCGTCTGGACGTCACGCCAAATGTCTGATTCTGGGAAAAACCCAGAATCATAACGACCTGCTACTCTCCGTCGCCGCGCGCAGCCGCGGCCTCACCTCCTCGCCTGCAGCTCCGACTGCAGCAAGTGTCGGGGACGTCTACCCCGACGCGCTCCTCCTCCCACACACGCCGCTTCGGCAGTGCATCCTCTGGCGAGCACCCACAAGCTTGTGAGCTCAAGCTCTTCCTCCTCTCCTCACGCCGCCTCTCCTCGTCGCTTGCTCTCGCGCTCGCCCCTCTCGCTGCAGTGGAGAGGGAGGAAGGAAGGTGGCTTGTGGTGAAGTGGGGAAGAGAGGGAGAGGGGGAGAGGGTTTTATAAAGGTGCATTAGGGTTTGGACGGAGGAGAGAAGAAGGAAAGAGAGAAGAGCGATAT
The DNA here is from genome assembly GCA_037157565.1 of Thalassia testudinum. Taxonomy (NCBI): domain Eukaryota; kingdom Viridiplantae; phylum Streptophyta; class Magnoliopsida; order Alismatales; family Hydrocharitaceae; genus Thalassia; species Thalassia testudinum. The sequence continues at coordinate 64,059,856 of JAZHRO010000051.1, forward strand.
GTCTGCGCGTAGCTCGTGTGCAGACGCGAAGTCACGTACCAAGCTTTCAATTTCCAGACGTCTAGGAAGGGGTCTAGACGTCTGACCAGACATCTGACCGACAGTCCAGACGTCTTAGAAGTCTCAGGATAGAACGGCTCTTTACATCATAACAAACTTAAAGAAAGTTTTGTCCCCGAAACTTGAGCTATCTAGGGTGTGGAAAAAGAACTATATACGCATAACAAACTTAATGAGGATCAAAGCCGGTATGAAAGGACGTACCCTTAAAAAGCTCCGGGTACCGCTCTCGCATCGCCAGCTCAAGCTCCCAAGTAGCCTCCTCGTACCTCTGGCTCCTCCACAAGACCTTCACCAAGGACACCTGCTTCCGTTTCAAACTCTGGACGGCTCTGTCTAGTATCTATACTAGTCGCTCGGGGTAGGTCAAGTCGTCACCCACCTCAACACTATTGTGGCTCAGAACATGACTGGGATCGGCGACGTACTTCTTGAGGTTGGACACGTGGAACATGTCGTGCACACAAGAAAGCTACGGAGGAAGGGCAAGCTTGTAAGCAATAGATCCTACCCTCTCCAAGCCCTCAAAGGGCCCTACAAACCTCGACGCAAGCTTCCATTTCACCCCAAAACGCTGCAGGCCCTTCATGGGGGAAACGTGAAGAAAGATGTGATCCCCAACCTCAAAATGCACCTCTCTGCGCTTTCGATCGGCATAACTCTTCTGTCTGCTCCTGATAGTGCGAAATCGTCTGTGAATCTGCTATATCACCTCCTGACTCTGCCTGATTAGCCTGGGACCAACCACCCACTTGGTCCCCACCTAAACCAACTCAAGGGCACAGTATACCTCCCTCCGTACAGAGCCTCATAGGATGCCATGCCGATACTCGAGTGATAGCTGTTATTCTATGCGAACTCTGCCAGGGGTAAGTGCTCCCCCCAAGAGCCCCTCCAGTCAAGTACACAGGCGCGTACAAGGTCCTCAAGTGTCTGTATCGTGCACTCTGACTGTCCGTCCGTCTAAGGGTGGTATGCCGTACTGAACCTTAATCGTGTCCCCAAGGCCTACTAAAACTCAGTCTAAAACTGGGAAGTAAAACAAGTATCCTGGTTGGATACAATCTCACGTGGAACTCCATGCAGACGTACAACGTCACGAATATACCTCTCTGCCAACTGTGCTGGTCCCAAGGTGACTCGGATCGGTAAGCAACGTGCCGTCTTCGTCAATCTACCACAATCACCCAGACTGTGTCATGTCCTCACTAGGTAACGGGTAGGCCTGCCACCAAATCCATGGTGATGCTCTCCCACTTCCATTCTGGCACAGGAAGCGGCCGCAACGGCCCTGCGGGTCTCTAATGCTCAGCCTTCACCTGTTGGCATACCAAACACTGCTGCACGAACTCACCTACATCTCGCTTCATCCCTCTCCACCAAAAGTCACATCTCGGATCATGTTCCCGGGATGTATGGTGAACCTGGACCCGTGTGCCTCAGTCAGGAGCTCTCTTAACAACTCCTCGTCCCTGGGAACGCACAAACGTCCCCTCATGCGCAGCACCTCATCTGTAAAAGAGAAGTCTCTTGGGTCCCCTGACAGCACTCTGTCTCGCAACGACTGCAGGTACGGATCTATCATCTGTCCTATGATGATGCGGTCTATCAGCTCTGGTCTCGTTTGTCATGTCACTGTCACTGCCCCACAATGCCCCTGTAACTCTAGGGGTCACCAACTGCCCAACTCCTCCATAAGTCTCCAACTCTGTGCCTGTAAGCTGGCCAAGTAGGCGGGCGCCTTCCGGCTCAAGGCGTTAGCCACCACGTTGGCCTTTCCCGGATGTTAGGAGATGCTACAGTCATAGTCCTTCAGTAGCTCTAACCAACGTCTCTATCTCATGATAAGCTCCTTCTTATCAAAGAAATACCTGAGGCTCTTATGATCCGTGAATATCTCAAAGGTCTTACCATAAAGGTAGTGCCTCCATGCCTTCAACGCGAAGACAACAACTGCCAGCTCTAAGTCATGGGTAGGGTAGCTATGCTCATGGCGCTTCAGTTGCCGCGAAGCATAAGCGACAACGTGACCCCACTGCATGAGCACACCCCCTAACCCCTACAACAAAGCGTCCGTGTAGACAACAAAACCACCGCTGCTATCTGAGATGGTAAGCACAGGAGCTGAAGTCAGCCTCTCCTTCAACTCCTGAAAACACGCCTCACAAGCGTCTGTCCAAGCAAAGGGCACGTCCTTCCAGGTCAACTGAGTCACAGAACGTACAATCTGCGAGAAACCTCTGATAAATCGCCGGTAGTAACCGGCCAATCCCAAGAAACTACGTATCTCTGTCACTGTACGTGGCCTCCCCCACCTGAGTATGGCCTCTACCTTGGCTAGATCCATAGCCAAGCCATCCCCTGAAATTACATGACCTAAGAAGGTCACCTGCCTCAACCAAAACTCGCACTTGCTGTATTTGGCATACAGCCTGCATCGTCTCAAAGTGTCCAAAACCATCCGCAAGTGTTGTCCATGCTGTGCCTGATCCCACAAGTAAATGAGCACATCATCAATAAATACCACCACAAACTGATCAAGATACGGTCTGAACACCCTGTTCATCAAATCCATGAAGGCAGTGGGGGCGTTGGTCAGCCCAAACAACATGACCAAAAACTTGTAGTGTCCGTACTGGGTGCGGAAAGTAGTCTTGGAGACATCGATCTCCCTGATCCTCAACTGGTGGTAGCCTGATCTCAGATCTATCTTAGAGAATACCATGACACCTCGCAATTGGTCAAACAGATCATCAATCCTTGGCAGCGGATACCTGTTCTTGATGGTGACCATATTCAGCTGTTTGTAGTCATCACAAAGGCGTTGGATACCATCTTTCTTCCTCACAAATAGCACCAGGGCTCCCCATAGGGACGCGCTGGGCCTCACAAAGCCCTTCTCCAACAGGTCCTGCAGCTGTGACTTAAGCTCTTGCAGCTCAAGTGGTGCCATCTTGTACTGTGCCGTGGAAATGGAGCTGGTCCCAGTACCAGTGAGATCTCAAACTTGATCTCACGCTCAGACGGTAGTCCTGGCAGCTCCTCTGGAAACACAACAGGGTACTCTCTGACCACCAAAATGCTTTGAAAATTTGCTACGGGGCTGGGCTCTGCCACTACACAAGCCAGAAAGCCCTCACACCCCTAGCCCAAAAGTCTCGCTGCCCGAAGTGCAGAAATGCACCTAAAACCTCCGTCCACCGGCTGTCTGTGAAACTCAAAGGAAGGCATCTCCGGTATGGAGAAGACGATCTTCCTCTCAAAATAGTCCACCAAAGTGTGGTAAGCGGACAGCCAATCCATCCCCAGTATCACGCGAAAATCCTCCATTAGTATCACAATCAATTCAGCGGGGAGGCTGTGTCCCCCAATACTAACCTTACAGTCTGTGGAGACCTCCTCAACTACAAACAGCTGACCACCCGGACCTCTGATCACAAATGGATCCTCTAACAACACGCGGTCATGTCCCAAACTGATAGCGAAACTCGCAGCAACAAATGAGTGCGTGGCACCGGAATCAAAAAGTACGTAAACTAATCTGCTGAAAACCATAACCATACCTCCCACCACTGACCTGATGCCCTTGCATCTCTGTGTGTCAGGGCGTTGAAACACCCCACAGCTCTTGGTGCAGACGTCGGACGAGTAGCCGCTGGCCGGTACCCTCCCCGCGACTGCTGTCCTCCCCCACGCGCCTGAGAACCACGACCACCTATTCGGCCTCCAGTGCTCGATGCGGGGAGCATCTGCTATGCTCCAGTCTTAGACGGGCAGTCCCTCCTGATGTGTCCCGATTGGCCACACTGGTAGTAGGGGGAACTCAACTCCCTCCCTTGGTAGGTCCCTGCTGACAGTTGGGTGGGGGTCCAATGCTGACAGCTGGCCCCTGTCGGGGGCCCCCAAAGGCCACTGACGACCTCGCAAAACCAGACGGCTCTCCTGCGAACGCCGCGTGCCTCCTCTCCCATTGACCCTATGAGTACTCTTGTTGGTAGGGCCTCTTCCGTCCGTTGTCGGTGTCTCGTGCAGCCGGGTTGGTCTCCTTGTACGTAATAGCTGCCTCCACCACTCTCGAGAAGGTGGGCAGCTTCAGGGGTTTGACATATCCCTGAATGGAAGGCCAAAGCCCCTCAGTGAACCTTCACAGGCGCTCCTCCTTAATAGCTACAGCTGTCACAGTAAAACATGACAGCTCCAGGAAGCATGTGTGGTACGCGTTAACAGTCATCGTACCCTGGTGGAGAGTGTGGAACTCTTGCCTCCTCTAGTCCTGCCATGTCTGCGGGCAGTACTTCTCGCAGAAGAGGGTCACAAACTGGTCCCATGTCAGCTCTGCCCTCTCCTGGCCTCAAACTGCCCTCCACGACCTGTGTGCCGCACTCTCCAGCTGATATGTGGCAAAGGCCACGCGGCACTCCGCAGGGAGGCGAAGGGTGTCAAACACCTTATCGATCTGCTCCAGCCAGTCCTCTACCTCAGACGGGTCCTCATCCCCCTTGAAGGACAGGTTTCATCATTCACATTTTCATTCTCAAATTATACACATGCAGTTCATATTTCCATCATTTAACATATACAACAAGTAATGTCACAGGTAACTGTTTAACTAACACAGGCATTTCATATTTCACAGGTAGCTCCTGTTTATTAACAGGCAGTTGTTCACATTTCTATTCATTTATTTAAGACTGCAATTTCAAACACGCATACAAACAGTGCAAGTACTTCTCATCCTAGGATTCATGCCACATCCTAGGTTTCTAGTTATCCAATTCACATATGCATCCAGGTTTTATAATTAAATTAGGGGAAGACCACTCTACCAAAAGACCTGGGAGTATTGGGGGCTCGAACGGCAGGCTTACATGCCTCAGCAAGCCCAAAACCCGTAACTGATCGAAGTCCTATACCAAGGAACATGCCACAGTGGAACATTCAGAACAGTATAAAAGGCCTATTAACAAGTAGAGGAACTCACAAGGAAAACACCGATATCTTGTTTGCGTAAAACGGACCTCAAACGGACCATAAACAGGTCAAAAACAAGACTGCAGACCTAAATCAGACGTCTAGCACAAAATCCAGACATCTTAAAAGTAATCAGAAGCTCACCTCAGCTTCTGCGTCAACCTCAGATGTCTAGAACCTCTTCTTAACCATCTGGACCCAGCTACAGACGTCCGACCTCTCCTCCGAACGTCTGGGAGTGCTTCCGGTCGTCTGGTAAGCTGTCCAGACATCCGAAATGCGTGAGAGGGCATGCCCCGTGCCTTCTCGAAGCTATCTCTGCACGCGACAGGCAAACCAACCACTTTTAGCCATGCAGATAGAGGCTGCGGTGCAGTCTGCATGGCCATATTCGCAAGAGGAACGTACCTTCGCGAAACATTGCTTTCAGACGTCCGGTGTTGTCACCAGACGTCCACTCAGTCGTCTGGACGTCACTCCAGATGTCTGATTATGGGAAAAACCCAGAATCAAAATGACCTGCTGCTCTCCCTCGCCGCGTGCAGCCTTGACCTCGCCTCCTCGCCTATAGCTCCAGCTGCAGCAAGTGTCGGGGACGTCTCCCCCGACGCACTCCTCCTCCCGCACGCACCGCTCCGACCGTGTGTCCTCCAGCGAGCCCCCACGAGCTCGCGAGCTCAAACTCTTCCTCCTCTCCTCACGCCACCTCTCCTCCTCGTCGCTTGCTCTCGCGCTCTCTCTCGAGCTCGCCCCTCTCGCTACAGTGGAGAGGGAGGAAGGAAGGTGGCTTGTGGTGAAGTGGAGAAGAGAGGGAGAGGGGGAGAGGGGTTTTATAAAGGTGCGCTAGGGTTTGGATGGAGGAGAGAAGAGGGAAAGAGAGAGAAGAGCGGTACTGTCTACGCGTAGCCCGCACGCAGACGCGAAGTCACGTACCAAACTTTCAATTTCCAGACGTCTGACCGACAATCCAAACGTCTTAAAAGGCTCAGGACAAAATGGGTCTTTACATTATGCAATTCTCACAAGAACACCACACATAGCCTAAATAGGTCAAAATATGTCTAACTAAATCTATAGATGTTATTGCATGGCCTTAACACGTAGTGAGAACCCAAGAATTAGTTTGGACAATTAGAGGGCCTTTTACAGGCCATCTAACGTTAGATATATGATACCTAACGTTAGATAATAGTCTGGCGTCATCTGGAAGCTTTAAGAACTAACAAACTTTATACTTAACGTTAGGTAGTTGACCTAACGTTAGATAGGGATAGGGGTTACCTAATGTTAGATAGGCCATTTTGGGTCAAATTGAGCAACTCCAGGAGACAGCGAACTTTGCACCCAACTGAGTACCTAACATTAGATAGTTCACCTAACGTTAGCTCACTTGTACTTAATGTTAGATAAAGCACTTTTTAACCAACTCAATTAGCCATTGGCAAATCAAATTAGGAAATAATTGAGCCATTGAATAGGGGTCTTTTGCACACCAAAACTAATCAAAACACCCATCTATATATATGAGATGGTTTCCCAATCGTTTGTGTCGTAAGAGAACACCTTATAACTCACTCTAAAGCACATTCAAGGCCACATTCAGCTAAAGCATACTTTTGGTGTTCTTCGAAGTGATTGAAGCTTTGATTCTCCAACTCCCACTTGTGTGAAGCTTCATCACTTCAACTCCCAGCAGCATTATCTTCTCACAATCACTAAGGGAGTTCTTTTTAGTCTCTTAGATAGCTATTTCATAAAATTGATTGCATATCTTTTTGGGGCTATCCATTGGAGATAAGTTCTATTTTAATTCAATTTTATTCCTTCATTTACTTGTAATCTGAGGGCCTGGGTTGTGGGTTCCTCTCCTTTTGAGTAAGAGGGATTTGCTCTTGATTGGGAAATCAAGAGGGTTTGTAAAAGTGTTTAGTACATCATAAGTATCGATTAGTATTCCGAGTTGGACTTGGGACAAAATCCTAGATTGGGAGATCTAGGTAGTGGCTTTTACATGGGGTTGGGTTTCCACTATAAATATTTGTGTTGTGGTTGATGATATATTTGTGGAATTCTTGATTATATTTCATATCTACATTAATTTCAATTAGCATTTTGTTTACCGCCTTTAGCATTAATCACCAGCCTCTAGTGCTTTCACAAGCAATCAACGGCAGCTGCTCATTTGGATTCATCATGAAGAGCAGCTTCAAGAGAGATATGCAGGTGTGTTGTGACAATTAAAAGAAAGCCCTTACAGCCCGAACTGGTAGAAAACTTGCAGTATAAGCCAATAAGTGAAAAGAATCCATACAAACCAGTCCCTGAAAGCTTGCAAATGAGTCCATGGCGACTTAAATGCTTAATAAATGTTATGGAAGGAGGACCTAAATGTAATCTAACGATTGCAAGGTCCTATTAATGTCCAAATGCAATGAAATTTTTATTAGAGCTTAATTGAACATATTAGAACATGATTTACCCTTTATTTGAACTTTTGAGCTAAGAGATATGTTCAATTAGCAATCAAATCATCCATTAGTATTTATGAATAGAATATCTCATAAATTGACCTAATTATGCATTTTTAACACCAATTTGATGTTTTAGGTCATTTCTGTTAATTCTCACACTTTACCCATTTATTGTGTTAATGATATAGTGTTTAACCTAGTTTCTAGTTTAACTTGGGCCTTTTAGCTATGATGAGCCACACCTCATTAGTAAGGTCACCCCACTAATCATAAAATAACCCAGAATGGCCATATAGACATTCATATCATTTCGAGATGGGATACTCAACCGCATAGTGATGCAGTATCCCTAGTCCTGAACTTTTGCAGTATTCTGACTTAATTTTCTTCTTGATTCCGATCCTTTCTCCATCACATTTAATCTCCTTTGCTTCCCCGTCAATTCTTGTGATCAAGGTCATTCCTTCAGCCTTCGAGCTAAGCGAATTAATTAAGGGTCTTGTTAGGCCATTGCTTGATCTAAATGCAATCCCAGGAAGCCATCAAGTAATTTCTTAATTCATCCAACATTTCGGTAATCGTATAGTTTTCTAGGGCTTTGCTTGTGGCTTTGTTTAGTAACAAATTTTAATTACTAGGCTAACGAACACGTTAATTTGTATCACTACTTGGTACTAGATACGTTGGTTGTGTATACTTGTGATGCTGCAATTATGTGTCCATGCATTACTCATCCCTTTTGTAGAACCACCCAACCATTGTTTCTATAAATATACGTGTAGATCACATATATTTTCATGGGATGATCTATAGTAGTGTATTTCTGTTAATAGTGGATTATATATAATTAACATTGATCACTTGAAAAAGGATAATTTATTCTCCACTAAGTACATGATATTACATGGTCTATACCATTTTTTCTGTACTTATGGTTATTTGACAATAACTACGTGATAGTTTGGATTTTCTTTAGAGATATTATAGCAACTTGGAAAGTAGTTAGTAATGGTGTATAGAAATGGCCTAAACTATTTGTTTAAGATAAAAGTTGCAAAAATTTTCATACCCCTTGGCCAACTAATTTTATTTGTGATCTTGCTAGACCAAGTGCCAATATCTAGTTAGTAATTACTGATATGAGCTATCTAACAAATCACATGGTTACTTGTCATACTACTCAGCTAGTTCTTGCCTAACATGTTTTTTGTTCTTATAAGTGTGGAATATATATATATATAACATTTTTCACAATGAATTTGACTCGTAACATGCCTTAGCATATCATGGTATATATTGAAAGCATGCAAGGGATTGAGTGGGGATACACGTTTTACTGCACTGTTAACTTACTTTCTTAAATGATCAATTATTATTTTAATAACTATTAAAGAAAGATAGTTGTCTTGATTTCTAACATAGTTGGTAACTAATGTTATCTATAGGACTTATTGTTAAAATCTTGTAGAAACTAATTTAGTAAAGCATCTCATTTAGATTGAAATGGAATTAAGTTTATTAATATCTCGATTGGAATGAAATTAATCAATTACTTATTTGGATTAACCTAGAATTAGTCGATTGTTGTTCCTACACTGTAATCTTATTATTAATTTAATAACGATTGAATGACATAACTGTTTTGATTTCTGACACAGTTGATTTTAGTATAAATAATGTATTTGTTCCTCCTGTATGTTATAAGGAAAAGAAGAATTATTATATTATTACGCATGTTTAATTACCTAGTTTATAAGGATAAGATAAATGTATCTTCACTGCGCATATTATTTAAATTCTTAATCTTGATGTATTCCTACCATGTTAATTACTTATGATAGGTTTGCTTCTAATAAATGAGGAAAAAAAATTTGTTACGTATTAGTTTATTACTACTAATTGCATTATCAAACGTATTATAAAGAATGATACATTTAAATAAATAACGGCGTATGCATTCAAGATATTAATGAACTAATAATTCATATTTTGTTTATGGAGTGATGTTAAGGTATAAAACTAAACAATTGGATTTGAAATGTTATAAAAGAAATGAATTTGTAAATTTGATGAATTAAAGGAATAATATGATAACTCCTATTATCAATCGTATCAAAGGATAAATTGTGAAATGGGATTATACCTGAAATTTTTAGTTGACAATTATCTAGTGATAAATGAATACATGGATATGATGAAAGTGATAATTAAATTAAATGACTGAATGAGACTTTAATCAACTTAGAAAATGATATTTAGGTTATTCTTCTCAAGAATTGGAGCATGTCATTGCTTAGGATAGAAAGCTTACATTTTACTTGCCAACTACAAAAGTTTTATTAACTACTTTGGAAACTTGAGTTTTCCTTTGAAATTGCTTAAAACTTAAAATCTTTACATTCCATGATGCGCTATGTTTTCAATTTCAGAACTCATGATCATTTCATTTGCATGAATCTAAAATCTTGGAAGATTGTGTTTGCACATTAAAATTTCTACGTAGATTTGAAGGCATCTTCCTATGTTATTAAGTAGTGCATATTAATTATGAATTATTCATGAATTATGCATCGTAGGTAATGATGTTTCCTTAACAATGTTTAAGATTTGCCACTTCCCAAAAATAAAATAATAATAACGATAATTATTGATTTTGATACGTAGATCAAGTCTTTAAAATTTCAATCGAGGATTTGTACCTTTATCTAATAAGTCCATCTGTTTAACCTACACCTATGGGAGTGTCAAGAAATTGTTATTGTCATTATTAACTTGGTCATTAAATCTATGGCCATATTGATTCAAATTTTTCTATTGTTGACACCATAGATTATAGGGGATCACAAATTCTTCTTTAACTTACTCCTTTAATTGTCAAAAATTGATAAAATTAGCATTGGTAGATAATGAATTTTTTGTAAATTCTCGCTTGTTTGTATAAACATGTAATTCATTTTGTACTGTGATTCTTTTGACAGCTCACTGATTTCTTGCAAGGTTGTCCATTTGCTATTTGCATGTCTAGTATAGACTTAAAGGGAATTCTAGACAAACATTACAATCCTTGTGGTTTTAGATAAGCACATTACAAAGGATCGATAACGATGCTAAATTGATTGAAAATTTTAAAATAAAATATTGGTAAGTCTTTTCGATTATTGAATTCCAATAAAGGTGTCGAAATCTCAAATGGGGAAATCGGTAACTTATACCTACTCTTATATCATCTAACATTCGAATAACACGCTCGTATTAATAAAAAATAGCCTCGTTTGACTCAATGTATCGTCACTAGATGCACCACTCATTTGGTATTCTTTTTAGTACTACATGGAGGATAAATTACATGAAATTTATCTAGAGTCACTTAGTTTGTGCAGCCATCATCCATGGTGTTGTAAAGAATGTTGTTGATCATTATATGAATTTTTTTCTTAAATTTGAATGTAATTTAAATTGTTGTAGCTTGTTGTAGATTTCCTTTGTGAGGTTATAACTTAGGATTATTCTTAGGAAAACCCTACGTGCAATTAAGTTGTGTTAAACCATACATAAGAATTTATAAGCTAATTAATGATTTTTCTTAATCTAAGGCAGGTTGTGATATATCATAATGTAAATTTGTCATGTTGGACATAAACAAGTGAATTCTCTGTTGAAAAAGAAAAAGTATCTAATTTATAGTTGTATGCTACTCTTATTATTGCATTTTCTCCTCTGATGAAAGAAAAGGTTTCATAACTTTTATATAGCATAACATATGATATAGCGATAATTATTGAAAAGCAAACAAGGAGGTGAGCCCCACCGAGCCAATCAATAGCATGCTCGAGCATGCATCCTAAGGGTGGTGAGTTTAATTCCCGATGATTGACAAGTTTCATGTCCTTGAGTCTACATTTAGCTCTTTGTTTTCTATTCTGAATAATTGAAAGTTGTTCTTGTTGTGGCAATGAGATAGGTAGTGACTATGGGGGGGGATAAGAAAGTTGATGTACCGCAAGTAGGGGGTTAATAATTGGATGTTGAGCTTACTTTAATAAATGTAGTTTGTAACTGGCTATATTTAAGTGAATTACATGAAACTAGCAAATTGCTTATCAACGTTGGAAAAATGAAAGTTCTTGTTATTTGTCAACTCTGGTTGATTTTGTTGTGGACCTATTATGCCTCGCATACCTCACACCTTAACCACTACTTAACCCTTCATTTTAGTCCTTGTACCCTGTAGTTACCTTACTTACAATCAAATGCTTTCAGATTAGTTTTCTATATTGTTATTTTAGTTATTATCAAGAACTAGAGTTTCTTGTCTACTTGAGGTGTGAGAGAGATATCTCAAGTTATTTACTGGTAAGTTCATAACTCCCTCCGTTATTTCTCTTTAAGGTTGTTATATACTTGGTGTGGCTTTCCTTTTACCTCCACATTCACTTGACTTTTAGGGATGAAACTCCTTTTAAGGTTGTTATATCTGTAACACCCCAAAATTCAGATCCCAAGTCATTTCAAGGTGGTCCAAGTCAATTTTGAACCCGGAAACCTGGTTGTGGCTCGGTGTTGGTGCCAACACCTCCTTAAATTTCCAAAAATGCATATTTTGAGGAAACCCCTAGTCAAACATTGTCGAAATAGTGCCATATATGGTATCTTTGGATTCCTATCGTCGTAAACTTTCGAGCAACACTTGTTTCACATGAATCTGAGGTATATAGCTCAAGTTATGACCAAAACAAGTCAAAAAGGACCTAAATGCAAGGTGGACCCAACCCTATAGGTATTATGGGTATTTCACCCCACTAAACTCAATCCCAACAACTTTTAGGTCTATATTTTGGTCATCATCAATCTCTAAGTCTCTTAATTATGAGAGGAAGAGAAAAGGAAAAGCTTAACCACTTAAGCTTTTCCTTCATAAAACAAAAATTTTATTCACAGGGACCTAGATGAAGTTCTAAAAAATGCGGGCATCCCACCACAATTTTTGTGAAGGCTTTGGCGGTGGCGAGTGTATGCCATCGGATGTGGAAGTGCATACCAGATCAGCAACAAGTGTCATGCGGATAAGAGGCATTCCATGCGCATTCACGTAAGGGAGAGGAGGCGCGTGCGATTGGGCGAGCAGCAGATCTGCAATGCGTGGCACAATTTGGTGGCTGTGGGCGCGGCGTGAGCAATCCATGCAGTCGCGTGAAGGCGAATTTGCGTGCAACATGTGGCATGGGCATTGATTGCGCTGATCAATTGACCGGTCCGACTAAACTGATCTGGTTCAGTACCCCCTTGGTTGATGTGTGATTCTCCTTCTTGCTGAGTTTGAAATCCTCTTATGTTTTCCTTGATTTATAGGTACTGTAATAACAAATAACTAGATTATATATTTATAGAACAACTCTTTAGCTAATTTGGTGTTCACTCCATATATAGTAGCAATCAATAAAGAGAGATGAAATGATATCTTATCGAGAGGAAGTGAATCTCAAAGACGGTTGATTTAAGAAGGAAAAATAATAGAAAACAGGACGACAAAATGCTCCTTAAATAATCAAGAACCACGATGGTAAATCGTAAATTTGAGGTTCGAGTGGAAATCAGAATTCAAAATTCCATATCTTTATGTGAAATACTTCAAAGCACGCAATTCACAGTCAGTTTACGAAACAAGCAAGCAAACGACAGCAACCAATATTGTAGAAAGAGTCAAAATATTATCCCATAGCAAGTTCATATAACCTCGTCCTCTTATTGCATGCCCATATATATATATATATATATATAGAAGCCCTCATACCAACATATACTAATCTCATCTTCGATCCAAGCACCTAATCAACATCATAACCTCACAGTTCGATCACTGCCTTGGGCTTCAGCACAAGCGGATTCTTCCTAAGGAGGGTCAGCTGCACTGCTTCCTCCATATCCACCCTTCCTCCCTCCAATGGCTCCCAGTCGAAACACCGCAGTAGGTTGGCCAACAAGAGCTCAATCGCCGCCATCGCCATCGGCCTCCCGGGGCAATTCCTCCTCCCCGCTCCGAAGGGCAAGTACGCGAAGAATTGCCCATTGTTATCCACGTCCCTATCCTCGAACCTCTCCGGGATAAACTTATCCGGATCCTTCCAGTACTTGGGGTCCCTGCCAATAGCCCACACGTTTACTAGCAGAGAGATCTTCGCGGGGATGTCGTACCCTAAGGCGTTGCAATCTTTCGTGGATGCTCGTGGAATAAGGAAGATGGTCGGCGGGTACATCCGGAGGGTTTCCTTGACTATGTTCTTGAGGTACGGGAGGCGTTCGATGTCCTTCTCTTCTACCAGCTTCCTTTCTCCCACCAAGGTGCGGATCTCATGCTGTGCCTTCTCCATCACGCTAGGGTTATTCACGAGCTCGCTCATCGCCCACTGTGTGGTTACGGCTGATGTATCCGTTCCTCCAAACATAAAGTCCTGCATGCATATATTAATCGATTGAAAGCATACCCATGATGTTCAGTTTTATTCAGTCGCATGATATATGATCTAAATGAGTAAGAAATAAATTATATATATTTACCGAAAAGTAAAACATTCTCCGTTACAATGCGTTTTACAAGGTATGACTACCGTTCAATAAAATATATCGATATATTTTAATTTTTAATTAATATATTTTAATTTTTCAATAAAATACATCAATTAAAATCAAAATATAATAGTTGAAAATAAAAACATATTAATATGTTTTTATTTTTAATCGATGAAAAATAGATTTTCAGTTAAAAAAGTGGAGAATAATTTTCATTTATAAGTTTTGGATTTAGAATTATTTAGGGTTTAAGTTTAGAATTTAATGTTTAGGATTTAGGTTCATGGAAAGTAACTTTTTACCTTTAGATTTAAGATTTAGGGAACCTAAACTCTAAATGCTAAAGATTAAATTCTAAACTCAAAGGTAAAAAATCACTTTTCGTAAATGAAGAATTCCTTTGCATAGGTGAAAATCGATTAAAAATATAAGTACAATGATGTGTTTTTCATTTTCAATCGATTTTCAATCGATGAAAAATTAAAATACATCGATTAATGTATTTTGCTGAGCGGAGACCGATATTGTAAAATGTATTACAACATACATTTTCCTACTCATATCTTATATACTTGACATTTATGTAAAAGCCCTTTTTTTTTTTTTTTGATGGAATATATATATATGCATGAACACGTACGACCTCCTAATAATGATATTGGCATGCATGAATGGTTGCAGTATGATTCACGAAGGGGGTTATATGTATGTATACATACTTCGACAAGGCCTTTGACGTTCTCTCGTGAGAGAGGGTACCCAAGAGAGGGGTCCTTTTGCAGATGGAGGAGCTTTTGCATCAGGCAAGGCTCTTGTTCCTTCCCCTCCTCTGCGATCTCTTCATGCGCTCGAACTTGTTCCTCGATGAAGTTGTCGATGACAGCATGGAACCTCCTTATCTTCCGGGTCGTACCGGTTAGTGTGCTGACCCATCTATAGGAGGGGAAGAAGTCTTCGACGCAGAAGGTCGCCATGGTCCTCGCCGTTTGTGCTATCCCGTCCACGAACCTTGATGTCATCTATCCCGTCCACGAACCTTGATGTCATGGCTCCATCATCTCCTGTGCCCCTCCGCCCAAAGACCGTCCTTCAAAATATATATAATACTTAAGACGAGGATGGTATAGAAATGCATCCTTTATTTCTGTGACGAATGATGAACAATTCTGACTAAGTTAAAGGTATATGTACACATCCGCAAAGAAACGGTGTCTTTGCATGCGTACATGAGCACCAGTTTGAAAGCCGGCTAGAAACACGTAGGGTACGCACCCCGTACCTGCAAATGATGTTGTTGAAGTAGCTGAGCGCCAGCTCGCCCATGTGCACGACATCCCTATTGGCCACCCCCTTCACGACGACGGCGACCTCCTCCTCCCTAACCCTAACGTACGACCTCATCTTCTTCATGTTGAACACCTCCTCCATCGCGATCCTTCGCAGGACCTTCCAGTGCTTGCCGTAAGGCGCAAACGTGAGGTCCTGCGTGTCGTACGTCATCACGGTGGTCATCGTCAACCGCGAGCGGTCACAGAAGCTCACGTCGTGGGTCCTGAGGAGCTCCTCCGCCACGTCAGCCGTCGAGGCAATGAGGGTCGGCACTTGGCCCAGACGCATGTACATGAGCGGCCCGTGGACCAAGGCGAGGCGCGCGAACGCGCGGTGCGGGAGCACCGTGAACTCGAGGAGGTTACCAAAGAAGGGGAGGGGCTTGGGCTGTGGAGGGAGGTTCGCCTTTTTCATCAAAGGCCTTGTTCTGGTTGTTGCTACGTAGAGCACTATAGGGAAGGCAATGAAGGCGAGGAGGAGGACACTATTAGGGTTAAGGCTGAGGTGGAGGTATTGGGCCATTGATATGAAGGTGTTGAAGGCCGTCATGGTTGAGGTTGATGTTCACATGTGAGAGATGTAAGTATAAGGGTATATATAAGGGATTTTGGAGGCTGTTGGTTTAGGGAATGGGGATGAGAGAAGAGTTAATGAGTGTGTTGGGTAGCCTTGTCAAGTAATCTAATTAAAGAAGATGAAAAATATTTAACACATCTCACATCTCACCCATGAAATCTAAGCCATGGATGGGAGAGAATGACACAAAAACTTAACTCTTGTTTTTGTCTCATTCTCCCTTGTAAAATAAAGGTAAAAATATTTAATAGGTGAGTTGAGGTGGTTGCGAAATTGAAGTGCATGCATGGGAATAGGGTGGAGCTTTGGGACAAGCTGGCTTGATCCCGACTCGAACTCAACCCGAAAAAGCCTGACCCAACCTGATCCAAGCATGAATATTACTTGGATTGGGCCTGCGCCTTAATTTTTTAAAAAGTTTAGGTTTAGGCCTGATCCAGTCAGAACCCGAAAAAACCTGAAAAGGCCCATTGGGCCCGACCCACCCCACCCAAGTTCTTAACCCTTTTTTCCTTTTTAACTAAAAATTTAAAAAGGAATTCCAACCATCACCCTCCCCAATCCCCCCCAATCCCGCGCATAGAATTACATTCCCCCCCCTCGTGCAGTCATGCCCATGGTTACTCCATGAAGGCAACATGCTATCTCACTCCCTTTACATCTCAGGCATCCATTGACGAGTTTTGCTGAGTCTCCTCTCCTCTCCAATCAATCTCTCATCGGTGGGTCGTCTCCGACAATGACATTATTTTGTAACTTGTATCGTATGATAATTTTGTGTGATGCAACTTATGTTGAATAATATTGAACAATGTTATATTTAATCCCTACTTTGAATAATATTTACAATGAAGTAACATAAATTTTACTAACTATGAGATGTAAGTATCGATTTCAAGTAATTAGTTTCGTTATATATCAAAGTCTAGCATTTTTTAGAAAAATAATAAGGTATATTTTTAAGCTTACTTTATTTAGTTGGTAGGTTTTATTTAAAAATCCAAAAACAAATGGCCCTAATAAAATTTATGAGCCTTAATGGGCTTTTCTAGGCGCAACCAAAAAACTCGACCCGAAAATCGAAATCGAGCCTGGCCCAGCCCGGCAACAAGGTTTTAAATATTGATATCAATATCTCATCAATAAGTCAAAAAAGGGATATATCGGGGATATATCGCTGATATCGGTAAATTTTGAGGAATCGCTCAGAAAGGTCCAAAATATCATAAAATGTCACAAATTTTATAAAAATTAATATTTTAATAACTAATACATCATGAAAAAAATGCCTAAAAGATGAAAATTATAAATTTTTAATAAAAACATAATAAAAATGTACTAGTCACATAGTGACAATGTCATATATTGAAAAGAAAATATACAGAACATGATAATAATTGAAAAATGTTCATAGTAATTTTCGTTGCATATTGTTAACAATTGAAATCATGCCTTAATTACATTGATTTTTTTATCAGTTTCAGCATGCTCTCTATTCCAATACTCTTCTTTTTCTCATTAACCTAATTCAAATTTCGTGAACCACACTATTTCCCTCATTACGATCTCAAGGCATGAAATCACAAATACATTCACCAAAGATACACTTGGTGATAAGAGATACGATTTAGATTACATAGGAGTATATAATGAACAAATATGAATGGTAAATAACTAGACCCCTGATTTTTTTATCAGTTCCAACACATTCTCCATTCCAATACTCTTCTCTTTCTCATTGATCTGTCTCACATTTCGTGAACCATCCTATTACTCCTCTCATTATGAGCTCAGCACATGAAATTACACTCCTACCAACAAAGATACACTTGATGAAAGAAGACATGGTTTAAATAACATAAGCGTATATAATTGACAAATATAAACGCTCAATAACTAGAGAGAAATTATGTCCATCATGGCATAATACACAGTTTGTAAGATTAGTGGAGATCAACAAAATACCAGTGCACAAGTACTTAGATAAACCATGTTGAAATAAGTGAGCCTATCAACCCTAGGTTGTTGCAGGGGAAAGAAAGAAGAACCATCATGGATGGCATCTTTTAATCAAAGGAAAATGACAAGATAGCCCTTTCAATACCCCCATGAATTATCAAAATGCTTGGTTTTATGCATCTTTTTATAGAGGTTTGAAGATGCTAATGTATTTCTCACTCACATTTTAGAATCTTCTTCCTATTTTTCAATAAGTAAAACCAAATGTAATAACTGAATCGTCAACAGAGGATGTACAACTCTAAAGTTAACATATTTGATGGACTTAAAGGGTGCAAGAACACTAGCATGTACAGCTCTAAAGTTCAACAAATAGTCCATAATATCCATGATATATCGACGATATCGATGATATCATGGAAAAAAGATACTTTATGTAATACTAATATGTCCGGACCCATTGATACTGATATATCAATAATATATCGCCGATATATCAAACCCTATCCAGCCCTTAGCTCATAAATATAGGCCTTGGTTTGGGTTGATTCTTGATTTCATAAAAATTTTGAATCTTGAACCTAACCCATGACCTGAAAAAAAAAAAAGAACTTTCTCGAATTCGAGCCAAACCAAGCCGAAGGGAAGGATGTCAAGGTGGGGGTACATATATACGGTCAAGATAATTAATGGGGATCTAAATATTGTGGTCCTCGACGAGTCAGCAATATGTTCTTCTTTCCCATGGTTTTTGACAGGCCCATGAACCGCAGGTTAAGGATTAGTCGAGGATGGTATACAGTATATATATTCGTCTTCCTTTATTTTCGTGCCTACTCATGTATACAGTATATATTTATTTTTTTAATTATATATATATATCCTCATATTCTTAATATTTATGTATATATCCCTATAAATTTATTTCGTTAAGGTCGTATGTCTTTACTACGTTAAACTTAATCGAAAACGTCAAAAAAATAATAAAATAAAAAATTTTATATTTTCATCCCTAAATATATCTCTCCTATTTTTTCCCCTAAACCCCCACACCTCCTCTTCCTCCTCCTCGCATCCGTGAATTTCTCCCCGCAGTTGAAGCACAACCAGAACTTCCACGTCCTGTTCGCATCCGCGAATAGCAGCACCTCCGACAGGCAATCCAGCACCTGGATGTCCTTCAATGACAGGAGGTGCGCCCTAAGCTCCTCGATGCCAACCTCGAGGAACCCGCGCCTCCTCTCCACGTTCATCAAGTTCCAGTAGCTCTTGACCTACCCTATCCGATCGATCGACGACACGAGCTTCCTCACTTTCATCTGCTTCTGCCACTCCGCAAACCTATGCCGCGAGTCGGACGATGAGGCTAGGGAGGGGAAGCACCCGAGGTCGTCATCCTGCTACGCATGCTATTGTTGCGGGGAGGTGCCAGGAGGCTTCTGTTGGAGGAGGCACGCGGCGGCGACGTGGACCTCGATCTCCTTCCTATGCTCCTCAAGGGTCTTGGTGGCCTTCCTGATCTCGTTGGGCCTATGGGTGGCCTGGACGAGGTAGACCTCCATTGGTCCTTGGAGAGGCGACGCATGGGAATCACGTGGAACTTCTCGACATCCTTGCCGAGGTTCTTCATCTAGATCAAGGCAAAGTTGGACTTCTAGATGAGGGAGTAGAGCTCCTATTGGACGTGGACGGTGCGGTCCTCAGGGGTGGTGATCTTATGCTGGCGCTCATCCTAGAGGGAGTCGCAAGCGAGATCGGAGGGGTCAAGGATGGCGAGGGTGTGGTTGCACTGCTAGACGATGTCCCCCTAGCCCTTACCATCGGTGGCAACCTCGTAGAGGAGATTGGCATAGAAGTTCACCCTCGCCTTCTTCAACATGAGGCACGAGGAGAAGTTCACCACCCACCTCTACCTCATTCGCGAGCGCATCGCCTCCAACCAGCAGACCCTTGTCTTCGTCTCCACCAAGCACCGCATTAAGGAACTCAACATGGTGCAGCTCTGCAACTTCAGCCTCCGTGTCCTCATCCTCGAAGCTCGTGCTTGCCTTGGAGGCCAAAGCGAAGGGAGAAGGAGAGGAAGGGGGAGGAGGAGGAGTGAGGGTTTAGGTGGAAAATATGGGAGAGAGATATATGGGGATGAAAATATAAATTTTCTTTCTTTATATTTTTCTTGACATTTTTTATTAGATTTAATAGAGCAGCGGCATACGATCTTAACGAAGTAAGTTTATAGAGGTACATATGTAAATATAAAGAATATGAGATATATATATATATATTTTTTTCTTTATTCACTTTTCTTTCTTTTCTTGTTTTTTTTGAGAAAGGGATGAGGGAGTTGGAAGCTAATTTCCTAATACATATTCAATATTGTTGAGGCGACACAGGAGTTGGACTCGATTCCACGACGTTGAAACCGCGCATGATGTCCTTGCTTGTTTGGTTACGTATCTCATTCTGTGGTTAAACTCATAAAGAGTAAGAATCGTAATACCTTGATCCATTCTGCCATCGGAGGCATCGTTCGTTTATGGGAATTGAATTAAAAAAATTAAAAAAACAAAAAAGTTATAAAATTGTACCTTAATTTTGAGATAAATTAATTTTGATATTTGTTTTTATAGTTGGTAATCTCAAAATTAAAATGAGTAATCCCATATTTGACATAGTTGGATGTTAAGAATCCACTAATGGAGTCTCAAAATGTACCGGTGCATTCTCAAAATCTACCAGTGTATTCCACATGTACATTAGAAGACTCCACCAATGAATCATGAGAATATACCTGTGTATTCTCCATCAGAACATATGTGCAACAACAGTAGCAACGAGGCAGGAGCGAGATTATGTGCAGGATTAAACTACCCCCACATCCTCTCTGGAATAGAATAATACTAAGATTGTAAACTTTAACGTGATATTATCCTATCTTGAGATAAACTTACTCAAATAAAAGATTACTATTGAAATACCGTCAAGTAAATGATACCTAAATGATTGTGAAACAAACGCTAATGGTGTAAGTAAAAATTGATGGGCTGATTTAAGATATTTTGTCGGATTGGTTGAGAAATTCACTAGTTTTCATGTGAGATTTCATAAATTGCGAATTCCGTGAATAAATTTTGTCAACAAAAAGAGAAAAAAATACAAAAAGAAAATAATAAGAAATTCTTACATCATTGCAACGTTCAATTTATCGGAACGAGGCGGCGAGGGGAGTCGTGCTTTTCTCGGGGCATGCGGTGGACCCCACGCAGGCCATGCACGTGCCGTTTCTGTTCCACCGTGACGACAGGCGCCATGCACGTCGGTGCTCCACAAGTCCAAACCAAAACCAAATGCCTACAGAGTTCAGCACCCACCAGAAACGGAAAGCCCTGCCTAATAAGGTAGAAACTATAAACTAAATGGAGGCAGATAATTTCAGCATAAGCTCTCAAGATTTCCTTCCCTACACAACTAGGAGGAAAAATAAAAAAAGAAAAAAATGAGACAAAGCCCGAATGGGTTTAATGTTTTAGACTCTTGATTTTTGCAAAAGAGATTCGGATTGGAGTCATCATTCCTACAGTATCTGCTAAGATTGGTATCCGAAAGATGACTAATTCCTCGCTAACTTACTTAATTGGGTTCTTTTTTCTTTCTTTTTCGAAGAGAGTGAGTAAATAATGTGATAAAATAAAATTATGATCAAATAAAATAATAGAGTAATTATATGATTATTAACTACAACAAATAAGTAATTTTTAGATGAAAATCTAATCCATGTACAAATCATTACCTAAATTTTTTAACTTAAGATTTTTCGATCGATCGAATTCATCAAATCACTAATACAATACTTTAACAAAGGTGGTATAACTTTAATTACAATCGCACTACTTTAACATGACATAAAACTCTTATCTAGCGAGATTTATGTTATTTACTCATAAATTAATGCGTAAAAATATATCCCATTAGAGGTAATGAAACCACATTTATCTTTGAAGAGGTAATGAATTTTGTATATATACTAATGGTCAATAGATATTTATGTTATTTATTTGACATAAAATCACACTATTTAGATTAGGTAATATTCGAACAGGTAAGGAAGAAATAGAAGAAAATTATATTATTTACTAATCTATCCCTTCTCTTTGTTATTTTTAAATTTGAATACATTACTTATAAAGGTTATTTATTTATGCATATATATATAACAAATATATGTGCATATTTATATATGGGTCCTAAATTGGTTAAGCTGAACTTAGGCTAACCTAGGCCTTAACCCTGACCTATGTAATTAATGGACAAAAATCATGACCTAAGCTTGACCCGTAAAGTTTTAGGCTCAAGCCTAGGGTTGGGTTGGGGCGACTTGACTTGATGCTCAACCGTAGTCGAGGGTAATGCCTTGTCAACCAATAAGCTAAGGATGTGACAACTTGAAATGACTCGAGGGTTGTCTTGTAAGACTTTAAATCCTCCAGGACCACTGCTATGATTTTCATGTATCAAACGAGTACCTAAGGGTCACTTCATCATTTTCAAAACTCTAAGGATTTTATCATAGTTTCTGTGCATAAATTATATTATCCAATGTCTCTGGACAATTTTCCTAAACTCCAAGGGCCTCAACGCAAATCCTACACACCAAGAGACAAACGTAGGGACCTCCTTGGAAGCTATTCAACTCATGGAGAGGCCCCACATAAAATTTATACCCCTACCTCTAAATTCTTGGGTCCCTACACAAACACCTAAAGACCATAGGGCAAATTCCTATATTTTCCCTGACCACACTTTATGCTTTAAAACCACTTTAAAAACCCCAAGGGCTAGTTTAGATGAAAGGATAGATTTTATAAGATAACTTTTTTGCAAATGACTTATCCTATATTTTTGTTTAAAAGTCATAAAGGTTATACTAATGGATTAACCTGTGATTGTTTAAAAATTTTCTAGGTTAACCAATGAAAATCCATGATATAACCCATAAAAAAAACATATTACATATCAACACTAGAATAACTTATCCTGAATTAAATCCTCTTAACCCGAGTCAAAATATCATTCCCACCAAACAAGGTTAACCTCTATTTTGATAAGTTATCTCCCTTACCAAACTAAACCCAAGAGACCCTCCCCTCGAGAGGCATGCCTCTCCCCTCGACCTTCGTACCCCACCCTCCTTTCCCTCGGGTGGTGCACCCTCCCACTGCCGCACTTCACCTCGAGTAGTGCAAAGAGAGAGGACACCTAATCTTCGTTTAACTAATTTGGAAGAGAGAGGACTTCCAAAGTGCATTGCTTTCTTTGGGGCACCTAATCCTCGTTTGCATCCTCCCAAGGTGGCACTCCCTGCCATGCCCATGAGACCTCTGCTGGATCCAGCCATCGTTACCACATCAGCTGCCTTCAATATGGAGTGCATGTTATAAGATCTCGCAGCGGGCATGAAAAGGTCACTGTGTTACACTAGATTCTGAACTTTATAAGGTGTGGTGAATAATTGTCCTTGCAATCAGCGGATGGCAATGACAAGCAGTTGGCCCAAGATGACAATCCATGGGGATATTTCTCACCGTATAGTCAAACCGCAAACCCCGGTTGCATTTACTCGTAATGAAATATTAACCAGAAGAAATGAAGAATTAGAATTATAGCACTTGAGATACTAAGAACATGAAAATGAAGAATGAAAAATGAAAATTACATCAATTATGAGGGGACCTAACTCATCCCAATTGGCCTACCCAATAATGATGACTACAGGGGGGTGTGAAAATTACAAGGGCATTTACTGGAAGGATCTGTACAGGGATCTACCGTGTCCAGAGGTCTCCGAAGGTCGACATCCTGCTTCATGAAGTAGAATGGGCAAAGCATGCACAGCTCGGACAAGGCTAAAACGAGTGAAGCATGCGCGGCTCGGGTGAGGCTGCTTGAGGTAATTCCAATGTGGAAAGGAATCAATCAACCATCTCTTGCGCCTTGAAACATGGCAGGCCGATTCTTCAGCCAGTGCATCATATCCCTGTCCAACGGACAGTTACTCAACATTGCGTCAAGCATGGGGGACCCAAAAAATTTTGGGGAGTCCTTGAAGATCCATATCTGGTCTTTGGGCCAAGGCCTCTGTGGCTGCTTCTCCTGTAAGAATGGGCAGCAATTACATCAGTAAGAAACCTAATGTCAGAAGAGTAGCAACACGGTTAATGTGTCGATAGGTTCTCAAGAGAACCTTACCATCCTCAGTAACATGAGACTTAATGTTTTTGCACCATAAATGTGTCGTCTTGAAGGATTTTGATTATTTGCATAGAATGACCTAAAATCGGGCAACACCAAGCAGCCTCTCCTGATTTTTGCTAAGACCTGATCTGGATCTGGGTTTGTCTGGTTGTGCCAATATATTAGCTGACCAAGGCAATAGTTCTCACCATAAGTCTTGCAGTATTCATGAAAGCCTGAGCGCATCTTTTCGGCATACTTTGGTCCCATATCCAGGGGGCTAATGTAAACTGGAGGGGAAGTGAAGCTCTTGTACTCCTACCGTAGGAAACCACAAGGTTTTATTAATTGATATAATAAAAATTTTCCATAATTATTAAATATTTAACAAAAATAAACTATTTAGATCTCAGCATGACAGACTTACTCTGAATCTAAAAAAATATCGAGTATATGCATACATTTGTATCAAATCAGCTGCAGCATCATTGCGACATTTCTGTGAACATGGTAGGTCTCGCAGCTCATCTCTCAACCTTAATCACAGACAAGAAGAATGAGAAAACACAGACTTTGCGATTGTTGGGATAACAAGATGTCAACCAGAAAAGGCTAACCATAACAGTGACTTTTGGAGTTCTAGTCGCACATCAGTAGCACCAGATGGATCACGTGCTCGAAGTTTGGATTTCAGATCATTAAGTGTGACAGAATCGAGGTACATAGACAGACACTTGAGTAATTCATCAATGACAGAACCTTCACCCTTCCATATAACGGAAACCACTTCTTCAGGGCCGAGTCTCTCCACAGGAGGTGGTGCCATCATGGGATCTCCAAATACAGATCTCATCACATATTTAACCTGCAAATGATGAGACAAAATATAAGGACCAGCATTATGCCACTGTATTACAAGGTAACGGAGTTCTAAATATACAAAAGGGAGGGCAAAGGTCCACTGACAACAAACTATTCTGATGAAAAAAATGATTTCTTTTGAAAGAGTAGAAAAAAAGTTCATTTGACAAGCAGACTGTTGCTTAGGCAAGAAAATCATAAATGTGGATTATCAAATTGTGTTTTTGAAATGGATTGGAAGGGGGTTTTGCTCCAAGACAGATGAAATGATGACGATGGCTGACCTTGTCAATTGTCACAGCCATATTTTGAAGCCTTTGATTGTATACACCCTCAGCCTGTTGGATCCAAAGAAATGCATATATAAGATTGCTAGACAACTTTATTGCATGCATGCACGTGGGAGGAGGGGGGGAACTTGCCTGAACCTCTGCATCTGGTCTATCATCTTCAATGTTATATCCAGGTATATATTTCACCTTTTCCTCATAATTATGTTTCAAGATTTCATCAGGAAGTCTTGTCCTCTCGAAGTTTATGAACCTCACCTGTGTTTTATAAAACACTAATCAGAAGAAAAAGATCATATACACAACTTGTCATTTATCAAGAATGGAAAGGTTTGTACCAGATTAGCAGAGTATGCAATTAGCCAATCAGGCAATCCATCAAGTAAACAAGAACCTAGACCGGCCCTTCCCAATTCAATATAATCTTCTTCAGATACAGAATTAACTTCACAGGCCTCTATCATTAGCTTGTGACGATTCAGTATACCATGAGCATCCTTCAAAATCTAAAACAATGACAAACATACAACCTTAAACTCTAAAACCAATGCAACTAAAGCAGATATCTGTCTACATGATCAAAAGAAAAACACATTGTACCCCGTGAAAGATGCCAATACTAGATTTTGATGGCAGAATGTTATACAGCATATCACATAATGGTAACATGTAAAATTTGACGTTTTATAAAATTTTCCACCCTGACAGTTAAAAAAAAGCAAGTACTTTTCATAATATCAAAGGAAGCAGGTGCAGAGAAATGGCTTTCCCTGATTGTCATGTACACTTCCACAGTGGTGCAAAATTCTAGCACATCCTGTAAATGCTCTATCAAGTGCGACAATAGCACCAGCGACAAAAAGAACATACAGGGCTAATAAACACTGGCATGACAACTACCAAGTTTCGAGTTAACTAAAGCTCGGAGGGGCATATTAACTCACTTAATGTTCCATGTTAAAGTCATTGGACATCCTCTCTCTGAAAGTTGACCGAGATAGCTTAGGTGCTTAACCTAGGGCCAAGTGTCTCCACCTCTTCTCAAAAATCACATCACATTAGACCCGGTCCCATATTTAGGATCTGCTTTTCAAAATTTCCAGAGCTTGACATCCAGTGTTAGGGATTGGATCGCTCTTCTTAAAACACCGCTGTGCATCATCTCCTTGGCCCTTGCAGCTGTCGTGGCTACAGCCCAATCAGCCAGTTCACTTCTTCCATACAGTTGTTTATCTTATTATTTAATTTCTAATTTTCTACATTGCTTGGATGTTTATCTTTTTATTAAATGTCACCTCTCAATTAGTTTCACTCTTTCAATGTTGTAATGGAGAAAAAATTATATCAATGTGTGTTCTTTACATTGTTTTTTCATTAGTAGTACTTAACAAGTATATATTTATGTTATTTTTCCTTATTTTCTATCCAAAGCCTGAGACTTATGTCCGCCTCATGTTTTTTCAAACCTTAATTATATTAGAATATTGAATGATACAACACTAACAAGTACAGACACTTGAGAGGCAATATTGACAAAGCTATTTTGCAAGAAGATTGTGTAAAGAGTAGCCAATCTGCATCTCTCCTTGATACTAAGATAGCTATAAGAAAAGATGCTAGGCGTGTCCCTCTGATGAAGTTTCATGGTTTGTCCAAGAGATCAAGAAAGACGAATTATGAGTAATACCAAAACACCTATCATTTGGAACTGTCATAGAAAATAGTCTTATTCACAACTGAAATCTTATCTCTTATCTAGAGAGTAAGCAAGGAAAAATTACACAAATCCAACTAGAAATATAAAACTAACAACCTCAAACCTAAGATAAACAGACTTCTAAGGACTCTAATACTCTAATAGTCCTCAAGTTGGAGTGTAGATGCCAATCAAGCCTAACTTATTACAAAAGATAAAACTCAACTCTCCCTCACTCAACATATCTTCTGACTGGAGGAGCAGGCAAATAGTAGGGGTGCGACGACAAACTAATCAAGTAGATGGGCAAGCTGTAGGAGATGATCCCAAGCCATTGTAGTAGGAGATGATCCTAAGTAAGCAGAATCAAAAGACAATCCCAAGCATACAAAAGTAGTAGTGGGAGACGATCCTAAGTAGGTAAAAGTGAAACAATCTCAAATAATAGTAGACTGTGAGACGATCCCAAGCAATCAGTAGGAGACAAGGACTTCGCTTAAATCCCCCACCAATCATTGGCTTTGTCTAGATGTCTAGTAAAATAATTTGATGCTTTAGAATCAATGATCTTATCAGAAGAACTTGTACAGGAAGAAACTGGCTACAGCATTTGTAGCAATAGCATCAGTAGAGGAAGAGGGTGCACTCCTCAGTAAATTTCTCAAAGTCAATTCCTCAATAGCGAATGGCAAAGCGGACTGCTTCATGGCAGTCCCAGTCACAGGAGTCTCAACAAGAGACATCTGATTACACCAAGTGGGCTTGTTGAACTTCTCCCAACACCTCTCAAAAGGGTGATTTGTCCTCTTGCAGTGTGTACAAAGAGAATAGACACGACAACCATGTCCACGACCTCCAGTATGACCACCTCTCCTACGAAAAGCGACAAGGACAGAGGCATAAGGAACAGTAGTAGGAACTGCAGGTGGTGCATCGCCATCAATTTTCTGGAGGTGGCTATAAATTGTCTCTGGCGCCAAGTCTGAAGATAATAGCTGACTAGTATTGTGATGCTAGGTCATCCATAAAACAATGTCTGCCACTCTACTTGCAGAAAGTAGGCTGAAAGATGACAAGTTTCTCAAACAAGCTCTCTAAAGTAACGAAATACTCAACCAAGGACATCACCCCGGTTGGTATTCCATATGCATATGTAAATGTCCGCACAACAGGAGGTGTTCATCTATGAGGGGCATTTCTTCTCTAGAGTCTTCCAAATCTTCTTGATTATATTCTTGCATAGATGTTCACTGCAATATCAGAATCAATGGTGTTCATCAACTAGTTCATTACTAAGTAGGCCTCCCACTTTTATATTAGGTAGCATCCATGGGATCCACATCTTTATCACTAAACATGTGCAGGCAATCCTGTCCCCCAAAAAATATGCGAAATGCTCTTGAGAACATGACATAATTTGGGAATCCAGTCAATTTAATCATCCCGTGAGCTAGAACGAAGGCAAAAATCTTGATCTCAGAAGTATCGGTAGTGGAATCTGCATCCTCCCTGGGAATAGGAAGAGAGGTAGGCAATTAGGCAGTCAAAGAGCACCCAAAGATGCATGACATCACCCACCGAAGCATGCACCACTCACGCATAGGGCAGAGCAGCAAACACAGATCATGTTCAGCGCACTACATGTGTGCTACACGTAAAACAAAGCTTGCAGAAGGGTTGAACAGAACCTTGCGGAGCCTTACAGGAACTGCATAGCAGGGTAAAGGCCCAAACCACTCTTCCCTGACCAGATCAGGGTTAAGCAACGCTTAGGGGGGCAAGATTTGACTAGTGGAGACCTGTGGTCTAGTTGGGCGACACTTAAAAGCCAAGATCCGATCAGTTGGGACCTCGACTACCCAGGAAAGGGTCACCAGACCATCGCCTAATTAATGGAGGCTTCCACGACACAGGGTGGCACTAGGAACCCTCTTGCAAGGATCAAATTTGGTTGACTCCAACCAGATCGAACGATGGGCTGCAAAGACGACTAATCAGAGCATCGCCAATGTGTTGCTTGGGTGGGGGAGAGGTCGCCAATGGGCCAGAGGCCTAGTGACACCATCGGGAGGCTTAGTGAAGACCCTAAGGTTAGGGTTTCAATCTCCTTTCCTTTTTTCGTTTTGTTTTGTGGTGGAAGAAAGGGAATAGGAATCAAGGACCCCTGAGTCAGAGAAAATAGTCTTATTTGCAATTGAAATCCTAACCTCTCTAATATAGAAAAGAAAGAAGGAAATATTACCTAAAAATCCAACTAGAAATATAAAACTAACTAACAACCTCATACCTAAGATAAATAGACTTCTAAGGATTCTAATACTCTAACAAGAACCATACAGGAAGCATTGCAAAGAAAAACAACTGAAACTGAGATAAGAAGAAGCATTATGATGACATTATTAGGAAGCTATTTTATTTGATTTCATGAGGCTCTTTAATACGATGAGTTGTATTGGCCCTGCTATCAAACTAGTATAACATAAGCATGAGAAGCATATCAATCCAAATAGGCACTTCATAAGGGGAAGACAAGGGCCAAAACCATAGGCATTCTCAACTTTAGAATTAATAAGAGGATGTATTCTCTAAAGATGGCTGAGTTACGTCACCAGGAGATGCCTCTTCCTTGATTTTTAGAATACTTCAAAAATGCTTTGGCAAGCCGGTGTATGCACCAAATGGACATAAATTGAGAGTGAATGCTGCAATCCATTTTGAGGTAAATGGCTCTAGAGATGCAGGTCCCAGAGAAGATCCAATATCACACTTAAGGCTACGTACATGTTGTGAGGAATGGAGCTAGCATGGAGGCCTCCTTGGTGTGTTGGCACGCATGAACAGTGTGAGACTGGGATGGAGTTGGCATTGAAAGAGATATGTTGGAAATAATTGCATTCAACTCAAAGAAAGAAATTACATACATTCTCTCTATTGAGAAAATCCTAATATAAAAATAAGGAAACAAATCTAATCAAATCTCCTAAACCAGGAAAAAACAAATCCCCTTAACAACTTGACTAAAACCTACATAATCATACTAAATTTAGAAAACTTGGACTCTAAGCAAAGACTAAACTTGATCCTAAGACCACCAACTAGGGCTGACGCCCCTTGTTACTGTCACATGGCACTTTTATTCTCCACACTCTCCCTCAAGTCAAGGTCAAGAGGACAATGACTTGTTCTCAAACTTTGTGAGGCTAGATGTCTCACCACTCTTCTTCTTCAAGCTCAAAGCTACCCACCTAGTCTTTTGAAGAAGTCACGGTGTGACCTCTTATGACCTTCGGAGTAATTGCTTCTGTGACAACCTCAATAGTCATCGTGATGGTCATCATTTTCTTATCTTTTTCTTCTTGAAATATGGCCCAAATCTTCTCAAGGTCGAAAGGCACAAGAGAACCTATGTGTAAGGTGCTAGTGGCCCCATGGTAAGATGTCTCAAACCTGTCCCAGCATCTATCTTGTGGATAATTGGTGTGTCCACAATATTGACATGGAGGATAGACGCGGCCTGGGCCTCGACCACATCCTCTTCCACGCCCTGCACCGATCTCTGGAATAGCAAGTGTGGAGTTGTCACTCTTCTAAGTAGCTCAACCTCTAAGACCTTCATCTTCTCCAGATGACTAAAGAAGATTTCAAGATCCATCTTTCCATCTATAGCCAGAATCTGATCATGCACCAGATGGTAGCGAGGATGTAACCCCAACAAGAACTTGGCTGCCTACCATCGAGCACGTCTCTCCCTATTTATCACAACAAATGGGCTCATAGATGTCTAATTCCTCGAACAATGCCTCCATCTTCCTGTTGTAGTCTGTCAAGGAAAGATCTCCTCGATTGGATATCCATATGCATGTATAGAGGTCGGCGATACATGCATTACTGAACTTCTGGGTGGACCTCTTCTTTAGGGCCATCCAAATCTCGTAAGCGCTCTTCTTATATAGCATGTTCAAGGCAATGGCATCAACTGAATTCATGATCCAGTTCATCACAATGTAATTCTCCTTCTCTTGCTTCTTCTTCTTATTGGCTTCATCTTTCTACTCTGGGCTTCTTCAAGGAGAATACTAAGTTTGTCTTGGCCCCAATGAATATCTTGAATGCATGGGCCCACAAGACATAGTTGGAAGCATCCTAAAGCTTGATAGTTGTTCCTTGAACAATCACCTTGCCTTCTCCCAGCGACAACATGGCTTCGGTGTCGGTCATCTTCCTCGATCTACGATCCTCCTACTTCACGTAAGGCGCTGGATGTGGTGGAAGAGGATTTGTTGAAGACCATGCATGTGTGGTCTTGTTGACAAGAAGAGTACACACACAAGAGAGAGTGTGAACTCCCAAATTTGTGCACACCAAGGAGCCTAGATCGATAACTCCGATACCATGTAAGTATTGGTGCTAGTGTAAAGGCCTCCTCGACGTGTTGGCATCCATAAACAGTCCACGCATGGACTATTGGCACGCATGAACAGTGAGAGAGAAGGAGAGGGTTGGCGTTGAGAGAGGAGAGGACTTGAGAGAGATTGGAAATAATTACATTCAACTCAAGGAAAGAAATTACATAGGTTCTCTCTATTTAAAGAGAGCAAATCCAAATCTAAAAGCAAGGAAACAAATCTAACCAATTTCCTAAAACAGGAAAGAACAAATCCCCTTAACAACATGACTAAAATCCACGTAACCATACTAAATTTAGAAAACTTGGACTCTAAGCAAGATTGGACTTGATCCTATGACCCCCAACTAGGACTAGTGCCCCTTATTGACCATTGGACTACCACATGACACTACCACATGTTCCAATTGACCTGCCACGTGACACCTTTATTCTCCACACATATAAGCATTGTTTGTCTGCCTTTCTTTTAAAATTGACAAGAAACCTAAGCACTTGGCATGAGACAAGGTGCCTCCATCTTTAGGATTAGGATGGCAAAATAGCTTCTTGTAGCACATAAACCATAAGTTCATTTGCTTTCTGTCTATTTTTTTCCTAAAAAACTTGGCAGTCAAACTTCTTTTTCTTTGCAAGGGGATAGTCAAACTTCTTCTAGACATAATCTCTTAAAGATTCAA
Source organism: Thalassia testudinum (assembly GCA_037157565.1). Lineage (NCBI taxonomy): Eukaryota > Viridiplantae > Streptophyta > Magnoliopsida > Alismatales > Hydrocharitaceae > Thalassia > Thalassia testudinum. The sequence goes on from JAZHRO010000051.1 coordinate 64,091,949, forward strand.
GTCTCCATAACCATATCAATTTAATTCCAGAAAATTCTTGGTCTTCTCATTTTTGGATCTTCTACTGTAATTTTCTTTTGCTTTAGTATTAAATAGTCATCAAACCAGTACACAACCCAAGGGGCTCTAAGTTAAGGCCTTTGAGAAGACACTCTTGGAACAGTCCTACATGTATTGACAAAAGGACAAAGGCTGAATTGCCAATATATCTGTTGGGATTTGAAGTTGGCCACATGGCAACCAGCAGGCTGCATGGCATGTGCCACGTGGCAGCATCTGGGGCCCACATTAGGGCCAGCGGTAAGGGACCAATTGGACCAATTTTGGTGCACCAAATTTGATTATTTTCTATTTTTAGTAAAGTTGTTTCCAAGAATATGTTTTGTGATTTATTTAATTAGGAGATAAGATCTTTCTCAATATGATAAAATCTTTTGTTTCTATTTGTAGGGATATGTTCTCTCTATAAATAGAGAGCATTCCCAACTATTCTATTTTGAGTCAATACTAAATATTTCCAACAACTCAAGAGGACTCCTCTCCTCTCTACTCTCTTCTCCACGTGTGGTGGCCCTTTCTCCCTTAAACTCTACGCCAAACTGCAGCAGCAATATCTAGGAATTTTCTCCCTTTGATAACACAGACTTGGTGGCAACTATGGGATCGTTCCCCATCATCATTCAACTCTCCGCGTAATGTCCCGGATGTGATAAGGAGACTTTTGTCGAGGATGAAGTCCTTGCGTGGCCAAGAGGGTGACCGAACAAGTGAAAATTTTTCTCTATTTTGTGTGTGTACTCTCCTCCAACCACTCACCAATCAAGCCTAGAACACCTGCTCTAATACCATATAGAAATTGGCGCGCACATGTAGGAAGCGTAGAGACCGATTGGCGTGGGAAAAATTGTCCAATGTGGGACTGTTTCCACAATGAAATCAGGGAGAAAATTCCCTGGTATTGCTGCTGCAGTTTGGCACGGAGTTTGAGGGAGAAAGGGCCACCACACGTGGAGAATAAGTAGAGAGCACAGGGGTCCTCTTGAGTTGTTGGAAATATTTAGTATTGACTCAAAATAGAATAGTTGGGAAAACTCTCTATTTATAGAAAGAACATATCCCTACAAATAGAAACAAAAGATTTTATCCTATTGAGAAAGATCTTATTTCCTAATTAAACAAATCCCAAAATATATTCCTAAAAATAACTTTACTAAATATAGAAACTAACCAAACTTGGTGCACCAAAATTGCTCCAATTGCTGCCACGTGGCACATGCCACGTAACCTACTGGTTGCCATGTGGCCAACTCCAAATCCCAACACTCCCCATCAAGTCGAAAGCCGTGAGGCCGACGACTTGGTCTTCAACTAATGAGGCTAGATGCCCTACCATTCATCTTCTTCAGGCTTTCTAGTTCTTCTTAAGAGGAATGACGTCAAGACTTCTTGCAACCTTAGGCTTGATTGGTGAGTGGTTGGAGAGCCTTCCCAAGCATTCTATTTTGAGTCAATACTAAATATTTCCAACAACTCAAGAGGACTCCTCTCCTCGCTACTTCTCTCTTCACACGTGGTGACCCTTTCTCCCTCAAACTCCACGCCAAACTGCAACAGCAATATCAAGGAATTTTCTCCCTTTGATATAACACAGACTTGGTGGCGACGATGGGGTCGTTCCTCGTAATTCTTCAACTCTCCTCCACGTAAGGCGCCGGATGTGATGAGACTTTTGTCGGGGATGAAGACCTTGCGTGGCCAAGAGGATGACCATACAAGTGAAAATTTTTCTCTTTTTTGTGCGTGTACTCTCCAACCACTCACCAATCAAGCCTAGAACACCCACTCTGATACCATGTAGAAGTTGGCGCACATGTAGGAAGTGTAGAGGCTGATTGGAGTGGGAAAAGCAGTCCAATGTGTGTTTCCACATTGAAATCAAGGAGAAAATTCCCTAATATTGCTGCTGCAATTTGGCATGGACTTTAAGGGAAAAGGGCCACCACACATGGAGAAGAGAGAAGTAGAGAGGAGAGGAGTCCTCTTGAGTTGTTGGAAATATTTAGTACTGACTCAAAATAGAATAGTTGGGAAGGCTTTCCAACCACTCACCAATCAAGCCTAAGGTTGCAACAAGCCTCGTCGTCATTCCTCTCAAGAAGAACTAGAAGCCCGAAGAAGAGTATGAATGATAGGGCGTCTAGCCTCATAAGTTGAAGACCAAGTCGTAGGCCTTATGGCCTTCGACTTGAGGGGGAGTGTTGGGATTTGGAGTTGGCCACATGGCAACCAGCATGCCACGTGACATGTGTCACGTGGCAACATCTGGGGCCCACATTAGCGCCAGCAGCAAGGGTCCAATTGGACCAATTTTGGTGCACCAAGTTTGGTTATTTTCTATTTTTAGTAAAGTTATTTTCAGGAATATGTTTTGGGATTTGTTTAATTAGGACATAAGATCTTTCTCAATAGGATAAAATGTTTTGTTTTTATTTGTAAGATATGTTCTCTCTATAAATAGAAAGCATTCCCAACTATTCTATTTTGAGTCAATACTAAATATTTCCTACAACTCAAGAGGACTCCTCTCCTCTCTACTTCTCTCTTCTCCAAGTGTGGTGGCCCTTTCTCCCTCAAACTCCACGCCAAACTTCAGCAGCAATACCAGGAAATTTTCTCCCTGATTTGAACATGGAAACAGTCCCACGTTAGACTGTTTTTCCCACGCCAATCGGCCTCTATGCTTCCTACATGCGCACCAACTTCTACACTAACTATATGACGCTATGATTGCTATGAAGGCTGCAAGCAGAATTATCCATGGTCTTTCTAATGCAACAAGATTGAACAAAGCACATTGTGATCAACGGATGGTCTGCTTAAATCAAGAGATAAAGCTAGCAACTCCTGGTTGAGGGCCTTCCCAAAGTAAATCTTGAGAAAAATATGTTCGTTGATTACTCAATGTACACCCATATTCTGTAACTTAAAAAGCAGTAGTATACACTTGGTTTATTTCCAAATCCAATGTCAATTGCAAATGAAGGCAAGATGTCACTTAAATAATTGTGTTTGAGTACTGCATATTGTGCATTGTATGACCTTAGAGCACACCCATTATTCTACTAGTTTGACTAGGAGAAAAACAACTAACGTGGAGGTCCCCAAGGTTACTACCCACAGAGAAGGACCCCACCATGAAAACTCTCATCTTTCTGGTATGCCCTAAGTGTATAAAAATAATAACAAGGACAAAAGTATAACCAAAATCATACTCCCAAATTGGACCAGAGGATCATAATTAACACAGATCTTCAACATGTAAGCATATCTGCCACATACATGAAAGTTCTAGTCAGTCACCAGATCCTGCTGTATTTCTTTAAATTAGCTTTTTGCACAATTATGCATTTTTTTCTTCACAAGCCAATCATGTACATACACAAAATTAAGTTAATTAACATACTCACGAACCTATATATAATAAAACCATTATAAGCTAGAGCAAAACATGAGAACTAAAAATATTAGCAGAGGTTCAGCATATACATTTTGGAAAGCATCCTCCCCTGTCAAATTTAAATAGCTTCCCCTGCAAACTTGGCTTCCACATAAACAAACAGATGCTTCATACTCTTCTTTACTCTGCAGATGAATGACATTGAGCACAATCAAAAAGAATTCTTTCAATGGAATGACTATCCTTCTAAAAGAGAGGAGGGAAAAACTACCAGAAGTAGTAATCAACTGAAATCTACAAATATAAAACATAAAAGCAAAGGAAATTAGACCATAAAAGAGTTGCTTACCTCAGTAACAGAGTTGTAGTCAAATGTGATCTCTTCACCATAAGCTATTGGCCTCACAGTGTAGATACCAATCTGATACTGACCATTTACTGCGGTAACTCTGTTCCATACAATGTTGAAATCATGCACCACTTTACATTGCATCCGTTTATAGAGAATTAAATGGTGCAACTTGGTAAAGAAAAGGTATCATGTCTCGTGAGCCTCATATTTAAAAATGTCTTTTAGGGTATCCTCATGTTCCAAAGCTGTCTACAGGTACAATAAGCTTGGTGCTAGCCTTGGAATTTTTCCACTGTAAACAATGACTTTATGAAAGAATCTTCAATTCAGAGAGTCGATGGCAGATTCCTAGAAGAGAATCTTTTTTTGGAAAGGGGTACGAGGACATTGACTATTTGCTTTTCTCTACTTTTATGAGGAAGGTCTGAAGTAGAGCACACTTCAGCTAGATAGGTCTGAGCCATAGAGAGAGAGAGGTGACTCTTATCTGAGCCATTTGTTTTAACATCGCAGCAACATTCCTGTCTGTAAGTATGTGTGTAGGTATATATACATCTATATGTATATACATACATGTGTGCATGTATGTATACAGGTACATATGTATATGTGTAGATAGATATATAGATCGATAGATTTGGTGGGGGGAACAGAGCCCAAGGCTCAAATAACTTATTTGAACCATCAAACTCATGTAAAGCCTTGAACAAAAATAAAATCAAAATCAATTGCATCGTTTAAAAGTTTACTGGTTAAATAGGTTTCAATATTAAATTTCATCAAAAATGAGAAAGGTTTTGACGCTACCTTAATAAAAAATTATAAAAATATTATTTTGTAAATCACAATTCATGTTTTGTACAACATGTTTGGCTTGTAAAATATATCAATAGTTTCGTAAAATATACAAAAGCATTTTGTAACTTATTCAAGCCTCAGACTCACCGGAAGAAATGAGTTATTTAGGAAAGAGAGAGTTCCTGGCTATTTGTGGCTGTCAAGGAAAAAAATACATCTTATTCAAAAAGAAAATCCTAGTTTCTCTTGTATAAAGAGAAGGCATAAAAAAATTACATACGAGCATACTAAGAAAATAAAAATGACAAGAAAAAAATAACATAAAACTAGGATTCTATCTTTCTCTTAAGTTGGAGCATAAATATCCATCAAGTTCAACTTATCAAACATAATTAAGTCTCTTCTTCATTAAGGCATTCGTGAGAATATCAGCAAGATGGAACTCAAATAATATGTGAGTAGCAAATTTCCCTTTCGGTAGCATTCCATATGAGGTGGCAATCTACTTCAATGTGCTTGATCCTCTCATGAAACACATAATTGGATGCAACAAGTAACTAACTTGTCACAAAAAAATAGGAACAAGGCTCTTTACTTGGACCTCAAGATCAGCCAGGAAGTCATCCACAACAACTCGAGCAGTATGAGCCACTGATCTATATTCGACTTCAGCATTGGAACGAGCAACAACCATCTACTTCTTACTCAAGGTTTGACATATCGGCGATATATCATCGATATATCAATATAGATGGGTTGAAGCATATCGATATCATGTACCATATCTTTTTCATGATATCGCTGATAAATTGCCGATATCGAGAGATATCGACAATATATCGCCAAAAACGAAAGATTGCAGTTCAATTTTTCCCTTAAACTAGTGATATGTGACCAATATGGAGAATATGTCGGTTACATATCTTTGTCTGCTTGCGCAACTCACATGGACTCGCGTTCTTTTCATTTCTTTCTTCTCCCCTACCCTATGCGACTCACATGAATGCATGATTTGCCGATAAACTAAATTATCATGCTAAGGGACACATGATGATAATGATGGAGATGATGCAATGATGGTTGATGAACCACATGCAGAAAGTAGTAGTGGATATGAGGGATATCATCGTCAAGGTCCTAGTAAAGAGGATGCCCAACATGAATACATGCAAAGACATACAAATATACATGGAGACCCCATGCCAAGTCCACCGCGTGACTATGACGCATGGATAAGGTATGGATATGCCTCAGGACATTCTATGATATCCATCAATGATTTAAGTTCATCGATGGGACCCCTTAATATGGCGGTAGAATCAATCTTTGGAGGTGGCACAGGATCATCATCGAGTTACTATGGTGGCTACAGATCTCATTATATCAACCCTCAATTCCAACCCTAAGATGAGGCGCAAAGTTCATCTAATTACTTCCCCAGCTATACCAACCCCCATCTTATTATAATTCCTCTTATAATGGTCACCACCAAAGTGATAATACCTAAAGTGATCCTGCATCTGCAAGTTATGGCTATGGGATATTCCCCAAATATTTTGCATCTCCCAGTCTTCAACCATTTTCTTATCAACTTCCCACTTTGCCACACCACTTCCTCGAGCACCACGAAGTTCATCGATGAGATAAAGTGAACCTTGTGAATCGTCAGGTTCTACACTGAAACAAGGTGGTTCTACCGAGTCTATAGATTCAAGAGGACATCAAGATGTCTACTCAAGTAGATTTAGAACTAAAAGTAAGAGCAGCTCGTTCGACAATCACAGTCGATATCCACATCTTCGAATACTTCTATATTGCAGTGATGAAGACTATCAATGATATATCAATTAATACAATACTCGATACAATTACATGACTTGGGAGTCATATTGTGAATATGTTAGAGTACTACGAATAGAGGAAGATAATCGGAGAGGTATCGAACCAAGTCAAAGCTCAATCTGGTATTGATTTGGTGGCATTGACTGGTACTTCCGAGCTTGGAGTGATCTATTGATACTTTAACACTATTGATATTTTATTTCCTTTGGTGAGTAGCATTACTGTGAATATTTTTCAATTATTATCATATTATGTACACTTTCACTTCAATATATGACTTTGTCGATATGCAACTAGTACATTTCTATTCTGTTTTCATTCAAAATTTATGATTTTCGTCTTCTAGGCATTTCTTCATGATGTACTAGTTATTAAAATGTTAATTTTTATTAAATTTATGACATTTTAGGATATTTTGAGTCTTTTTGAGCGATTTCTCCAAAATTCACCGATATCAGCTATATATCCCTGATACATCTCTTTTTTGACTTGTCGATACGACATTGATATCAATATTTAAAACCTTGTTCTTGCTATGCCATAAAACAAGATTCCTTTCGAGAAATATGGCGTAACCAATAGTAAATTTCTTATTTTTAACAGACTCAACATAGCCTACATCAAAATAAGAACATAGATCTACATGCCCATTGTTGCTGTAGTAAAGTCCTTTGCCTCGAGACCCCTTCAAATAATAGATATTTCAAGATGAGACAAACGTCATGCTAGCAATTGTAGCATGGTTTGTCCATATACTGACTTACCTTGCTAACTGCAAAATCAATATCTAGAAGAGTGATAGTCAGGCACAATAAATTGCCTCCAATGCTCCTATACCTATGAATATCCTCAAATAGATCTTTAACCTCTCCATATTTCCCTTTTTGCTTAACAGGGACACCAAAGGGCTTGGTGCCAAGAAGTCCAATATCCTCAAGAATCTCCAGAACATATTTTCTCTAAGAGAATGGCAAGCCATGCTCCTTTATGACTACCTCCATCCTTAGAAAGTACAATAGTTCTCATAGGTCTTTTGTGACAAAAGCCTTCATCACCTAAATGCAAGCACTGTCATCTCCTGTCAAAACCATGTCATCAACTTATACAGCTAGTATGACAATGCCAATAGTAGCCTTCCTAATAAAGATGGAATATCTAAGGAGGATTGCCTAAAGCCAATTTTCGTCACCTCCATACTCAACATGTCGAACCAGGCACAATGACCGTTTGAGACCATTTATGGCTTTATTCAATCTACATACACATTTCCCCTCAACCTCATAACCAGAAGGTTGCTGCATGTACACTTCCTCGGTCAAATCACCACAGAGAAAGGCATTCTTGATATCCAATTAAAACAATGATCGATCTCTATTAATTACGATAAAGAGAGTACCACATATAGAGTTAACCTGCACCGAAAGGAAAAATGCCTCAGTAATCCACACCATGTTTGTATGAAACCCTTTACCACTAATCTAGCCTTAAATCAATCAATGTTGTTGTTTACAAGGTATTTCACAATACATACCCATTTGCAGTCAACAATCTTGACCCCAAGTGGGCATGACAAAAGTTCCCATGTGCCTGAAGTAGTGAGTGCCTCCATTTTTGCATCCATGGTAGCCTTCTACCATGGATCCTAAGAGGCCTCCATGTAGTTACATAGCACCACTATACTAAATAAGGCTTTAAAGAATGCTATAAAGGAGGATCGAGATGTGCGATGAAAGTGGAATGAGAGATGGGATGTAATGTGTAGGAATGAACTGACTTCCTCAAAGCAATCAACGTGTCATCCACCTCATTCTGTCTTTGCACCAATGGTAGTGTAGCAAAATGCAAGTCAAAAGGATTACCATTCGATGGAAATGCAGGCATAGTAAGCAACGAAATTGGCGAAGGATCCTTGTCTGTGATGTCTGTAGTGATACAAGCTTAATATTGGTTCCTTCTTTAAAGAAAAATGAATCAGAAAGTAACATTAGCAATAGCAATCTATCGACGGCTGCACAGACGAACGATCCATGTTAGGATGTAATAGCTGGAAAGGAATCTACTGATGGAGGATAGATGAAAGGACCTAATTGATCAAATAGGTCGCAATAAGTATAGCATCTTCCCTAAACTGCTTTGGCACCTTCATGAAGACAAGAAAAGTCTAGGCAATATCTAAGATGTCAACTTCCTTTTAACAATTCCATTTTACTGAGAGGTATATGCTCATGGCGTTTAATGTAAGTTTCCATTAAAGACAAAAGACTGTAGGTCCCTTTGCATGAACTCCATAGCATTGTCACTATGAAAAAATCTTAATGGATGAGGAATATACATTATGCATATTCGCAAATAGACTTTTCACCACATGTAGAATCTAGGACCGATCTTACATAAGAAATATCCATGTGGATCGACTATAGTCATCAACAAACACTGCAAAGTATCTGTGACTTGTTGTATTGCTCACATGAGACCATCCTCAGACATCACAATGTATTAGGTGGAATGGTGAGGTACTATGCTCCTTAGTTCATGAAGGAAAGGTAGAGTGATTGTGCTTGCCCAGTTGACAAGCCTCATAATCAAATCTAGATGTAGAGAGATCATGAAACATCTAACACAGCTTTCCAAAGGATGGATGACCAAAGCAGCGATGCTAGAGTCGAGGATCAAAGGGGATAAAGCTACCTCCAGTAAGTGAATGGGTATATTAAGATAGTAAAGTTCATTCTTCTCATATCCATCACCAATAATCTGATTGATTTTTTTGTCTTGAAAGTAGTAATGATGCTCACCAAATACCACGCAACACTTCAATCCTTGCGCAATTTGTAACAAGAGGACATCATCGACTATAGTTACACGAGAATCGATACCATTCGCCACATTTATTAAAGTAACTCTTCTGGTTGGTTTAGTCCCACATAGAGAACTAACCTCACAAATAAGATGAGTAGAAGCACCATAATCTATTACCTACTGTCCACCTATAATAGATGTCAAATTCACTTGAATGTTAGTAACATCAGCAAGGGTGACAAGAGCACAAGGATTGCCCTCATATATCGCCAATGTATCAGTAGTAGAAAGTAACCCAAGTAGGTGTCATCCAAGGTTGTAGCATGTAGATATAATAATAACAATAGGAGACAATCCCAAACAAGAGGTAGGAAATTATCCCAAGCAGTAAATGAGAGGGAGTCTAGTTCATCATGACTCAGAGAGATCAACCATAACAGAGCATTCAAGGCCCATCAAAGGAGAAAATAGGGCAAAAGCGAATCACATGCAAGAAATAATCTCTAGTGTTAAGGAAACATGAGACTTAGTGGCAAGGGGTTTACCAAATCACAGCTAGCAACACTAGTCGATCCTCTAGCTAGTTATGACGCAGGATTGAGTCAGTGGTCAATGGTGGAGATTTGGCGATGATCACTAAAGGGTCATTGGCCAATCACTAAAGGACCAACAACCCATTGATGGTTTTTATCAAGGTTTACAAAAACGTGAAGTGATATCGAGGCGGCTTGCCTTCATCGAGATAAGGCGTAAGCCTCGAGGCGCTTGAGGTGTAAGCCATAGTTTTTGGATGAAAAATAAGAAAAAGTGACAAATATATACTATTAAGTGCTAATAATGAAAAACCAACATAAAAACACACTTCCATGCTATTTTCTCTCTATTACAACATTTAAATGTCCATTCCTAAATATTACTACCGAGTACACACACAATATTCACATATAAACTAATATATCGAGATTTAAATACACATAAGTACCACACAACATGTAAACTCTTTTTAAAAAAATCAAAATACTAGTCACATAATAGTACTTAAAAAAATCAAAATAATAATAATAAATATTTTTTTGAAAGAATAATAATAATAAACATGTAATAACAAGATTTAAGTAAACAATCACCACATAACCTCTTAAAAAAAACCAACTCTATGATCATATAACATATAAACTAACCACAAAACATTTAAACATATTTTAACATAACTAAATAGTAAGATAAGTAACAAGAAAAAATGTAACGTGTAACTCAATTGAGATCAAGACTCTTACCAACATCAGCAACAAATGAGGTTGAGATTTCAAAGGGGAAGGGGCTAACGATGGGCAATGGAGAGGGGGACAAACCAGTAAGGGGTGGTACGTAAGGGAGGTAACTAGCAACTGGCGATGCAGCAACAGCCATCGACAATGGTAATGGAGGAGTCCAAAGATGAAGAATGACTTGCAATAGCTAAAGACGATGGGTTTTTTAGGGCTTGAGAGGTTAAGGCCATTGTTTGGGGTCGGACGATGGGTATAGTATTTTATAAAAAAATTTTATTTGCTTTATGAGGTCATATGTAACTTACATGACCTTCAAATATGAACTTTCGATAGAGGCTATAGTCTCAATTCCTCGTCAACGCCTCACCGCCTCATCTCTGCCTCAACAAACTGAGACGCACGTCTCATACTACAACCCCAAGGCTATAGCCTCGAGGCGATTTTCTTCTGCCTCACCTCGAGGCTAGTATTTTAAAACGATGGTTTTAACAACGATGGGTCCCTTCTCCTTCTAGGCTAACAACAGTGGGTGCCCTTTTCTTTTCTTTTTTTTGACTTGTAAAAGAAAGAGAGGTGATGGTGATCAAGGAGGTATCAAATACTGGCCTAGGACTACAACTTCGATACCATGCTAGAGAAAATAAAGCATCTTGTTTGAAAAGAAAACCCAAGCCACTCCTATATAGAAAAGGATAGAAAAAGTACATGCGAGTCCATTAACAACAACCAAGCATTTTCCCACACTAAGTGGGGTCGGCTATATGGATTCTTTGCCTCCACACAGATCAATTTTCAGTCATTTCAGGACTTAAATTAAAGTAATTGAAGTCATACTTAATAGTTTCCTTCCAACACTTGTTTGGTCTTCATCGTCCCCTCTTAGCGAGTTCAGCCTCCAACTTCTCGCATCTCCTAACTGGAGCATCTAGTGGCCTTCTTTGTAAATGTTCAAACCATCTTAGACGTGCCTCTCTCATTTTATCCTCTATCGGTGCCACCCTAACCCTTTTTCTAATAAACTCATTTGAAATACGGTCCTTTCTTGTATGACCACACATCCATCGTAACATCTTCATTTCTTCCACAGACATCTTCTGTACATGCCTATAGTTTATAACCCAGCATTCAGAACCGTACATGGCTAGTCTTACCACAACTTGATAGTATTTTCCTTTAACTTTTAAAGGAACCCTCTTATCACAGAGAACACCAGAAACACCCCTCCATTTCAACCACCCTACATTAATTCTATGTGTAACACCTCCATCAATTCCACCATCATGTTGGAAAATTGATCCCAAGTACTTAAAAATATCTTTCATTAGACTGCACTCTTCTCCAATTTTTACATCATTCCCTTCAATGTTCCATCTACTACTAAACTTGCATTTCATATACTCAGTCTTCATCCTACTTATGCATAATCCTTTATCTTCCAGGACTTCTCTCCAAAGCTCAAGTTTTCTATTCACTCCATCTCTTGTCTCATCAACCAACACAATGTCATCAGCAAAAAGCATACACCAAGGCACCTCAACTTGAATATGCTTCGTCAACTCATCCACGACCAAGGTAAAAAGATAAGGGCCTAAAGTCGAACATTGATGCAGACCAATGGTGATATCAAAGTAGTCCGTCAAATCATCCTTAGTCTCTACACAAGCTGCTGCTCCATAGTACATATCCTTTATGAGGTTGATATATATAACCGGCACTTGTCTCTTCTCCAAAATTCTCCACAAGATATCTCTTGGGACAGAATCATAGGCCTTCTCCAAATCAATAAAAACCATATGTAAATCATTTTTCTTCACTTTGTATGTCTCCATCATATGTCTCAGGAGATGTATTGCCTCAATAGTAGACCTGCCTGGCATAAAGCCAAACTGATTTTCAATTACCATAAAGACTTGCCTCACCCTTCTTTCAGTTATTTTTTCCAAAAGTTTCATCGTATGACTCATCAACTTAATACCTCTATAGTTGGAACAATCTTGTATGTCACCATTGTTCTTGTATCAAGGTACCACAAAACTTTTCCTCCATTCCTCTGGCATCTTCTTTCCTCTCCACACAGTATTAAATAAATTTGTGAGCCAAGTTATACCCCATTCTCTCATCATTCTCCAAACGTCTATAGGAATATCATCAGGCCCAACAACCCTCCCACTTTTTATCATCTTCAAAACATCCTCTACTTCTTTCTTTTGTATCATTCGATGACATGCCCGATTCACATACTCTTCTGAGTTGGCTAACTCCCCAAAGATGATATCATTCTTTTATTTTTCAGTAAATAGCTTATGAAAATACATTTTCCATCTTGTCTTTATATCCTCACTAGCTATAAGCACCCTTCCTTCTTCATCCTTGATGCATCTTACATGTGTAAGGTCCCTTACTTTCCACTCTCTTACTTTAGCTAACTTGAAAATATCTTTCACCTTCTTTAGAATCAAGTTTTTTATAAAAATGCTCCCAAGTTTTTGCTTTTGTTTCACTAACTATTTTCTTTACTTCTTTCTTTGCTCTTTTATAGTTTTCCATATTTTCATCGATTTTATCTCAATATAAGACTTTAAAGCAGGCTCTTTTAATTTTAAGCTTCTCCTGCATTTCCTCACTCCACCACCAAGCCTCCTTTTGTCCTGGAACACCTCCTTTAGACACACCTAACACCTCCTTTGCCACCTTCTTGATACAGTTTACCATATTTAACCACATTTCATCAATACTACCATCAAGATCCCAAGTATTTTATTGCATCATCTTCTCTTTAAATCTCACTTACTCTTTCTTAAGATTCCACCATTTAATTCTCAAATTCTTAGACATTAATTTTCTCTTCTTTGCCTTCTTCAAATGAGCATCCAACACCAAAAAACGATGTTGAGCAGTTAAACTCTCCCGTGGAATAATCTTGCAATCTTTACAAGATAAACGATCCCTTCTTCTCAAAGCAAAGTAATCAATCTGTACTCTTGTTAAGCCACTTTTATAGGTAATCAAATGCACTTCCCATTTTTTGAAGAAAGTATTTGCTATGAAAAGATCGTAAGCCATAGCAAAATCAAATAACGTCTTCCATTCTTCATTCCTAACACCAAAATCATGATTTCCATGCACTCCTGCATACTCTAAAGAATCTTTTCCCACATGCCCATTTAAATCTCCACCCAAGAAAATCATTTCTCTTTGTGGGATTCCTTGAATTATCATATCAAGCTCTCCCCAAAATTTGTTCTTTATTCTTTCCTCCAGACCAACTTGAGGTGCATAAACTGAAATGACATTCAAAATCTCTTCTTCTAAGATTAATTTTATCAAAATAATTTGATCACCCAATCTCTTAACCTCAACCACACTCTCCTTCAAATCCTTATGAATTACAATGTCTACGCCGTTTCTACCTTTGTCCCTTCCTAAATACCATAGTTTAAAACATGTTCTCTCGATTTCCTTTACTTTTTCTCCAACCCACTTAGTCTCTTGAAGGTAAAGAATTTGAATCATTCTCCTTACAATTGTATCAACAATCTCCATGAACTTGCTGATCAAAGTACCAATATTCCAATTACCAAATCTCAACAAAAGCTTTAGTGGAAGTACCTTTCACTAACATGCGAGTCCATTAAAAGAATAAAAAATAATAAGAAAAAAATAATATAAAATTAGGATTCTAACAATGGTGATTTGGTTGATCAGGGTTGATTTTCAAGGGTTTGAGAACTTACAAGGAGAGCATAGACTTTAGTGCATAGGCTTTCATAGAAGAGTGGAAACATGTTACATTGTAATTTCCAATGTAACCTCATTTCTATTTTAATAAATCAGAAAGACTACCACTCACATGTAGCCTTCCTTTTACTTATAAAAGAATAGCTCTAAACTCGAGGGGAGAAGTGAGGAATCCACTTTTTGACCTTGACTCTCCCACTCCAGTCATTGCCTTTCTTTCTGTTAGTTCGAAAGTAGCTGCTTCAACTTCAGCCACGCAAATTTTCGATATTCCTTAAAGAAGATATTCTACTAAGCATTTGGTAAACGGTTAGTGATAAACATAGGTTAAAAGCTTACTTTGCTTCACAGTTAGGGCGACAAGAATGGCAGATTCTGCTTGCATAATTTGCTTTATGCATTGCATCAACAACAACCAAGTCATAACCATCACGATCACCCTGCCAAAATAGAAAGCTTTAAGTATGAAAAATATTACAGAGTTGACAAATGGCGTGGACAATCATTCAAATAAACAGTACCTTTGGCCTCTCAAGGTTTATGTTGTAAAACTCAGGCAGAGGTTCTTTACTGTTTTTCTGCAAAGATCTAATCCCATCCTGCTTTTCATACCATCTCCAAGATGGATATACCTTAAAGGTGAAACATAAATGAAAATGTCACTTTTGTCATGATCAATTTTAGACCACTCTTGAAGAGGAGGAAAATGTATTTTTAATTTTATCGGAAAATATGATGGTCTAAAATGGAAAAAAGAAAACAAACTAGAGAAATTTCGTGCCATAGAGAAAACAGAAGACCCCGTTAATACCAAAACCAGCAGGGAAAAAAAGTAAAGTAAGAAACAAACATACTAGTCCCATTTACCATCTCCTTAGTCAATATAACATCATTATGAGATACCTTCTTTTCTGAAAAAAAAAAAAGTAAAAGGATGCTTACTAGAGGTAAGTAGCATCCACTTCATTTAAAAACGAACATGCCTAACATATGTGTTTAGGAAAATTGGGTTTTGCCTGGAATACAATAATAAAAGTTGAAACCCCGCAGGGCAGAAGTGAACAACGTTGCAATGATCGAATCCTAAAATTAAATAGAGTCGAGCCCTCCCATGTGACATTTTGCACCCACTCTTTGTTGATCTAAAGATGATCATGCTTCATTGCAACCAAATAGGAAATGAACCTACAAAAATCTTCCTCCAAGCTGACACAGCAGCCGGCACGCCACTCCTAGAATCACCCCAGAGAGCATCCATAGCCACTGTCATCCACACTAAGCCGAAGCTGCTGCCAGACCTCCCTTCAAAAACCACACTCGGAAAAGAGGTGAGATGGTTTCCTCTGAAAATCTGCATGAGTAGTTCACTTCAAAGTCCAACACTCACCTCCTCCTCATAACTTTAGTTATAAATCTTTTGAATACTTTGCAATGTATGACCACTGGCTTTCCAGGGCCAAATGAAAACGTACATAGGGAGTTGGTCAAAGATGTCATGGAAGACGAGGTTTTGGCCATGATCAATGGTCTTTTAAATCAAAGGATTTCCCCAATCCTGATGGTACTAAAGCCCAATCTTCAAGGAATTTAGGGAAGTGACAGTCAGTTTCCATGGCAATAGCTTAGGAATTCTTCGTCGACAACCAGGGCTTTGAGAAGCTCAACAGTTATGTGTTTTTGTTGCCCATGAAGCCAGGTGCCAAGCAGATCGATGACTTTTGTCCTATTGCCTCATCAAATGCTACATGTCTTATCACGGTTGAAGTCTTGGCAAACAGGCTGTGCATTGTGCTCTAAACCTGATTGGACCGGTACAATCAGCATTTTAGTGGAGACAAGTCATTACAAGAGTCTTTCATCATAGTGAATGAGAATCTGTTGCTTGGCCTAAATCAAGGAAGAAGTGCTTTTTTTACAAAGTGGACCTTTCCAAGGCCTATGATTCAAGTAGTTGGTCATAATTAAAGAGGAAATGCTTCCCTAAGGCATGGACCAGTTAAATAAAGTGGTGCACGATATTGGTAAATGGAATACATGGGATTGGTTTGCAACCCCAAAGAGATGCAAGGCAAGATTGTCCTTTAGCCTCATTGGTTATTATTGTGGCCAATGCACTTGCAATCATGGCCTTTTGGATTTGTGAAGGAGGTCCTTTCTCTAGATTCACCCTTGGAGAAGATCATCATCAGCTTATTGATAATGTCACTTTTTCTGAATGAGTAAAGGATAATTATCCTGAAATTTTATTAATAGAAATTAAGAGAGCTGTTACATATCATTTAACACAACAAAAGAAAAAACATCAAGCACTAGACTATCTACATAAAGGCAGACTTGTCTGAACACTCCCATTTCTATGTAGCCACAATGGCCAGAGAACCACACCAGGCCTGCCTCTCTCTAATTTTGATCTAAAACACCTTGGCTCATGTCCCATTCACCAGGTAAAAAAACTCTCCCTAAAAGTTGCTCCTGAGAAGAAACATACCTGATCTGGCCCCATCCTTTCGCATACAGCACACGCAAAGTGACAGCTGATGAATAAGTGGTCACAATCCTCCCCTTCTAGGCCACAAAAGGAGCAGCTCCCCTCACTAGAGAGAAACAATATCTCTTTGGCATAAACCTTCCCCTACTAAGAGGGCATGAAATATCTTCATCTTTAAGGGCATCTTAGTCCTACAAATAATCTTACTTGCCTGCATAAATCCAAATCAAGGTTCTGTGGAATCTCCAATAAAAGCCTGTAGATCACCTTAACTGAAGTTGCCTCTTTAAAATCCATTTATCCGACTCGTTTGTTGCTAGTTTGAAGTCATGGATGGCCACCTGTAATTGTAACCTAAGAAAGTCCTCTACGCGATAATTAAACACATTAGAGAAGAAGATCGGTGTCTATCTCCCCCAACTCTCTCCCTTGAGAGAGCTCCAATCGAATGCCATAGTCACTTCTAGATTCATGGTAAGGAGAATAAGCTCTAGAGTATGATAGATAGAGGTCCCATGCCCATCCAGTCATCCATCCAGAATTTCAAATCCATACCATCTTCAAGCTTGGGTATGAAGGACATGACAATAGGCATAATGTAGATCAATCACCTCCAAAATGGTGAAACACCTCTGGTAGGTAGTATCCTCTTCTCCTGACTGAATGCATCTACCATAAGGAGCAGTCAACACCTTTGAAACAAGGGATATTCCATAGCTCATCATCTCTACCACCCATTTCATCAGCAAGGCTCGAATCATAAGTCTTAAACCCAACACCCTAAAGTTCCTCTCAAAGATCAGTGGGCACACTTCCAACTAACAAAGTGCATATTCTTAGATGTCCCTTTCAAAAGAAGTGCCCCATCCTTTTCAAAAAAAAAGGTCCCCATCAACCTACCTAAAGTATTCTCCACCTTTGATGGCATAGAAAAAACAGAAATGCAAAGAACTGCATCACTGAAAAGAGTAACCTTAACACCACACAGCCACCCCTAGTGGAAAGTGATCACATCTTACAATCTTGCAGGCTTCCAGCTTTTCTCACCTGAACCATCGCCAAGTTCTGATCCATCACCCACAACAGAGGTGGTTAATGGCACAACCAAATACTCAACAGAAGACAATACTCTACATTTGTGGAGAGAGGCGACTAGAAGGCTGAAAAACAACGGCTCTGATTAGACTTTTAGGGTCATTCTTATATGTAAATCACAATAAACCTACTTTAGTCCCCCTTGGCATGTTTAACAAGGAAATTGTGGAGTGCTCTCAAGCTCTAGCAATGGTTCTTGTTTTTTTCCCCCAATTACTTTGGGTTGCTTCCGAAGGGAAGTCTACAAAAATAGGTGATTGGTTGCAAGTTTAACAAGGAAGTTGCGGAGTGCTCTCAAGCTCTAGCTATGGTTCTTGTTTTTCCCCAATTACTTTGGGTTGCTTCTAAAGGAAAGTCTACAAAAATAGGTGATCGGTTGCCTTTGTTCGGAAGGATGCAATCTAGAGGAAAATGCTATTTTCAAGAGGTGACTAGCTCATTCCCTTTAACTCAATTTTGTCAAGTGTCCTAATTTTTCACTTCTCCCTTAGGGATGCAAACGGGTCAGGTTTGGCTAAACTCATACCCATTTACAAAATCCATATCAATATCCTACCCATTTACCCATCAAATAAGATAACTTAAGCCCATACCCATTTATCCATCAGGTACCCACAAGGTTGGAGAAATCGACAGTCAGTATTCTGCCAGTGAGGTCACCGACTATGAAGTATACAGTATGCAGGTGATTAATAAGAGATTAATCGATTTAGTATTTTTAAGCATTTAAAAATTTAAAGATAATTATATATACTATTATACATATTATATATATACATATATACAAATTGAAAATATGCACATATGTATTATTATTATTGTTTTGACATGCATATTCTCTCAAGGGGACCCGAAAGGCAACAGGAGGGCAGTGGTGCTGAAGGGCTGAGGAGAATCAGAGAGAGAGGCATAGGTTTAGGGTTACATTAAGATTTGAATGTAGGGGGAAGGGGATGGGGTAGTTAGGTGGAGTTCTTTTTCCTTTCAACATGACAATCAAGACAAAAAATTGAATCGCAATATTCGATCATACGATTAATCGGCCAATTAATCAATTAATTGGCTGATTAATTGGTCCACCCGATTATAGGCCCGAATATTGATATGTGGTTTGGTCCCACACCGCATATGATTAATCAGCCGTATAGATCAATTTTTGCAGTACCCATTTGCCCATCAGGTACCATTCATAAATGGACCCTACAATCAAATTGTTGGAGAAATGTTAAATTGTATTATAGGAAAATGTAACCCAAACCTCTCTTATATAGAGAGGTGAGAATGAAAAATTACATAGAATATAGTCCTACTAGAAATATAATGTTGGGATTCGGTGAACATGCCACGTGGCAGCTATCAGGCCACATGGCAACTATCCAAAGGCCAATAGGGCCATCGGTTTTGGAATCCAAGAAATCAAGTAGGAGTTATTTTTCCTTAGTTGGCAAGTAAGCCTAATTTGATTTATTTATTTTAGGAGATATTGTAAGATTTGATTTTACTAAATCTAGAAGATTTGATTATATTTTGTCAGTTAAGTCTATTTTTAAAAGTACATATATATACTCTATTTAAAGAGAGCCCTTCCTACGATTTGAGATTTAAGCAATACAATTAATTTTTCCATATTCCAAGCTCCTCTCCTCTCTCCTCTTGTTCTCTACTTCTTCTACAAGTAGCAGCTAGCCACCAACAAGAGGAGTAGACCGTTGCCTACACATAGCAGCAGGCCCTTTAGCAAACCAGGCTGGCCCAAATCAGATTGACTGGTTCTTTGCAGACCGGTCCACGGTCTGCGGCCTTCTCTGTAGGCCTACCAAGACCAGTTGCACCTCCTGTAGCAGCAGGCCCTGCCGACAGTCACCCTGTTGGGTTGTTTTTCCACGTACGGGGAGTCTTCACGCTCCGCTTCCGTGCAAATTCTTGACATGGTACTAGAGCAATCGTTATAGACTTCCCATTCATGTGGTCCGAGATCATATGTTAGTGATTCTCACATCCGAGAAGTTCTCAACAAATCCAATACCTTATGCGGAGAAGGAAGACTAGAGAAGATGGTGGAGTCAACCACGATGGTCAACGATGCCACATTATCAAAAGGAGAAAGCAATGAGAAAGAGAAGAAAGAGAAGGAGATTTATCAAGTTATATCACTTGTGATCTTCATACTAATGACATCTGATATCCGATTTTTTACTCTCTTTCAAAAAATAAGACTTTTCCGGAGAAAATATGTCAAGGAGAGGACGCAACAACTTTCGAGATTGCCAAAAGAGGCAACGACTTCCCAGGTTACGAAAAGATTAATGGTTGATCCAAGCTCCTTTCCTAAAGATCCAGGCAAGTTCTGGAGACCACCACGTAAGGTTACTTGTACCTCACACGTGGACTCTCTAACTCATGAAGATGTTGAAAAGTTGCATGCTCTTCTAAAAGAAGACAAGTCCACGGCGGCCGTCACGACGACTACTTAGGTTGCCACAAAAGCAACGACTCCCGAGGTCGCAAGAGGATTCGCCATCGACTTATCCAAAGAGAAGATCTGGGCCATGTTCCTTGAAGAGAAGGAAAAGTAGACAACCATTGCAACGACTATTGTGGTCGCTAAAGAAGAAGCGACAACTTCCAAGGTTGCAAAAAAAAGCCTCACTGTCATTCCTCCCAAGAAGAACTTGAAGTCCGAAGAAGAAAATAAATGGTGGGGCATCTAGCCTGACAAGTTGAAGACTAAGTCATCGACCTCACGGCCTTCAACTTGAGGGAGAGTGTTGGGATTCGGTAAAAGTGCCACGTGGCATCTATCCAAACGCCAATAGGGACATCGGTTTTGGAGTCCAAGAAGTCAAGTAGGAGTTGTTTTTCCTTAATTGGCAAGTAAGCCTAATTTGGTTTATTTATTTTAGGAGATATTATAAGATTTGATTTTACCAAATCTAGAATATTTGATTAGATTTTGTTAGTTAAGTCTATTTTTAGAAGTAGAAATATATACTCTCTATTTAAAGAGAGCATTTCCTATGATTTGAGATTTGAACAATATAATTAATTTTTCCATATTCCAAGCTCCTCTCCTCTCTCCTCTTGTTCTCTACTTCTTCTACAAGTAGCAGCTGGCCACCAACAAGAGGAGTAAACCGTTGCCGGCAGCCAACAGGACCAGCTGCACATAGCAACAGGCCCTTCAGCAGACCAGGCCGACCCAAATCAGATTGGCTGGTTCTCTGCAAACCGGTTCACGTCTACCTGCCTTCTCTGTAGGCCTACCAAGATCGGCTGCACCTCCTATAGCAGCAGGCCCTGCTGCTCCCTCTCCGTGCATTGACAACCACCCTAACGGGCTGTTTTTCCCGCCTACGGGAGTCTCCACGCTCTGCTTCCGCACCAATTATTGACATATAAAATTGCAAAACTAATTCTAAAACAAACTTAATCCTAAAATAACTAAACACTAATAAAACTAATACTCTAACACTCCCCTAACACTCCCCTCCCCAAGTTGGAACATACAACGCCCAACTTGTTACAAGAAACAGAAGTAAAGTCCCCCCTGATGTAGACATCCAGAGAAGCTAGCTAGAGGAGTAGGTGGCCGCTATAGCAAAAGAAGAAACCGCAGTAGACAGAAAGCAATAACAGCAGTACTAGATGTTACAGCAAAAGTAGCAGCAGTAACAAACAGTTGGAAACTGTAGTAGCAGTAGCAATAGACGAGAGTAGTATGATTGTAGCAGCAGTAGACAACAGAAGTATGGTTGTAGCAATAGTAGCAACAATAGATGGGAAAACGTTCCCAAGCAACAATGGTCAATAGGCAGGTAGTTAGGAGTAGAAGACGACAACCCTTGCTCAAGTCCCCCACCAATCATCACCATCGTCATGATTGGTGGCAGTAGGATCGAATACTATAGACGCAGTGATCCGATCAAAAGTAATAGTAGTAGTATTGGCCACAAGAGTAGTAGCAGAAGCAGCAGTAGAGGAGGCTTCACTCCATAAAGATCACAGACATTTGTAATTCCCATGGGAAAAAAATTCAATTTTCAATTCACCATACCGATCAGCAGCAACAAGAGATTCTGAAAGTAGCATCAGGCTGCCTGGATCTCAACCAATAACTGTGGTAGAAGGTAGTAATAGTAGGCAGTCAGGAATGCATGTTTCTGGGCACAGAAGTGTGCACTACACATGCCGAGGGCAGAAAAGCAAACTCAAATCATGTGCAGCAGGGAAAAGGTGTCATACCAGTACTTTTGGGGCCCAACAGAAGAGGAAATAGGCCAAGGATTTGATCACTGACGGTAGGATCTCATCTCCAGCGAAAATAAGGACTCACTGCAAGGCCTACAAAGGTTAGGTTATGGTGTTGAATGGGCCAACCATGCCCTACAGTGCAGCAGGAGGTTCGATCTTGGCCTCTTACAACCAGAACAAGCAGGAGCCCTATTCCAACCAAAGTATGCCAGTGACAAGGCTTGTAGGGCTTACAGTGGCCAAGGAGGCACTTGGTGGCAATTTTAGGGTTGTCTAAACCCTCACAAGTGACTAAGGTGGAGCCCACTAGGCCCAAGAAGGTAAGGCAGCACTTGGAAGGGTGGGCAGAGTTCTGGAACAAGCTAGATCCAATTCCTATGCCCAATCTTCCAACTAACCAATGCTTTTGGAGTGGGCACAAGACCAAGAGCAACAAATTGGGGGAGACAAGGCCCCAAGCAGCGAGAAAGAAGGGCCAAGCTATGATGTGGCACCAAGAACTACACCTATTCCAGCGAGAACAAGCTAAAATGGCACCAGCGACAACGAGATCTGGCAAGGGCAACACTCTTGGCGATGAAAAAGGGGAATGGCAGTGAGAACAAGGGCCAACAAGGCCCAACAATGCTGTTGGCGACGCTGAACAGTGTTGGAGGCACCGCTAGTGCCTCCAACCGGTTGTCAGACCTTCGCCGGTGTGCTGCCTGGTCAGGGGCAAGGTCATTGGACTTTTGTCAATGGCTCATGAGAGCCACTGCAGGTTAGGGTTTTCGAAACCCTTTTCCTTTTTTTGTGTCTTTCTTCTGGTGGAAGAAAAAAAAGGAGAAAGGGGAGTCAAGTGGGGATCAAACACCGACTCAGAACTGTTACTCTAATATCATGTTGGAGAATAAATGAACTATGCTATAGGAAAACATTTATATGGAGAGGTGGGAATGAAAATTTTTATAAAAAGTTCTGATAGAAATACAAATTGCATAACAAATTCTCTTACAAACTTAATCCTAAAATAATTGAACTCTATCAGATACTCTAACACAAATAATGCCCACAATAAAGTCAAACAAAGAAAAAAATCAATAGCATGATTCATTGTAACTTTGCAACAAAATTCAAATGACATAATGATCAAACCATTCATAACATACATAAAACATAAGGTTTTTTCACCAACAAAAAAGTAACAGTATGCCATACATAACATAAAAAGTCACAGGTATGGACCCAAACCCATACCTGTACTTGAATCCAGCTAGGCTTTTTTGATAAAATCCAAACCTGAATTCAAACGGGTCAAGTTTTACCCATTCTTTTCAGTTTGGGCTCGGTTGACTGAAACTTGCATCCCTATTCTCCCTCTTTAAAATACCGAAGCAAGTTCTAAAGAAGACCGATACCATCAGGAACAGATTTTATAGAAATGGCAACATGGAGGTTTCTTTGTGCAATTGCATACATGGGACAATATTTACAGGTCGTTGAGTCAAGGTGGTGACTTTGTGTTTGACATCTTGCAAACTTTAGGGATACTTTATTGAAAAAATCAATGGTGAAGCTCATGTAAAATAAGGCCACTATATGGCTTAGAGTATTCCTTTGTTCCCTCAGCTTTCTGAAGGGTATGCGTGCAATGATGCACCAGGTGAGGGTTTTCTGTCAACCTATTTTGGATGATAGGTTTTGGCTGAATGATCAATGGGTTCAGGGACATAAGCTGATATGTGCCAAGGTTGTGAGTTTTGGCTCTCAGGAAGTGCCAAGGTCTCTGATTATTGGGAGGGTCAGGTGGAGAGGAGTCATGGGACAGGAGCCCCATGTTGGAGAGGCCTTGTTAGAGGCAAAATGAGAGGACCTACAGCTACTAGTTGCTGAGGACCTAGGGTACAAGACTTTCAGCCAAGGCCAATATGCCTGATTCCCTTTCTTGGTACAACGGCACTCCCTAGGAAGAAAACTTGCAATTGACATAAGAGTGGCATAGCCCTGAGAGATCCTTTTTTGGGACGGATTGCATAGTTAGTTAGAGAGTGAAGATCCCCTTAAAAGTGAACATTTTCACTTGGTTTTTAGGAGGGGAAAGTTGGTCAGAAAAGTGCAGAGGAGAAAAAGCAACAAACACAAAGGCAACATGCTGATGGTATATGGAAGTGAAGATTAGGGTATTGAACATGTTTCTAAAAAAAAAAAAAAGTGAAACAGTAGTTATCCAAGTGATAATAACCACGCACGTGGATAGACCATGGTGAGAAAAAAAAAAGAAAAAAAAAAAAGGATATTGAACATGTTTGCTTGGGGATTCACAAAGGGTGTGGTAGTAGATTCATGTGGGAATGAAACACAACACATCCACCATTATCTTTTGAAATAATTTGAGGAAAGATAATTACTGTCAAGATTTGACAAAATATTGGAATGTAAAGACTCCAAGTGCATGGGAAAAATAATCCACGTGAGGACTATCCACATGTGGCTTTAGAGGCATGGAGGAGCACCACCGTGTGCCTTGGTGACCAGATAGATGGTGGCCACGGTGGCCTAGGTGGGCGCCGGTTGAAGAGAGAGAAGCGAGAGAGAAGAGGAGCCTCTTGGAGATTTGGAAAAAATTGTATTGCTCAAAAGAAAATAGTTGGAAAGGCTCTCTATTTATAGAGAAAACATATCCACTAAAAATAGTAAACAAGATCTTATTCGTATTTGAGAAAAGATCCTCTCATATGGAAAGATCTAATCTCTTAACAAATCCCAAAACTAATTTCCTAAATATTTTTACTAAAAGTAGAAACCAACTAATTTTGACACACCCAAAATTGGTCCTTGGAGACTAAGAACCATCGGCCTCCTTGGAGCCTCAGATCCTGCCACGTGGCACTACCACATGGCCTGTTGATTGCCACGTGGCAGGTGCCACGTGGCCTGCTGCATTGCCAACAGTTACAATAGTCAAAGCAACCTTATTCTATGGATAACGATTATGGTGGGTCTTTGGTCGATTATGTGTAGTGCAATAGGGTGATAATTTGGAGAGAGAGCACGGATGAGGAATCTTTTTGGTAACTTTGTGTTTGATGAATTTCCGAATATGATATTTGTAATCATCCACTCTTTCTGAGAAATGAAGTGGATAGCCTCCAATAACCATCCTTCGCCTTTTCCAAGAAAAAAAGCTCTTCCGTTCCTACGAAATCAAGTAGAAATTTTCAATTTGAAAGGAATGTAGAAAAAAAATATGCCGTGCTTCTCAATATTAATATTCTCACTCCCTGCTAGTTCACTAAACAGCTTGTTGGCCTTCTCTATACCTAAACTCACCTGTACACCAAGAAAAGAAACTACTAACCCTATTTTAGGCCAATAGCCCTCAATGGCAAAAAGCAATGACTACAAACCTTCAAACCTTGCCTCTGATAGGCAGTCATCTTCATGTAGCAACCACTCTCCACCTCCTTCCATTGATCCCTCCAACAAAAAGCTCCTATCAACAGCAACAGCATAGAATCTTGGCACCAAGATAGCTAAACAACCTACTCTTATCCAATCATCAGCCCATAATTGGAAGATTCGGCTGTTTACCAAAACGGCTCAAAGAAATCTCTAACTCACGGCATCACTACACAAAGACTCCTCCAAAGGCTAAGGTGCCTTACAGAATTATCCCATCTTCCCAATTAAGTGACACCATGTGGCAGCAATGCAAGGCCCTGTGCCAAAAATCATTTCCATTCTGCAATAGCTTCACCAACCACTTGGACAGCAAGGCATCATTGAAACCTTTCAACCGAAGCACACAAAGTTAGGGATGGATGATAAAACCAACTTCAAAAGCACTCATCTCTCACCCTAGAGAATATGCATACTCCCCAACTTGCCAAACCTCTCTAGCTTCTCAACTAGAGCATCCAATCTCTATTCAAGGACCATTTGGCCCATAATGGGAATCCAAATAAGCAATGATCCAAAGACTCTATCAAGGACATTAGTACAATCCTCAACCTTTTAATTGATCATATCAGAAGGAATGAAGGCAGACTTCACATGATTCATGCAAACAAGGGAAGCAACCAAATGTTCTAACAAAAGCTGCCAAAATTTTTTGCTTCCACCTTCCACCCTAAAAAAAGAATAATATATCACTCATGTAACATAGGATATGCAATGAAGTAGATTGAGCCACACCCACAATAAAGCCAGACAAGAGAACAGCATGGCATGGTCACAACTGCCAAAACATCCTCTGCAATAATAAACAATGGTCAAGCCAGAGATCATCTCTTCCTCATTCCTCTCTATGGTTGTGTTCAACCAGACACCGGTCTCCCATTCATGAGAATAATATGCAACAAAAAGGAACTACTCTCATTTTACGAGGTTTAATACTTTATGTATTAATCAAGCAATGGTACGAGAACCTCAGACATGGCATAGGATGGTTTCTTCTGATGAAAGGCTTTTCAAAACTCATTTCTGAACATTAGTCTGAATGCACCTCTTTGCAGACCACATCAAATAAGGATTCTCTTTACTTTATCAGTAGTCACCTGGAGTCATTTGTCTTGATCTTTTCTAACTCACATGGAGACTTTCTCAAATACAGCCAAAAAAAAAAGTGCCCATAGAGGACGACATTTCTGTGAAATCCATTGTCAAACTCAACATTGACCGGCATGTTGTATGTTCCTTTTCTTTCAATCGGTTGACAACCAAAAGCCTCGATCAGAATATGAGGATTCACTGCATCAAACTTCTTTATTTTTCAACTAAAAAGGATGACAGCCAGTTTCAGCAATCATCTATGTTAACAGAAGCATTACAGGTCCATTTCCAACAAACATGAAAGCTCAGAGCACTTGGCACAGCACCATCCACATAGCACCCAATTACCCCAAAATATCATGGCATTCCTATCAAGATATTCCCCATTATAGAACAGCCAGCTTTACACATCCCAAAAGTGAGGGGAAGGTGATCTGCCCACCACCATCAGAACACCTTCTACCAAAGCTATGCCAAAAAGACGTAGCTGAAGAAATGTCACTGTTCCTACACATCCACATCTCTCACTTTTACCGGGGAGATTTTTTTTTTTTTTTTAATTACTGGGGAGATTTTAGGTCAATCTCTTTAACTTTATGTCTTCTTGACCTTAAATATATTATACTTTTCAGTGATGGCATCTAAAACCAATTTGTCTACACGCGTAACACATGTTGCCAACCCGCAGTTAATGCACAAGCAAAAATCTTCTACGTTTATTCGAGTTATGACCTTGTAAATGAATGCAGAAATACTTACTGCTGGGAATCAGCGAAGATGCCACATGGCACATCAGGCCACAAGAGGGCAGCAGCAGCAGCCAAGGTGGCCGGCAACAAGGGTCCTTTGGACCAAGTTTTGTGCACCAAATAGGGTGCTTATCTATTTTTAATAGTTGGTTGTTTTAGGAATTAAGATTACAATTTGGATTTTGTTAAAGGATGAAACCTTTCCAAATGAGAAAAATTTTTCTCTTTAGGCAACTATTTTTTATCCCTTCCTTGTTTGTTGGGATATGTACTCTCTATAAATAGAGAGCCTTTCCAGCGTATTTTCTCTTGAGCAATAATATAATTCTTCCCATCAATCAAGCTCCACCCTCTCTCCCTTTCTTCTCTCCAGCCGGCTGCCATAGGTGGCAGCAGACCTTCCTCCAGCCAACCTGCAATCTGGCCAGCACATCAGGCCGGTGCTCCTCCCTTGGTCCACAACATGCAGACCGGTCTACATCCAGCAGACCGGGCTGTCCCTTAGTCTGCATAGCAGACCAAACGCTCCTCCAACCTCTGCAGGACTTCTCCACACTCCAGATCACCACAAATCCCAACATGGTATCAGAGCAGTAACGTTCCGAGTAATTATTCTCAGGTCGAAGTTCTTCCCAACCTTCTCAAGAAGCCGACGTTCTTTCCAGCTAGGCCAACATTCTTCCTAGCCCCAATGCAACCGAAGTTCTTTCCGATTTTCTCTCAACTCATGTCGAAGTTCTTCTCGACCTTCTCTAGAGCCAACGTTCTTTCCAGCTAGGCCGAAGTTCTTTTAGTTGAAACTATACCTTGAAGGATGATGGCGAAATCAGATATACAAGTTTCCAGTGAAGAAGAAAATAAAAAGAAGAATAATGAGGCATCTAAACCAAGTCATCGGCCTCCCAAGGGGAGTGTTAGGAATCAAAGAAGACGCCACGTGGCAACAGCAGCAGCAGCCAAGGTGGCTGGCGGCAAGGGTCCTTTGGACCAAGTTTTGTGCACCAAATATGGTGCTTATCTATTTTTAGTAGTTGGTTGTTTGAGGAATTGAGTTTAGGATTTGGTTTTTGTTAAAGAATAAAATCTTTCCAAATGAGAGAATATTTTCTCTTTAGGCAACTAGTTTTTATCCCTTCCTTGTTTGTTGGGACATGTACTGTATAAATAAAAAGTCTTCCCACCTTATTTTCTCTTAAGCAATAATATAATTCTTCCCATCAATCAAACTCCACCCTCTCTTCCTTTCTTCTCTCCAGCTGACTGCCATAGGTGGCAGCAGACCTTCCTCCAGCCGGCCTGCAATCTGGCCAGCAAATCAGGCCGGTGCTCCTCCCTTGGTCGACACCGTGCAGACCGGTCTGCATCCGGCAGACCGGGCTGTCCCTTGGTCTGCATAGCAGACCAGACACTCCTCCCACCTCTGCAGGACTTCTCCACACTCCGGATCGCCAAAAATCCCAACACTTACAAATCAGTAGGATCAGAGTATAAATAAAGTCCAGTTATCAACACAAAAAACTAGATTATGTGAAAAATCTCAGTTTTCTGTATTCCAAAAGTTGACTAGTGAAAGTTGTCTTTTCTTGAACACTTTTAGTCTCAACAGAAACTCCAATTAACCATGCATAAATACTAAGATATGGAGGAAAATGAACTACCACAATATATAACAAATACGACAACAGAGATCAAGAAACAAGGCATGCCTGCCCCTGCCACATGGTTTACGTGGGAATTACATGGATCGTATAAAATCAGCATATTATCTATAATATTCACATAGGCTTACAAAAAGATATTTACCTCTCCAAGGAACTCCACAACAAAGTCTCCTTCACCAAAACCTCTCTCCTTGTTACAAATAACTCCAAGTCCCTGGAACGACATATCATGATTATCAATTGACAAGTTATGTAATTTTACTACATCCTACTTAAGAAAAATACCCAATATGTGTAAGTATACCTTTCTATAAGCAACATAGTTATCATCCGGACGACTTCGCATTGTCTTCAAGAGAGCTTGACACAATTTCAATGTTTGCATATCACCACCTTCCTCAGCAGCCTTCCTGACATCTTCAATGACAGGATGTAGCTGATAAACCATTGGTGCATTTCCAGAACCAGTGAACTGATGGACTTGCCTATTTAGAGCGCGTAAAAGCACCTGAATAGACCATGAGTCGGTAGTAAAATCAAGAATAAATAAGAATATACTTTAAAGAAAAAAGAATAAATAAGAATATTCTAGACTCAAAACAAGAAACGAGAATCTCCTTCTTACTTCTTCGATAAACTGATGCTTATCGCCATGTGGCCATTCCAGTTCTTTTGGCATGGTGTCAAGGAGAAGATTATGTGTGTATGGATCGATGCCATACACCTCCTGTTCAATTACTTCATCCCCAAGCATTTTTCTCGGTTTGAATGCCTTCACTTCAGGAATTTCCATGTCTGACTCATCAATTCCGTTTCTTTGAGCATTTAATCTTTCCTCATAATCCTCAGGTAAGGCAACAGTCATCTTCCTCCGAACTCCTGCCTCATCCACGACAACAAGGTAATGGTCAATCACTTCATACTTCCTTGTAACAGGAGGTACAAGGCTTGCCTTGGTCATACGAGCACCCCAGTCACGGTCATCAGTTACATACATAGCCTCATCCAACATTGAATAGACATCCTTCTCATATACCTCCCCAAATTCCGAATGTAGTTCCAAGTCACTCTCTCTATCTGAATCGGTGGTTTCACCTTCACCAGAGACATATCCATCAGATAAAGCCTCATCAGATGTTTCACTTTCAGAGTTCATGATATCTTTGTTTAATTTTGATAAACTCCTTTTTATCTCCCGATCAAGATGGGTACCATAATCAACTACATCATTTCCACTGGCTGTGTTCACAATCTTGCCTGTGGGTCTCCTTTCATTAAGTATTCTACGTTGTTTTCTTCTAACATCTAATTCATCTTTATCATAATATTGTTTGGGCTTTTCCAGGCGTTGTACCAATTGGAGAAATGGAGAGATAATACGATTCATATCCTTCACACGAAAAAGTTTTTTTGCTCTGCAAAAGGGAGATTGAATTTTGCCATATCCTTCAGTGTAAAATTTGCAGGAAAAAGAATCTAACAAGCAAATAACACATTATGAAACTAGCTGCATTGAACCATGAGAACAAAAAAACAAAAACTGTCATCTTCAATTTAGAGGGTCCATAGGCAAAGAGATAAAAGACGATGAAGCTTTAGTTACTGCAATCATTCTGCAACAGTGTTTCAAATATTGCGATATATCGGCGATATATCGCTGTCGATGGAATGAGTGGTATCGATACCTTCGAAGTATACTTTTTTTCGAATATCGGCAATATATCGCTAATATGGGGAGATATCGCCGATTTATCGGGCAATATGAGAGCTGTTGGCGCTGGATTTGGACGGGAGGCTTGAAATTCGAATGTTGGGTGCTGAGCAGGAGGTTCACACATACACGTAAAAAAATCATCGATATCGGCATTTTTTAGGCATCCTTTCATAATATATTATTCGTAAAAATATTAACCTTTAAATTTTGTAATATTTTATGCCTTTTAAAGTGATTTCCCAAAAATTCATTTATATCTGCGATATATCCCCGATATATCCCTTTTTTAACTTGTCAATACGATATCGATATCGATATTTAAGCCTTGTTCTGCTATCCATGTGCCAAATGAGAACTTTGAGAAAATGATAGTTTTTCTTGGTTTGGGGAAAGGACTGGGTTTGTGTGTGTGGGTGGGGGTTGTGATTGTAGCAAATGAATTATGGGGCAAAATATATTTGTCAACTCCACGGATATGATTTTTTTTTTTTTGAAAAGTTGAAGAGTAGTTATCTATATGATATCCACCCAAATTCATTACCCAAAAGAGAAGTTACATTATCATACTTACAATGCGGACTCCCAAAGCACCACCTGGGATGAAATGGAGGTGGATAATATTTTCAACATAAGGCATCTCACTCCTGAACACAACTTCATTCCTTCCCAACCACACACCCCACAAGACTGCCAACACTCTCACCTTCTCTTTCCTTGACCTGAAAGTGTTGCCCCCACCATGGGCATTACCCCTTTGGAACGAAGACCAAAAACCATCCATGCTATCGAAGACAATCCAAGCAATCCCCATCCTCTTGCCAAACCTGCGCAACGAAGGGACATTCAAAGAAAAGGTGTTGAACATCCTTGTCCACCCCTTTGCACAAGGAGTAGCTAATGTCGTCCGCTGTAGTCCACTTCGCTCTCCAAGCTATGGTCACAATTCTGCCTCTCCTCACGAGCCAAGCAAAAATTATGACCTTCGATGAGCATTTTGCCGACCACAGCAACCTACAATCCCTCAAAAAACCAACATCAAACATTTGTGACGCAGCACGCAACCTACGAAAAAACTTAGCCACAGCAAACTCCCCTTCATCCCAACAGTAAGCATCCCTCCCTCCTTCCGACTCGCAACCATCTAGCTCACACAGCATCTATTGGAACTCGACACAACTCTAGTTCGACAGCCGCCCTGAAAGGTAGGGCACCAAGCCCCATCTCAACAACTCTCCACAGTTGCCTCCCAATCCACAGCAGTCGCAAAGAGGCACAGGTACCTATCGCAAAGTCCACTGCCTTTCTCCCTACCAACCGTCCAACCAGACTCTGAAGGTGTCCCCCTCTCCCACATATGGCGAAACTAAGGTGCACATCTTGGGGGCCACCGACGCTAGTCCTCTCAAGAAATGCGAAGCTCCGCAAGGTAGAGACTCTAGAGGCCCTCAGGACAAGGAGCCATAGCATCATTGCAACGCGTCACCAGAAAGGCCCTGCTCCAGCCCCACTAACCTAGTAATTCTCTTCGTGAGAAAGCTCAAGTTGACCCCCTCCACATCTTTGACCTCAAGCCCACCCTTCTGCATAGGTCAACAACCCTCCTCCCGGGCCACCAACCTCATCCCCTTCTCCACCTACCCTATATTAAACCAAAAGAAATCACGCATCAATCCTATAAGATTCTTCTCAACCTATCGAGGTACCCTGAAAACGGAGAGAGAGCAAGCTGGTATGGAGGATAGAACCAACTTAACTAGTGTCAACCTTCCCCCCCCCCCCCCCCCCCTTCAAGAGCAACCTCGAAGACCGCCCCGCCAACTTCCTCTCCATCCTTTCCAGTAGGGGCAACCAGTCCTGCAACCTGAGACGACCGTCAAACAAAGGAAACCCCAAATACGACAGTGGCAACATTCCCACACCTGTCTTGAGTGCATCACTAGAAGCCTCCACTTCCCTATCTGACATATTTAACGAAACAAAGCACGACTTCCCGTAATTAATTTATAGCCCCGAGACCTCACCAAAAAGCTCCAAAAGTGTGCGCATCCTTTTTGACTCCAGGACAGACCCCTACAGCAGAAACAATGCATCATCCGCGCACTGTAGCATCAGAACCTCCCTGTCAACACTAACTGCAAAACCTCTAAGCAGACCCCTCGAACAAGACCTGTGAGTCACCCTTGCGAAGGCATCCACTACCAAGACAAACAGCATAAGGGCAAGCAAGCAACCCTGCCTGACCCCCCTCCTAGGTTGCACCCAACCTCCCGCAAGGTTGCCATTAATCAGAACTATAGAGATTTTAGGTGGCTGAAGCGGAGCGTGGAGACTCCTATGCGCACGCATCAACAAGGTGTCGCCACATTAAGTCATCCGAAACATCCACCATACGTCAAATCTGAGTGATCAGGCACGCCTAAAAGAGGAGACTAGCAGGGAGAAAGCTGCTGCTGCTCCTAATGGTCAATTGCTACGGTGGCCAACTAGCCTTGGGCACCCGATGAGTAGAGAGAGAGAAGAGAGAGAGGAGAGGAGCCTTGAGTTGGGAAATATTCTTGTATTGCTTATGAGAAAATAAGGTGGGAACACTCTCTATCTATAGAGAGTACATATCCCAACAAATAAAGCAAAAGATAAAATCTTTCCTCATTTGAAAAGATTTTATCTCTTAACAAAACCAACTCCTACAACTTAATTCCTAAGAAACTCAAATACTAAAAATAGATAAGCACCAATATTGCCGCACCAAATTTGGGCCAAAGGACCACCAACCGCCAACCCTGTTGGACGTGGGATAGGTGCCACATGACACTGCCATGTGGCCTGCTGATTGCCATGTGGCATGTGCTAGGTGGACCCTTTTCCTATTCCCAACACTCCCCCTCAAGTTGAAGGTCGTGAGGCCGACGACTTGGCCTTCCATTGGTGAGGCTAGACGCCCCACCACTCATCTTCTTCTCTAAGGGTGAAGCTTTCGATCTTCTCCTTGGACAAATCGATGGTGAATCCTTCCGTGACCTTCGAAGTCATTGCTTCCGTGGCAACCTGAGTAGTCGTTGCAATGGCTGTTGTTGACTTATCTTCTCTTAGAACCCGTAACTTCTCCAGATCATCAGGAGTAAGGGGGGTGATTCGCAAGGTGCTAGTAGCCCTGCGTGGTGGTCTCCCATACTTCTCGCAACACTTGTCTTGTGGATGATTATTGCATCCACAGTGTTGGCACTTGGATAGATGCAGCCAGATCCACGTCCACGCCCTCGTCCCGCACTTGCTTATGAGATAGCAAGTGTAGAACTCTTGCTCTTTGGTGCATCTTCCTCCTCAAGGATCTCCATCTTAAGGAGATGGCAAAAGGTGGTCTCTAGATCCATCTTCCCTTCTGAAATGAGACTTTGATCACGTGCAACTCGGTAGCGGGAATTTAATCTCAACAAGAACTTGGCAGACTGCCACACAGCACGTGTCTCCCCATGTTTGTCGCAACAGAGAGGCTCGTAGATCTCCAACTCCTCGAATAGTGCCTCCATCTTCTCGTAGTACTTTGTCAAGGAGAGATCTTGACTGGCCATCCAAATACAAGTGTAAAGCTCGATGATGCAGGCATTGTTCGAGGTGCAAGCATAGCTCTTCTCAAGGACCATCCAAATCTTGAAGGCACTCCTTTTGTAGAGCATGTTTGAGGCAATGGATAGATCCATCGAGTTCATAAGACAAATCATGACAATATAATTCTCCTTCTCATACTTCTTCTTGTCATCCTTGAAATTCGACGCCTCTTCGAGGAGAATACTAAGTTTCTCCTGTTCACCAACAAAGATCTTAAAGGCGTGTGCATACCCACAAGACATAGTTGGCGACACCACTCAACTTGATGGTTGTCCTAGAGACAACCACCTTGCTCTCTCCAGGTCCGAGCGTAGCATCTCCAACAATCGTGATAGATTCTGCCATCTCCACGTAAGTTGTCGGATTTGTCAACGAGGACTTCTTCGGATGCACGAACTACTGAGTAGTTGGATCTTCTATGCGCACAGGAGCCTAGATCGTAGGCTCTGATACCATGTCATGATTTGACAAAATATTGGATCATAGAGACTCCCAAGTGCATGGGAAAAAAAAGTCTACATGAGGACTATCCACGTGTGACTTTGGAGGTGTGGAGGAGCACCACCGTGTGCCTTGGTGACCGGCTGGATGGTGGTCGCCAGTTACGGAGAAAGAAAGCGAGAAGAGAGAGAGGAAAGGAGCCTTGACTTGGGAAATATTCTTGTATTGCTCAAGAGAAAACCAAGGTGGGAAGGCTCTCTATTTACAAAGAGTACATATCCCAACAAATAAAGAAAGAGATAAGATCTTGCTTCCTAAAGAGAAAATATTCTCTCATTTGGAAAGATTTTCTCTCTTAACAAAACCAACTCCTACAACTTAATTCCTAAGAAACTCAAATACTAAAAATAGATAAGCACCAATATTGATGCACCAATTTGGACCAAAGGACCACCAACCGCCGACCCTGTTGGGCATGGGATAGGTGCCACATGGCCTACTGATTGCCACGTGGCATGTGCCACATGGACTCCTTTCCTATTCCCTACAAGAACAAAGAAAGACGCCATCGTAGCACACATCTTCATCCAATCAATCCAAACCTAAGGGAAGCCCCTCTTCACCAAGGAGGCCCACAGAAAGTCCCACTAAATCGACTCATATGCCTTGCTAAAATCAACATTCCAAAGAAAAGTTATTTTCTTCTCTCCCTCCAAGTGGTTAGAGCCTCCAAAGCCACAACAAAGCCATCCAAGATGCCTCTCCCTCGGACGAGAGCTATCTGTATGAGTGGAATTAAGTCACCCAAAAGCCAACAAAGTCTGTTAGTCAGGATCTTTGCAACAATAAGGTAAGCAACATTAGACAAAGCAATCAACATAAAATCCTCAATGGCCTCCGCACCTTCTTTCTTAGGCAGAAGGAAGAGGTAGAATTTATTAAGTCTGCATTTCCAACAAAAGGATAAACCAAAATCATGATGTGAAACCTTTGATTTTCTACAGGCTATCCTCGAAAATAAGTTATTATCAAGGGAAGGGAGGTTGACCTTGGTGAAGGCGGTGTTGTCCTCGATTCCAGCATACTTCCTTTTCATTTTCAGGGTGTCGTGTTATGTAGAGAAGAAGCTCATAGGGCTGATGAGAGATTTCTTCTAGTCCAATATGAGGACGACGGGAAAAGGACGAGGTTGGTGGCTTAGGAGGAGGTGCGTCGGCCGCTGCAGGAGGGGGGGCTGGGTGTTAGAGATGTGAAGAGGGTCAATTTGAGTCTCCTTACGAAGTGGATTACGAGGTTGGTGAACCTGGAGGAAGGTCTTTTTGGTGACACCCTATGTCACTGCTATGGTTCTTTTCACTCTTGGGGATCGCTGGAGACCCCTCCTCCAGGGGCGTCCTACTTCCTCAAAGGCTTAGCGATGGTGGCAACGAAGGTGCAGTCTTTCTTTTCGCCAGAACTTGGGGCAGGTGATGCATTCCGGTTCTAGCTTGATGACTGGCAGGAGGTTGGGAATAGCCTCAGTGATAGGTTGCCTTATCTCTTCGGGAGGGCTAAGGATCCAACATCTAGGATTGGCAACTGCTGGGACGAAGCGTGGTGCCCCACCTTTTGGGGGGGACTCACGAATCAGAGAGCTGCAGAGTCTGAACAGTTGCTTCAAGAGCTGGAGGGCTGGGCACCAGAGGAGGGGAGAGGTGCCTATGCTTGGATTGATGGGGAGTTTGTTGTTGCGAAGGTGTTCAAAGAGCTTGGTAGCACCCCATAGATCCTGGATTTGGACCTCTCCAGAGACTGTAGGCTACTTGGGTTGGCGGATTGTCATCTAAAAGTAAAGATTTTCTCTTGCCTTCTACGAAGAGGAAGGATTGTGACAAAGGTGTGGAGGGCGAGGTCGGCACAGATGGACGATGTAAGGTGTTCCCTTTGCAAAGAGGTGGATGAGGATATACATCATCTTATCTTCTAATGCCCCTTTGGTTCGCACATTTGGCAAAGATTGGATATTAACTGGATAGACCACCGAGATATGGTCAGTTTCTGGTCATCATTCCAAAGAGGTAGCACCAGTGCCGGAGTGTCTACTTTTTGGTCTAAGAAGGACAGAGCCAAGGTGTTGGCGTTATTGTGGGGTGTGTGGTTGGGGAGGAATGGAGTGGTGTTTAAGGGCGATTGGTCTTATGTGGAGAATTTTATCTCATCCATTTCCTCCCAAGTGATCTTCTGGGAGTCCACTTTGTAACAGGTGATTGTTTGATGGTTTAATGGAATGAATTTGAGTGGTTATCAATCAGATAACTACCCTTTTGCTTTTCAAATAAAAAAAAGGAGCACCACCTCATATATAACTTGCAAGTAGTTCTATCCCAGATACAATCTACCCAAGAGCATACTAATACTTCTAAGCAATGAGGCGTATCCTAAGGTATGTAGTATGTGCAATAATGCCATGTTTCCAAATGCCTTGTATCATTTCTTATTCCTACATTGCTTGTATAAATGTTCCTCTAATCTGTTATATAGTGAGGTTTAGGTAAAGCTAGCACATTTCTTTCTCAACATGTTTGTTTTTTTCTGAAAAGACTCAACATGGTATTAGGATAGCCCTTATTTAGTAGCAGGTACCATCCTGCTTTTGTCCTTCCACTTCTTAGCAAGTCAATTAACATCATCACACTATCCAGCCACTATACCACCTCTAGTGATTTATCCAGTGATCACAAAAACTACACACTTCAACAAGTCTGAAGGCACCACACACGCTCCAATCCCCAGCCTCGGTGCATCACTGTGCAAGCATCTTGCTCCCATCCAAGTGACACAATATGCTTGTGCACCCTACCTAGCCCCAGCATGCAGCAAACCCCTTTGACACTGCACCAAAATGCAGAATTGCAGGCTAAGCCAACATGAAGAACTTGACTAGATCGTGAATGCATAGTGCATGAATGAGATCACTCCAATGCTTGCGGTCCAATTTAATTCAGATAGTGACATTGGTGTTTTCTATTGAAAGGTATTGTGACATGTGGTGTCACTGAGCCATAATCAGTTCAAGGGCTTCAGATCCAGAAGGCACGGAGTTTCCTAATTCATCAACCATGACTTGGTCATCAAAGTATGGTATCCTATGGGGATTAAAAGGGTAACCCCTTAAACTTTGGCATTTCAATGAAGCAACATTAGCAATGCAAATTCTACATGAGCCTAAAAGGTCATAATAAGGAGTATTAATCTCAAACTCGAACCAAACAAGAATTCTCCAAAACATACAGCTAGACATGGACAACAGCATGGTGCACTCCTAGATCATGAAAGTGCCATCCCTCATAGTTGAACTGAAATTTTGTACTATTCAATTCCCAAGGAAATGTCAGAGTCCACAAGGACCACAACATTATTTCGAAGAGAAGAACATCAATTGCATTCTATACGTCCACCAAACTATTGCTTGATAGAAGAAAGGAGATATGTCCTTACTATAATACTACTCAGCACTAAAGTGAATACCTAAAGACCTACAGGTGTATGTGCCTCATAGCAACATCATCTATGGTTGGCCATTTTTGGCTAGTTTAGGACTAGAGTGCTCTAGGTTGTTTCTCAAATCTTGACTCTATGTAGGATCCCTACTTTAAAAGTCCTATAATCAGCTGAGTCAACTAGCTAGACCTTACCACATAAGGCCTGCAAATCTTGGACACCTGCCTTGGCCCCACCAAGTGTGTCCCTATACTTGTGGCTTATGCGAAGGAGGCAGCTGGTCATGAAAGAATACATAAAGAGACGTGCACCTTAAGCAAAAGG
This sequence comes from Thalassia testudinum, assembly GCA_037157565.1. Taxonomy (NCBI): domain Eukaryota; kingdom Viridiplantae; phylum Streptophyta; class Magnoliopsida; order Alismatales; family Hydrocharitaceae; genus Thalassia; species Thalassia testudinum. Next base: position 64,130,545 of record JAZHRO010000051.1, read on the forward strand.
GAGTGGCTCTTTTTTTGACCAACATAAGGCATGTCAATCATCTTTACTTGCACCTTCGATAAATGTGAGTGGGAGAAACCAGGGATAAATTGAGCCAATACCTCTTCCTTTGGTTTCTTCAGTTTAGGAGCTAACACGCCCATCCCCTGGCTGCAAATTCTTCATGTTTACAATCGGATGTCAGTTTCTTTCTAGGTTATTAGATTCAACATAGGCAATTTTGTGCTAATACACACATCTTTGAGTTCTAAGAGGAGGCTTTATATGGAAGAGGCTCTTTGGATTTTTCGTTTCATTAGAAGAAGCTCTTTGAAGCTTAAGCAGTGTATAGTACTTTACAAGTGAAAATAGATAGGTTGTAAAAGTCCTATGAACTGGAAAGATTGATTGGCTGAGAAATTTGGCCAAACGAACAGCCAATTATCAGCTTGTTACTCAGGGAAACCTACTATTGGTCCATGTGGAAGGCTACCCATTGATCATAACTCTGTTTATCATGTAAAGGGGTTCAAATAGCATAACAGAACTTCTTTCAAACAAAAAAAGTACATCAGAACTTGTTTTGAGATATCAAAATGAAAACTAGTTCAGTAAGATGTTAAAATAGAATGTCAGAACCTGTTGAGTTCTCAAAATGAATGAAAACTAGTTCACTAACATGTAATTCCTTTGTTTTCTTTTCCATAAGGAACCCAGATGCAAATTTTCCTACTCCCAATAACTTCTGTAGGTAAATAATTATGAATAACTAGTTAAAAATGTAAAACCAGTTGATCCCTGTTCAACCCACTCCGCACCCCTCCCCCCAATCAGATATACTAACCCAGTCCTTGCCAACTGAAAACAGAGTACTATTTTTTCCAACATTTGATTACTACAAATCTGGAGTACCTTTTACCCTGAAAGGGACAAATCAGGAGTATTTATCCTATTTTTTTTCTGAAAAGAAGTCTATCCTATTGTATTTAAAAGATAAACAGACTGTTCAAGAGCTTCTCTATGCAAAGTCAATGTTGATGATGTAGCAGTCAGATTGAACTAACTCAACCCACAACTATCGGTTAACAGTTTTGAATCCAACTTGAACTCTAATGGCAAAAGGAGGGTTAAACTCCCATTTACTAGCCTACTTAACCCGTCAACCCAAAACCCAGGTTTGCCCATCCAAACCCATGTTACGCTAACACCAGTTGGAAGGGGTGTTAAGCAAAACATGAGTTTTGTAACTCTTTGATATGGCATTAACCCCTATCTGCAAACTAAACAAAAACAAGGATTAACTCAAGTTCCACTTTGCAAAATCCAGGTTCCCTAACTTCCCAAGTAAACTAGCCCTAAAACATCATAGGGGAAAAAACAAGGTGTCACAATTTGTCCAAAGCCCTATACTAATTTGTTAGAGAATAAATTAATTAGATATTTTAGGATCAAAGTAGTTAGGTTTGTGTGTCGTACTATTTTTAATCTTTCTTATTTTTGGTAAGTGTGTTATTGTGATTTATTGGATTTCCATCTATACCTAAGCCCTCTTTCTATATAAAAAGGGCTAAGGCTTTCTTAATAGAATAATAAAAACCAAGTTGATCCATTTCACCATGGTATCAGATTTAATTCTATTGAAAAAACAAAAGAAGAAACCTATCAAAAGCCCTTAAGAGAGAGCCACTGGAGGCAGCGTCGCCGAACCTCATGGACACCAGTGAACCTCCAATGGCCCTCCAGTGGCCTTCTTCTTCAAGTGACCCCTTTAGGGTCTCTCCTCTCCGTCCTCGCTCAATCAAGGTCAAGATCGACCTTTTTCTCTCTCTCCTATGCTCTGGGCAACGACCAAAGGTCACCGATGCTGCCTCCAACAACAAGGGTTTCAATGAACCCCTTACATTGCATTGCCAAGCCCTTTGGGGCACTTCAATGGCCATGCATCGCCACCTCCTCCATTACACTGGCTAGAGTGGTTCTTTGACTACCACACCACCACTTTGGGTCAAGATCTGCTACGCAAGGCCCCCTACGATATCACAGCATCGCCTCCAAACCCTACAGTACCGCCTCCAATGCCACCACAAGGGGGGGTGCTCTACTCCTCATGCCGTCGCCAAAGGTTCTTCACCAATGGGGCCCTTGGTGGCCTCCTAAGAGAGCTTTGCACATTCTCTTACTCCTATTCTTGCATCTTACGTTGCGTGTTGTTGCTAATGTGGCCTTAGGTGCTTGTAGTTGCTTCTCTTAGTCGTTGTTACATCTTATTTGGATGTCTTTTGCGTTTACCCTTTATTTCTTGTTATATGTTGTTAGGTTGCTTCATTTGAAAGTATATATGTATATTAAAAAATGATGAAAAAAAAGGAGGAAGAAAAAAAGAGACTCATTCTTTGAGATCTCCACATGAGAGAAACTCACTCACAGTCTCCAGAGAAGAGGCACACTTAGAGTTTTCGTGTAGAAAAGGCCTACTCCCGAGATCCCCACATAAGAGAAGCTCACACAAGGTCTCCAAGGAAGAGGCACACTTCGATTTTCCGTGTGGGAGAGGCCTACTTCTAAGATCTCTCGTACACCTGCTTGGGATTATCTCCCATTCTACTGCGGTTGCTACTTCTCCTACAACCACCTTCTATTCCTCCAACCAATTGCCGGATCCTCCAGATGTTTGCTTTGCGGGGGAGTTCATTTGTGTAACAAGTTGGGTGTTGCATGCTCCAACTTAGGGGGGATGTGTTAGAAAATAAATTAGTTAGCTATTTTAGGATCCACATGAGAGAAACTCACTCACAATCTCCAGAGAAGAGGCACACTTAGAGTTTTCGTGTAGAAAAGGCCTACTCCCGAGATCCCCACATAAGAGAAGCTCACACAAGGTCTCCAAGGAAGAGGCACACTTCGATTTTCCGTGTGGGAGAGGCCTACTTCTAAGATCTCTCGTACACCTGCTTGGGATTATCTCCCATTCTACTGCGGTTGCTACTTCTCCTACAACCACCTTCTATTCCTCCAACCAATTGCCGGATCCTCCAGATGTTTGCTTTGCGGGGGAGTTCATTTGTGTAACAAGTTGGGTGTTGCATGCTCCAACTTAGGGGGGATGTGTTAGAAAATAAATTAGTTAGCTATTTTAGGATCAAATTAGATAGGTTTGGGTGTCCTACTATTTTTAGTCTTTCTTATTTTTTATAAGTGTGTTATGATGGTTTATTGTATTTCCATGTATACCTAAGCCCTCTTTCTATATAAAGAGGGCTAAGACTTTCTTCATTGAATAATGAAAATCAAGTTGATCCTTTTCAACAAGCTTTAAATTTGGGTTCTCTGTTTTCCAATTATCAGTTTAAAAGATTTTTTTTTTTAAGGAAAAGGGGTGAGGGTCAATTAGGGCCCCACCCATTATCAGTTTAAAAGAAGAATAATCCAATCTGTTATATTCCACAAGAATCTCAGAATCTTAGCATAGAACTAAAGAAAACTCACTTTAACACAGTCCGGCACATATGTCTGATGTCATCCTTAATTGAGATCAATCCATGACGAACATAATATCCATTTTTCATCCTCTCTTCAATTTCTGCAACCTGCTTGATGTAGCAAACACGAGTACTGAGAGCATAGGACTACTGCTAGAAAGATCAACACAACTTTAAGAAAATGTCATAGACAGCCTACCTTGGGTACCAGGAAATGAAACGAATTTTCTTTCATTATAGTCCTTAAGGAGTCCTTGATAAGAGGTTCCAATTTCCTATAATCATTCTCAGACTTCTTCCTCATCAATTGCTTCAATTGAGCATCCCTTGTTTGTGCTCCAAGAGACTTTCGAGCATCAATAATTTTTGTGCGTCTGTAATAACCATGCCGAAAGCCTTTTGAGCTTCTCCTGTCCAAGCTGGATTCTTTATCACCAATATTTCCTCCCTCATCAAGAATATCCAGAAAATTGCTTGATCCCTTGAATGGCTTGGACAGATAGTAGCTTTTCTCAGCTATTTGCTTAAGACTCCGTACTCTAGAACTTCCATCTTCGTAGTTCTGGGATAAGTGTGATGACAGGCTCTTCATCCACCTGACATTCTTGAAGTTAGGCATTAGCTCCTTGAACTGGCTACATCCTTTAACGTCTACTACAGATATTCCCGGGATCAACTTTAGGACTTCCGCAAGAGCACCGGGACTAATGTTTATGCATTTTGCAAGGTTAAGAGAAGACAGCTTTTTGCTATCAAATCCACCCTATAACATCATGGAGAAACAATTAGATCAAAAAAGGAAGGAAAAAGATCACATTTAAAGATGCAAAAATGAAATAACACCTACCAAAAGACTCTGGAAAATGGAGTCAGTGCAATTAGGCCCTGCGGGTGAGAAATCGACATGTCTGGATATACCTTTGTAGATATTCATCGCAGAATTCCAATGCTTACAAGTAGCAGAAGTAAAAATTATTGATCTAATATCACCTCTCAGGAAATGGAATATCCTTGCTAGTATACAAGGGTTCAAAAGACCCCAACTTTCAGTGTCATATCTCTTGCAACTCCCATCATTAAAAGCACTTTCAACAAGTAAATCCTCAAATGGGTGGTCACAAATTTGTTCCTGCAGCGGATTTCCAGTGACATCATCTTCTTCTTCACTGTCCTCAATCATCAAGCGAGCTCGCTTTCCAGAACGATTATCATCTTCTATAGTAAAAAATATAAAGTATCAAAGCATCAGTATGGAAGAAGAAAGGATGACAAAAACAATATATAGATAACCCTGACAACAAATTAAAAAGATGCCAAATATATTGCATTAAATCATAAGCACCACAACAATTCCCACACACACTACAGCATAAGTCAGATTACCTGATCTCCAAAACTTATCAACAGACATGTCATTGGCAAAAGCAGAACTTCTCGTAAGAAAATAATTGGACGACGTGTGTTTGTCTGGCTCCTTCGGCTGCTTGGCGTTCAACCATGGATCCAAAACACCATTAATGGCAGTGGCAAACTCACGGCTTTTATAAGATTTCATAACCAGTTCATGCAGCTTACCACACATAAACCCAATAAACTGCGGATGCGAAGTGTGGAATGAAGAAAATGCATCCAAATTGTCCGCAGCCACCTGCACTTTTGGTAGGGCCACAACAGAAGTGACTTTTGAAGTATTGATACCCTTTTCTTCCTGCGTATTAACTGATTCAGAAGCTGATGCAACAGTTGTAACTGGAACCCATAAATTATCCATCTTTCGAAAGACACTGGTACCTTCCATGATGGCACCCTTTGCAACCAATTCCTGCACCTCTGGAAAAGAAAATGGGCCACACTCATGGCTAGCACCATCCAAATAGTACCAATCACCCAACTGCAAAGATAATTCATCTCTACTGCAAAGATGGTCTTTGGGCATTTTAAAACTAGCTTTCAACTTATGATTGCTGTGTACATAATGTTCATGGTGTTTCCTTGACCGTGACATGGGTTCAGAAATTATGTTCTTATCATAACCACCACTATGAGAACGCAATGTCCTCGATGAATGCCGTTCATTGCCTTTCATTCTTATGCGAGATTCTGGACCTGAATTACCATGATCCTTGACCACGCATGCATTAATTCTAATCACTGGAAGCATCGTACCTTTCATCACCCGCGGAAAATTCTGCTTGATTTGGCATGTTTTGTTCGTAGATGTACTTTTACTCAGATCATTAGCACTATCCGTTTTATCATCTGTCCAAGAGTAGGCCCAGGGAGGTAACTCAAGCTTTTTGCTGCATGAGACGTGGTAAAGGTCATCCTTTCTGTGCCAACGAGGATCCTCACATCCACACTTCGGCATTTGACAAAGTGGGTAACCTCCATTAAGGACAAGTTTTCTTCTCTGACCTCTATCATTAAAGGCATCCTCATTCCTCTTCCAATCTCCACCTTTGCAAGCCCATTTGCCAGAAAAGTCAACAAAGTCACCAGCCAAGAAGGTATTATCCCTCTCAAAGCTGGTAGCATTTCTTACATCAGTTGGTTCCTTCGGGCCCAAATCAGGAGCTCCACCAAATTCATCATTGCCTAAATGCCTAGGAAGTTGGGGAGTACGAAATTTGGACCTATTGAAACCTGTAGCGACAAAAACAGGTCTTGAAAATGTGGAAGTGGAGATGAGGAAAAGAATTAAATGAACCAATACCATACCTAAAATGGAAATTCAATCAAAATCCATTATACTCGTAAATGAGACCTCTTAGCGAAATCCAACCAAAATGGTGAAAAACTCCTTTCTCACTCATGCTTATATATAATTGCTATGATTTATCATCTCACTTTTAGACAAAATCTTACTGAATGACTTCCATTATGAGGGTAGCTAGAAAACTTTATATCTATAGCCACTCCCGATTTTCAGTTAAAGAATTTATTACCCTTTCAAAAAGAAAAGAAAAAAGTTAAAGAATATATGTTTTTTTGGAAATGAGTTAAAGAATATATGATGCAATAGAGAATATCACATAATTCACTACGATATATCTGTACCTTTTTGTTGAATCAGTAAAAGAGTTAATCAAACAGCAACAACTTTAAGTGAGATATTACCCTCCAAAGAAAGAGCTTAGTAAGGTTTTGGTAGAAAATCAGCAACAAAGACTAGTTCAGGTGCCATACCTTCAGACTGACCCCAATTTTCCCATTCTATATGCATAAAGGTCGCTCCTAGTGCTTCTGCAAAAGGGCACGGAAGTGAGAATGAGAAGAATAAAAAAGTGGAAAATACAAAGAAGAATAATAGCAAATAACAATAAGGCAAGTTAAGAAGATTTGCACTACAGGGAATGATATTGACGCAATATAAGAAAACTTTAGCTATGTAATAAAGTTTTAGTTGGCTTCTTTAAAAAAAATAGTTTTAATTCAAATTTGACAAAATGCTAAAAAGGGAAAAAGAAGACCTACCTCCAATCGTCTCGAGCTCCTTTCCTGGAACAATGTCAAAACCTTCCAATAAAGCTCCTATCCTTTCATCAAACTGACTATCATCCCATGATCCAGTCAAATACAAATCATTCTCCACGTTCAATGACAAGGCTGGTACTCCCAGAAACATATCGTCATCTTCACATAAGAGATTTCCTGAAGGCTCCGGAGGGCTAACCATCTGTGTCACAGCATCTGAAACGACCGAAGGTGCATTCATAGGTACCAATGGAGAAGCTGCATTTTCAACCGTCACCCAGCGATCGCTATCTAAATGTTTAATCAAATGATCTGACAGAAGCACCCCATCTTCAACCAGCCTCTTAAGATCCACCAATTTGGAAGGGCCTCTCTCAATACCGAAATGATCAAGATAATACCATTTACCCATATCTGAATCATTCACAGCCTCAGTATGTGGAGGGGTGTCACATATGTCCATATCCTCCTCCATTGACAGTATTTCCTCTGGGATTCCATTTGCTGGAGATGGAGGAGGAGGTGGATGAGGTAGAGGAGGAGGTGGAGGAGGAGGAGGAGGAGGAGGTAGAGGAGGCTCCGGCAACGGAGGAGGCAGCGGAGGAAGTGGAGGAGGAGGAGGCAGCTCCAAATCATCAATTTGCTTATGAGAGTCAACTTCCTTGACTGACCTACCATCACTGCCTTTCTCTGGACCATTGCTGCAATCATTTGACTGCTCGCCCGAATTGTGTGAGACAGAGGTCCTACCATTCAATAGCTTCCTCCCATGCCTCCTTTCACTTCCTGCAATCCTCTGGCTGGCTTCATGGTGGTTCGATGCTTGAACATGATCGCAAGGGGACCGTTCCCTCGGTGTAGGCGTCCTCTCCTTCGCATCACGATGCCGGGATCTCTCATTCTGTGAGCGCTCCCTCGGAGCAGGTGTCCTCTCCTTCGCATCACCACGATGCCGGGACCTTTCACTCGGAGAGTGCTCCCTTGGAGCAGGTGTCCTTTCTCTGTGATCCCGGTTACGTGACCTCTCACGAGGGGACCTCTCCAAGTGCCCGGGAGCCCTGTCCCTAGATTCCTGGTGGCGGGCCCGCGACCTCGGGGACCTCTCCGAATACCTTGGGCTTGGCTCCCTACGATCCCTGCTGCGGTGACTCCTCTCCCCCGCCGGTGACCTATCCGAACGAGACTCCGGGCTCCGCCCACGTCTCCCGTGGCGGGACCCACTCAACTCATTAATATTTCGTCTAGTAGAAGAACTACTACTCCTGGGAGCCGGGGAGACCCTTGAGGAGACAAAACCACCCGAGCCTTTATTCAATTTATCCGTGTGCTGCTCTGGTTGCCTGCTCTTCCCCCTGCTCTCCTCGGATGTCCTCCTGCTTTTAGAGCTCGACCGCTCCCCATGGCGCTCACTCCGGTGGTGCTTCCTCCCACTGCCAGCCTCCGAATCCACTGTGCTGTGCCGCTTCAACCAGCTCTCTGAATTCTGATGGCTCTTCCCATTGCTGCTGCTCCCACTGTGCTTCTGCCATCCGTTGTCCTTCTCGCGGGAGTGATGGCTCTTCGGGGACGACCTGCCCCGCTCGCGCCTCCTCTCCTCAGGAGAGTCCCACCTCCTCCACCTGTCCGCAGGTACAAATTCGCCTTTCTCGAGCTCTTCCTCCTCTTCTTCCTTGTTGCGGTGGTGGTTATGGTGCTGGTGGTTGTGGTGGTGATGGTGGTGGTCCCTTCTACTCCTCGGTGGCGGGGGAGGCGGCACGAACTCCCCCTTCTCGAGCTCGACCACCACCGCCCCCGGCTTCCTCTCCGCGTTGGGGGGTACGAACTCGCCATTCTCGAGGTCCCCATTGCGAGCGTCCTTCTCCGCGGCGCTCCTCCTCCTACTACTCCTGCTCCCGTTGTTCCCCAATTCCCCCTTCCTCTCGAGGTCCCTCATGCTCAACATCTCGGGCAAGAGGGCAGCGACCGCGCCGCGGAACCTCTCGGCGATGTGCTGCGAGGAGGAGGAGGAGGAGGAGGCAACAACGCACGCCACCACGCCCCCATCGCCCATGGAAAGAGGCCCACGCCCGGATGAAACCCTAGACCCGCGCCCCAAATCCCCCTAACTCGACTCCCCCCCCTCGGGGCCGTCGGCCGCCATGCACGCAAAACCCTAATTTCTCGAAAAGAGATCGCGAACGGCCAATTTGGGGAGGGGAACGGCTGGGAATTGCGGATCTGCCGCGGTAGGGTGTGAGGGTCCTCACGAATTGGGATCCGACGGTCGTCGTCGTCGTCGTCCTGGTCGTGGTGTCGCCTCTGCTCTGTCTCTCTCTCTCTATATATATCTTTGTGTTTGTGTGTATGTGATGGGATGAGTAGAGAGAGGTGGTCTTGGGGGTGGTAGTGTTTTAAGTTTTGTGGTGGGGGGTGGGGGTTGGAAGGGGTCCGGTCTTCTTTGTATAATATGTGCTGCTTCCGTTATCTCCTTTCCTTCAGCTGCTGCTTCTTTCTTCGTCTTCGGCGTTCCGTAGTGGTGCTCTCTCTCTCTCTCTCGCGCCTTTTTTTTTATTTCGTTCTCCGCCCCTCGAGACTAAATGTGTATTGGACAATTGGGGATGATGGCAAAGGTACGATGGGGAATTTCGTACTGTTACGAATTAATTTGAGGTGTTCTTTCTCAGGTTTCCTGGCAAATCGGACGATGCGGCGGCCATCGCGTGTGAGGATGAGGGCCAGGGGGGGTGTTGTTGACATGGCCGAACCAGTTCGTTCGCGACTAACCCGATTTCTTTCACCGATCTCAGGTTGTGGTCAAGTTGGCGAGGAAGATAATGACATTGGAAAATTCTGGAAAGCCATAGCAGAATATCGAAGTAGAGTGCATCGAGAAGTGCAAGGAAGATCTTAGAACGAGCTAAGGAAATTGCAACTAAATTTGTTCGTACGTCAGATTGGACCATTGGGCGGACCGATCGAGTTGGCCCTGCCGAGTCTTAACCCAATTTCAGGTTAAGCAAGTCCATGTCGCCGGAATTTATGGTCCAAGTCCAATCCATCGTGGGTCGGGCCGAATTAGGGCAGCTTGTAGATCATTTTACTTCAATTTTTCTTTTATCTAATATATTAATATTTTTATTTTTGAGTTTCTTAAAACTTTTAGGGAAAAAAAACTAACGTAGCTTTGTTACTTAATCTAAAAATGCATTTAAGCATAATCTAGATGTAATTTTTTACCTAAACTAAATGTGTTTTTTCCATGGATGATAAGCAAGACAAACGAGGCAAGTGATAAAAATCAAAATTCAAGCCAAGTTCATTGCTGAGTACACCAAATATGGGCTAACTTAGGTCAAGTACATGGACAAATTGGTGAGCCTAAGTTCGACATGCTAATGGATATGCGTGCCAAGTAGATAAGGACTTGGCCAACTAGCTAGGTGGATTCACCACCCCAGCTATCAAGATGTTGGAAAAATGATAACATCTTTTGAGATCATATAACGAAATCTCATGCACACCATAGTTATCTTTCTTAAAGAAATCACTACTTTCGTGAAAAATGAGAACTAATAAAGATAAGTTATTGTCTCCTACCTTAATTGTCCCATACAACTATTCTTATTATAGTTTAAGAGAATCCTTCTACATTTGGATAAGCTTTAAGATGAATCATCTACATTTTGAAGTTGCGTTAATGAACTACAAAGTTAGATACAATAAGGGTATGGTAAAGTGGTGTAATGAAATAAAGGTTAGCAAGAAAAGCAACTAGAAATGCATATTCTTTCTCAACTAACAAAAGGTTTATTTTATTGTATAGGCATAAATTGGGTTATTTAAAATAAATGATGTCATTATGATTAATCTGTTGTCCAAGAGTACCACGATCGTTGATTTTGATGATAACAAAATACTTAATATTTAACATTTGCATTTGAGTTTAAGTTTTCAGAAATAATGCAAATGGAATTAAGTGTGAAGAAGTTCAAGTTCGCATCCATGGCAGATTGGAAGAGCTTGATGGAGGTATAGAAGAGACGAAGCTTCGCATGTACTGAAAGCATGAAGAACAAGAATACGATATATGTCATTTTATCATTATTCTTATACTTTTTAGTTATTTACTCTTTTACTTTTCTTAGATTCATTGTTAAAGAGCCTAAAGAGTAACACCTTAGTCCTAGGAACACCATTCCTGCACTAAGACTCTTAGACAAACACTTAGGCTTTTCATAGAGAACTTAAAAAATCAAAATAGACTTCAGATAGTCTCATCAGACATCTAACATGATCATCAGACATCTGATTATAGACTTTAAGGCATCTGATAATTTGTACAGTTAGGCTGGATTTAGTATTCTCTGATCATTATCTTTAGATGACCAATTCATAGTGTAAGACGTCTAATGACCTTGCCAAACGTCCACTTAGAGGACTGTTGGATTGTCAAAGAGCATCTTCGAGGATTAACTATTAATCACATTAATAATACTTTCTAACATCTATAGAAACTCCAAGACATCAAATAAATAAACGTTAGGCTAGATTTGACCTAAATCAAGATTTATTAGACCTTATGACTGTTAGAGCCTCGGGAAATCAATTCTCATAGAGAATCTCATTCCAGACATCCATACATTTACCCAGACATCTAATATATCGTCTAACCCTTAAAATCTAGAACCTTGTTTGGATCTAGTCAAAATAAGAATGAACCCACCTATTATTAGACATCTAAATTTAGTGCCAAACGTCTTATAATAGTATATCAGACGTCCGCGCTAGATCCTTGCCCAACCTAATTATTAGGGACTCTGACCCTTTTGAGCAGACGTCCAAACTTGACATTAGACGTATGACTAGATGTCTGACCTGATTATTGGATGTCTAATAATTCTGTCAAAGTTATAATGACCCTAATTTCATTAGGATTTTGGCTCAATTTCTTAAGCCTTGTTCCCAACGACTACAAGAGTCTTTCAAAAGCTTCGAAGCCTTTCTTAGGACCTCTATAAATAGAGGAGCACCCTTCCTAAGGTAATACACACCCAAGTAATACTACTTCCATACTCTTTGTGTGATAGAGAAGGAATCATCCAGAAGGAAAGTGATTTTGCTCTCCAAACCCTATTCAACAAATCTGAGAGCATCGAAACTCTATCGCGATCACGCCTACATACTTCCAATTAAGGGGAGAATTCTTACCTCTAGTAGTATAGTTTAAATTACTTTTTGTGGCTCCATAGGTTTACTTGTTTTTTCTTTTATTTTTGGTTGGGTATTTACTTTGCGAATTCTCATCTCCTTCGCTAGACAAAATACTCCTCGTAAAGAGAAGGGGTTTGAGGTTATGCTACTTTCGTGTAAGTAGCGTGGTTGTAAGAGGTTAAACTACCTTCATTTAAGTAGTTTGTTAGTGGATTTGATCTACTAGGTAGATCGGGAAATCCTAAATCGACAGGTTTAGGTGGTGACTTTTACCCGAGTTTGAGTTTCCACCTAAAAATCGTTGTCTTTATGAGGTTGCTTATTTTATGTGATTATTAAATTATTTCCACATTATTTTTTCATATCACGCACATCTCACCCCCTTTGTCAGAACCTATATAATTAAGTGCCAACACGAAACCTAATTGTTATTGTCAATTATAGTTAACATCAAAAGAAATGGCTATACCTCGCGAGTATGGAAAATCACAATTCAGAAAATTCGCTAGGGAGGTAAAGGGCCTCAAGCTTAATCTTCAAGGGATTAAAATTAAGATTCTCACCAAAAGTTGAAAACAAGTTATTACTCGAAACCCCACTAGATCATCGAACATGTAAGCATCAAATAAAATACATGCATAATACATAACATCATATACATAGAATATATAAGAAAAGAATAAAATCTAAACTTAAATAAAAGTCTAAGCATCAATTATCATTATAGCCATCACAAAAATGAAGGAGAACAATTTGAAGAAGAGAGTATTGAAAGGAAATACTGGATGTAAAAACTAATTGTAACCACTAGAATGGTCCTACAGATCATCTAGGGTGCTAAACTCAAGCCAACACAGTCTCTTCCTGCAACCGTGGGAATCAACTATTGCTCACTAAGACCTGAGTATAGAGTTCAAACGAAAAGGTTAGTAAAAGTTGAGTAAAATAATAAACAGAGACATAATATCAATAAAAATATAGAAAAAACTTCCCGAACAAAGAAAATTAAGTACTTTTCATGTTAATTATTTATTTATTGCTCAAAATTTAGATTATCTGTACCTTCTCTCTCACCAACTTGTAATCTATTTTTTTGGAAGGCGGGAGGAGATATTATTGCAATATCCCAAACAACGAGGTCGATAAAGACATTCTTTTAACTAGGAGAGTGATCTATACCTAGCCCACTAGTTAGTTAATCACCTCAAGGTCCCAACTTAGGTATAGTGGTGACTACGATCTCGTGTGATATGTATGTGTTACACTACTTCACACTTGTTTACGGTTAATCATTTCCATTATATAAAACGAAAGAAAACATTAACAGGCCTCTCGTAGTAAGTAAGATGTGTCCACTCCCACCAAGCTATTTGATTGGCCAAACAACTTAACAAAAAAGTCATAGGGAGGCCAGTCAACTTCCTGAATCAGTCTGTACCTCTCAATACGGTATAATCAATCGTGCCGTTGATACTAGGCATAAGACTAAACCGTCTAACCATTCACATGAATTTCCACAGTTTCAATTATGCTAATCACTAATTAACTACATTAATTTACTATACCTCCATTAGTATATATCAATTTTTGAATTATTTAGCCAATTTTTTTTAAACTGATTATTTAGCCAATTTTAAGATAAATCAATCATTCAGATAATCCAAAATTGTTACAGAGTCCTTATTCATTGTGACCAAATATTCAAGGATCATAATTAGTCAATCGACATGTTACATATATCAGCAATCATGTGTTTCTTAGATTTAGGATACACATTTAGATGGTTTAGTGGAATTCCAAGCATTAGAAGATAGATTTTAAGTAATAATAAGATCTAAAATTTATTAATTGGTCATAAGCATAAGGTTGCAGGTATCATTTGATTAAGTTATTAGTGTCCATAGTTAAGTCTTCATTCTCCATCTAATGCATTTAAAGTTTCAAGCATCTGAGTGAATTTATTTAAGCATCCAAGTAAGAGCAAGCAATATTACAAGATGAGACACCAATACTCAGTAACAGGAACTAAGAACACATGCATATCAAGAATCATAGTTGTGCATCAAAACTAATCATAAGAAATTGCACACACAAAGAGAAAAGGGAGCTACTCTACCTATGGTCATCGGTGGGTCGTGACGACTCTGAAACAACAAGTTCGAGGCTCTTGCATTTATTTAAGTCATCTTGAACCTCATGTATGGCCCGATGCATTGCTCCTACATTGGCGTGACACGAAAATATTTTCATAAGCAAGGAATGACTTTTCTCTATTTTCATAGCAAATATAGGGTAAAAGATTGTTCGAGAAGAGACAATTCTGACGGTATCTTATTTGCCCAATTCCAAGGTTACGAAGCCCTCAAATCGGCCAAAATACGTTAAAAGGATGTTGAAAATTCGTTTGGAAACTACCTTCGTTTCCCCTTAATATAGCATAAGAGAAATAATTAAGGGGGCGAATGCTATAAATTAATGGAGGGTTCTTGTGTGACTTTTGTGCTAGAATTGAACTATATAAAGGCCTGAATTGGGTTTGCTAATGTTAGCTACTCCATTAGTAATCTCCATGCCACTATTTAATGTTGATACCTAGCGTTGGGGGGTCTTGTTGGGGAAAATAAAAAGTGGCCCTAAAAGGGTAATTAATGATCTAGACATGTTATAATGTTGATGCTAATGACCAGGTAAAGGTCTTAATGAACGGATTTCAAGTTATGAGGGTTTCAAGGGACCCCTGTGCGATCCAAGAAAAGTCCTTAGGTCTAGGGATCCTCTAAAAGTTAAATCCGAGGGATAGTAAACAAATAACCAAGTCATTCACAAGTGGAGTGATATGTTATGTGGACTAGGATATGGGGATGTCGAGTACTGGAACCAAGGTTGTGTTTGGTAGAAGGATAAGATTTATATCGGGATAAAGTAATGTAGGGATAAGTTGAGGGGTGTTTGATTGGTGGTATAAGATTAAATAGTAGGATTAAATGATTGGGAGTGTGCTGTGATGTTAATAGGTAATTATTTAATAATTTTTTATGTTTAAGTGGATTTTTTTGATATTATTGTAATGATTGGTTGTTAATGTGTGAATTTGTGTTAATTTGATGATATAATTTTTAAATATAAGAAAGTAGATGTTTATATATGATAGATGTGATTTTTATGATTTGGTATAATAGATAATAGTAATTTGTATGTATGTTTATTTCTATCATATTTTTATGAGTACAATTTATTGGATTGGTTAAAGAGGAAATTGATGTTTTATCTTTTTTTTATATATATATTTGGAAATATCTTTATTCGTTGGGGTTGACTTGTCCGAAAAATTTACGAGAGTTTAGTGGATATTATTGTCGACGATTAGTATCATTTATTCCCTTCATCTTGTGTTGAACTAAGGTGAAATAGTCCTGTTGTATGAAAGTCCTGATGTTTATTTCCTTTGATATTGTAAAATTGTTAGTAAAATTCCACTAAACTATTTGATAATCTTCCGGTGTCATTACAAATAATTCCATCATGCTTTGTTCATGACACTCTAAGTGTATGTTTGAAGAAGTACATGAATGAGGTATTAACATTGTGATCGATTAAAATGTAACAATTCAACAACCTAAATAATTTATATTTGTACGCCTCCATCCTGCTAAATGTGCAATTGTTAGGAAAAGTGCAACATGATCCTATCTCCTCATGTAACCCGACAAAGTTTTCGTGCAATGAGAAAGCAAAGTAGATGTTACACGAGGGCTTTATATCATATCAAACAATAAGATATATCAAAATAAGTTAAATCGTTCTACCATCATACCATAACATATTCAGTAATCGTACTAAAGATAAAGTAGTATAGAATCATACACACCAATGGGTAATGCCAAAATGGATGAAATCATAGGAAGCATGTAAAGTAATGGAGAATTAGACCCACGAAAGTGTAATGTGGGAAGGCTATCCCTCGAAATCAGTTAAATTCTGTCAACCTGCTAAAAATGAAAATGCTTTAGTACTTAAAACAATAGTAAGGATAGCAATAATGAAGTTGAATTAGAAGGTAGTAATCTTACTTGATGGCATTGATAGTTCCCATTAACTGGCCTAACCATACAGGTAGCAGTGTCCCACAGTCAGTTCCCATTCTATGTGAGTTGCTTTATATAGCAATATGTATCGCAGTAATGATTCCAACATTTGTATAGCCATGGTTTATATGTAGTATTCCATGGAAGTGTGACGTATAGTGAGTAATGTGTTAGGTTCAAGTTGCTTGAAGTTAACGCTTGTCGTTGGGTAGAGTCTATTAACAATGGATGGTGTAAATTAATCATCCCTCAAAAATTGGTTTGCATAGGGTTGCTGCGTAGCAGACATCCATACCATGCAAACACAATTTACCCTCTAATATAGTGCTTTATAGGGTTACAATAACATAGCTAAACTAAGTATGTGAACACATTTTCTTGGGGTTGCCTTATTTACTCACTAGGCAGCCAAACTAGGACCATCCAAGTATATAATGTCTTTTCCTTCAAGCATTTGAAGCTTTCATCATTACATATATGAATTAAACTCTCTTTGCAATACATTATGTACATGTAATTGATAGTAAAGAAAATTACATAATAATTCAATTATCTTCATGTAGGAAAGAATAAGTTAAAAAATGGTAATAATAAAGGAAATTCATAAGAAGCAAATTTAGAAAAATCTAAGCAATTAATATAACCATTCACAAGTACCGTCATAATAAGTACCGACATCAATTACGACATAGTTATGAAATAAGCATACAATTCAACATAGTACCAACAACTACCAACATAGAGAAGAACTACCAACAGACATAGTATTGAATAATGCATAGACAAGAACATTAATCTAGTAGGTTTCCGAAGATTTCCATGAAAGGCCCGGTGTAGGTTTGGAGGACATCTTCATGCAAACCCTAATCCATCAGGTCCTCGAATAATTCCATGAAAGGGAATTGACGATCACACAACCTTCTATACTTCACTCCAACCTACAAGATGAAAAAAATTTGCAAGGTTTACATGATATTGATTAAATAACAAAATTTGAGTAGTTGATATCGTACATAATCCAATTGGATAGGATCAGCTGGAATAATGACATTGTGTGCGTCGTCTTAGTGCCAAGTAGGATCTCCCAATAGATTGATGATCGACCTGTACATATTTATAAGAAACTTCCACTGACTTTGAATTAGATGCATTGGAATGGCCTCCTCGAAATGACATTCCATGTGTTCTTTAGTAATGAACTAAGCAGTTGTCGTGAATGAACCATGAATAAACTCACCATTAAATTTCAGGTTCCTCAAGATCCTAAGAAGGCATTCGTTTTCTTCCTCAATCCATGCCCTTGGTACCATTCTAAATTTGAAAGAGTTGTTAGAACTGTTGAAAAATGATTTCAATATCATGGCAGAAGAAGTAGTTGCAATGTAAGGACATTATTCATTTCAATATAAGAAAGCCAAGTATAAGAAAATCTGTTAAACAGAAAATGAGTGACATAAACTTTGCTTTCGTCAATGAGGATGTTCGCATGAAAAAGAAAGTTACCTTTCGATTATTATATCATATAATATCATTGTATCCCTTAAGAGCTTTCTGTTATGTAATATTAAGTAGAGTTTTAATACAAAGTTGCAACTTGGACTCAATATAATTTTCACATCCGCTGATAATTTTTTTGGATTACAGGCAGTTGAAATTATGATGTTTGAATGCTTGCCTTTCATATTTGACAATTCTGAAAATTTCCTTTCGTTGAAATCTGCTACTTAGGTCTTCTTGATATTGTATGTGCCAAATTATTGCATGTGGGACCCTGTAAAAGTGATGCCATGTTGGTTTTTGGTCTCTATTTCCTATGGTCCTATCATGTAGGTCTTCAAAGTCAGTAGACTCTGATGATTGCTTGGCAAGCAATCGACTCGGCAAGCTGAAATAAGATGATATTGGAAATGATAACATAATATGTCTAAGATACATACATGACGAAATAGAAAAGTACTGTCAAGGAAACCATACACAACTGTCTTTGCCACCACCATCGTGTGTACACGTGTGTACATTCGATCATGAGAGAAAAGTTATTGCAACATATACCATCAAATAAGAAATTACGACCTTTGTATAAAATATGACCTCATGAAGTTGACGACGAACTTCACGAACATTGGATTTAGTATCAATCGTTATCCCTTTGATATGGTCAAATTCATTCATGAAGGTAATGCTTTCAATGTCATCTTCTTTTTTCTCAGCTTCATCTACTCATGTGAAGAAATTGCAATTCTTTGTCTGACATGTGTAAAACCTCCTACCTTTGCTTCATGCCTTATCGGATGTCCTTACGACTATCAGACGGGTACACCAACTTGTCACACGGGGATTGGATTCCGGATTCCGGCTAGTGGAACTAATTGAGGGTGAATCCTTCTTCCTTGACGAAATTGTTCAAGTTATTCTATATTTGCATAAATGTATTTGATATTTACATTGAATGATTTCCTATATAGAATATGAGAAATTATAACTGCTTGCTATTTAAAGGAAAATTGAAGCATAATATAACTTGGATGATTTAGTATAAGTTATTAGTATATGTTGCCAAGTCATTCTTCCTGCTGCATAAAAACTTACCGTTTATGAATATTCCTTGGATACATTTGCAGTAAAATGCTAGCATGGATTTTCATGTAAATGATTCGGCATATATGTTAACCGAGTACATATATGGCAGCTAACTTCTCATCCCAAAAGAGTTTTCAGCAATCTAAGATATAAAGAAAAGAGTTGAGAAGAACATAACTATCATTGTATACCCATCATTCATCGTAGTTAATGAGGACATATATCTAATGATGTTTTCTTTACCTGAACGCCGAACATGCATATAGTGTAATCGGTAAGACATCACAATTTGAAATATATTACTTGATGTCACATGGTAATTAAGTAAATAAAATGAAACATCATTCACCATACATGAAACCATATATGAAAGATGGGTTGTAGAGTAGACGGTGATATGACTAACAAGATAAGTAGACATGGTGAAATATGGATAAAGTAACTGACATTAGTTATTACTAAAATATGGTTATCATAAGCTCATTTGCAGCGTCGACAACATCCATGACATCGTTCATTAATTGTTGAATGAAAAGGCGATAGGTCCTAGCTTGATCCTCGGTACTTAGATGCTAGGCTAGTATATCATCATGTGCTACATGGTTCCTAAATTGGTTTACCCGTTCAATCAACATTAATATTCTATCGGTGAAAATCAACCACCGAGGTTGATCGAAAACAAATACCATCTTGTCATCCATGTCTTGCTGCTTCTGAGTAATAAAATGATAGGAACAAATTAAGGAATATAGCATTTTGCAACTATTGACAAAAAACTTCACATATTTCAAATAATGAGAGAAATGGAAACATACTTAAAGTAATGAGACGAACCTTATTATGGAGTAATGGAAAATTTTACGTGCGATATATAAAATTGCATCTGTAATGATATGAATGAACACAGTAATAACAATTACAAATTTGAGGAATGGTCCAATGTCATTACATTTATTAGAAGCAATAGTAACTTTCATCGAGCCTACAATGATTACGAGTCATGTTAATCGAGTAACATACATAAGATGTTACTACTACATTATCAAAAAGGATAAAGGATCTTCCTGATAAGCTCGTACAGAAGAAAGCGACAACCTTGCAGCAGCTAAATGTACTTATCATCAAGTTGCGAATCATAATCCCATGTCATCAGGTAATCGTTGAGCTTCTCAACAATTACCTCATCCCATTATTTGTCACCTCCCAATGGAATTAACATGTGCCTCTCTTCGTCCCAATGCCAGTTTCTATCGTCAATACATTTGTTGATGAAGTGGAATATTTGTTTTATATTTCGATAGATAATATACTAAAATAACGATCGAATTAAGGTATATAGTACATTTCATCGTACTATATACATTTCATGTAATTGATAGATAAACCTTAGGCTTAGATCCTTCCAATTATCATCATTATACGATGTCGGCCTTGTTAGTATATTTAAGATGTCATATAATCATACACATGTCTACTGTGTGGGGTTGTCCGAATGCAAAAGTGATCGAGTGTAGTATATAAGCAGTAATAATTATTGTACGCAATGAGACATCCAAATCTCACAGCGGCAACACAAATACACAATAATCCAAACATATTAACAGGCTCTCACATCCTGATGAAAGGAATGCATCTCATCATTGTCGATATAAGGAATAAGGCACTGCGATATTCCACTTTTGATATTGAAAATAGCAAAAAAGGGGAAACAGGAAGAATCTAAAACAAAATTAAACTATGGCCAACTAAAGAAAGCAAAAACTAAAAGCTAAGTTACAAGTTCACACAACATAACATGCCATATAAAGATATTCCAATGTTCATTACAACAAACAGAAAATAAGATAAGGAAACGTAGGAAATGATGTGCAGCTACATCGCATGCTTGTCCTGTCCAGGATCATTATTCACAGAGGAACAACTTGGACAACCAGTGAGCACTACTCTCAACCTGTGACTCTCCTCCTGTTCTTTTCACAACAACTCTTTCAACTCGCAAATTTCGTCTTCTGCCTTCTTCATGAAGTGGTTCAAATTAACCAGTTGATGTTTCTACTTTTTCTTCGAGTCCTGAAAAGCGTTAGCTCTCCATATTACCCCACATTCCTAGTCGTCCATTAAATCCAATTAAGCCACAGTCATAAGCAAAGTACATTTTCTACGATGATATAAGATAGAGATTTGATCTTATAGAATATTCGTTACAGCATACATACATCAACCTATCAATGGGCTCCTCACTTAGATCAGAAATATATATCATCTTAGTCCTATACCCGCACTTGCAATAAGGCTCATCCTCTATCGACATTCCCTATTAACGACGCACTAAAATAGATAAGAGAGGATATTTCGCGACATAAAAAACCAACATAGTTTGACATCATTGAAGATTAATAGATGTTTTGATAAAAACGAAAGCTTAAAGGAAAATATCGAGCATCACCTCATACAGTAGTATAGAGAAACTTAGGTGAAGAGACCTCCACTAAGTAACCTGTCGAGAACATACATTTGCAATATAATTGAACCTAATGCTTTCCCCGATTTCGCCTTACAACATAATCATTCTACATTTGGCGTGCTATTACTTCACGTGGTGTCTCCCTACGAGCTACATCTTCTCAATTTAATTTTTCACACGAGAATTCGTCCCCCATATCAAGGTTGTCCATGTCATCAACAATACTTTGTACAATAGGGAACCATTGGTCAATCCCGTACATGCGAACGAAGTTGTGAATAATGCAAGTTGCATGGACAATATCACGTTGAATGCTTATCGGATACTCTCGCATCCTTTTAAAACACTCAAGTGTCTTCTTCTAAACACCAAAAGTTCTATCCAGAACAACCCGTAACTGGGCGTGCATGTGATTGAACAACTCCGATTAGCTTTTCGCGAGGCCATCTCTCTCTTGCCACTTCGGTATGTGGTATGTTGTGCTTTGAAATGGAATTAAGTGTGCATCCATATTCGCATAAGTGCAATCAAGTAGAAAGCTACATCTATCAGTTACGTGGAAGAACCCTCTTTCCAACCAACAAATTGAGTAAGTGTGTGGGGTTGACCCAACGCAAAAGTGAGCAAGTGTAGTAATTAGCGATATACAGTACAAGGCACTTCAGCAATCCACTTCTAATAAGGAAAAATTGAAAAAGTGGGAAGAAAAAAAAGTTCAAGCAAATATAAAAGTAACGCCAACTACGCCAAAAATAGGAAAGTTAATGTAAAAATATAAGGCTCAAGTCCACGCATTTAACATCATTGGACGATGAGTATACAGATTACGTACGTTACGACATTGTATATTCATGCACACGTCCACTTGGTGGGGTTGACCCATTAGGAAGGGTAGGTTCTGTAGTATCGAAGATCAGCAGTTGTAGTAGTCCGTAATGGCACATCCTAACCTCCAAGTGGCAGAACAAATACACAGACATCGTAACGTAGTTTTGTAAACTCATGTCCTCAGTCTACATTCGTGTAACATCATCACCTATAATAGTAATGCACTTATGCACGTTGGCAGATCAAGAAGAACCCAACTTGAACATATCAAAATCCTGAACAAGGACAAAAATATTACACATTTACTAACATACAACATATTGTATCATAAAAATAACCAACTTCATGCACAATGAAACGAGCAACGACAACATAGATGAGTAGACATAACATAGTTAAAAATAAGCAAACGATAACGACGAAGGTTTCCTACTCAAACATTCAAATAACTTTGTACTTCAAATGACATGCTTATCCCTAATAGGTTCATTTTCTACGATCACAACACCCCTTAACCTATTATTCTCCTTTAGCTTCTATAGCATCTCCTTTAACTCTCAAATCTCATCCTCAATTTCCTTCATATAGTGATTTAAACACACCAATTGGTGTGTCAACTTCTTCAAGTTTTGGAAGTATTTTGCCCTCAACATGACCCCACAAGCCCGAAGTAGTAATTACATCGTAGTTAGAATCCGCTTCTATGGGAATGAGTTAATGGTTTCATTAATTCCACTAAAAGGTTTGCTTACCGAAAACTCATTGCTGCAGATGTATGTTAACCTATCAAGAGGTTCATCACTAAGATCGTAAATATAATACAACTTTGTCCTATGACCACACTTGCAATATGGCTCATCCTCCATGATTGCGAATTTATCTTGGGCGCTGAAATGCAGAGGATAAGATACATAAATCGTTTGAAGTGTATGTTATGAATAGGATAACATGGTACACTGTAAGTTACTGTGACACATAGTTAACGCTATCATGATATACAATTTAGTTCGACTAAGTTAACGTTTTTCATTTGAAATATTATCGTCTCATACAATTATGATATGTCAGTTTTAGTTTGATAATAATGTCACTTAAACATTTGCAAACAAAATGCTAAGGGATGTGTTGCTTCACTACCTTCGAGCATATTACTTACAATCATGCAAGAAACTTAACTACTGCCTGCTCCTTGATCTACGGTCACAATAATCGTTCCACATTTGCATGGCTATTGAATCCCTCAAGCATTCCCCTCGATTTAAATCCGCTCGATTGAATGAAGCTCTAGGGTATTAGTCTCCCATATCAAGTTCATTCATCTCATCTACAACTGCTTAAGCATGGGGGAACCACTGGTCAATACCGTAGAAGCGAATGAAATTATGAATTATACAAGTTGCACGATCAACATCTTGTTGGACACTAATTGGATATTCCCGCATTCTTTTAAGGCACTCAAACCTCTTCTTCCACACACCGAAGGTCCTCTCAACAACTCCTCGAAGCTGAGCGTGCCTATGATTGAATAACTCCTCGTAGCTTTTGGCCAAGCCACCTCTGTCTTGCCACTCTGGAATATGGTATGTGGTTCGTTGGTAGGGAGCTAAGTATTCATCGGTATTAGCATATCCACAATCAACAAGAAATCTACAACCTTCCGGCACATGGAAAATCTGTCTATCTAAAGTCCACTGAAGAACTGCCATATCACTTCCAGAACCCTCGTATTCGTCAACGACAAATGTGAATAATGATAAGTCCACTTTAGTGGATCATTATTTGGTTTAAGTACTCTTTTATTAGTTATTCTTAGTTATTGATTAATTAAGAGTTATATGCCAATTCACCTTAGTTTGCATATAATTGTATGCATCAGTTTTACATTTAATAACATATGATATGGAAACATAATTGATTTGATAGATGCAGGCTAGGTGTAAGAGTTCAGATATCCATTTTTGTGTCTATAAGACATCTGGAGATAAGGTTAGACGTCTGGGAGCCGCCATCATAAACTTGTTGATTCCACACTTTTTAAAACGTCTGGAGTATTGCTCAGATGTTTGATGAAGATATCGCCAGCAGTGCGCTTAACTGACCAGCTCAACGTACCGCCAACCCAAGGTGACCGTGCGTCTCGCAACCTCGCAACAGCAACCTCTTCAAACCACCTCATCGCCGAGACTGTTGGAGAAGATCTTGGCTGAAGAAACAAACTAGAGAGGCGTTTAAAAGAAGAGGCACAACCATCATCTTGAGTCTCTCCATCTCCCCCCTAGTGAGGATCTTCATCGCCTCCACCACCGGCATTGTGGCCGGAGCGGACACTGTGACCAGAGCGTGCACAGTGGCTAAAGCGTACTCCTCCTTTCAATGCTATGTACATCCTGGTGGTTCTCGATGACAGCGAGTATCATCACCATCTTCCTCCTCTTCCACCTACACCTTCACCAAAAATATCTCTCTTGACAACATAACCCACACCCATCATCGCATCTATCACCGTGACCACCACCTTCGTTCCTCTCTTATCTGATAAGAACATCACCACCATTACCATCCAGACCACCACCACCAACTTTTCCTCTCCGCTAGCAACATGGAGAAGCCTCGGCACTCCTCTTCATTTTCTTCTTCACCTTCTTCTCCACCACAACACCTGCAACCCCCACCACAAAGAACCCATCACTGTGACCATCACCTCCTCCACTACTCTCCACCGACCGACCTTCGGCCTTGCCAACATAGCCATCGGGCCACAAGAGTCCACGTAGCCAGCCCAAGAGGCCAACCAAGCTTCACCATCACCGCCAGCGCTCGCACCCAGCACCTATTGCCGTTGGCCTTCCAACGCTCCGGCGGTTTGCCCCGGCCGTCATCTCCGACGCCAACACCACCTACGACCACCATCTCCACCAGTACACTTGCTGCATGCACGCCGTCGAGGCTCTACCTCCACGCGCAACCCACAATTACCCACGACAACCCATCTCCAGTCGGCCAACCTCCTCATTATCCGGTCACCAGCGACCACCTCTGGTTGTGCCTCCTACGTCAACATGAAGCCCTCATTGAGATGCGTCTTCCCTTAAAGTAGCTCCTCGAACGAAGCTCCCCCATGCGCGCATGAAGGAGAGAGAAGGATTCCTCTATTTCTCATCTCATTAATAATTACCATATATGTCGTAGCAAAGTTCACTATTCACTTATTTAATAAATTAATTTATTGATGTGAATTTACATAGATATCCTTATATACATGTGGTTGAATGTCTCTCACGAATGAGATAGAGCATGTCATATTGATTATAGTAAACAAGCTCTATGCTATTAGAGATTAATATTTACAGTGATTTCCATTACCAAGATCACTAATTAAAAAGATATTATTTTGTGGTGAATTTGCATATAAACACCTATATTCTTGACTAATTACATAGAATGATAACTTATGTTAAAAATGTATTACACGAATTAGTATGCGCACTCGTTGAGTTTCCTGAATAAACGAGACACCATTCAGTAGTTTAATAGGCTATTTCCTCCCTGTGGAGATAACCTAACTATTTTCGTGGTAAGATATTGAATATTAATACTTTGAAAAGTGATTTCTACCACGCGACTACATACAACGACGCAACATTTTATGTTAAAATTTTTATAAAAAATGAATATCGCTCTTTCAAATAACATGTCGAAGTTGACAACACCTGATGAGAACCTCATCATGAACCTAACTAGCACATTTTGACCCAAATAAGTATACAAAAGCTCCTACAAAACCTAAAGGAAAGCCTAAATCAAAGCACTATAAATTTGAGTATAAAGCAACTCACAAGGGGTAAAACTGTAATTTTACTATTGCAGTACACAAATGAAATTTCTAAGGGTCTAAACACAGGTCAAATGGGTGCAATAAGAGAGAAAGTGGGATGATTTGATCTTAAAAGGGTTATAGCGGCTTCTATGAATTAAATGACATTCTGTAACCCAAAATAAATTCACTTTAATTCACAAAGTTTCAGGTAAGATAAAAATCAATTAAACCCTCTAAAATTCATGAAAAAACATCCCTAAGGTTTAGAACCTTCAATTTGGCCATTGGAACCTATCTTGACCTAGATTGAGAACCATACCCAATTTTTGACCTAATTTGGGATTTTGTGCAAATTTACTGATCAAACCTAAAATCAAACTTCACCATTGGATTCCTTAGGTCCAAATTAGGTTTGTACCAAAATTTTGACCTAAGGGAAGGTCATTTTGACCTACTTTACAAATTGGTCCTCAAGAATTACTTTTTGACCCTTAACTTTTTGAACCCTTGCACTTAACCCCTCAACTTTCCCTTCGTTCTTTTCAAGTCGGTCCCTATGCCACCCACAGCAGCGACCCATGCCTCCGACGACTTTGCACGGAGGATGGCGCCCCGCAGGGTATGGGGACTAGCCCCAAAAACGAGGGGGGTCCCTGGCATTGTCTTCTTCCGCATGAACCCCCTCCCATGCCCTACCGATACCCATACTTCTCATGCGAACGCACGAGAAGTATGGGTCTCTCCTCCAGCCACGTCTCCGGCGCCTGTCCACGCCTCCTCCTCTCACTTTCATCCCCTCCCAGCACCTATTTAAGGAGTGGCAGGGGTTGTCATTTCAAGCAGACTTGTTTTGGCCGCAGAATCCCCCAGATTTCATCTCCCCTCTCTCTGACCAAGTAGCTCGCAAGCTCCGGCGATTCTTCCTCCTCCCGCACGTCGCTTTGCTGCCATACCTGCAGTAGGGTTCGCTCCACCTCGTCCTCCCGCGTCGCATCGCACCAGCGCACGCCCTTCTCCTCCTCCTCGTTATCCCCGTTATCTCCCTCAGGGCCGTCTTCTCCGACGACGACACAAACGAGCTTTCCGTCTCTGCTTTCCGCCCTTCACTCCAACTAATCCAGATAAGCTCCTCGTCTTCCACTCTTTCATTTCCCTCATTCTATTTCACACAACACCCCTCGACCATCACTGTCCGCCCGCATCTTCCCCATCTTCGGCCACCCTCCGGCGAGACGCCTTCGTCACTTCGCACCCCCACACGTCTCGCCACCCACCTCACAACCTCCGCCACACTCCACTGAACATCATCCACCCACTCACACACCGCCTACACCACCACAAACGCACCTCGACCTAACCCATAAACTCGGCCACAGAGCGACCTAGGCACTCACGCCTAGGCCGCCCCGCGGCCAGCCAGCATCCGCTTCACCTTCGCCGTGATACAACGAAGGTTTTCCTCTGATCTAACAGGTCGCAAGGCCGTGTTCCCGCATTTCAGGTTTCGACCTCTTCCGCCATTGATGCAGGCGAGAAGAAGCTTGCTCGCAAGCTCCAGGTCGTGCACTCCAGGCATCAGAGTCCCAGGAGAAGCGGATTGGCATCGCGAACTCACATAGCCAAGCAATTGGCTCAGCAAGCGACTGCAGCTGTGGCAATTGGAAGGAGGATCTCATCGGGCGTGCGAGCAACAGCCGGCGGGACATTAGTCCCACCTCGGAAACAGCTAGGCGCGGTGCTTCAAATAAATTGAAAAAGTGTATTAGGCTTATCGCCTTCGATACACAAGGGTCAGGTCCCTCGCCTACGCACACAGCGCGCCACGCGCTCGCACCCGCCCTCGCTTGCGCTCACGCCCTGCGGGCCTGGGTTCGAACCCGATTACCCGACCAAGCACTCCTCACCCACCACCGCATGCCGGTGGGCCTGGTCCCAGGCGCGTTACCTGACCCGTATACCCGCGAATGCTCTAGGAGTGAACCTTTGAGAGAGAAATAGAGAGAGAGACGTGGGGCGGGTAGGGGTTAGGTTTTGCCTAACCTTGTAATGCGCAGGGAAGCAGGAGAAGAAGATAGGAAGAGGAGCGGCTGAAGACTTAGCCGCATAGAGCGCAGCTGAAAGGAGAAGAAAGAGGCAGCTGCTGAAGAAAGAAGAAGGAAACTCAAGGCAGA